>CM061245.1:84541563-85791563 GCA_030848705.1 Heracleum sosnowskyi
AGAATAATGACGTTTTTGCTTGGACAGCGGCCGACATGCCAGGGATTGAGCCCCAATTGATAACTCACAAACTGAATGTGGATCCTGAAAGAAAGACGGTGAAACAGAAAAAGAGGAATTTTTCTCCAGAGAGGCTTGAAGCCATTAAGCAGGAAGTTAATAAACTTTTGGAAGCTGGGTTCATTGAGGAAATTCAATTCCCAGAATGGTCGGCTAACCCCGTGATGGTCAAAAAGGCTAACGGAAAATGGAGGATGTGCGTCGACTTCACTGACTTGAATGATGCATGTCCTAAGGATTGTTTTCCCTTACCAAGGATTGATGCACTAATAGATGCTACAGCTGGACACGAGATGCTTAGCTTCATGGTCCATGGATGGCTTCAGTGGATACAATCAAATCAAGATGCATGAGGATGACATCGCCAAAGTATCATTCATCACTGACTTTGGTGTTTTCTGCTTCTTAGTCATGGCATTTGGACTTAAGAATGCAGGGGCAACCTATCAAAGGTTGGTGAACAAAATTTTTGGACACCTAATTGGAAAAACCATGGAGGTCTACGTGGATGACATGTTAGTCAAGAGCCTCGATAAGGCCGATCACATTAAGCACCTCCGAGAGGCATTTGAAGTGCTAAGGCACCACAAGATGATGTTGAATCCAGCTAAGTGTGCCTTTGGTGTAGGCTCGGGAAAGTTTTTAGGCCTGATGGTTTCCAAGAGAGGAATCGAGGCCAACACTACACCATAAATGACCTATTAGAACATATTTTTCACAGATGTTACTAGATAATGTTACATTTGCTATCTACTTTTGGCCTACTAAGACATTGTTTTTTGTGTGTTAGCTTAGCCAGTAATGTGATGTTACTCTAGCTTAAAATTGTTGTACGTTAGTAACATGCATGATATGTTACCTTAGATCATTAATAAAACAATTTCTAATTTCTTAACTAAAAATTGAATAATCATCTAACAATTACATTTTTTTTAAATTAATTCCTTTTTATAAAAAACAAGAGTTGACCAAATAAAAAAGTTATAATTTATAAATTTAAAGCTAATTATTTAATATTATTTTTCAGGTTATATAAATTTATTAAATTCAAAATGGACAATTTCAACAAAATTGAAAATACTGAAAAATTGTGAAAATGAAAAAATAAAAAATTGTGAAAATAAAAAAATTAAAATTGTGAAACATGGCACAGATATTCAATGAAATATTAGGCGGCAAAAACCCCGCGTATGTAAAAATTTCTTAGACAAAATTTATCTCCCTCTCACTCTCTCTCGAACCCCTCTCTCTCCCGACTCTGATAAAAATCTCAACCCTCTCAACTCTCTCTCTCTCTCTCTCCCTCTCTCATTTTCTTTAATTTTTAATTGGATTTGGCTTCGGTTTGAGGTTTTGACGTTTCTTCAAATTGGGGCTTCTTCAAATCGGGGCTTCTTCAAATTAGTTTTTTTTTTCAAATTAGGGTTCTTTCAATTGATTCAATTTCTTCACTTAGACTTCAACTAATTACCGTTTTTTTCCGATTTCAGGGCTTCTTCAGTGGATTTGGTGTTTCTTCGGTGGATTTCGGCTTCTCTAATTAGGGCTTCAGTGGATTTGGGGTTTTTTCGAAAGGTATTTGGGGCTTCTCTTTCAATTTGGGGTTTTTTTTTGAAATGTATTTGGGGCTTCTCTGTTATCTGGATTTGGTGTTTGTTTTTGTATATGCGCGTATGATTTCTATAGCTCTTTGTTAGTGCTTTCTTGTTAGTTCTTTGTTGTTTTTGTATTAGTTTCTTTTTTTCTTAGTGTTTTTGGTTATCACCTGCATGTTAATGAAAGTTGTAGACATTTTAATTTATATATATAATGTTTACTTTTATGTTTACTTATATGTATACTTATTATCAGTAATGATTTGTCATGTATTTACTCTAATATGTGTGTAATATGTTAGTAATGTGTGTCTCGATCTACATGGGAAACTGAACAAGCACAGAGGGTGTGTCAACACCGTAAGCTTTAGTTCTGACGGCGATACTCTTGTTTCAGGCTCTGACAACCGCAGGGTTATACTGTGGGATTGGCAATGTGGCCGCATCAAACTTGCGTTTCATACTGGTCATAATAACAATGTCTTCCAAGCTAAGTTCATGCCTTTCTCGGATGACAGAATCATTGTCACCTGTGCTGCTGATGGACATGTATGTTTCTTCTTTCTGAAGTTTGTGTAATTTAACCAATATCTTGGATTTTTAATTTAATTATATTCCTTTTTTAAGATTATGTTGTTGCAGGTACTCTATGAAATTTTAAAACTAATTCGTGGTATTATCTTGTATAGGTGAGATTCGTGGTGGAGAGTAGACTTTAGTTCATTCAAATACAATTATAAGTCATAGTATAAGTCATCATAGTAAAATCCCATTGTATTGCTATATCCTATTCCAATATATTGTATTGCTAATGTCTCCTTTCAATTCCAGGATTTCCCAGACAACAACAATTGCAGCATGGGGACTTTCATATATGGTACCTAGGTTAAGAAGACTATGCAATGACCTCATAAAACAGGTGGATTTGTGCCATGATCAGATAGGTTGCAACTTCTGTTCTTGTTTAGAAAAGATCATTACTAGTCAAATGTAAATTTCTCGAAAATGGTTGAGCAGAAAAAGGGAAAGAAAGAAGATTCTTAGAAATAATAATTTACTAATTTGCCGACATTGAAACCTTATAAGAATGTTTGGTAAAAGCAACATCATCATGATGTTTTAATAAATTCAAGAAAGTCCTGATGCTGGTACTCAACTAAACTTTGTTACTGCTGTAACTTACAGAAACAAAGCTGTATAAGAAACTATTGGATATTTCCGGGAAGCCCCATGAAGACAACCGAGAGGTCGTTCAAATGTTGTTTGCTGTGAAGGATGAGATACCTTTAAAAGATTGCTCTTCACAAGCACAAGTAGGCTTCTCTCAGATTAACTAAACAAACTTTCTAGACAAAAATGGCTCCCAAAAAAAAATCATTTGGGAGTTCTTTATATTGCTGTATTAACAAGTTATAGATGTTCCGGTTACAAGAAAGTTATAAAGAGATCATGCATTCATGCCTAGCTATACATAATACATGCTCTTACGTGTTTTATTTTCTTTTTTTAAAATCTTTTTTCGTGATAATATATAATCATGGTTAATGCTCAGTGCATGGAACAGGTTAACATCTCCGAACTAGAAAAGAAGGTGGTAATAATCCTAGTATATGAAGAGAACCTTCAACTTATTATCAAACTCCTTGCTTTGTCTCTAAAAGAACTTTGTAGAAGTATATGATTATGATTGCTTGTGAATTTTGAGTTTCTAAAAGAACTTGCTGTTGTCTTGCCTGACTGCGTAGCTGACAATTTTAGATTTCTCATTCCAGAGATAGAAAATGCCTTGTGTGTAAGTGTGGTTTCATGTTTTACTAATCTAACTCCAGCTTGCAAATTTTATGATATCCAACTTCTTATATTGTTATTTGCTCTGTTTTATTTACCAGGACACTTCCTCCACCACAGATTTGAAGCTTGAGGCTCTTATCTTGACAAGATTAGTGTTAGCTTCAAATTCCCCAACTATATTATATCCTTACATTGAGGTTAATTTAAACTTTTTTTAATGTCTATGGTGGCTTAAGATTGAATACAAGTTTAATTTGCAAATTATCTTATTCATTTGTAAAGATTCATCTATGGAACTAATGTTTTAAAATATGGGCATATAGGAAATGCATGACCTCTATACAAAGCTAGGTTAGGACCATAAAGTTTCTGAAACATACCTTTCAGTTGTTAAGCGTACGCTCTGGCGGATCCCATGCTAATAAACCTTGAAGAACATTCTTTATGTGACGCTTATGCTTTAGTCAGATGAAAGTCATTTACGCTGCAGTCTTTTCCTTTTCTGCCATTTGCCGCAAGAGTTACATTTATAGAGTTGAGGGTATCAAAAATTCTGTACAATATTGTGAACGTGATATAGTTTCACATAGTCACATAGAACATGCATAATCTTCTTCCCAAGCTAAGCTAATCTCATGTCAATATCATCTTCATCAATTATAGATATAAAAAGAACACGACAATGTGACGTTTGTGTTGTAGTGCATGATCAGATAATTATGTTCCTCCTTTCATTTCCTTTTCTGTTACAGGCTATCTCTCGTCCAGCTATATCAGCTGTTCGTGACAGTTTTTACAAAGTTACAGCTGAGGCATTAAGAGTATGTGGGGAGATTGTTTGTGCTGTCCGTCCTAACACTGAGGTCAAATTTCTCACCTTCTTCTCAGTTATAAGTGATATAATGAGGCCAGTTCTCAAATGTAATAAACTTGTTCTGTTTAGGGGTGCAATTTTAATTTCGAGCCATATGTTTATCCAATCTATAATGCCATCATGGAACGGTTAACGAACCAAGATCAGGATCAGGTAAATTGTGTTTCTGGTCATACCTTTCTCGAAGTTCATTGTGCAATTTATTTTACTGAGTCTTTTTTCAGGAGGTCAAAAAATGTGCTATTTCCTGCATGGGGCTTGTTCTTTCAACATTTGGAGATAATCTTGGAGCAGAATTACCTGCATGCCTGACTATTCTTGCAAATCGGATGGGAAATGATGCATGTAAAATATATTTCATATTCCATACATTTCACTGAAAGAGCATTTTCAGTTCTAGGAAGTAAAACTGTAGTTACTTTCATGGTATTACACATATAAATGAGATGAATTCCAAGACCATAATTTTACATGATCAAACGAAATGATTAAAAGCCAATTCTGAACTCTTTTATTTCATCGTAGTTTCTCTTAGTAATAATCATTAACAGTAACCATATTGCTACAAACATGTTGTGATATATGATGCAGGTTGATGAAGGTAGAAACTTTTGCTTATATGGGAGCGATGACTTATACTGGACAAGAGAATTCAATTCAAGAATGGATGAGATCAGGAATGCAGGGTTAAACTTCCAAGAATCAACATTGATAGGGATTTTCGAAGAATCCCTGCAAATGGCATAGTGCCATAGACTATCGCGGAACTTATGTATGAGACTGTAGCTGTTAATATCTAGCCAGATATCCGATGAATAATCCTGATCGTGTTGTATCACACCACGCGACATTAGCATTTTATAGATATATAAAGAGAGAGAGAGAGAGAGAGAGAGAGAGAGAGAGAGAGCAGGTGTTCTACGTTAAAAGCTACTCAACTTTGTTAATTTGTAGTGATATGGCTGGTAGATTGTGATGGTGGATTTTGTATTGGTGGAGTTGGATGGTGAATTTTGTATTGTTGGTGGATTGTGGATTTTGTATTTGCTGGTGGATTTTATTTTGGGATGCATAATATATGTGTAGGTTATTTCAAAATTTTTTTGGTAAATATGTTACATTAGCTAATGGAAATGATGCTAAATAAAAGTCAATATTGCAAAAAGTGGACTAAAAAGTGGGCCCCATAGTGGGCCCTGCGGTGGGTCCCACAATGGGGCCCACCTTTTTAAAAAAACTTGAAAGTCTAAGGTAACATATATATTAAGTTACTGTAGAACTTATTTTTGTTACTATAGCATGCTATTGTAACATAAAACTGCATGTTACCCTAGGGATTAATGATGTTACCTTAGACGCCTAAGGCAACATGGTAAAACCTATCATCGAAAAAATGTTAGCTTAGCTACTAGATGGGCCTAAAGTAACATATCCGCTACCTGTTGTAACTTTATTTTTTTGTTACAATAGGCTGTTTATGGTGTAGTGCAATCCCGACAAAATCAAAGCAATTCTAGACATGGAGCCACCACGGACTGTCAAAGATGTCCAGAAATTAACGGGAAGAGTGGCAGCATTGGGAAGATTCATCTCCAAGTCAGGAGAAAAGTGTTTACCCTTCTTTAAAGCACTCAAGAAAGTGAAATTTTTTGAATGGACAACTGAAAGCCAAGAGGCCTTTGAGGCCTTGAAGAAATACATGGATGAGCCACCACTATTGGCCAAACCAAAACCAGGAGAGGTTCTTTATCTATACTTGGCAGTATCCAAAACTGCCCTGGGAGCTGTTTTGGTAAAAGAAGAGTTAAAGGTTCAGAAACCAATCTACTACGTGAGCAAGATTCTACATGGGGCAGAAATAAACTACTCAACGATTGAGAAGTTTGCCTTAGCCTTGATAATGGCCTCAAGAAAGCTACGCCCGTACTTCCAGGCTCACAAGATAGAGGTCTTGACTGATCAACCTCTAAGAAACATCTTGCATAGCCCTCAAGTTAGTGGAAGATTGATCAAATGGGCCATTGAATTGGGCGAATTCGACATCAAGTATAAGCCTCGAACGGCCATAAAAGCTCAAGCACTTGCTGACTTCATGGTTGAATGTACCATTGACAACCAAGAAGTCGGGGGGCAGGAAGCAATAATGGAAGACAAGGAAGCTGAAGACATAATCTCCAAAGAATGTTGGGTGCTCTATTTTGATGGAGCATCAAAAACAAAATCAAGTGGAGCCGGTTTAGTGCTACAAAGTCCTGATGGATTCCTCATAGAGTATGCACTAAAACTTGACTTCCCAACGACAAACAATGAGGCTGAGTATAAAGCTCTGATAGCTGGTTTAGGGCTGGCCGGAGTCTTGAGGGTCAAAACTCTGAAAGTATGTGGAGATTCGAGGCTAGTGGTTTCCCAAGTGAATGGGGAATTTGAGGCCAGAGATGAAGTCATGGCGAAGTACTTGAAACTTGTCAAGGCCATCATGACTCAGTTCGACGAATGCTATGTAGAGCACATTCCAAGGGAAGAAAACGTGAAGGCTGATGCCTTGTCTAAATTTGCTTCTTCCGAAATTGAAAACTATGTAGGGAGTGTATAATTCCAAGTCCTGAGGACCCCAAGCATCAACGAAAAATTGGTAGCACCCATTGATGTTGCTAGTTGTTGGATAGATCCCATCAAGGCTTATCTGGAAACTGGGTGGTTACCCAACGACGCTTCAGAAGCACGAAAGCTGTACGTCAGAGCACTAAGGTATACCCTGATTGAGGGAATCCTATACAAGAAGTCTTTCACCATTCCATATCTGAAATGTTTAAGACCTCAAGAGGCAGAATTGGCCCTGAAGGAAGTACATGAAGGAATTTGTGGGCAGCACTTGGGGGGCAGAGCCCTTGCCCATAAAATCACTCGTCTAGGTTTCTATTGGCCAAGCATACTTGTTGATGCTAAAAGCTATGTAAAGAAATGTGAACGGTGCCAGAAACATGCACCAGTGGTTAGGCAACCACCAGAGATAATGACATCCATTAACTCACCTATCCCCTTTGCTATGTGGGGAATGGATATACTCGGGCCATTTCCAATGGCAAGTGCTCAAAGAAAGTTCTTGATAGTAGCAATCGACTACTTCACCAAGTGGATTGAGGCTAAACCATTGGCCAAGATTACCACCAAGCAAGTGATGCACTTCTTCTGGGAAAATGTGATATGCAGATATGAAATTCCACGAGTCCTGGTTACGGACAATGGAACTCAGTTTAACAATGATGAGTTCAAAAAATATTGTGATGAGAATGATATCAACTTGCGCTTCACTTCTGTTGCCCATCCTCAAGCAAATGGGCAGGCTGAGGTTGCAAATCGAATTATCCTAGATGGACTGAAGAAAAGAGTTGAACGCTCCAGAAACACATGGGTAGACGAATTGCTCCCCATACTTTGGGCATATTGTACTACTTGCAAAGTCACCACTGGAGCTACCCCCTTTCTGTTGGCATATGGGGCAGAGGCAGTGGTTCCAGTGGAGATTACTCACACGTCTCCAAGAGTTGAGGCTTATGAGCCAGAAAAAAATGAGGAAGGCTTGAGGCTGGCCTTATATTTGATTGATGAAGTTATAGATGAGGCAAATGCCAAGATAGTTCAGCATCAGAAACGAGCATCTTTCTATTACAACCTAAGGGTTAAAGAGAGATTCTTTCGACAAGGAAATTTAGTCCTCCGAAAGATTGAGGCATCCGGAGTTGGACAAAAAGGCAAGTTGGCCCCAAATTGGGAAGACCATATCGCATCAAGAACGTATTTGGTCGAGGCTCATACAAGCTAGAAACCCTTGAAGGGCATGAGGTGCCAAGGACTTGGCATGCCTCCAATTTGAAAATTTATTATATTTAAGGTGTTTCCTAAGTGGACTCACTACTAGAAATAAGGTTTTGATAAAACCAACCCAAGTTTTAAACTTGGGTACTATGTAAGGGTTGATCCCATTTTCAAGTTATGAATAAATTCAGCATTTTCATGTTTTAAAGCTTATCTACTATGAGTGTTAACAAACATTCAAGAAGCTAGAAAAACAACACAAGCCATGAATGGCCGCAAGATATAAATAAGGCTGGATAAAAACTTAAATAAAAAAGTTAAGTTAAGCCCGTAGGCTGAAAGTACATAAACAAAAGTACAAGCCATGAATGGCCATAAGTAAAACTACATCTAATCTTCCTTGTCCACGTCCTCCTCCTCCTCTTCCCCTAAAACGGAACCGGAGTGAGTGGCAGCATAATCATCCCCGACAGTCTGACCGGGTGGAGAGGTATGATCTAGGTCGAAGATCCTGTCATCCTCCTCCATGTCGTCCTCTCCAGCCAAAGCCAACTCCAGAGGAGTAGGAAGGTAAGGGCTTGGAAAATCAGAAATGGTGAGAGATCCAAGCATCTTCTCCAACACAGTAGCAAGAGCGCCATCCCATCCCTTAGTATACTGAACTGGGAAGAGGAGCTCGTCATGCTTATCAATCAAGTCCTCGTACTCCTTGGAGTCAAGGTACTCGTCGATAAAGTCATCCTTGCCTTTCCTCAAAGACACTAGCTCAGCCTGGGAGTCGGCCAACTCCTTCTCCTTCCTAGCCAATGTGGCCTTCAGCGAGCCCACCTCCTCTTGGGACTTCTCAAACTTGCCTTGGTTGGCCTCAGAAGATGAGCGCCAAGCCTTGGCTTGAAAGATAGCCCCTTGGAAGTTAGCATTAGCCTACAAAGCAAGTTGCAAGTCAATACAAGATAGAAACTTGAAATATATTATTAACTACGAGGAAAAAAGAGGAAAAATACTTACAGCAGCAATCGCCTGAGAGCCTGCATGCTCCACACCCTCCAAAGTGGAGTTAGAAACGAAGTCCTTGTAATCACAAGGAGTCAGAGAGTGATAAGACCACTCCACAGCATGCTTGGACACTCCCACCACAGTGTCCTTCTTCCTAAGACCCCAGTTGGGGCGCCAAACTGCACTCTTGGCCGAGGAAGGCCCCTCGGCCTCATCAGTAAGGTCCACATGGGGCCTTATAAAAGCTGGAACACTGGAAGCACGAGAGTCCTTCCCTCCCAAACGTGCCCTCTTCATCCTTGCCGTCTCCCCATCTTCGGGCTCGTTAGTCTTATTAATAAAGACCGCAGCTGTAAAAAAACACAAGGAAAGAAACAGTTGGTATCAGATAATCTTAAATAAACAAAGGAAAATATGAGGTGAGAATTACCCTTATCAGAAACGTTTGAAAGTCCCAAGGACTTAAGCTGGAACTCGTCCAGGAGCACCCAAGCCAATGTGGCATAATCATCCTTTGTGAGCTCAGCATATGCATGGGCCTCCTCATCATTCAGGATGATATTACTAGGGCTACCATCTGAAACCCTACTAAAGGAGCTACGGAAAAGGGTGCCCCAATCCCCTCCTTCCCAAATCAAATACATAAACACTTCTTTCCATTTGGGGTTTTTATCTGGAATTGATTTGGGGTGAAATATGGGGGGAGTGGAAGGACGGTGGTTGATATAAACCCAACCCAAAGTAACGGCTGAACTATTCTTAAACTGGAAAATTTTTCTAAACAAAGCTACAGACAAAGGAAACTTGTTCTTCAAACAAAGAACAATGAAACACATAATGATTCTCCAGGCGTTTGGAGGAAGTTGGCAAGGGTTAATCCCAACATCAGCCAAAAGCCTGGGAATAAACTCATGGAAAGGGAACCTGAGTTCCGCGACAATGGCATCCTTATAAATGCATAAAGCATCAGGACGCCAATGGCAAGAACGGTCCCCTGGGCCGGCTGGAACTAACCTATAGGGGGACTTAATCCTATACATCTTGTTATAGTCCCTAATTAAGTCGATTTCGTGAAATTTGTTACTACAATCGAATGAATCTAAGTGGGACACAGAAGGATATTCATCACTACGTTCTAAAATCATATCTTGAAGTGACATATGAGAAGAACGAATGATGATACCTCTCTTAGAAGCTTTGTTCATTTTCTGAAGGCGTTGAGCAGCTTTGTCAGACATCTTCAAATCTTCAAACCTTCAAGAGAAATCCCAGAAAAATCTCCAGAAAAATCTTCAAATCTTCAAAACTTCAAAGAAATTCCCAGGAAATCTTCAAAGAAACCCAGAAATCTTCAAGGGATGAAGGTGAAAACCCAGAAATCTTCGAGAAATGAAGATTGATCCCAGAAAAAGAAAAACACCACCGTAAAAAAGCTCGCCGGAAATCGCCTTACTATAGAGAGAAAAGCTAGAGAGAAATTTTCGGAAATTTGAAGATGTGAAGTGAAGAATAAAGTGGAAATCCCACTCTTTTATAATCAAAGTGACTGGAAACCCTACCGGTTAAGGAAGGGCAACCGTCTATAGCCAGTAAGGCCCATAAAATCCATTTATGGATTACAAAGGCAAAAGCCCAAATAAATTAAGTATCAGGCAAATTCGAAGCCCAAAATAAGAAAGGCCCAATAAGGCCCAAATGATTCAAGTCCAAATTAAAAATTGGGCTAATTAAGCTTGGAATAAAACCAAGGCAATGATAAAAAAAAATCGAGGTCGAAAAGACCCTTGATCGACATCGAAGGCTTGAAGTCGAAAGTATATGGGAAATTGAGGTCGTATCACTCGACCTCACTCCCAAATAAACTCAAAAATTAAAGATTTAAGGTCGAAAAAACCCTAAATCGAGGTCGCACGACCCAAGTCGAAAATACACACAAAATTGAGGTCGTGTCCATCGACTTCGCACCAAAAGCAAGTCAAAAAATTGAAAATTCAAGGTCGAAAAGACCCTAGATCAAAGTCGATTGACTGAGATCGAAAATACACTATAAAACGAGTTCGCATCCCTCGACCTCACACTAAAATGAGGTCGACAGCTTCGACCTCACAACCAATCGAGGTCGAAAGAACGAGGTCGAAAGAACGAGGTCGAAAATGACCCAAAGAATAAAGTCTATTTTGACCTAGAAAAAACGAGGTCGAAGAGACATGGGGTCGAGATCGAACAAACGAGATCGAAAATACATTGGAAATCGAGGTCATATTATACGATCTCGTACCAAAATAAAGCCAGGAAATCAGAAAATTCTGGTCGAAAAATATAGAAATGAAGTCGAAGATATGAGGTCGAAATTAACCTGTGATTCGAGGTCGAAACAAACGACCTGGGACTAAAATCGAGGTCGAAAATGCATGATCTCGAGGTCGATACATCGAGGTCGATAGTGGCCTATGAATTGAGGTCGACAGCTTTGACCTCACAACCAATCGAGGTCGAAGACATATTAGAATTGAGGTCGAATAGGTGAGGTCGAAAAAGACTTGGAATTCCTGGTCGATAGCTTCGACCTCACAGCTGTTCGAGGTCGAAAAAAGACTTGATCGAGGTCGAACGATCCCGGTCGAAAATGACCACGAATTTGAGGTCGAATCCTTCGACCTGGGACCATTCCTGGTCGAAATTGCACTGCTTCCAGGTCGAATTCCTGGTCGAAATTGTATTGTTTCCAGGTCGAATTCCTGGTCGAAATTGTACTGTTTCCAGGTCGAATTCCTGGTCGAAATTGCACTGCTTCCAGGTCGAATTCCTGGTCGAAATTGTACTATTTCCAGGTCGAATTCCTGGTCGAAAATGACTTAATTTGAGGTCAAAATGCCCTTAAAGAATGGAAAATTTTGGAAAAATACACTATAACTTCTACGAAAACCCCAGGGGAGATTTTCCCAGAAGTTGGGGGGCAAATGATATGGACAGAAAAATAATTATAGAAATATAATTGACGGTCCAATGAAAAGGCTCGATATTTAATGCTCAAATCCCTAATTATTCATTAATTTCGTAATTAATGAATAGGGAAAATATACAGCTCATTAAAAGAGCCCAAATTATGGAAATCTTATCAAAGAAGGATCCGGAATCCCAATTAAAGGCAATTAATGAGTCATAGCCTTTATCAACAAGGAAAAGACTTATTCAGCAAGCAATACGATGTTTATCCAATATCAAAAAGGAGACTTATTCGCTAAGTCTCCTAAACATACCATAAATACTAGGCTCCAGACGCCTATATAAGGTCCCTGATCCTACAATCAGAACTACATCTTTGGCTTGATTCTCAATAACAATTTGAGATACGTAGGCATCTTGTGAGGACCGATTTAGTCTCGAAACACAAGTGCAGCCATTAAAACTCGAAGCTCATTAATCGTAGCAATTAATATACAAGTACGTTTTTTAATCCACAACAATTGTGGAACAGATCGAAATATACTTATATAGTTAAAAACTTAAAATGTACTAGATGTTCCAAAATATGCTTGAATATGGTGGAACAAGCTAAATATGCTTACATATATAAAATTAGGTCATCTATACGATATCTAGAATGTACTTGTGGAATATGTAACCGCTCTTTCTTTTAATCTATGTGATTTTTATATTTTTAAATAAGTAAAATAATTTAATTTGACCTAGTTTCAATGGTGTTAGATTTTGAAATCAAAATAGTTGGGTCCTAGATGATAAAAAAACCTAAATTAAGGCTTGTCTATGTAATAAAACTTTGAGTGTTACCAATAATCAGAATATCTTTAATTTTCAAAATTTCATAATTTTAAAAATCATTTTGCTTAATACAATTTTAGATCAGTTTAATCTCTTTGTTTAAGATCCTCGGTAGAAGAAAAACAAGATCTGTTTATTTAAGTCAGAAACATAAGATAAAGCAAATAATCAACTTAAAATTTTATTTTTTTTATTTAAGTTAAACACTTAATAATTTTTCACAAGATATGACACTACTTGTTTTTCAAAAAAAAAATGATAATTTTTTATCAATCATATATTGTATGTGGATTTAAACCTCAATGTTGTTATATATTTTTTTTGCTAAATTTTTTAATTTTTTGCTAAATAATGTTGTTATATTTTTGTTCCTTGTAATTTAAAATTACTTGAATATATAAAATTTTGTTTGATTGAAGTGATAAAAAGAAGAAATTCAGAATAACTACCAATGAGAAGTCATGAACAAGTTAAGTTCCACAATTATTTTGAATTTTATGATACGAAATAAATCAGGCATGTTTTGTAAAGATTGTGAAAAAATTCAAATAAATAGTCCATTGGCTTTTTGTTGCAATAATTACATTGACAAATTCTGATGATACATTACGATTACAACTTTTTGTCCATTCTAGTGTTGTCAAACTTTTGCTACATATTCAATTAACCTATCTCCTTAACTACATCTATACACACTATATCATACAAATAGGTCATCACTTAGAATCGGAGGTTCTGACACTGACCACACAAAAGTTCAACTGGGTCACTTTCTGGTCCACCTTGATCACTTGATGGTGCACCAATAATGCCCCTTTCTGCTGAACCTTCACTACTTAGTGCTCCCGCCGAAACTGGCTCACATATCAAAGCATTTCCTCCGATCTTTTGCAGCCCCCGTAAAGCAATCCTTCATTGTTTAGGTATGGCTTTACAATGTCAGTTACATGCTTGACTGTTGCTGGTTGGATGACTGAATGTAAAACAAATATATTAATATTATATACAACAAAAACATTAAAACCCAAGTTCTAAAACTCAAATCTCATTTCAATATTCATTATCACGGTACTAAAACTTCAGAAGTAGTTTAAGATACTACAGTTGTTCTCATTTAAACAAGAACAAAAAGCATATTGTTCTTCATATTCCTATATAAGGTGCCAAATTGCACTCCTGAACTACAATGTAAATTACCTCTGTTCCTGATAAATCCATTTGCCTCAAGTGGAGTGCATTTCCTTCAAAACTTTCACTACTCCCGCATCTAAATTTTAGAGATAAATAATGTTAAATATAAATTACAATGCAAATGAGATATATAAAGTTTCGTTATGTATAGATACAATTAATTTCATACCTTGAATGATGGATGTACCAATTTCTTCTTATTCTAATTGGTACGATTATGATAGAATTAATTATGATCGCAAGAATCATTATCTTATGAAAACATTAATAACATATTTGTGAGAAAGCTATATCAGATATTTAAAAGATCAAGAAGAAAGAAGAACTGAGAACTCGTATAAAAAGTTATGACTACCAGGGACACATAGCATTGAATTGCAAGAAAAAGATCAAGCTAGATATTTATAGTTGTAAGTGGAGCAGTTTTACAAACAAAACTGACATGTTACGTAATCAATCAGTGTATTGCTGGAACACACGGAAACATCCTAAAAATGTAGATAAGTCAAGTATTAGCTGGAACACTGACATGTTACGTGTATTGCTGGAATACACTGGAACATCCTAGAAATGTAGATAAGTCAAGTATTAGTTGGAACAGTTTTACAAACAAAACTGACATGTTAAGTAATAGTTGGAACACACCGAAACATCCTAGAAATGTAGATAAGTCAAGTATTAGCTGGAATTTGTCTGTGCCTACCAGAATATACACGAACGTGCAAATTAATAAAATGTGAAAATTAAAAAAAATATTAAGAAAATCAAGTACATTAATATATTTTATTTATAAAAAGAGTATAGCTAGAGAAAATAAGTAGTATACTTATTTTTTATTTTATAAATTTTTTTTATTGAAATATAAAAAATTGAGAGTATATACGAGAGAAAAGGACAGTGAAAAAAATGAATGAACTAGAAATATTTTATTTACAATATTTTGTTGAAGAATAAATTGTTGTAAAAAAGGGAAAATTTCATTTGATAATATTGTGTTGTCTTAAGACCATTACAATTAGCAAATGGTTGAGGCAAAAGTGTTATATATTTTAAACAAATATTTTTTTAATTATTTATTTTAAAATATTAAATTTGAATTGTCGTTTTCAATCAAATTTTAATGGATTTGAGAAAATATGTACAATTTAAATAAAATAAAATAATATAATTAAAATAACATAGTTTAAATTTTATGGTTTGAATTTTCTAAAAAATTTGCTCATTTCAATATACAGATAATATAGTTTGCATTATTAAATTGTTTTTATTATCTCATTCTGGCAAATAAATTAAAAATAACAATGAAAAAGTATTTTTTTTAAATAGTTAAATCATACATTGTGTTAGGAAAATAGTTTTGCACAAATCGATTGACGACTAAAGAGTGTTAATTTAGTTAAGAACTAGGTTATTAAGCCGCGCTTCGCGGCATTAGAATATATTTGTTAAGAGAAAAAATATTAGAATAAAAATTGTGAAATTAATATCTACAAAATTATTTAAATTATCAAATAAAATATATTCTATAAAATCAGCGGCATTAGAATATATTTTTTAAGAAAAAGAATATTAGAATAAAAATTGTGAAATAAATATCTACAAAATTATTTAAATTATCAAATAAAATATATTCTATAAAATTTGCATTTGGGTAGGTAATATCATAAAGTATTTACATATTATTTTTGTTTATATAGTATGATTTCAGTATCTCAGGGCTAAAATGTACACTGTAAATCGGTAGAACTGTAAAGACCGTTTTGCCCATCTGAGTTATGCCAATTTTTTGTTATGAACCGGTATAAGGGTCAAAAGATATGATTTCAGTACCTCAGGCACTAAAAGGTACACTTTTAAAACACAAGGGACTGATGGGTATATGGTACTAAACCTAAGGGTTTAAAAGGTCATTAAACCATTTTATTATCAATTATTAAACTTTGTTCCTTGTACCTTTGCTCCGGATAAATTCATTTGCCTCAAGTGGGAGTGCATTTCCTTTCAAACTCTCACTACTCCAACATCTACATTTTCATAAATAATATATATATATATATATATATATATATATTGTTGGATAATCTCAAATTTGGATAATTATTTTGTTTATTTGATGTCTTGCACCTGGTCTCTATTTGACTTGGTCACTCTAGTTGTTAGGAGTGTTTGTAGGAGTTCATGCTAATAAGAGTAGTTAAGCTAGTATAGGTGATCCTATTTACTAGCAGAGTCAGTTCGTTTTTTCCTTATTTACTTTGTATTACTTCGTATGAATAAAGAAGAATACAGTGTTTGCCATTCTTAACTTTGCTTGATATCAAGTTATATTCGTTTGTAGTTAACATTGTGGTATTAAAGCTAGGATGACAACCGTAGAGATGAACAAGACAAAATGAGGTTCCTTTGGCTTGACTTATCCAATGCTGTCCAGAGGTAATTACACAGCTTGGGCACTCAAAATGAAAGTGTATATGCAAGCTCAGGGAGTCTGGAGTGCGATTGAGTCAACGAAGTCAAAAGTAACTGGTGAGGAGAAGACAGACAAGATCGTGAAAGTGTCAGTTGATGAGAAGACAGACAAAATCGCACTGGCCATGTTGTACCAAGGCATCCCAAAAGAAATTTTGTTGTCGGTTGCAGATAGAAAAACAGCAAAGGAAACATGGGAGGCAATAAAAACTCTCTGTCAGGGTGCAGATCGTGTGAAAAAGGCAAGGGTTCAAACCCTCAAGGCAGAATTCGAATCTCTCAGTATGAAGGAGACATATGTACTTGATGATTTCTATATGAAGCTCAATGGACTCGTAACCAATATACGAGCCTTGGGCGAAGAAATGAACGAGTCATACGTGGTGAAACGGTTATTGGAGGCAGTCCCATCTAAGTTTCTGCAAATCACCTCCACGTTAGAACAATTCAGTGATTTGGAGACCATGACCGTGGAAGAAGCAATGGGTTCTTTAAAGGCACACGAAGAAAGAGTTAAAGGCAAGACAGATTCAGTCGAAACAAAGCTCATGCTTACAGAAGAAGAGTGGCGTAAGAGAGAAAATGAGGAAGGGAAATTACTATTTACACGAGAGGAATGGCTTAAATGCACTGGCAGAGGAGGAACAGAGGGACAAGGCTCAGGGTTCAGGGTACGAGGAATTCAGGACAAAAGCAAAATCAGGTGTTTTAATTGAAACCTCTATGGACACTTTGCAGCGGAGTGCAAGAAGCCAAGACGTCCCAGAGAAGAAAAGCAGGAAGCATACTTGTCAAGGGTAGATGATGATGAACCAACATTATTACTGGCTGAGCACACAAAGAATGAAACAAGGTTGATGATAGTTGACGAAGGAAAGGTGAGACCTGCTCTAAGGAAACAACCCGAAAGTAATCAAGAGGAGTCGAATTTGTGGTATCTTGATAACGGTGCTAGTAATCACATGTCTGGACAAAAATCGAAGTTCTTCGTATTAGATGAAAAAGTGTCTGGACAGGTTAAATTTGGAGATGGATCGGCTGCAGAAATAAAGGGAAAAGGGTCAATTGCATTTAAATGTAAGAATGGCGAGGAACGAATCCTCAATGAGGTCTACTTCATACCCAGTCTTCGTAGTAATATCATCAGCCTGGGTCAGCTAACTGAACAAGGAAATCAAGTTACAATTAAGGGTAACTACATGTGGATTCATGAAAGAGAGGGAAAGTTGCATATGAAAGTAAAGAGATCTGCAAAAGACTATATAAGTTGATCATTGAGTCTAAAAAACCAAAGTGCTTGTTATCAAGTGCATAAGAAGATTCAAAGATGTGGCATGCCCGTTTGGGACACGTGAATTACCAAGCCATGTCATTGATGTTCAAGGAGAGAATGGTGAAAGGGCTTCCGAAGATTATTCAACCGAAGGATGTATGTGTGGGCTGTTTATTGTCAAAACAAACTAGGAAACAAATGCTAACAAAATCAAATTTTAGTGCAACAAAGGTGTTGGAACTTGTGCATGGTGACCTATGCGGCCCGATCACGCCTGAAACTGCAGCTGGTAATCGGTATGTTTTCTTATTAGTTGATGATTTTAGTCGTGCCATGTGGATGTATTTAATTAAGAACAAAAGTGAGGCTTTCAATGCATTTAAGAATTTCAGAGCTCTAGTTGAAACCGGAACAGAGCGAAGGATTAAAATGTTCAGAACGGATAGGGGGGTGAGTTTTGTTCAAATGAATTCCGAGTATACTGTGAAAAAAGTGGTATAAAGCGACATTACACTGCCCCTTACACACCCCAACAAAACGGGGTTGTTAGATATAATTGCTGATGATTATTTACCAGTGTTTAAGCAACAGGTACTCATCAGAGTTTATGCTAGAAGCCAGTCAGAGTTTGATAAAGTCTGACGGGATGAGAGTTTATTTAGCTGTTGGTGCTGACATTGAAGATTCTAGAAGCAATATATCTTGAAGATGGAAAGAAGCAAGATATATTGAGATAGCTAAAGAAACGGGACAGAAGACAGAAGCAATCCTAAATTGATATAAATTGTATAGCTAATTTATAGGAATATCAATTAGAGATTGATTATGTAGCTGTGTACTATATAAACACAGATAGGTTAACCCTAAAAGGGATGCGAATACTGAATACATTATTCTTGTAACCTAGCAGCTCTCTGTGATATTTTACATCACTGAGAGAAGAGTTATTTAATATAATTCAGTTTATTGTTCATAAACAGTGTTCTTGATTGTTATTCTCATACATATATTGATTATATATTGTGTATTCGGCCTAACAATTGGTATCAGAGCCAAGGCTGTTTAATATATACAGTTTATTGATCTAAAACACAAGTATAATCATGACTGAAAACTCTCAGGAAGGTTCTATTGCTCAAAAGGTTCAATTTGCTTCTGTAAGTCGATATGAGTCAATCAGGGTTCCAATGCTCAAACCAGTGGAATATCCTGTTGGGTTTCGGGGCAACAAACGCAGCGAGAATAGTCGTAAAACAATAAAAAAATCCGAAACCCTAACCATAGGATCCGTGTACAAGACATGGCTGATTATGGAGAAACGAAATCATACCTTAATTGAGCTTATAAAATTCAGAAAGATGGAGGTCCTTGTTGAAACCACCACGCAGCCCTTGTTCAAGATCTGCGTCACCAAAGTAGTCCACACGAACGCACGATTACGGAGTTGGTACTAGCCAAAAGAACCGCCCTCGAAAAAACCTTTCTCTCCTGTCTCTAGCCTCTCTAATATGCAGAGCTGCTAGGGTTTTGTGTGAAAAACGTATTTTTATCACTTAAACCTAAAAACAATACATCATTATGTATTTATATGGAGAGGGATATTGGGCCTATACCTAATCTGATTGGGCTTCCAAAACCCAATCTGATTATTAGTAGTAATAGTTATTATATTCGAATTATTATACAATTAATCAAGTCCTACTTAATTAATCCAATAATTCAATAATAATAATAATTCAATTAAATTCGAAATTTAATTATTGCTCCGTCTAAAACGTTCTTTATGTGTAACCCTTTAGGTTATTATTACGTTGGCAATAATTTTAATATCTCATAATAAAATTATAAACAATGAGCGGCATCTAGTAATACATCATTGCTACCCAAGTAATAATAATAATTGGTGATCCAATTAAACCTTTCGTGACTAATGTTTCCGTGTAATATAATCCCTTTAACCAAATATTATAGATTAAACTCGAGGCATGTTATTAGTCATCCTCTTCAACATTTAATCCAGGTTTCCTTGATCAATGAGTAGATTATTAAAACAAATCAATATTTGAGCATGGCCATGCATTTTCATAGTCTCACTCAATCAAGAGGCCAATAATATCTCTCCTAATAATAGGAGGGTTAAATCCTATATCTATCATTCATATTTCTCATACGACTCATAATATACCCGATGTCCACTTTTATCATCACCCGGTCAAAGGTAACTTTTAATGTAATCAAAGTATATTAATCCTCGTATAGAAATATAATGATCTCAAGTATAAGGATCATTACACCATTATCACTGTGAGCTATTCTAATGACTTTATTACCATGTAGAATATCACTGTGGGTTAATCCGGTGCCATGTAGAATATTACATGCACCTATGTTCTTGACTTTAGTATCACTATACCTATGACCAATGAGATGTGGTCATTTAGTCAACGATCATACTAATCTTTATGCATCATAATTGTCCCAATTCATAATGCTTAATTAGGGATAATTTAGGAATATAAACACTATTCTTATAATCTCATTTTTAAGTCACATACTTAAAGATATAGAATACATGTTCGATATTCCAAGGACATTTATTACTCTAACATTAATATCGCAGTAAATAAAGACATAATAATTGTTGTCGAATAATCAATAGAACATAATCATTATTAAATAACAAAATAGTGTTTCCCAGAAGTACAATTGTATTGTCTCTAGGGCACTAATACTAACATATCCAATATGGAAGGTTAAGATGACCATGTTTCTAGAAGCCACAGATCCAGAATACCTTGATAGAATCTATGATGGTCCTCATATGCCAACTAAACTGTCTCCTGTAGTTGCTGGTCAAGAACAAAAGACTGTTCCGAAGGAAAAGAAAGATATGACTCCTGAGGACATCTCATCAATTGAGAATGATGCAAAAGTTAGACATCTTCTACATAGTGCCTTAGATAATGTCATGTCTAACAGAGTTATTGGTTGCAAGACTGCCAAAGAAATCTGGGATGCTTTAGAAGTCAGGTGTCAAGGAACAAGTGCTATAAAGAAGAACAGGAAGACTATTTTAACACAGGAATATGAACACTTTGACTCTAGATCTGATGAAACTTTGACAGATACATACGACAGATTCTGTAAATTATTGAATGATTTGTCTCTTGTTGATAAAGAATATGATCTTGAAGAGTCAAATCTCAAGTTTCTACTATCTCTATTATGATCTTGCAGAAACAGATCTTGATGAAATTTATGGGTTGCTTAAAACTCATGAACTTGAAATTTATGGGTTGCTTTGGTCATAACCTCTGAAAGTGAGTCATCAAACTCTGATGGTGATTCAAATTCTGATGCTTCTTCTGAATCTGAGGATGATGAAGAACAACTGATGCAAATGGCCGCTTTGATGGTGAAAACCTTCAAGAAGATGGGTTTTAAAAACTTCAAGAAGGGAAAAAGATTCTCAAGGAAAGATTCAAACTCTGAAAGAAAGACAAGTCTGAGATCCAGTGGTACAAGTGTAAAGAGATGGGTCATTATGCTCCAGAGTGCAAGAAAGGAAAATCTGAGAAAACACTCATCACTAAAGGAAAAGACTGGGCAGATACTTCAGATTCTGATGAAGATGTCAGCTATGCTCTTATGGAAACTGTTGAAGATAAATCTGAGACATCTGAGAATAAGGTACCTCTAACAACTTATGCTTATGATATTGATAATATATCTGAATTGAGAATTTATCTTAAAAGCATACATGTTAGTTATAGAGATCAGACTTTAGAAAATGAGAGAATTAAAACTGAGAATCTTAAGCTTAAAGATAGAAATAAATTTCTTGAAGAAGAACTTGTCAACATGCAACAAGTTCAAAAGGAAAGAGATGATGCTGTTTATGTTGAGCAAGAGTTGTTAAAGAGATTTAAACAACTAGAATATGATTTGGAGAAAGAGAGGAAGGTAATTAAAACCTGGACTAATTCTGGAAAAGACACACATCAAGTTTTTCAAACAGATACAGTTGGGTTAGGTTACTGTGAAAAAGATGAACTAAGGTTTAAATATAAAGTTAAAGTTAAACCACAAATTAAACCTGTGAAATTTGTCTCTGAATCAAGTAAGCAAACCTCTGTACTTGAAACAGAAGCTGTTAAAGAATCAGTAAAAACTTGTGTTAAACAGGTGAATGTTGGTTTAATGACAGAGAAACAATTCAAGTATAAGCTTAAAGAGGTAAAGTCTGTTGAAAAACAGAAAGTGTCCAGGAAGAATAAGAATGGAAAAGTAGGCATTAATAAAAGAAATGATTATCTGCCTAATTCTGATGCTCCTAGAAAGACATGTCATAGTTGTGGTAGTACTAACCATCTGGCAAGTTTCTGCACGAAAAACAAAGATATTAATTCCTTATCCTCCAAGACTAGAGTGAAGAATGATTTTGTTAGGGTTAGACCACAGACTTTATGCACACACTGTGGGAGCACTTGACATTCAATTTATACTTGTAAGAGCTGTCATGCCATTTATCACAACTATTATGAGTTAAAACCCAACTTGAAATGGGTTAGAGCAAACTCTGCAAGTGTAAAGTCTGACACAGTTAGCTTAAACTCTGTTGAAAGTTTTTCCGCTGCAAAAGCTAACTATGTTAAGAAAGCCAAAGGATCCAAGAAAGTCTGGATCCTTAAATCTATCTCTTTGTAATTGTCTGTGATTGCAGGGCATAAGGGAAAGCACCCTAGTCTTGGACAGTGGATGTTCAGGACACATGACTGGAAATAAAGCCCTGCTATCAAACTATGAGGAGAAGGCTGGCCCAAAAGTTTCCTATGGAGATGGCGACATAGGACGTACTATGGGATATGGCAATATCAATCTTGGAAGTGTCATCATCACAAATGTAGCTCTTGTCCCAGGACTCAAGCATGATCTGCTATCTGTGAGTCAAATCTGTGACAGAGGTTACCATGTAGATTTTCAACCTGAATACTGTGAAGTTATCAGCAAATCTACAGGGAAAGTTGTTCTAGTTGGACACAGACGGAATAATATCTATGAAGCAAGTTTGGTAACAAACTCTGAAGCAAAGCTGTGTGTCTGTCTGCAAAAATGTCAAATGAAGAGAGTTGGAAATGGCATAAGAAGCTCTCTCACCTAAACTTGAACAACATCAATGAGCTAATTCGAAAAGATCTTGTAAGGGGACTTCCAAAGTCAATACACGACTTAGATGGTCTGTGTGATTCTTGTCAAAAGGCCAAGCAAAGGAAGTCATCTTTCAAGAGTACGTCTGAATCTTCAGTTGTGGATCCTTATCATCTTCTTCATGTTGATCTATTTGGTCCAGTCAATATAATGTCTCTTGGCAGAAAGAAATATGCTCTTGTCATTGTTGATGAGTACACTAGGTACACTTGGGTGTATTTCTTAGCAAAGAAGGATGAAACTGCTTTAACTCTGATGGATCATGTAAAGCTACTGGACAAAGGATCACAGTATAAAGTGAAAATTATCAGGAGTGATAATGGTACTGAATTCAGAAATGCAATAATGGAAGAATTTTGCAAAGAAAGAGGAGTGAAGCAAGAATTTTCTGCACCAGGGACTCCACAGCAAAATGGTGTAGTTGAAAGAAAGAACAGAACCTTAATCGAAGTTGCCAGAACAATGCTTGAAGAAGCAAAATTGCCAACTTATTTCTGGGCAGAAGCTGTTCAAACTGCTTGTTTTACTCAGAATGCAACACTGATCAACATGCATGGGAAAACACCATATGAGATGGTGAAAGAAAAGAAGCCAAATTTGAAATATTTTCATATTTTTGGATGCAAGTGCTTTGTGTTGAAAACTCATCCTGAACAGTTGACCAAGTTTGACTTAAAAGCTGATGAAGGAATTTTTGTTGGATACCCACTGTCAACTAAAGCATTCAGAGTCTACAATCTGAGAACTAAAGTGATCATGGAATCTATACATGTGTCATTTGATGACAAGAAAATAACTGGAATAGAAGATGAAGAATATCATGATCGACTTCGCTTTGAAAATGAAGATCTAAACTCTGATGACGTAAACTCTGATGAAGCAAATCCAACAAACTCTGATGAAGCATACTCTGAACCTCTACTGGTAAACACTGAGGAAGTTTCTCTGACAGAACGAAATAGAGAACCAGTTGAGGGGGAGCGTGAAGATACTTCAGGAACATCTCAAAATGATGACTCAAATTCTGAAAATGAGTCAGCTGAAGAATCTATCCCAAACTCTGAGTCAAACACTGAAAATCCAAACTCTGAGCAGTTCAATTCAGGGGGAGCCTCAGAGAATGCAAATGGTCAAGAAGAAAATCAGGAAAGCATGGATCAAGGGGGAGGATATAATGATAATAGAAGCCAATTACCTACAACAAGAAGGTGGACACAAGCTCACACACCTGACTTGATAATTGGAGATCCAGAAGCTAGTGTGAGAACTAGAAGTGCTACAACTAATGAATGTCTGTTTCATGCATTCTTGTCTCAAACTGAGCCCAAGAAAGTGGAAGAAGCTCTTCAAGATGCTAACTGGATAACAGCTATGCAGGAAGAGTTAAATGAATTTGAAAGAAATGAAGTATGGACTCTTGTACCAAGACCTAAAAACAGATCTATTGTTGGTACAAAGTGGGTTTTCAGAAACAAAACAGACAGTGATGGAGTGATTACAAGGAATAAAGCTATACTTGTGGCTAAAGGCTATTCACAGCAGGAAGGAATTGACTATGATGAAACCTTTGCTCCGGTTGCAAGATTGGAGGCCATAAGGATTTTTCTAGCATATGTTGCTAACAAAAAGTTCAAAGTCTTTCAGATGGATGTGAAAAGTGCTTTTCTCAATGGGAAACTTGAAGAAGAAGTCTTTGTTGAACAACCACCTAGATTTGTGGATCCCAAACATCCAGATTATGTCTACAGGCTTGACAAAGCTCTTTATGGACTAAAGCAAGCACCTAGAGCATGGTATGAAACTTTGGCTCAATTTCTTTTAGAAAGTGGGTTCACTAGAGGTACAATTGATAAAACCTTGTTCTATTTCAATACTGGTAATGATCTCCTGTTAGTTCAAATCTATGTGGATGACATAATTTTTGGGTCTACTAATGACAAACTCTATAAGAAGTTTGCAAAGCTTATGCAGTCAAGATACCAAATGAGCATGATGGGAGAGCTTAGTTATTTTCTAGGCTTACAAGTAAAGCAAACAGATGATGGGATTTTTATCAATCAAGCAAAATATACCAGAAATCTTCTCAAGAAATTTGGTATGCTTGATAGTTCATCTGCAACAACTCCTATGGCTACTGCAACAAAGCTAGACAAAGACACATGAGCCTCAATGGATATGACAAACTACAGAGGGATGATAGGGTCTCTTCTTTATCTAACTGCAAGTAGACCAGACATCATGTATGCAACCTGCCTTTGTGCAAGATTTCAAGCAGATCCCAGAGAGCCTCATCTAACAGTTGTGAAGAGAATTTTCAAATATCTTAAAGGAACCATAACTCTTGGTTTGTGGTATCCTAGAGAATCAGAGTTTAAATTAATTGGTTACTCTGATGCAGATTTTGCAGGCTGTAAGATTGATAGAAAGAGCACAAGTGGAAGCTGTCAATTTTTAGGTGACATATTAGTTTCTTGGTACAGCAAGAAACAAAAGTCGATTTCCACATCCAGAGCAGAAGCAGAGTATATTGATGCTGGTAGCTGTTGTGCACAGATTTTGTGGATGAAGAATCAATTGCTGGATTATGGATTAAGGTACTCTAAAATACCTATTTTCTATGATAATCAAAGTGCTATTGCTATGACAGGTAATCCAGTACAACATTCCATGACCAAGCACATCAGCATAGGGTATCATTTTATCAGGGAACATGTGGAGGAAGGAGATATTGAGCTTCATTTTGTATCTACAGAACAACAACTTGCAGATATCTTCACCAAGCCTTTGAGTGAAGCTACCTTTACAAGACTGGTAAATGAACTTGGAATGATCTCTGGTTTTGACTAGAGATATTGGTTAGACTCAAAATTTCTCATTCTGTGATTTGTTGCTCATGATTCTTTGCATATGTTAACTGTCATTCATACCAGCTTGTCAAAATTCTGAAGTCATACTCTGTCATAATGTTAAACTCTGTCAGTCATACTCTGTCAGTTATACTCTGATGTTAAACTCTGATTGTGATTTTGTCTGAAACATATGGACCGATGAAGAAAATTGTATGAAGCATGATTCTCAGTAAGTAATCATGAATCCTTCTGAGTGATATAAATTCTGATCTCAAATGTGTGCAGAAATTTTACACAGCATGATACTGTCTCTATATTTATAGGATCTCTTAGTTTATTGATCCTATACACTGAGTCGGTAGTAGCTGTTTGCACTTTCTCTCATAAATTAATTGTATTAACTGATGAAAGTCTAAACTCTGGTAATTAGTTGCTCATATTTCACCCTCAAATCAAAAGATGCAAAAATATGCACAAATTCCTTTGAGATCAAGTTGTGCCTAGGAAGACCCATGAACTTATTGTATGAAATAAGGGCTAAATTTTTTGATTTTTGGTGACTAGTGCCAACCACTGATTACTGGAAAAATTAATAAAAATAAATAAAAATAAAAATCGAAGGGGGTGAAAATAATAAATTTATACGTACAGAGTTTAGACAATATCAGATTTTGTTTATAAATGAGAGTTTGGGCAACCAGTTCTTACTGATTTATTTTGTGGATTTTATGCACTTTGAGATGCTCTAAATATTTATATTCAGTAAACTCTGCTAAGTCACACACAAATATTCACACCTGTACAGTTTGTGGAAAGAGTTTATGAATAAAGGAGGAGGATTGGTAAACACTGATGAACTGTGTACTCTACGCCGAGGTAAATTTAATTTTAATCTCTGATGATTAAAATAAATTTCTTTGTTTGAGACATATTATGCTTTCAAGAAAAGACATCTGTTTTTGAAAATTCAAAAGAGTATGATTGGACACCAGTTCAAAAATGTATTAAACAGAGGAGAGAGGTTGAGTGTCTAGGAAAGTGTAATAGACGGTAATTATTGCTCTTTTTACTGCGCATGCGCATTAGAAACTGCCAATTACTGTTGTCAGTCACTACATGTGTGCCACGTGTCCCACTCACACGTTTCACGGAGTAAAATAGTTATGTGTATTGATTAGAAACTGTTCAGTTTTTAATTTTTTATTTTGTATTAATATACAATACACATATTTGTTTAAACTTTTCACAACTTACTCCAATTCAAACTTTACTGTCACACACACATTTTCTCAAACACTCTTACTGCAAATTCTCTCGAACTTTCTCTAAGTCATTCTCTGTTTATTTCTTAATCGTACTAATGGCGTCTACTGCTTTTGTCTCTTCTGGGCTTGAATTTGTTCCAAATAACTATGCTGCTCCATTGATTAATGCAAACGCACCAGAGGCGTTTTATCTGATGCAAAACTTTCTTGCCCAATCTCCCATTGGGCGTGCTCTTGTAGAACCAGAGAAGCTTTCTGTACTTCAAATCAAAAGCTTCTGGGAAACGGGTGTCTATGATGATGGTGGTGATTCTGGAACACCATCCATTATTTTTGAGTTTCAGGAAACAGAGTATGTTATTACTCCTGGTACAGTTCGTGTTGCGATGGGCTTTGATGAACATTCTGCTTACACCATTGTTGTTGGTGATGCTGATTTGCTAAGGATGATGAGGGAAATAGGATATGGTGGATCTTTGACTAAGATAGGTCAGTTGAAGCGACCGTTCTTAAGGAAAGAGTGGAGTTTTTTCTTCGACTGCATAACTAGAACGTTCGGGAAGAAGTGCACAAACTGGGATGCCATACCTACTGATAGTCTACAAATTGGGTATTCTCTTCTTTATGGTACTCATTTTGATTTTGGTAGACTAGTTCTTATGAATTTGGGTGAAAAGATGACTGAGAATAGAGGAGTAATTTACTTTGCTAGATTCTGTCAGCTTTTATTTTCTGCCTGTGTTAGTGGGGTAGAAATTATTGATGCAGATGTGATTCCATGTTTTAAATTGCACAAACGTATATTCTCTGATCTTATAAACAAGGATGTAAAGAAGGGTAATGTAGGTGATCTTTTACTGCCTATATTAGTGCAACAGTTTTTGGATGATTCTATCCAAGTAGAACAACAACAAGAACCAGTAAATATTGAAGTTTCTCCATCTCCAACCCAACCAATTCGTACTGGTGGTAGAATCAAACACAGGGCTTTCAAACCTGCAAAGATTGTTAAGCCAGCTACTGAAGTTGGAGTATCAAGATCTTCCGTGCCAAACTCTGTTGGTACATCTAAGAAGAGCAGGGCAAAGAGACCAAGGTCTGATGATGTAGAAGAATCTGAAACATTACATCATAGAAGAAGAAGACTGGTAGCTGACTATCTTTTTGATGAGTTAGATACTGAAGCTGTTCCTGAAGCTGAACAGAATGCAGCTCCTGATGTTGTTATTCAGGATGCTGAAGTAAATGTTGAAGCTACTGTGCCTACACAGGACAGAGTAGATGTTGAAGACAATGAAGCTGATAATGTCAGAACAGATGCTGCAAATGCTGATAAATTTGTTGATCATTTGGACATGAATTTTGAAGCACATCCTGCAATCAGTGTTTGTGACACTGAGGATGTGGCAGCTGATCAAGCCACTCTGATAATTGAAGAGTCTGTGGCAACTCATACAGAGATTCTCTCTGTCACCAATCAAATTCCTGAATTGGGTGAAGAGGTTGATCAGGAAGCAAAATCTGTCTCATCTGAGAAGATTGTTGAAGTTGAGAAGATGGCTGAAGCTACAGCAGAGACTCTTGAAGAAAATATTCGTGTTGCAAACTCTGTTTCACATGCTGTTCTAGAAGAAGAAAAAGTTGTTGAGGACGTAAACTCTGAGAGGAATGAAGCTGTTGCAGAGCATATTCTTAATGAAGTTGCACAGTTAAATATTGAAGCTACTGCAGAGAATGTAGTTGAAGAAGCTGCAGAGCCTCTAGCAGCAAATGTTGATGAAGACATAGCTGTTTCTGAAAATAATGATCACACTTCTGTAAATTCTGATCATGCAGACTCTGATGACAATGAATCAATACCTTTTCTAAGGGATCCTACTGCAGAGTCTATCAAAGAAAATCAACATGCTACTGAAGCACATTTTCAGGACATGTATTATGCAAATTGGTCAAATCATGACTGTATCTTCACTTCACAAAGGGCAGCTGATCTTGTGAAAACGTTTGCCTCTACTATTGTCAATCCTGAGCTTCTTGCAAATTTTCAAGCTACAATTGTTCAAGTGAAATCTCTTCACAATCGTTATGATGAAACTCAGAAAGAAGTTACTGGGTTGAGGAATGATGTGACTGCAAGGGAACTAACTTTGAAGCATGAGAAAATTTTATTATCTAGAGAACAAGATGCCATGAAGAACAGATTAAGTACAATTGAAGAGAATTAGACTGAAATGTCTACAAAGATTGATTCAATTGCTGCATCTTTGGAATTGCTGACATCAGTGCTCATTCCTGTTGATGTCAAAAAGGGGGAGAGAGTTCCTAAAGACAAATGCAAAAGGGCTCCAACTCTGAGACGGAGGGATGATGCAACTGATCGTGGAAGCAAGGATTCAGAGTTTAGGTCAAAGAATTCTCAAGAGCAAGGGAGACTTAGGTCAAACTCTGCTAAGCTGACAAACTCTGAAAGAGTAAATTCTGGTGTTCAATCTTCTTTAAGACTTAAAAAACTAGCTATTTCAGCTAATCCAATTACTGATGAAGAGATTGCTGCTAAACTCTTTTTGGAAGAACATGGTGGTGAAGCCACGGTTGAAGACATTGATGCTGAATTGCAGATTCTTGCTGAAGAGCATAAAAAGAAAGTTGAAGCTGGAAATTACAAGCAAAAAGCTGCCAAGGCTCCTAGGAGAAAGGAAAAAGGAATTATTATTAAAGAGAATGTGAACTCTCAACAGAGTTTACAATACTCAAGGAGGCCTGTTGGAGCAAACACTGACAAAGGAAAAGGCAAATTGATTGAAGAGCCTGAGTTATCAAAGAAAGCTTATTCAACCTCTGACATGGCTCATGTTGAATCAAGATCTAATAAATCAACCACTGACGTTGCTCAAGTTGATGATTTTGTTAAAGTTGTGACAACCTCTGACACTGCTCAAGTTGTACAAACTCAATTAATATCTTCACAACTCCAAGGTACTTTTCGAAGATCATCTAAAGATGAAACTCTGAAGTCAGGAAATGTGAACATTTTACAAAGCAGAACTGTAATGGGAAAAGAATCTTATGATAAATCTGGCTTGGGTTCACATAGAGAGAAAAGAGTGAATAACAGTCCTTTAGATCATACATCACTAGCAAAACCTGGTGTTGGGGTAACTCAAGAAAGCCTTGACAAGTTAGAGTCTGTTCAGATGATCTATTATAGAGGAATCAAAAAGGAGTTTCTGTTATATTTTATGGCTGATGGAAGAGTTTATAGAGTTGAAGAAGCTGATATTCATCTAAAACTATGGGAAGAGCTGGAGTATGTTTTATATCTGCTAAGAGTGAAAAATCAAAGTACTCACAATGCTGCTCAAGTTTTAAGAGAGAGAATGATGAAGTCTAAAGTCTTGTGTGGAGCCAGAATTTCAAGTGCTTATGTTCCTAAGTACAGAGATGCTCATGGAAAGCTTGTAGAGATGAAAAGGAACAATGCTAAATTCAATACAACACTTGGAATTAAAGTGTTGGAATTTAACTTGGAGTCAGACAAGTCTTATTTTATCAGGCTAGGGAATGACATGAGGAGGAATAGAATCTATTCTCTGAGAGCTGCTATCTACCAGACTGGAGAGAGTGATCCAGAATTAAAGGAATTGAAGAAAATCATGGTAGATGAGCTAGAAAAGGCTGAAAGAAGACTACTCATTGATTATCTCAGAACAGTGTCTGACATTGAAAAAATAAAGTAAAGTCTGACTGTAAGTTTTTAAAGTTTTATGTTCTAAGTAAAAGTTAAACTCTGTTATGTTATAAACACTGCATTTGTTGTATGTTTTGACATCATCAATTATCTTTTAACTTGTACATTTTTGTTATGCACAAGTTGGGGGAGATTGTTAGATATAATTTCTGATGATTATTTACCAGTGTTTAAGCAACATGTACTCATCAGAGTTTATGCTAGAAGCCAGTCAGAGTTTGATAAAGTCTGACGGGATGAGAGTTTATTTAGCTGTCGGTGCTGACATTGAAGATTCTAGAAGCAATATATCTTGAAGATGGAAAGAAGCAAGATATATTGAGATAGCTAAAGAAACGGGACAGAAGACAGAAGCAATCCTAAATTGATATAAATTGTATAGCTAATTTATAGGAATATCAATTAGAGATTGATTATGTAGCTGTGTACTATATAAACACAGATAGCTTAACCCTAAAAGGGATGCGAATACTGAATACATTATTCTTGTAATCTAGCAGATCTCTGTGATATTTTACATCACTAAGAGAAGAGTTATTTAATATAATTCAGTTTATTGTTCATAAACAGTGTTCTTGATTGTTATTCTCATACATATATTGATTATATATTGTGTATTCGGCCTAACAGGGGTGGTGGAACGCCGTAACAGAACAGTCATGGAGATGGCCAGAAGCTTGTTGAAGGAGATGAGCCTGCCAGTCACTTTTTGGGGAGAAGCTGTCCGACACGTGGTGTACATTTTAAATCGCTTGCCAACAAGGGCTTTAACAGGGATCACTCCGTTTGAAGCATGGACAGAGCGAAAACCAGATATTACACATCTTCGGGTATTTGGTTGTGTTGGTCATATGAAAGTCCCAAATCAATACACTTCTAAATTGGATGATCGTAGTGTTTGTGTTATCAATATTGGGAAAGAACCTGGTAGCAAATCTTACAGATTGTATAATCCAAAGGAGGGACGAGTACATGTCAATAAGGACGTTATTTTCGAAGAGAAGAAAGCATGGTCTTGGGAGGAGTCAGAAATGGGTGACTGTGAACAAATGGGTACTTTTACAATAGGTGAAAGTTAGACAGATGGTGTTGAAGATGGAGAAGAAAATCGAAGTACAGATGAATATGCTCAACCGGTGAGTCCTGTCTCACAATCTACATCACAGAATTTACGGGTTGACAATTATGATGATAGTGCTACTCCCAAAAGAAGTAGACTTGTATCAGATGTGTACGATGATACAGAAGAAGTGATATTAGACGAAGAATTGTACTTGATGGGAATAGAAGAACCAGCAAATTACAGAGAGGCAACAAAGGATCAAAATTGGCGTCGAGCCATGTATGCTGAAATTGAGTCCATTGAAAAAAATGGTACCTGGGCACTCGTTGAACTACCATTGGGACAGAAGGAGATAGGCTTAAAATGGATTTTTAAACTAAAGAGAGATGCAGCTGGTAAGGTGACAAAGTACAAGGCCCGACTCGTGGCAAAGGGATATGCCCAAGAACACGGTATTGCCTATGAAGAGGTTTATGCTCCAGTGACACGGCTTGAAACTGTTCGGTTTTTGTTGGCTTTATCTGCAAAGAAGAACTGGCAAGTACATCATTTAGATGTAAAAACAACATTTCTTAATGGCGAGATAAATGAAGATGTATACGTCTCGCAGCCAGAGGGGTACGTGAAACGGGGCCATGAAAATTTAGTGTACAAGTTGACTAAAGCCTTGCATGGTCTGCGACAGGCGCCAAGGGCGTGGTATGCAAAGCTCAACCAATGTCTCGTGAGTCTGGGATTTAAACGTTGCCCGTATGAAAATGCAGTTTACACAAGAGGAGAAGGGAATGATAGCTTAATTATAGCTGTGTATGTTGACGATATACTAGTAACTGGAGCAAATGTTGCTAAGATTGAAGAGTTGAAGGCGCAGATGGAGGCAAAATTTGAGATGACAGACCTGGGAAGACTTAGCTACTATCTGGGGATCGAAGTAGAGCAAAATCCAGGGCATATCGTATTGAAACAGTCGTCGTATGCGAAGAAGATAATTGAGAAAGCAGGTATGAAAGATTGCAATTCTACGAGATTTCCAATGGATCCCAAGGACAAAATCAGTAAGGATGAAATGGGAAGGATGATCGATTCCACTATGTATAAAAGCTTGGTCGGAAGTCTTCGTTACTTGGTTAATACGCAGCCAGACATCGCCTATGCAGTAGGGATTGTAAGTCGTTACATGGAACGACCTACTATGCTTCATCTAAGTGCTGTAAAAAGGATACTAAGGTACTTGAAAGGGACACTACAGTTTGGGTTGGTGTACATAGAAAAGGGAGGAAACAATATTATCTCTGGGTATTCGGACAGTGACATGGGTGGTACGGTGGATGACAGGAAAAGTACTGGGGGAATGGCTTACTACTTGAACGAAAGCCTCATATCTTGGGTTTCTCAAAAGCAAAGGTGTGTAGATTTGTCTTCATGTGAAGCTGAACTTATGGCGGCCACTGCAGCAGCTTGCCAAGGAATTTGGTTACGGAATGTACTAAGTCAGATAACGTCTGATTATGTTGGACCAATCATTCTATATGTCGACAACATGTCAGCTATTGATTTGGCCAAGAACCCAGTCTTCAATGGTAGGTCTAAACACATTGATATTCACTATCATTTTATCCATGAATGTGTTGAGCGTGGTGAAGTCATTGTCAAATACATAAACAGCGAGTTGCAGCGAGCAGATAGTCTGACCAAGGCTATGACAACAATGAAGTTTGAGAGAATGCGCAATCTCCTGGGAGTGCAGCAGTTGGACAAGGATTTTGAGATTAAAGGGGGAATTGTTGGATAATCTCAAATTTGAATAATTATTTTGTTTATTTGATGTCTTGCACCTGGTCTCTATTTGACTTGGTCACTCTATTTGTTAGGAGTGTTTGTAGGAGTTCATACTAATAAGAGTAGTTAAGCTAGTATAGGTGATCCTATTTACTAGCAGAGTCAGTTCGTTTTTTCCTTATTTACTTTGTATTACTTCGTATGAATAAAGAAGAAGACATTGTTTGCCATTCTTAACTTTGCTTGATATCAAGTTATATTCGCATGTAGTTAATATATATATATATATATATATATATATATATATATATATATATATATATATATATATATATATATGTACGTATATATATATATATATATATATATATTTATATAACTGGTAATCGTCTAATCGATAATGTATATGAGACATATAAAGTTTTGTTATGTATACATAATACAATTAATTTCATGTCTTGAGTGATTGATGTAGCAAAATTCTTTTGCTTCTAAGTGGTACAATCATGATATAATTGATCACTGATTGCAAGAATCTTTATCTTAGAAAAACATACAACATTCTTCTAATTTTAGATGTGTTTTGAAGAATCTATATATGAAATGTTGAACAGTTTATAGATACGAGCATTGAATTGCAAGAAACAGTGAGAGATCAAGGTATATATTTATAGATATGAGTATTGAATTGCAAGAAAAAGATCAAGTAGACATTTATAGATACAAGTGGACACTTGTGATGAGAATATACTTATATAGTTAAAAACTTAAAATGTACTAGATGTTCCAAAATATGCTTGAATACCGTGGAACAAGCTAAATATGCTTAAATATATAAAATTAGGTCATCTATACGATGTCTAGAATGTACTTGTGGAATATGTAACGGCTCTTTCTTTTAATCTATGTGATTTATATATTTTTAAAATAAGTAAAATAATTTAATTTCACCTAGTTTCAATGGTGTTAGATTTTCAAATCAAACGATAGTTGGGTCCTAGATGATAAAAAAACCTAAACTAAGGCTTGTCTATGTAATAAAACTTTGAGTGTTACCAATAATCAGAATATCTTTAATTTTCAAAATTTCAGAATTTTAAAAATCATTTTGCTTAATACAATTTTAGATCAGTTTAATCTCTTTGTTTAAGATCCTAGGTAGAAGAAAAACAAGATCTGTTTATTTAAGTCAGAAACATAAGATAAAGCAAATAATCAACATAATTTTTTATTTGTTTATTTTATAAGTTAAACAGTTAATAATTTTTCACAAGATATGACACTACTTGTTTTTCAAAAAAGAAAATTGATAATTTTTTATCAATCATATATTGTATGTGGATTTAAACCTCAATGTTATATTTTTTTTTTGCTAAATTTTTTTTTTTTGCTAAATAATGTTATATTTTTGTTCCTTGTAATTTAAAATTACTTGAATATATAAAATTTTGTTTGATTGAAGTGATAAAAAGAAGAAATTCAGAATAACCAATGAGAAGTCATGAACAAGTTAAGTTCCACAATTATTTTGAATTTTATGATACGAAATAAATCAGGCATGTTTTGTAAAGATTGTGAAAAAATTCAAATAAATAGTCCATTGGCTTTTTGTTGCAATAATTACATTGACAAATTCTGATGATACATTACGATTACAACTTTTTGTCCATTCTAGTGTTGTCAAACTTTTGCTACATATTCAATTAACCTATCTCCTTAACTACATCTATACACACTATATCATACAAATAGGTCATCACTTAGAATCGGAGGTTCTGACACTGACCACACAAAAGTTCAACTGGGTCACTTTCTGGTCCACCTTGATCACTTGATGGTGCACCAATAATGCCCCTTTCTGCTGAACCTTCACTACTTAGTGCTCCCGCCGAAACTGGCTCACATATCAAAGCATTTCCTCCGATCTTTTGCAGCCCCCGTAAAGCAATCCTTCATTGTTTAGGTATGGCTTTACAATGTCAGTTACATGCTTGACTGTTGCTGGTTGGATGACTGAATGTAAAACAAATATATTAATATTATATACAACAAAAACATTAAAACCCAAGTTCTAAAACTCAAATCTCATTTCAATATTCATTATCACGGTACTAAAACTTCAGAAGTAGTTTAAGATACTACAGTTGTTCTCATTTAAACAAGAACAAAAAGCATATTGTTCTTCATATTCCTATATAGGGTGCCAAATTGCACTCCTGAACTACAATGTCAATTACCTCTGTTCCTGATAAATCCATTTGCCTCAAGTGGAGTGCATTTCCTTCAAAACTTTCACTACTCCCGCATCTAAATTTTAGAGATAAATAATGTTAAATATAAATTACAATGCAAATGAGATATATAAAGTTTCGTTATGTATAGATACAAGTAATTTCATACCTTGAATGATGGATGTACCAATTTCTTCTTATTCTAACTGGTACGATCATGATAGAATTAATTATGATCGCAAGAATCATTATCTTATGAAAAAATTAATAACATATTTGTGATGAGAAAGCTATATCAGATATTTAAAAGATCAAGAAGAAAGAAGAACTCGTATAAAAAGTTATGACTACCAGGGACACATAGCATTGAATTGCAAGAAAAAGATCAAGCCTAGATATTTATAGTTGTAAGTGGAGCAGTTTTACAAACAAAACTGCCATGTTACGTAATCAGTGTATTGCTGGAACACAATGGACCATCCTAGAAATGTAGATAAGTCAAGTATTAGCTGGTGGAACAGTTTTACAAACAAAACTGACATGTTAAGTAATCAGTGTATTGTTGGAACACACCGGTAACATCCTAGAAATGTAGATAAGTCAAGTATTAGTTGGAACAGTTTTACAAACAAAACTGACATGTTACGTAATTGTATTGGTTGGAACACAATGGAACATCCTAGAAATGTAGATAAGTAGTATTAGCTGGAATTTGTCAAAACACTCACTTCTGTGCTAGCTACTAGAATATACACGAACGTGCAAATTAATAAAATGTGAAAATTAAAAAAATAATTAAGAAAATCAAGTACATTAATATATTTAATTTATAAAAAGAGTATAGCTAGAGAAAATAAGTAGTATACTTATTTTTTATTTTATAAAATTATTTTTATTGAAATATAAAAAATTGAGAGTATATATATACTAGAGAAAAGGACCGTGAAAAAAAAATGAATGAACTAGAAATATTTTATTTACAATATTTTGTTGAAGAATAAATTGTTGTAAAAAAGGGAAAATTTCATTTGATAATATTGTGTTGTCTTAAGACCATTACAATTAGCAAATGGTTGAGGCAAAAGTGTTATATATTTTAAACAAATATTTTTTTAAATTATTTATTTTAAAATATTAAATTTGAATTGTCGTTTTCAATCAAATTTTAATGGATTTGAGAAAATATGTACAATTTAAATAAAATAAAATAATATAATTAAAATAACATAATTAAAATTTTATGGTTTTAATTTTCTAAACAATTTGCTCATTTCAATATACAGCTAATATAGTTTGCATTATTAAATTGTTCTTATTATCTCATTCTGGCAAATAAATTAAAAATAACAATGAAAAAGTATTTTTTTTAAATAGTTAAATCATACATTGTGTTAGGAAAATAGTTTTGCACAAATCTATTGACGACTAAAGAGTGTTAATTTAGTTAAGAATTTGTTGATTTTATCTTGATCAACACATGTGTTAGGAAATTATGTTGGTAGCCATTAACATTTTAAATTCTTTAAAAACGTATTTATATTGGAATAAATTATTCATTTTTGAATTTAACAAAAAAATTATTTTTATAATAATATATTTACTCTAACTAATAGATATATTAATTCCAAATTTTATTATTCTTATTTACATTTACATCCTATTCTTATCACATATTGATCTTAGAATTTAAAATTTTGAGAATACTTTCAATCAAATTTATTGAATCCATGTAATTTTGAAGTCACATCAAAATACATCTTAATACAAGGAGAATTTGCAAAGGAGTAGAGTATTAATTAAACACTTAATACTTCTAAGTACGTACTCAAATATTTACATTTTTTTTTTCTTAATTAAAACCGGACCACACTGTGTTATGACCAGAGGTACAAGCCCTACCTAATTAGAAACACCAACGCCATGCTCTACAAAAATTGTCAAGGCTCTGGGCGACGATTCTCTTAAAAACACAGGTTTTAGAACAGGAAAGTTAAATAGTTTGCCACAATTAGAGGTGATAAATAGAGAATCCGGGGTTTCAAAATTAAATATGGATTGTGTGCAATGTAGAGGATTGAGTAAAAAACTCAAAGTAAAACAAAAGGCAAAAAGAGAAAAAAAGCTGGCAGATACAGAGATGGCTAAAGCAGAAGAGCTGAGAAAGGTTGTTGGAACATATGGTGGGAAAGCGATGCTGGATAAAAGGCAGTTTGAGGAGTTAGCTCATGAGCTAGAAGACAACAGATGCAAGACAGATGAACTAAAGAAGGCTATACATGAACTTATGTCCTCGGGAATATTGGTTAATCCTCTTGTCAATAACAGCACAAATACGGATACGAGAAGAGTTAAGCTGTTAAAAAAAGAATTAAAGATTGGTAGAATGGAAGTCAAACATGCTAAAGAAGTTGCTAGCTTGGAAAAGAGTCGTAATCTTTTACTCCAACAAGAAATGTGGCGCATAAAGAAGGAATGTTCTCGGATCTCTGATCACTTTGACTCTTTAGAGAAGTGTGAACCATGTCAGATGCTTACCGGAGCCCTACATGAATCTGAAAAGGGCCATAGTAATCCATAACAGTTATTAAATCTAGATTGGTGCCTTTGCATAGAGGTTCTAAACAGAAAATCCTAAGAGTTCCCCGTGATAATTTTCAACACGGTGTACTTTTTCCGATTAAACATTGGTGGGATGACAGGAAGGAGGTGATTTGTCTGAAGCCGAATTGAACAAGTTTGCAGAAGGGAGCACAGATTTGCAACCAACCATCTGACGGCCGTCTATTAGTATATCAGTGGTGGCTGAAGATGTTGTTAGAAGTCCTTCTAGCATTGATGCTGGTGCGCACAAGGTTGAACATGATGCTGGTGTGCGCAAGGTTGAACATAATAAGAAAGACAAAGGAATTCTTAGTGCTGTTAAATCTAATTAATATAATTAGTCAGAAGTGGGATCAAGTGCCAGCACAGCAGAGAAATACTTATACTGCAGGATGTGCTAATCCGTCATTTAGTGCAACAATGAGGTGAAAAGAATCGTTCGTTTGCTACCTCATCTGCAAGATGAAAATCGAAAAATAAAAATCAGTCGGTTGGGGGGGTGGGATGAGCTAAAGAAGAAGCTTGGACTTATAGACATTACAGAGACACATGCATACCTAAGTGATTCTCGAGCTGCAAAAAATATAATAGGAACTGCTTATGCATACAATCAAGTAAGTGGGATGTTAGTAGGAAGGACTTGGGGATGTTTGACGAAGTGGCAATGGTGACTGATAGTTCACATTATTATGTAAATGATTGTTATTTTGTAATCTAAGTACATTTTGGTAATCTTATGTAATCCTTAGTATTCGTTGTCTTCTAAATTATATTCAACCTTTGATTAATGTAACATTCCAGAGACAATATGCATAAATTACATGAAGTGAAAGTGTTTAGTTGGTGATACAACAAGTAGTGCCAACAATTGGCTGAAACTTGGGACTTGGGAGGACAACCAGGCCTTCTTTTAGCTGCACAAGGAGCAACAGTAGGCTGCCCGAGACAGGATGCATGTAAGGATGTTGATGTCGCACTTGCTAGTTGACCACTTCTCTTCATTTGACATGGTGATTGGTAAGTCAACTCGTTCTCTATGTACCTAGAAATCTTTTGACGGCTAGAACCATATTTTGCAATCCTAGCCATTACTTCTCTCCTTATCAGTTATCTTCCACACAACACAACAAACCAGAAACATATCAGTATTTATTATGAGTATTGGTACAAAATTTGGTACAAAAAATTGTTACCAAATGACATTGCATGGGTGATGTGGCAGTTTAAAATGTTTTGATTGGTGTTGTTGGTGTGAATGCAGGGGGTCCACTTAATATTACAACGAATCAGGAGTTGCCATGTGTATTTGGGAAAAATTTTGGGAACAAATTTTGTACCTCTAGTATTTTCCATTTATTATTCTATTTTATTAGTCTTAATGACATTTTAACCCCTGAGGTTTAGTATCATATACCCATTAGCCCCTGTGTTTTAAAAGTGTACCTTTTAACCCCTGATATACTGAAATCATACCTTTCGACCCTTGTACCGGTTCATAACAAAAAACCGGTATAACTCGGATGGGCAAAATAGTCTTTACAATTATACCGATTTACAGTGTACCTTTTAGCTTCTGAGGTACTGAAATCATACCTTTTAGCCCTTGTTTTCAGTGCATCTTTCCATTTCACATATTTGTATGTTCCTAACCTAGTTTCATTAAATTTTCTTACCAATTTTATAATTTGTTTGTGTATGTTCCATTGATTCATTACAGACCTAGCTACATGCTAGGGAATAATGGTATGCTGGATAAGGTTTGTAAAGAGGTATTGAAATTATACATTTTTGGAAAATTATTTGTTGTGGACAAGTAGTAGCTAAGTTAAGGTCTGGAAACTGAGATCATTTCTTACACTATGGAATTCACACGAGTTCTTGTAGCTCGACATGAAATGTTTAAGCGTAATCTGATCGATGTATTTTTGCAGGAAGTTATTAGAGACACTGGGTAATATCAGTTTCATGATAGCAGTGGCAATTTCGCGTTGTATAAGGAGTTGCAGTGGCACTGGTTTCTGTGATGAGAGCATGAGAAGCCTTTTATGCCATTGTTATTATAGATGTTCTTTGTTATGTATCAGCATGATAACGTTCATCAGTACTCCATTTAAGTCAGGCCAAATTACCAGCTTCTTCTTTATTGGAAAGCATGTCAACCAAATCTCCATTGCTAATTTAGTGTTTAATTTTTCAAATAGAGTACAATTGCTCTGCTGACTTGTGAATCCAACTTTGTTTAACTTATTTCAATCAAATAAGTTCAAATGTGTAATTATAATTATCTAGTATAGTTTAGCAAGCCAACTGATTTTAATTGTAAGCAAGAAAGTGACCGGAACATAGCTTTGATGCAATGTTCAACTTTCAAGCATTATCTGCTCTTCAACAAATTACGAATTTGTTTTGGGCAATGACAAGTGTAATATCCCGTAATTTTTAGGATAATAATAATAAAATAAAAAAGAAAAAAAAGATTAAAATTGGAAAAAGAATAGAATTTAAAATTAAATTAGACTAATGGGCCTAAAGTTTGGATCAGATTTGAACACGGGTAAGTAGTAGGTCTGGAATTAGGGTTCCGAGTCTTTATATAAACATCATATTCTCTTTCTTCGTTTTTATTGTCAAAATTCGTAGGAGTTTTTTATACATAGAATTCTGCTGTCTTGTAAAATTCGTAATATATTCATCGTAAGTCGGAATTTGATGATTCTGGGTTTTTCGGAAAGCTATTTCAATTTCCTACAACTTCTATTTCATAGTGGTTTCCCAGATTATGCTCTGAACTATTCTTAAAATCTCAAAACACAAACAGATCTTGTTTTTCGGTTTCTGTTCAAATTCAGAGGACATTTTATTTAATTCCCGATTCGTTATAAGTCCGATTTTTATGAGTCATATCTTTTCAGAAAGGTATTTTTGTTCGGAACAACTTTCATCCTTTGAGTTTTTCATGAAAACATCGTTTAGAGGTCCAAAAAGGCTAATTACAGGTCTGGTCAGAATTTGATATATGATCTATAGGATGCGTTGAGGTAAGTTTCTGATTGATCTATCTAGTATTTTCGAAACTATGTGTTGTGTGTGTGTTATGATTATATAAACTTGGGCTTAGTGATGATATATTTTGAAGTGATATGTATTATTTGATATGTGTTATGTGTAAGCAATAGTCTTGGGATTCTGATTTGTGTCATGGTTTGTGAAAATATCGAATAAGAATAAGGACCGAGTCACCGGGTTATAGTGACAGTTTTCTGAAAATTTAGGACCGTTATCACCGGGTTTTAGTGGTCGTGGCATGAATTGTGGGTTTCAGGTTATTGTTGTTATGTGGTGTCGTATTGTATCGTATCATATCAAATAAGAATAAGAATATGTGAATTCGAAAGTTATGTATTGTGTATCATTATTGTATCGTATTGAATATCGTATTATCTTGTATATGTATACTTTTTATTTGCCCGACTAGTTGGATCAATTGGTTTCTTGCTGGGCTGTATGACTCATTCCTTACAATTTTCAGGTTCAGTGTAACTCAAGTGAGATAGCTTTGGAGTTCGAGGATCTTAGGCATGCTTCCGTCTGTAATTGTCATTTTATAGTACTTTATTTAAGTTTTGTATTTAGATTTAATAGTCCGAAAAGTCGGACTGTTTCAACAAGTTATCATCATAGAGTTTATTTGGTTTTCGATAGTAACAATGTCGTTTTTGGTTGTTTATGATAGATGTTCAAGTGTTTATTTGGTTTTCAATATATCACAACTTCAAACTTGAGAGATAGTTGTTAAAGCTTTAATGCTTAAATCCTACATTTGATTTCATTTGTATATTTGGGTTTGTCAGTTATAACACCCCAGTCCCACATCGAGGAGATTTGGGACTTCTGTTCAGTTTATAAGGCAAAGTACTACTACTAATTAGCACCAACAAATCATGATCTTTTGGGGGCCCGTGGTGGGCTAGTTGTTACCCAAGTTGGCTACGTTTGGGTCAGTAGGCTTCGGCTTATTCGGACTCGGAATCGGGATTTGACCCGATTTTCGAAAAAGGCTCGGGATTTGACCCGGGTTGTCACATATGGTATCAGAGCCGACTCTCGAAAGCTTGTTAACGCAAGTTGTCGGAGGTGGGGACACGAAGGCTGGTGGTATTATCCCACAATGGACAGAGATCCGGAGGTGGGGACACGAAGCCAACCAGTATTATCCCACAATGGCTAGGGAGGAATGATCTTGGAACCTATGGGCTATCCGTTTAGGCTTGACGAGGACGTAGCCAGCATACTTAGGTTGGATTGCGCTCTTTACTACGTCAGCTGGGTATACAAATATCCAGATGGCACCTCCAGCCAAGCCCCCGGATAACATTAATGAACCTCTTCCTAATTTCGATGTGTCTAGTCCTCCTGCTAGGTACTAACATGGTTGCATTTCCTGGAATTTCACGTGCCATTGTAGGCACCAATCCTCGAAAGAGGCCCCTAGCACCTGCAGTCTCGAATACATGCCTTGATCCTCGAAAGAGGCCCCTGACACCTGCAGTCTTGAATACATGCCCTGCCACATCAATTGGCCCCCCATACTTCACAGCAACAGAGCCGTAGCTCGCTTCTGCCATCGCACTCTGAGCTTGCACTCTGTGCTTTGACAAACAAATTTGATCAGCTAGTTCGTAGCTAGAAATATGTATTATTGTGACAGATGGGATCATCAGAGCTAGCTTTGGAGATTTTAAATAAGAATGTAAAATGTGATTCAATAAAAACAATCTAGGCGAGTCGGTTCTATTAGGAAGCAAACTACATATGAAAAATAATTATAAATTAGTAAGCCAATTTATAAAACTACATCGCCATGACTTTCTTATGAATCAATGGAACATACACAAACAAATTATAAAATTGGCAAGAAAACTTTATGAAACTAGGTTAGGAACATACAAATATGTGAAATGACACACAGGGGCTAAAATGTATGATTTCAGTATCTTAGGGGCTAAAAGGTACACTGTAAATTGGTATAACTGTAAAGACTGTTTTGCCTATCCGAGTTATACCAGTTTTTTGTTCTGAACCGGTGTAAGGGTCGAAATCTATGATTTCAGTACCTCAGGGACTAAAAGGTACACTTTTAAAATATAGGGACTGATGGGTATATGGTACTAAACCTCAGGGTTTAAAAGGTCATTAAACCATTTTATTATCAATAATTCAACTTTGTTCCTTGTACCTTTGCTCCGGATAAATTCATTTGCCTCAAGTGCACTACTAGAAAAAGTAGAATAGACATCGCTCATTTAACATCGGTATCAAAAATCACCGATGTTAAAAGTGTTTTTAACATCAGTTTGTTTATTTTCGATCTTAAACATATTTTTTGACATCAGTTCGTAAAATAACCGATATTTATCTGAATTTTTTTAGAAACTAGAAAAACACGGGGAATCACTCCATTTCTTTTATAACAAAAAATTTCGGTCTTTAGTCAAAAAAATTATTTCCCCCAATGTCTCACCCCCTTTCCGCTTATCTCTATTTCCCCATTTCTCTCGCCCCGCTCACCACACACTCTCTCTATCTCTTTCTCGCATCTCTCTTAATCATACACACCCGTACACATTCATATCAACACAATACAAGCCCTAATTCGAGCAACTGACTAAATCCCTAAATCGAGCAAGACGATACAACCCTAGTTTGAGTACTTGATTCTCTAACTGCATTCTTATTAATTTCATGGTAAGCTTTTAAACTTTTCTTTAATTTAATCTCTCTTTGTAACTTCATCTTTATGTGATTTTGACAATTGGGTTTTCTTTTGTTACACACACTATAGTATAATTCTTTAAATTTCAAATTTCATCGTTATACTGTATCATGTTAGTAAATAGTGGAGTGAAAAACTAGATTCAAGAACTAAATTAGGTATATGAATGTATTTAGAGTAATATATTAGTATGTGATGATGATAGTTACTAGGTATGCTTCAAGATCTTTAGTCATACACTTGTTTGTCTGTGGTCCATTTCATATGTAAACTGCTGGTGCCTGAGATATCAAAGATTCCCTTCGCAACACTTTGTTTTTGGCCTATCTGAAAACAAGCTTTAGCACCACCACAGGCACTGGCAAAGAAATCTAGATTTCGACTGAATATAGGTACTTCAGTACTTGTTTGAAGTCCTAGTAGGCACAGATTTGGTCTCCCCTCGCCCCTTTGCTAAGATCCTGGATCCACCTCTGGTTGTATGTGATAAGAGTTTTTTTTATTTTCATCTGGGTAGTATTATACAAAGATCCTAATGTTAGGCTGATTGTGCATTTCCTGATTGCTTTAGACTTGAAAAGTTTTGACATCTGTCCTTAACTAAATCTGGGAATTAAGACAAGTAGCATAATACGGCTGCTCTGCATTAGTTCTGCTATAATATTTCCGTCATTAGTAGTAGCAGAAATAAAATATGTAATTTATCAACAAACATTTTTCTAGTATCAGTTGCGGAAGACTAGTACAAGCTCCTTTAGCAAATCTGCAGAATACTAGAACAAATTCATATGTGTATTATTAGGTACATATCAGTGATCATAAAACAATAAGTAGTTCTTGACTCATAGATGAAGCCTAGACATTCTTGGTTGTGGTACATATTAAGAACACAGGTAAGGTACAGATCCTATCCCAAAGAAAGCTTCTGCCTTAATTAAAAAACATATAAAGTTTAGCATGAGTAACATAGCTATATGGTAGAAATATTCCATATAGGTATCGAATATTCTGAAGGACTGACTATATCATAATGCAGGTCGCAAGCTGGGGAGCATACCTTCTGTCAAGAAACATATTAACCGTGTCATTTGCACCAAGAGACACTCATGAAACACAAGTCCAGTTTGCGCTTGAGCGTGGAGTTCCTGCACTAATAGGTGTTTTGGCTTCCATTCAGCTACCTTACCCTTCAAGAGCGTTTGACATGGCTCATTGTTCTCGATGCTTGATTCCGTGGGGTAAAAATGGTAATTCATATATGATACTATGTTTTAACAGTTCCTTGCATACAGTTACAGGGAAAATTGTGTTTGCTTCAAATTTCTAAATGGTATCTGTTAATGCAGATGGACTATACTTAATTGAAGTTAATAGAATTTTAAGGCCGGGTGGATACTGGATTTTCTCTGGACCACCTATAAATTGGGAGAGTCGCTGGAAAGGTTGGGATAGAACACTTAAAGATCTTGAAGCTGAGAAAAATGATGTTTCTGTGACTTTTCTGAGAGAAATTTGTTGAATCGCATTTTATGTAACAACTTGATAAAGGCTAAAAACAGAAATTTCTTGCTTAATTATATTCCAATATGAACTCTTCATATATGAAACATGTGTCGCTTCCATCATTTGCTTGTCTGGGTATTCAGAAATAATGCTTTCCTTAAATATTTGTACACTTTATACTCCAGGGTCTGTACCTGATAGAGATAACCCATTTGCTTGTCTGGGTATTCAAAAGTTTAATAGTTCTCTAACTCAATTATCAGTTTTTAATAGAGTCTCTTGTATCGTGTATGATTTTAATTGAGCAAGCAAACACTTCATTTGATGACAACTATACTTTTCAGGCGAAGATATTGATTCGTTAGAGGTTTAGGATGAGATCAAGGCAGAGGAGTAGTAAAGGCAGAGGCCATCTTGGGGAATTCCAAGAACGGATTTGGTGTGGGCTTAAACTCATATTCTTGTCTTAAGCTGCTTGTGGTTATTCCTGCATCAAGTTCTGGTAAGCATCTCTGCTTGTACTACATAATTATATGTTCTATCGTATAAATTGTGTGTCAATAATATTTCTTTGTTAGTGGTATTATTGGAGTTTATTAATCTGATTCACTCGTAACTCTGACCTTATAATCAACTAAACAGATTTTTATTTTTAGAACTATTTTTCTATGTGGTACAGGTTCCCGTTGGAGGATGCTATAGGCTTATACAAGATTTTGGTGCATTTTGTAGTAGATGATGAGCATGAATCGAATGTCCTGCACGAAGAACTTTGTTGTGGTGCATTTGGAGACTCTCGAGTATATTGAAAATCTAATGTAAAAGTACTAGTACTTCTGGTCTTTTTTACTTTGTCATGGAACAACTGATCTTGTTGAATAGTTTGTTTTGACTAGCAATGGCAATTAGAACATTATGTTTTTGGTTTTGTTATTGTTGTATACTGGAATCATGTAGATTGGTTTGGTAATGATATTCAGAGTTTTGATTTTCGTTTCCGATCATTTCAGCTTGTTCTTGTTTTTGGTATGTGTGGCTTTGGTATTTTTTGGTGTATATGATTACGGTTAAATAATAGATGTTTTAAATCACATTTTACATCGTTTACAGGAAAAAACTGATGTATATAAGACATTTTAACATCGCTTGGTTTAGTAAAGGCGATGTAAAAGGTACTAGACATCGGCTAGCAACTGATGTAAAGGAAATTTCGACCGATGTCTTTGTCAGAGAAAGGTCCTAGCCTTTTACATCAGTTATGAGCCGATGTCTGGGAGCATCTAAGACATCGTTTTTTTTTATACCAAAAACGATGTTTTACATGCTCTTTGACATCGGTTTTTAACCGATGTAAAAGCATATGACTTTTCTCTACACCGACAAAGACATCGGTTCAAAAGTTGCTAGACATCGGTTTTTACCCGATGTCTATTGACGTTTTTCTAGTAGTGGTGGGAGTGCATTTCCTTTCAAACTCTCACTACTCCAACATCTACATTTTCATAAATAATGTTATATATATATATATATATAACTGGTAATCGTCTAATCGACAATGTATATGAGACATATAAAGTTTTGTTATGTATACATAATACAATTAATTTCATGTCTTGAGTGATTGATGTAGCAAAATTCTTTTGCTTCTAAGTGGTACAATCATGATATAATTGATCACCGATTGCAAGAATCTTTATCTTCGAAAAACATACAACATTCTCCTAATTTTAGATGTGTTTTGAAGAATCTATATATGAATTAATGTTGAACAGTTTATAGATACGAGCATTGAATTGCAAGAAACAGTGCAAGAAACAGATCAAGGTAGATATTTATAGATATGAGTATTGAATTGCAAGAAAAAGATCAAGTAGACATTTATAGATACAAGTGGACACTTGTAATTGACATGTAACCATTGTAGCTAATCTTGTAAATGTATGTCACTTACCAGATGTCTAGAATATGCTGAATATCGTGAAACAAGTGTAAAATGTAAGTAAGATATGTATTGTCTAGAATATAATAAAATATTGTAGAACAAGTTGGAATATGCTTATATAGTTAAAATGTCATGTCACTTAGAAATATCATGGAACAAGTGTAAAATGTAAGCTAGTGTCTAGAATAAGCTAGAAGATTGTGGAAAATATACTTATATAATTAAAAACTTAAAATATACTAGATGTTCCAAAATATGCTTGAATATCGTGGAACAAGCTAAATATGCTTAAATATATAAAATTAGGTCATCTATACTATGTCTAGAATGTACTTGTGGAATATGTAACCGCTCTTTCTTTTAATCTATGTGATTTTTATATTTTTAAAATAAGTAAAATAATTTAATTTGACCTAGTTTCAATGGTGTTAGATTTTGAAATCAAAGATAGTTGGGTCATAGATGATAAAAAAAACCTAAATTAAGGCTTGTCTATGTAATAAAACTTTGAGTGTTACCAATAATCAGAATATCTTTAATTTTCAAAATTTCAGAATTTTAAAAATCATTTTGCTTAATACAATTTTAGATCAGTTTAATCTCTTTGTTTTAAGATCCTCGGTAGAAAGAAAAACAAGATCTGTTTATTTAAAAGCAAATAATCAACATAATTTTTTATTTGTTTATTTAAGTTAAACAGTTAATAATTTTTCACACACTACTTGTTTTCAAAAAAAAAAATTGATAATTTTTTATCAATCATATATTGTATGTGGATTTAAACCTCAATGTTGTTATATTTTTGTTCCTTTTAATTTAAAATTACTTGAATATATAAAATTTTGTTTGATTGAAGTGATAAAAAGAAGAAATTCAGAATAACTACCAATGAGAAGTCATGAACAAGTTAAGTTCCACAATTATTTTGAATTTTATGATACGAAATAATAAATAAGACATGTTTTGTAAAGATTGTGAAAAAATTCAAATAAATAGTTCATTGGCTTTTTGTTGCAATAATTACATTGACAAATTCTGATGATACATTACGATTACAACTTTTTGTCCATTCTAGTGTTGTCAAACTTTTGCTACATATTCAATTAACCTATCTCCTTAACTACATCTATACACACTATATCATACAAATAGGTCATCACTTAGAATCGGAGGTTCTGACACTGACCACACAAAAGTTCAACTGGGTCACTTTCTGGTCCACCTTGATCACTTGATGGTGCACCAATAATGCCCCTTTCTGCTGAACCTTCACTACTTAGTGCTCCCGCCGAAACTGGCTCACATATCAAAGCATTTCCTCCGATCTTTTGCAGCCCCCGTAAAGCAATCCTTCATTGTTTAGGTATGGCTTTACAATGTCAGTTACATGCTTGACTGTTGCTGGTTGGATGACTGAATGTAAAACAAATATATTAATATTATATACAACAAAAACATTAAAACCCAAGTTCTAAAACTCAAATCTCATTTCAATATTCATTATCACGGTACTAAAACTTCAGAAGTAGTTTAAGATACTACAGTTGTTCTCATTTAAACAAGAACAAAAAGCATATTGTTCTTCATATTCCTATATAAGGTGCCAAATTGCACTCCTGAACTACAATGTAAATTACCTCTGTTCCTGATAAATCCATTTGTCTCAAGTGGAGTGCATTTCCTTCAAAACTTTCACTACTCCCGCATCTAAATTTTAGAGATAAATAATGTTAAATATAAATTACAATGCAAATTAGATATATAAAGTTTCGTTATGTATAGATACAATTAATTTCATACCTTGAATGATGGATGTACCAATTTCTTCTTATTCTAATTGGTACGATCATGATAGAATTAATTATGATCGCAAGAATCATTATCTTATGAAAAAATTAATAACATATTTGTGAGAAAGCTATATCAGATATTTAAAAGATCAAGAAGAAAGAAGAACTGAGAACTCGTATAAAAAGTTATGACTACCAGGGAAACATAGCATTGAATTGCAAGAAAAAGATCAAGCTAGATATTTATAGTTGTAAGTGGAGCAGTTTTACAAACAAAACTGACATGTTACGTAATCTGGAACACACGGAAACATCCTAAAAATGTAGATAAGTCAAGTATTAGCTGGAACACTGACATGTTACGTGTATTGCTGGAATACACTGGAACATCCTAGAAATGTAGATAAATCAAGTATTAGTTGGAACAGTTTTACAAACAAAACTGACATGTTAAGTAATAGTTGGAACACACCGAAACATCCTAGAAATGTAGATAAGTCAAGTATTAGCTGGAATTTGTCTGTGCCTACCAGAATATACACGAACGTGCAAATTAATAAAATGTGAAAATTAAAAAAAAAATATTAAGAAAATCAAGTACATTAATATATTTTATTTATAAAAAGAGTATAGCTAGAGAAAATAAGTAGTATACTTATTTTTTATTTTATAAATTTTTTTTATTGAAATATAAAAAATTGAGAGTATATACGAGAGAAAAGGACAGTGAAAAAAATGAATGAACTAGAAATATTTTATTTACAATATTTTGTTGAAGAATAAATTGATGTAAAAAAGGGAAAATTTCATTTGATAATATTGTGTTGTCTTAAGACCATTACAATTAGCAAATGGTTGAGGCAAAAGTGTTATATATTTTAAACAAATATTTTTTTTTAATTATTTATTTTAAAATATTAAATTTGAATTGTCGTTTTCAATCAAATTTTAATGGATTTGAGAAAATTTGTACAATTTAAATAAAATAAAATAATATAATTAAAATAACATAGTTTAAATTTTATGGTTTGAATTTTCTAAAAAATTTGCTCATTTCAATATACAGATAATATAGTTTGCATTATTAAATTGTTTTTATTATCTCATTCTGGCAAATAAATTAAAAATAACAATGAAAAAGTATTTTTTTTAAATAGTTAAATCATACATTGTGTTAGGAAAATAGTTTTGCACAAATCAATTGACGACTAAAGAGTGTTAATTTAGTTAAGAACTAGGTTATTAAGCCGCGCTTCGCGGCATTAGAATATATTTGTTAAGGGAAAAAATATTAGAATAAAAATTGTGAAATTAATATCTACAAAATTATTTAAATTATCAAATAAAATATATTCTATAAAATCAGCGGCATTAGAATATATTTTTTAAGAAAAAGAATATTAGAATAAAAATTGTGAAATAAATATCTACAAAATTATTTAAATTATCAAATAAAATATATTCTATAAAATTTGCATTTGGGTAGGTAATATCATAAAGTATTTACATATTATTTTTGTTTATATAGTATGATTTCAGTATCTCAGGGCTAAAATGTACACTGTAAATCGGTAGAACTGTAAAGACCGTTTTGCCCATCTGAGTTATGCCAGTTTTTTGTTATGAAATATGATTTCAGTACATTAGGCACTAAAAGGTACACTTTTAAAACACATGGACCGATGAGTATGTGGTACTAAACCTAAGGGTTTAAAAGGTCATTAAACCATTTTATTATCAATTATTAAACTTTGTTCCTTGTACCTTTGCTCCGGATAAATTCATTTGCCTCAAGTGGGAGTGCATTTTCTTTCAAACTCTCACTACTCCAACATCTACATTTTCATAAATAATATATATATATATATATATATATATATATATATATATATTGTTGGATAATCTCAAATTTGGATAATTATTTTGTTTATTTGATGTCTTGCACCTGGTCTCTATTTGACTTGGTCACTCTAGTTGTTAGGAGTGTTTGTAGGAGTTCATGCTAATAAGAGTAGTTAAGCTAGTATAGGTGATCCTATTTACTAGCAGAGTCAGTTCGTTTTTTCCTTATTTACTTTGTATTACTTCGTATGAATAAAGAAGAAGACAGTGTTTGCCATTCTTAACTTTGCTTGATATCAAGTTATATTCGTTTGTAGTTAACATTGTGGTATTAAAGCTAGGATGAGAACCGTAGAGATGAACAAGACAAAAGGAGGTTCCTTTGGCTTGACTTATCCAATGTTTTCCAGAGGTAATTACACAGCTTGGGCACTCAAAATGAAAGTGTATATGCAAGCTCAGGGAGTCTGGAGTGCGATTGAGTCAACGGAGTCAAAAGTAAGGTGAGGAGAAGACAGACAAGATCGTGAAAGTGTCAGTTGATGAGAAGACAGACAAAATCGCACTGGCCATGTTGTACCAAGGCATCCCAAAAGAAATTTTGTTGTCGGTTGCAGATAGAAAAACAGCAAAGGAAACATGGGAGGCAATAAAAACTCTCTGTCAGGGTGCAGATCGTGTGAAAAAGGCAAGGGTTCAAACCCTCAAGGCAGAATTCGAATCTCTCAGTATGAAGGAGACATATGTACTTGATGATTTCTATATGAAGCTCAATGGACTCGTAACCAATATACGAGCCTTGGGCGAAGAAATGAACGAGTCATACGTGGTGAAACGGTTATTGGGGGCAGTCCCATCTAAGTTTCTGCAAATCACCTCCACGTTAGAACAATTCAGTGATTTGGAGACCATGACCGTGGAAGAAGCTATGGGTTCTTTAAAGGCACACGAAGAAAGAGTTAAAGGCAAGACAGATTCAGTCGAAACAAAGCTCATGCTTACAGAAGAAGAGTGGCGTAAGAGAGAAAATGAGGAAGGGAAATTACTATTTACATGAGAGGAATGGCTTAAATGCACTGGCAGAGGAGGAACAGAGGGACAAGGCTCAGGGTTCAGGGTACGAGGAATTCAGGACAAAAGCAAAATCAGGTGTTTTAATTGAAACCTCTATGGACACTTTGCAGCGGAGTGCAGGAAGCCAAGACGTCCCAGAGAAGAAAAGCAGGAAGCATACTTGTCAAGGGTAGATGATGATGAACCAACATTATTACTGGCTGAGCACACAAAGAATGAAACAAGGTTGATGATAGTTGACGAAGGAAAGGTGAGACCTGCTCTAAGGAAACAACCCGAAAGTAATCAAGAGGAGTCGAATTTGTGGTATCTTGATAACGGTGCTAGTAATCACATGTCTGGACAAAAATCGAAGTTCTGCGTATTAGATGAAAAAGTGTCTGGACAGGTTAAATTTGGAGATGGATCGGCTGCAGAAATAAAGGGAAAAGGGTCAATTGCATTTAAATGTAAGAATGGCGAGGAACGAATCCTCAATGAGGTCTACTTCATACCCAGTCTTCGTAGTAATATCATCAGCCTGGGTCAGCTAACTGAAGAAGGAAATCAAGTTACAATTAAGGGTAACTACATGTGGATTCATGAAAGAGAGGGAAAGTTGCATATGAAAGTAAAGAGATCTGCAAAAGACTATATAAGTTGATCATTGAGTCTAAAAAACCAAGTGCATAAGAAGATTCAAAGATGTGGCATGCCCGTTTGGGACACGTGAATTACCAAGCCATGTCATTGATGTTCAAGGAGAGAATGGTGAAAGGGCTTCCGAAGATTATTCAACCGAAGGATGTATGTGTGGGCTGTTTATTGTCAAAACAAACTAGGAAACAAATGCTAACAAAATCAAATTTTAGTGCAACAAAGGTGTTGGAACTTGTGCATGGTGACCTATGCGGCCCGATCACGCCTGAAACTGCAGCTGGTAATCGGTATGTTTTCTTATTAGTTGATGATTTTAGTCATGCCATGTGGATGTATTTAATTAAGAACAAAAGTGAGGCTTTCAATGCATTTAAGAATTTCAGAGCTCTAGTTGAAACCGGAACAGAGCGAAGGATTAAAATGTTTTGAACGGATAGGGGGGTGAGTTTTGTTCAAATGAATTCCGAGTATACTCTGAAAACAGTGGTATAAAGCGACATTACACTGCCCCTTACACACCCCAACAAAACGGGGTTGTTAGATATAATTGCTGATGATTATTTACCAGTGTTTAAGCAACAGGTACTCATCAGAGTTTATGCTAGAAGCCAGTCAGAGTTTGATAAAGTCTGACGGGATGAGAGTTTATTTAGCTGTCGGTGCTGACATTGAAGATTCTAGAAGCAATATATCTTGAAGATGGAAAGAAGCAAGATATATTGAGATAGCTAAAGAAACGGGACAGAAGACAGAAGCAATCCTAAATTGATATAAATTGTATAGCTAATTTATAGGAATATCAATTAGAGATTGATTATGTAGCTGTGTACTATATAAACACAGATATGTTAACCCTAAAAGGGATGCGAATACTAAATACATTATTCTTGTAACCTAGCAGCTCTCTGTGATATTTTACATCACTGAGAGAAGAGTTATTTAATATAATTCAGTTTATTGTTCATAAACAGTGTTCTTGATTGTTATTCTCATACATATATTGATTATATATTGTGTATTCGGCCTAACAATTGGTATCAGAGCCAAGGCTGTTTAATATATACAGTTTATTGATCTAAAACACAAGTATAATCATGACTGAAAACTCTCAGGAAGGTTCTATTGCTCAAAAGGTTCAATTTGCTTCTGTAAGTCGATATGAGTCAATCAGGGTTCCAATGCTCAAACCAGTGGAATATCCTGTTGGGTTTCGGGGCAACAAACGCAGCGAAAATAGTCGTAAAACAATAAAAAAATCCGAAACCCTAACCATAGGATCCGTGTACAAGACATGGCTAATTATGGAGAAACGAAATCATACCTTAATTGAGCTTATAAAATTCAGAAAGATGGAGGTCCTTGTTGAAACCACCACGCAGCCCTTGTTCAAGATCTGCGTCGCCAAAGTAGTCCACACGAACGCACGATTACGGAGTTGGTACTAGCCAAAAGAACCGCCCTCGAAAAAACCTTTCTCTCCTGTCTCTAGCCTCTCTAATATGCAGAGCTGCTAGGGTTTTGTGTGAAAAACGTATTTTTATCACTTAAACCTAAAAACAATACATCATTATGTATTTATATGGAGAGGGATATTGGGCCTATACCTAATCTGATTGGGCTTCCAAAACCCAATCTGATTATTAGTAGTAATAGTTATTATATTCGAATTATTATACAATTAATCAAGTCCTACTTAATTAATCCAATAATTCAATAATAATAATAATTCAATTAAATTCGAAATTTAATTATTGCTCCGTCTAAAACGTTCTTTATGTGTAACCCTTTAGGTTATTATTACGTTGGCAATAATTTTAATATCTCATAATAAAATTATAAACAATGAGCGGCATCTAGTAATACATCATTGCTACCCAAGTAATAATAATAATTGGTGATCCAATTAAACCTTTCGTGACTAATGTTTCCGTGTAATATAATCCCTTTAACCAAATATTATAGATTAAACTCGAGACATGTTATTAGTCATCCTCTTCAACATTTAATCCAGGTTTCCTTGATCAATGAGTAGACTATTAAAACAAATCAATATTTGAGCATGGCCATGCATTTTCATAGTCTCACTCAATCAAGAGGCCAATAATATCTCTCCTAATAATAGGAGGATTAAATCCTATATCTATCATTCATATTTCTCATACGACTCATAATATACCCGATGTCCACTTTTATCATCACCCGGTCAAAGGTAACTTTTAATGTAATCAAAGTATATTAATCCTCGTATAGAAATATAATGATCTCAAGTCTAAGGATCATTACACCATTATCACTGTGAGCTATTCTAATGACTTTATTACCATGTAGAATATCACTATGGGTTAATCCGGTGCCATGTAGAATATTACATGCACCTATGTTCTTGACTTTAGTATCACTATACCTATGACCAATGAGATGTGGTCATTTAGTCAACGATCATACTAATCTTTATGCATCATAATTGTCCCAATTCATAATGCTTAATTAGGGATAATTTAGGAATATAAACACTATTCTTATAATCTCATTTTTAAGTCACATACTTAAAGATATAGAATACGTGTTCGATATTCCAAGGACATTTATTACTCTAACATTAATATCGCAGTAAATAAAGACATAATAATTGTTGTCGAATAATCAATAGAACATAATCATTATTAAATAACAAAATAGTGTTTCCCAGAAGTACAATTGTATTGTCTCTAGGGCACTAATACTAACATATCCAATATGGAAGGTTAAGATGACCATGTTTCTAGAAGCCACAGATCCAGAATACCTTGATAGAATCTATGATGGTCCTCATATGCCAACTAAACTGTCTCTTGTAGTTGCTGGTCAAGACTTGCACTAGAGCCAATCACCCATGTATCTAATACCCATGGAACTAGTGTGACAATCGTGCTTCTGCTGCGACAAAGCCTTAGTCAGTGGGTCCGTAACGTTATCATTAGTATGCACTTTACATATATGTATATCCCCTCTATTATTTATTTCTCTAATGAGGTGATATCTCCTTAGTATATGCTTTGCCTTGGAATGGGATCTTGGTTCCTTAGCCTGCGCAATGGCTCCATTATTATCGCAATATAGATCAATAGGGTCTGCGATCGATGGAACCACTCCAAGTCCCGTAATAAAATTCCGAATCCAAAAAGCCTCTTTGGCTGCTTCACTGGCTGCAATATACTCAGCTTCCATTGTAGAATCAGCTACTGTTTCTTGCTTTGAACTCTTCCAGCTTACAGCACCTCCATTTAGGCAAAACACAAATCCAGACTGAGACACAGTATCGTCCTTATCTGTCTGGAAACTAGCATCAGTGTAACCTCTTACAACTAGTTTCTCATCTCCTCCATATATCAAGAAAGAATCTTTAGTCCTCTTAAGGTACTTAAGAATGTTCTTGACAGCTATCCAGTGACTTTCACCTGGATTAGACTGGTATCTACTCGTCATGCTCAAAGCATACGAGACATCGGGGCGAGTACATATCATTGCATACATTATAGAACCAATTGCCGAAGCATATGGTACTTTATTCATACGGTCCTTCTCATCTGATGATTTAGGACAGTTTTCTTTTGAGATCGTTATCCCATGAGACATTGGGACATAGCCCCTTTTAGCCTCTTGCATCCCGAAACGATGCAATATCTTGTCAATGTATGTACTCTGACTTAAGCCGATCATTCTTCTGGGTCTATCTATATAGATCCTGATCCCTAATATGTAGGATGCATCGCCTAAGTCTTTCATCGAGAAATTATTTCCCAACCAAGTCTTCACAGCCTGTAGAAAAGTAATGTCATTCCCTATTAGCAATATGTCATCTACATATAATACTAGGAATGCCACATGGCTCCCACTAACCTTCTTGTAAACACACGGTTCATCCTCATTTTTTATGAAACCAAACTCTTTGACTGTTTCATCAAAACAAATGTTCCATCTCCTCGAGGCCTGCTTCAACCCATAAATGGATCATAGTAACTTACAGACCATCCTAGCAAATTTTGGATCGACAAAACCCTCAGGTTGTGTCATGTACACATCCTTTTCTAAGCTCCCATTTAAGAAAGCAGTCTTGACATCCATTTGCCAGATTTCATAGTCATAATAAGCTGCTATTGCAAGCAAAATCCTGATGGATTTGACCATAGCCACCGGTGAGAAAGTTTCATCATAGTCAATACCATGAATTTGCTTGAAACCTTTCGCCACTAGTCTAGCTTTGTAGGTCTGTAAATTACCATCCATGTCCAGATTTCATAGCCTCCAGCCATCTCTCAGAATCTGGACTATTCATAGCATCTTTGTAGGTAAGAGGCTCATCATTATCTACAAGCATTACATCGCCATTTTGAGTCAGCAGAAATCCATAATATCTCTCTGGCTCATGACGAATCTTACTAGATCTACGAATGACCTGTGTTTCTTGAGCAATGTTGTCCTCAACATTTTCAGTCACATTCTGCTCATGTTCCAACTCTGGTTCAACATTAATCTGTGGTTCTCGATCCTCATCGAGATCTATTGTCCTCCCACTATTTTTCTTAGAAAGTAATTCTCTTTCAAGAAACACAGTTGTTCGAGCAACAAACACTTTGTTCTCTGAAGGATTATAGAAGTAATACCCTTTGGTTTCATTTGGATATCCCACAAAATTACATTTATCTGATTTTGGTCCTAGCTTGTCTGAGGTTAAACGTTTCACAAACGCTTCGCATCCCCAAATTTTCATAAATGACACGCTATGACGTTTTTCAGTCCATATCTCATATGGTGTCTTTTGAACCGTTTTTGAAGGAACTCGGTTTAGTGTTTGTGCAGCCGTCTCTAGGGCATAGCCCCAGAAACTAATTGGAAGATCCGCTAGACTCATCATCGATCGCACCATGTCCAATAAGGTACGATTTCTCCTTTCAGATACACCATTCCACTGTGGTGTACCAGGAGGTGTGAGTTGTGATACAATACCACACTCCTTTAAGAAATTCTTAAATTCTAAGCTTAGGTACTCACCTCCACGATCAGATCGTAGGGTTTTAATACTTCCGCCTATTTGCTTTTCCACTCCTGCCTTATACTCTTTGAATTTTTCAAATGATTCGGACTTGTTCTTCAAAAGATACGCATATCCGTATCTACTAAAATCATCAGTAAAGGTTATGAAGTAGTAAAAACCACCTCTTGCCATCGTACGCATTGGACCACATACATCACTATGTATAAGCTCTAATCGTTCGGTGGCCCTTTCACCAATTCCGGTAAAAGGAGCTTTAGTCATTTTTCCAATGAGACAAGGTTCACATTCTTCGTATGATTCAAAATCAAACTTATCCAAGTATCCATCCTTATGTAACTTGGAAATGCGTTTCTCATTTATATGGCCTAAACGACAATGCCAAAGGTATGTTTGATTTGAGTCATTAGCCTTAATACGTTTATTATTTATATTATAGACAGGAGTATCAAGATCTAGAACATATAAACCATTAAATAAACGTGTAACCCCATAGGTAACATTATTCAAACCAAAGGAACAACTATTGTTCTGAATTGTAAAGGAAAAACCTTTCTTGTCCAAACAAGAAACAGAAATAATGTTTCTGCAAATCGCAGGCACGTAAAAACAGTTCTCAAGTTCTAAAATAAGCCCTGTGGGCAATGATAAATTATAAGTCCCTACAGCCAAAGCAGCAACCTTTGCTCCATTGCCAACGCGTAGGTCGACTTCTCCTTTTGCCAAAGTCCTACTCCTTCGAAGTTCCTGCACATTTATACAAATGTGAGAACCACATCCAGTATCTAATACCCATGATGTAGAAGTAGACAAATTGACTTCTATAACATAAATACCTGAATCTGAAATCTTCACAGAATTAATTTTCTTCAAATCCTCCAAGTAAGCATGACAGTTTCTCTTCCAATGACCTGGTTTATTGCAATAGTGACAATCACCTTTTGCAGCACCTTTTGCAGCACCTTTTGTAACACCTCATGTAGGCTTCAAAGCCTTTTTAAAAGCAGGTTTTGGATTAGCAGATTTAGATCCAATCTTCTTCTTGCCTTTCCTTTTACCCTGTTCTTTGGCATTCCCTTTATTGACCATCAAAATGGCGTTAGAGGATGCCTTCTGAATATTGGTCTCAGCAGTTTTCAACATTGCCAACAATTCGGTAGGTGTCTTGTCTATCTCATTCATGATGTAATTCATTACAAACTGAGCATAGTTGCTGTTCAAAGATTGCAAGATTAGATCTATCTGGGTTTCCGTACCGATGATGGAACCCAGAGTAGCAAGGTACTCCATATATCCAATCATCTTTAGAACATGCGGTGCAACTGGATCACGATCACCCTGTTTGCATGCATACAAGGCTTTGCTTGTATCAAACCTCTCCTGACGAGCCTGTCCTTCAAACATACGTTTAAGGTGCTCAATCATCACATAAGCATCCATATGCTCATGTTGTTTCTGAAGCTCGGGACTCATAGTCGCAAGCATAAGACAGGTAACATCTGTGTCATCATCAATATGTTTCTGATAAACATTCTGTTGATCAACCGATGCACCTTCTGGCAGAGGTATGGCGAGGAATATCAATGACATGGAGCTTTCGCTCTTGCCTGAGGACAATCCTCAAATTCCTTTGCCAGTCAAGGAAGTTTGTTCCTGTCAGCTTGTCCTTCTCAAGGACTGATCGTACAGAGAAGTTATTTGAGTTATGTGCCATTAAATATCTACAATGTTAAAATGCATAAAATAAGTTAGTCTGCGGATTATATAGATAATGTTCAAGTGATTATTCATATATATATATATATTCATAATATATATCACCCACTATTTTATCAAATTAATAGCCCTATCTATCAATTCGGAAAAGTTTCTTTAAACGTTTCTAGCGAGCCAAGATCCATATTTCATCATGCTTAAGGTCAGCTTTGGCTTTACTCCAAAAACACAATTATTTAGGTAGACAACTTTTTGTCAATTATATCTTATATAACTCTTGGATAGTTTGGTAGAACAACAATTGTACGTATTTATCCAATAAATCTTACCAAACTCCATGCCTCTAAGTTCACAATCCTATTGTGGTAACTTAGTTAAGTCTAACCCAATAGTCTAACAGATAAGTATCACATTTACTTCATCACGTCTTACCACGATAGATTGGAGTGCTTCGCTTTGGCGAACCCACTATTTCTCGATCTAGGTCTTGACGAGTGTTACCCATTGGAAGGCATCTAAGTGACTTAATATTTTAAATTTAGGGATTTTATTAAAACGACCATGATCACATCATCAAGAGATTCCCAATTTTTCCTTTAACTAAGTACTTCAATTCAAAATTCATCAATGGTTTGATTTCCAGTCCAGCGGAGGAGTCACAGTGGTCTCACTTAAAATCCACCTTTCTTACAAGCACTGTTTGTATTTTTTGTCAAAATCGCCCCATATCAAAAATTGAAAATTCACACTTATTTCCGTGTTTCATAAACACAGGAATCTCATGTTCGTTTTGTTCAATTTTAAAATCTTGAATCGTTACAGATTTTATCTTGTTTAGCAGGCATGGCATGGGTGATGTATCTAATACATACATACATTAATACATGATTAATCTAATTAAAGCATGCATCACATTGTATCCTACACATGCAATCATACATCAATATGTAAAATGCTGTATGTAAACGTGCTTGGTTATGGCCTTTAACCTATATGATCCTTTTAAGCTAATGAAAGGATCAAGGTCAATCTATGGTGGAAAAATATAAATACAATTACTTGTCTTCATTCTCCTTGTTCCCTTGAATGCACCTCCTCTTGGATCGTCCTTCAATCTACAAGTACATTACATTGAACAATTGAATCCAACCTATACTAATGTACTTACATAATAATACTCGATTTACATTCGAGGTTAAACAATTACAAGAATGAAGAAAACGACATGCAAGTCGTATTTATAAAACCAAAACCATAAACCATTAAACTACGGGTCTTAAGGCCATAACCAGCACCATTCTCAAATACACAATTACGAACACAAAAAAAAAAAAAATACAGCGGGGGTCCGGGGGCGGCAGCCCCCGGGCTGGGGTCAGGGGGCGGCAGCCCCCTAGCAGGGTCCAAGGGGCGGCAGCCCCTGGTTTTCGGAAGACTAGTGCTATTCAAAAATCATCGATTTCGGAATCTCAGATCATATCTTATAGTCTCTGCCGCCACTGCATCATATACAGTTCCGGAAGCATGTATCATATACATACAGACATATCCCAGTTTGCAGATCATGTCCAAACATGATCTGTCTCACAGTTTATATCCCTATATAAACCAGACAACATGCATAACATACAATCATCGCATATTAATCATTCATATCATTATATTAAGCATAACAGAATCATATATAAGTGATATAACATATTATAATCGATATATCTCATAACTGTATCAAGGCAGATTCATAAAACATGCATACATGCATCGAATACAGTAAACACATAACCAAATCAGCCCCTTATACACGTAGCTCTGATACCATTGTTGGGTTTCGGGGCAACAAACGCAGCGAAAACAGTCGTAAAACAATAAAAAAATCCGAAACCCTAACCATAGGATCCGTGTACAAGACATGGCTGATTATGGAGAAACGAAATCATACCTTAATTGAGCTTATAAAATTCAGAAAGATGGAGGTCCTTGTTGAAACCACCACGCAGCCCTTGTTCAAGATCTGCGTCGCCAAAGTAGTCCACACGAACGCACGATTACGGAGTTGGTACTAGCCAAAAGAACCGCCCTCGAAAAAACCTTTCTCTCCTGTCTCTATAGCCTCTCTAATATGCAGAGCTGCTAGGGTTTTGTGTGAAAAACGTATTTTTATCACTTAAACCTAAAAACAATACATCATTATGTATTTATATGGAGAGGGATATTGTGCCTATACCTAATCTGATTGGGCTTCCAAAACCCAATCTGATTATTAGTAGTAATAGTTATTATATTCGAATTATTATACAATTAATCAAGTCCTACTTAATTAATCCAATAATTCAATAATAATAATAATTCAATTAAATTCGAAATTTAATTATTGCTCCGTCTAAAACGTTCTTTATGTGTAACCCTTTAGGTTATTATTACGTTGGCAATAATTTTAATATCTCATAATAAAATTATAAACAATGAGCGGCATCTAGTAATACATCATTGCTACCCAAGTAATAATAATAATTGGTGATCCAATTAAACCTTTCGTGACTAATGTTTCCGTGTAATATAATCCCTTTAACCAAATATTATAGATTAAACTCGAGGCATGTTATTAGTCATCCTCTTCAACATTTAATCCAGGTTTCCTTGATCAATGAGTAGACTATTAAAACAAATCAATATTTGAGCATGGCCATGCATTTTCATAGTCTCACTCAATCAAGAGGCCAATAATATCTCTCCTAATAATAGGAGGGTTAAATCCTATATCTATCATTCATATTTCTCATACGACTCATAATATACCCGATGTCCACTTTTATCATCACCCGGTCAAAGGTAACTTTTAATGTAATCAAAGTATATTAATCCTCGTATAGAAATATAATGATCTCAAGTCTAAGGATCATTACACCATTATCACTGTGAGCTATTCTAATGACTTTATTACCATGTAGAATATCACTATGGGTTAATCCGGTGCCATGTAGAATATTACATGCACCTATGTTCTTGACTTTAGTATCACTATACCTATGACCAATGAGATGTGGTCATTTAGTCAACGATCATACTAATCTTTATGCATCATAATTGTCCCAATTCATAATGCTTAATTAGGGATAATTTAGGAATATAAACACTATTCTTATAATCTCATTTTTAAGTCACATACTTAAAGATATAGAATACGTGTTCGATATTCCAAGGACATTTATTACTCTAACATTAATATCGCAGTAAATAAAGACATAATAATTGTTGTCGAATAATCAATAGAACATAATCATTATTAAATAACAAAATAGTGTTTCCCAGAAGTACAATTGTATTGTCTCTAGGGCACTAATACTAACATATCCAATATGGAAGGTTAAGATGACCATGTTTCTAGAAGCCACAGATCCAGAATACCTTGATAGAATCTATGATGGTCCTCATATGCCAACTAAACTGTCTCTTGTAGTTGCTGGTCAAGAACAAAAGACTGTTCCGAAGGAAAAGAAAGATATGACTCCTGAGGACATCTCATCAATTGAGAAGGATGCAAAAGTTAGACATCTTCTACATAGTGCCTTAGATAATGTCATGTCTAACAGAGTTATTGGTTGCAAGACTGCCAAAGAAATCTGGGATGCTTTAGAAGTCAGGTGTCAAGGAACAAGTGCTATAAAGAAGAACAGGAAGACTATTTTAACACAGGAATATGAACACTTTGACTCTAGATCTGATGAAACTTTGACAGATACATACGACAGATTCTGTAAATTATTGAATGATTTGTCTCTTGTTGATAAAGAATATGATCTTGAAGAGTCAAATCTCAAGTTTCTACTATCTCTACCTGAAAAATGGGATTTAAAGGCAACATCAATAAGAGATAATTATGATCTTGCAGAAACAGATCTTGATGAAATTTATGGGTTGCTTAAAACTCATGAACTTGAAATTTATGGGTTGCTTTGGTCATAACCTCTGAAAGTGAGTCATCAAACTCTGATGGTGATTCAAATTCTGATGCTTCTTCTGAATCTGAGGATGATGAAGAACAACTGATGCAAATGGCTGCTTTGATGGTGAAAACCTTCAAGAAGATGGGTTTTAAAAACTTCAAGAAGGGAAAAAGATTCTCAAGGAAAGATTCAAACTCTGAAAGAAAGAGTTTCAGAAAGTCTGAAGGAAGGGATACCAAGTATGGAAAGAAAGACAAGTCTGAGATCCAGTGCTACAAGTGTAAAGAGATGGGTCATTATGCTCCAGAGTGCAAGAAAGGAAAATCTGAGAAAACACTCATCACTAAAGGAAAAGACTGGGCAGATACTTCAGATTCTGATGAAGATGTCAGCTATGCTCTTATGGAAACTGTTGAAGATAAATCTGAGACATCTGAGAATAAGGTACCTCTAACAACTTATGCTTATGATATTGATAATATATCTGAATTGAGAATTTATCTTAAAAGCATACATGTTAGTTATAGAGATCAGACTTTAGAAAATGAGAGAATTAAAACTGAGAATCTTAAGCTTAAAGATAGAAATAAATTTCTTGAAGAAGAACTTGTCAACATGCAACAAGTTCAAAAGGAAAGAGATGATGCTGTTTATGTTGAGCAAGAGTTGTTAAAGAGATTTAAACAACTAGAATATGATTTGGAGAAAGAGAGGAAGGTAATTAAAACCTGGACTAATTCTGGAAATGACACACATCAAGTTTTTCAAACAGATACAGTTGGGTTAGGTTACTGTGAAAAAGATGAACTAAGGTTTAAAGATAAAGTTAAAGTTAAACCACAACTTAAACCTGTGAGATTTGTCTCTGAATCAAGTAAGCAAACCTCTGTACTTGAAATAGAAGCTGTTAAAGAATCAGTAAAAACTTGTGTTAAACAGGTGAATGTTGGTTTAATGACAGAGAAACAATTCAAGTATAAGCTTAAAGAGGTAAAGTCTGTTGAAAAACAGAAAGTGTCCAGGAAGAATAGGAATGGAAAAGTAGGCATTAATAAAAGAAATGATTATCTGCCTAATTCTGATGCTCCTAGAAAGACATGTCATAGTTGTGGTAGTACTAACCATCTGGCAAGTTTCTGCACGAAAAACAAAGATATTAATTCCTTATCCTCCAAGACTGGACTGAAGAATGATTTTGTTAGGGTTAGACCACATACTTTATGCACACACTGTGGGAGCACTTGGCATTCAATTTATACTTGTAAGAGCTATCATGCCATTTATCACAACTATTATGAGTTAAAACCCAACTTGAAATGGGTTAGAGCAAACTCTGCAAGTGTAAAGTCTGACACAGTTAGCTTAAACTCTGTTGAAAGTTTTTCCGCTGCAAAAGCTAACTATGTTAAGAAAGCCAAAGGATCCAAGAAAGTCTGGATCCTTAAATCTATCTCTTTGTAATTGTCTGTGATTGCAGGGCATAAGGGAAAGCACCCTAGTCTTGGACAGTGGATGTTCAGAACACATGACTGGAAATAAAGCCCTTCTATCAAACTATAAGGAGAAGGCTGGCCCAAAAGTTTCCTATGGAGATGGCAACATAGGACGTACTATGGGATATGGCAATATCAATCTTGGAAGTGTCATCATCACAAATGTAGCTCTTGTCCCAGGACTCAAGCATGATCTGCTATCTGTGAGTCAAATCTGTGACAGAGGTTACCATGTAGATTTTCAACCTGAATACTGTGAAGTTATCAGCAAATCTACAGGGAAAGTTGTTCTAGTTGGACACAGACGGAATAATATCTATGAAGCAAGTTTGGTAACAAACTCTGAAGCAAAGTTGTGTGTCTGTCTGCAAAAATGTCAAATGAAGAGAGTTGGAAATGGCATAAGAAGCTCTCTCACCTAAACTTGAACAACATCAATGAGCTAATTCGAAAAGATCTTGTAAGGGGACTTCCAAAGTCAATACACGACTTAGATGGTCTGTGTGATTCTTGTCAAAAGGCCAAGCAAAGGAAGTCATCTTTCAAGAGTAAGTCTGAATCTTCAGTTGTGGATCCTTATCATCTTCTTCATGTTGATCTATTTGGTCCAGTCAATATAATGTCTCTTGGCAGAAAGAAATATACTCTTGTCATTGTTGATGAGTACACTAGGTACACTTGGGTGTATTTCTTAGCAAAGAAGGATGAAACTACTTTAACTCTGATGGATCATGTAAAGCTACTGGACAAAGGATCACAGTATAAAAAGAAAATTATCAGGAGTGATAATGGTACTGAATTCAGAAATGCAATAATGGAAGAATTTTGCAAAGAAAGAGGAGTGAAGCAAGAATTTTCTGCACCAGGGACTCCACAGCAAAATGGTGTAGTTGAAAGAAAGAACAGAACCTTAATCGAAGTTGCCAGAACAATGCTTGAAGAAGAAAAATTGCCAACTTATTTCTGGGCAGAAGCTGTTCAAACTGCTTGTTTTACTCAGAATGCAACACTGATCAACATGCATGGGAAAACACCATATGAGATGGTGAAAGAAAAGAAGCCAAATTTGAAATATTTTCATATTTTTGGATGCAAGTGCTTTGTGTTGAAAACTCATCCTGAACAGTTGACCAAGTTTGACTTAAAAGCTGATGAAGGAATTTTTGTTGGATACCCACTGTCAACTAAAGCATTCAGAGTCTACAATCTGAGAACTAAAGTGATCATGGAATCTATACATGTGTCATTTGATGACAAGAAAATAACTGGAATAGAAGATGAAGAATATCATGATCGACTTCGCTTTGAAAATGAAGATCTAAACTCTGATGACGTAAACTCTGATGAAACAAATCCAACAAACTCTGATGAAGCATACTCTGAACCTCTACTGGTAAACACTGAGGAAGTTTCTCTGACAGAACGAAATAGAGAACCAGTTGAGGGGGAGCGTGAAGATACTTCAGGAACATCTCAAAATGATGACTCAAATTCTGAAAATGAGTCAGCTGAAGAATCTATCCCAAACTCTGAGTCAAACACTGAAAATCCAAACTCTGAGCAGTTCAATTCAGGGGGAGCCTCAGAGAATGCAAATGGTCAAGAAGAAAATCAGGAAAGCATGGATCAAGGGGGAGGATATAATGATAATAGAAGCCAATTACCTACAACAAGAAGGTGGACACAAGCTCACACACCTGACTTGATAATTGGAGATCCAGAAGCTAGTGTGAGAACTAGAAGTGCTACAACTAATGAATGTCTGTTTCATGCATTCTTGTCTCAAACTGAGCCCAAGAAAGTGGAAGAAGCTCTTCAAGATGCTAACTGGATAACAGCTATGCAGGAAGAGTTAAATGAATTTGAAAGGAATGAAGTATGGACTCTTGTACCAAGACCTAAAAACAGATCTATTGTTGGTACAAAGTGGGTTTTTAGAAACAAAACAGACAGTGATGGAGTGATTACAAGGAATAAAGCTATACTTGTGGCTAAAGGCTATTCACAGCAGGAAGGAATTGACTATGATGAAACCTTTGCTCCGGTTGCAAGATTGGAGGCCATAAGGATTTTTCTAGCATATGCTGCTAACAAAAAGTTCAAAGTCTTTCAGATGGATGTGAAAAGTGCTTTTCTCAATGGGAAACTTGAAGAAGAAGTCTTTGTTGAACAACCACCTAGATTTGTGGATCCCAAACATCCAGATTATGTCTACAGGCTTGACAAAGCTCTTTATGGACTAAAGCAAGCACCTAGAGCATGGTATGAAACTTTGGCTCAATTTCTTTTAGAAAGTGGGTTCACTAGAGGTACAATTGATAAAACCTTGTTCTATTTCAATACTGGTAATGATCTGCTGTTAGTTCAAATCTATGTGGATGACATAATTTTTGGGTCTACTAATGACAAACTCTATAAGAAGTTTGCAAAGCTTATGCAGTCAAGATACCAAATGAGCATGATGGGAGAGCTTAGTTATTTTCTAGGCTTACAAGTAAAGCAAACAGATGATGGGATTTTTATCAATCAAGCAAAATATACCAGAAATCTTCTCAAGAAATTTGGTATGCTTGATAGTTCATCTGCAACAACTCATATGACTACTGCAACAAAGCTAGACAGACACATGAGCCTCAATGGATATGACAAACTACAGAGGGATGATAGGGTCTCTTCTTTATCTAACTGCAAGTAGACCAGACATCATGTATGCAACTTGCCTTTGTGCAAGATTTCAAGCAGATCCCAGAGAGCCTCATCTAACAGCTGTGAAGAGAATTTTCAAATATCTTAAAGGAACCATAACTCTTGGTTTGTGGTATCCTAGAGAATCAGAGTTTAAATTAATTGGTTACTCTGATGCAGATTTTGCAGGCTGTAAGATTGATAGAAAGAGCACAAGTGGAAGCTGTCAATTTTTAGGTGACAGATTAGTTTCTTGGTACAGCAAGAAACAAAAGTCGATTTCCACATCCAGAGCAGAAGCAGAGTATATTGCTGCTGGTAGCTGTTGTGCACAGATTTTGTGGATGAAGAATCAATTGCTGGATTATGGATTAAGGTACTCTAAAATACCTATTTTCTTTGATAATCAAAGTGCTATTGCTATGACAGGTAATCCAGTACAACATTCCATGACCAAGCACATCAGCATAGGGTATCATTTTATCAGGGAACATGTGGAGGAAGGAGATATTGAGCTTCATTTTGTGTCTACAGAACAACAACTTGCAGATATCTTCACCAAGCCTTTGAGTGAAGCTACCTTTACAAGACTGGTAAATGAACTTGGAATGATCTCTGGTTTTGACTAGAGATATTGGTTAGACTCAAAATTTCTCATTCTGTGATTTGTTGCTCATGATTCTTTGCATATGTTAACTGTCATTCATACCAGCTTGTCAAAATTCTGAAGTCATACTCTGTCATAATGTTAAACTCTGTCAGTCATACTCTGTCAGTTATACTCTGATGTTAAACTCTGATTGTGATTTTGTCTGAAACATATGGACCGATGAAGAAAATTGTATGAAGCATGATTCTCAGTAAGTAATCATGAATCCTTCTGACTGATATAAATTCTGATCTCAAATGTGTGCAGAAATTTTACACAGCATGATACTGTCTCTATATTTATAGGATCTCTTAGTTTATTGATCCTATACACTGAGTCGGTAGTAGCTGTTTGCACTTTCTCTCATAAATTAATTGTATTAACTGATGAAAGTCTAAACTCTGGTAATTAGTTGCTCATATTTCACCCTCAAATCAAAAGATGCAAAAATATGCACAAATTCCTTTGAGATCAAGTTGTGCCTAGGAAGACCCATGAACTTATTGTATGAAATAAGGGCTAAATTTTTTGATTTTTGGTGACTAGTGCCAACCACTGATTACTGGAAAAATAAATAAAAATAAATAAAAATAAAAATCGAAGGGGGTGAAAATAATAAATTTATACGTACAGAGTTTAGACAATATCAGATTTTGTTTATAAATGAGAGTTTGGGCAACCAGTTCTTACTGATTTATTTTGTGGATTTTATGCACTTTGAGATGCTCTAAATATTTATATTCAGTAAACTCTGCTAAGTCACACACAAATATTCACACCTGTACAGTTTGTGGAAAGAGTTTATGAATAAAGGAGGAGGATTGGTAAACACTGATGAACTGTGTACTCTACGCCGAGGTAAATTTAATTTTAATCTCTGATGATTAAAATAAATTTCTTTGTTTGAGACATATTATGCTTTCAAGAAAAGACATCTGTTTTTGAAAATTCAAAAGAGTATGATTGGACACCAGTTCAAAAATGTATTAAACAGAGGAGAGAGGTTGAGTGTCTAGGAAAGTGTAATAGACGGTAATTATTGCTCTTTTTACTGTGCATGGGCATTGGAAACTGCCAATTACTGCTGTCAGTCACTACATGTGTGCCACGTGTCCCACTCACACGTTTCACGGAGTAAAATAGTTATGTGTATTGATTAGAAACTGTTCAGTTTTTAATTTTTTATTTTGTATTAATATACAATACACATATTTGTTTAAACTTTTCACAACTTACTCCAATTCAAACTTTACTGTCACACACACATTTTCTCAAACACTCTTACTGCAAACTCTCTCGAACTTTCTCTAAGTCATTCTCTGTTTATTTCTTAATCGTACTAATGGCGTCTACTGCTTTTGTCTCTTCTGGGCTTGAATTTGTTCCAAATAACTATGCTGCTCCATTGATTAATGCAAACGCACCAGAGGCGTTTTATCTGATGCAAAACTTTCTTGCCCAATCTCCCATTGGGCGTGCTCTTGTAGAACCAGAGAAGCTTTCTGTGCTTCAAATCAAAAGCTTCTGGGAAACTGGTGTCTATGATGATGGTGGTGATTCTGGAACACCATCCATTATTTTTGAGTTTCAGGAAACAGAGTATGTTATTACTCCTGGTACAGTTCGTGTTGCGATGGGCTTTGATGAACATTCTGCTTACACCATTGTTGTTGGTGATGCTGATTTGCTAAGGATGATGAGGGAAATAGGATATGGTGGATCTTTGACTAAGATAGGTCAGTTGAAGCGACCGTTCTTAAGGAAAGAGTGGAGTTTTTTCTTCGACTGCATAACTAGAACGTTCAGGAAGAAGTGCACAAACTGGGATGCCATACCTACTGATAGTCTACAAATTGGGTATTCTCTTCTTTATGGTACTCATTTTGATTTTGGTAGACTAGTTCTTATGAATTTGGGTGAAAAGATGACTGAGAATAGAGGAGTAATTTACTTTGCTAGATTCTGTCAGCTTTTATTTTCTGCCTGTGTTAGTGGGGTAGAAATTATTGATGCAGATGTGATTCCATGTTTTAAATTGCACAAACGTATATTCTCTGATCTTATAAACAAGGATGTAAAGAAGGGTAATGTAGGTGATCTTTTACTGCCTACATTAGTGCAACAGTTTTTGGATGATTCTATCTAAGTAGAACAACAACAAGAACCAGTAAATATTGAAGTTTCTCCATCTCCAACCCAACCAATTCGTACTGGTGGTAGAATCAAACACAGGGCTTTCAAACCTGCAAAGATTGTTAAGCCAGCTACTGAAGTTGGAGTATCAAGATCTTCCGTGCCAAACTCTGTTGGTACATCTAAGAAGAGCAGGGCAAAGAGACCAAGGTCTGATGATGTAGAAGAATCTGAAACTTTACATCATAGAAGAAGAAGACTGGTAGCTGACTATCTTTTTGATGAGTTAGATACTGAAGGTGTTCCTGAAGCTGAACAGAATGTAGCTCCTGATGTTGTTATTCAGGATGCTGAAGTAAATGTTGAAGCTACTGTGCCTACAGAGGACAGAGTAGATGTTGAAGACAATGAAGCTGATAATGTCAGAACAGATGCTGCAAATGCTGATAAATTTGTTGATCATTTGGACATGAATTTTGAAGCACATCCTGCAATCAGTGTTTGTGACACTGAGGATGTGGCAGCCGATCAAGCCACTCTGATAATTGAAGAGTCTGTGGCAACTCATACAGAGATTCTCTCTGTCACCAATCAAATTCCTGAATTGGGTGAAGAGGTTGATCAGGAAGCAAAATCTGTCTCATCTGAGAAGATTGTTGAAGTTGAGAAGATGGCTGAAGCTACAGCAGAGACTCTTGAAGAAAATATTCGTGTTGCAAACTCTGTTTCACATGCTGTCACTAGTACAAAAATGATCTTTTACTTCATGGAATCTGTATTATTGCCCTTTGCAGAACATTAAACATCAGCATCTGAAGAACATTATGCCAATTTCATAAGAATATTGTCTACTTGTGTTTTCTTCAGAATTTATCTGTCCTCTGCTTTTGAGTATTTTAAAGTTTATTTAAGCTGATATAATTTTTTTTATGAGCAGGGGACTTTATCAGAGTGTTGGACTTCTCTCTTATACATTTAAGATGTCATACATTACTGCATTATCATACATTTAAGAGTGTTGCCAATGATCTCATATTTCCAGAAATCATACTGTACAAGCCTCAAATCGGAATCAATTCAGAGGTTTGTTTTCTTTCTACCTCACTATGTATTACATAATCTAAACTTTGTGATATAATTCAGATGAGCGATCTCATTACTTTTAAACTCTTTTAGCAATTATGCAATATGTTCAAGCAGCTTCTTGAAATAAGCTACTTCATCGGACACACTAGTTTGAATAATGAATACTTCTGACACTTTGCTTCCTAGAAAACTGAACAATCTACTTCTTGTTGTCTGTTTCAGAAATCAACCTTTTGTGCCACTGGTATACGATTTCAGTAGCCTCTACGTTGTGTCTGACGAGTGTTTGTAATATAATTAGAATCCATAACATTATGTCTTCCTTTTGGTCTTCCTTTTGGCAACTCTTTGGGCTGATGCGTATATGATAATATGTTGTGTATATGATAATATGTTGTGTATTACTATATTGAACTGAATTGGTTATCTGTTGCGTATTGGTTGTTTTATGTAAGATTTTTTACGTAATTTCCGCTCTTATCTATTTACTTATTGGCTACTTTTATTATTTCAGGGATCTCGGAAGTCAATGCTATACAATGGTGGGGGGAACTTTGTTGAGTTACTGGAAGACATGGATACATCTGAGTCAGAGCATTCATGTGGCTCCTAGAATTAAGATTTTCTTTTTAAGATTTGTATAATTACAATTAGCAGGAAGCAAACCTTGACCCCTAGAATGATTTTTCTAGTGCTCTGATTTACCATTGTATTTCAGATTTGTATAATTAGAATGGTTTGTATTTCAAGTATGTGATAATAATTATTTTAATTTAATTAGTCACTTTGTTGAGAAATTTGGGTTGCAAGTTTTATTATTATTTTTGGTTGTTAATAATAGGAATTTTGATGTATATATAAATATAAACAGGGGAAAAAATGTCATTTTTCAGTAGACATACGTAGGCCTTTTTGGTCTTATACGTCGCCCTTTTTGATCTTATTCGTCGCCTTTTTTTGATATTATACGTCGCCCTTTTTGATTTTATACGTCGCCCTTTTTATGACATTATACGTCGCGCTTTTTGATCTTATACGTCGCCCTTTTTATGAAATTATACGTCGTCCTTTTTGGTCTTATACGTCGCCTTTTTAACCGACGTATATGATGCTTTATACGTCGCCTTTTTAACCGACGTAAAAGATGGTGACTTTATACGACGCCCCTGTATACGTCGCCAAAAGGGCGACGTAAAAGACCAAAAAAGGCGACGTAATAGGCCTGTTTTGTACTAGTGTGTTCTAGAAGAAGAAAAAGTTGTTGAGGACGTAAACTCTGAGAGGAATGAAGCTGTTACAGAGCATATTCTTAATGAAGTTGCACAGTTAAATATTGAAGCTACTGCAGAGAATGTAGTTGAAGAAGCTGCAGAGCCTCTAGCAGCAAATGTTGATGAAGACATAGCTGTTTCTGAAAATAATGATCACACTTCTGTAAATTCTGATCATGCAGACTCTGATGACAATGAATCAATACCTTTTCTAAGGGATCCTACTGCAGAGTCTATCAAAGAAAATCAACATGCTACTGAAGCACATTTTCAGGACATGTATTATGCAAATTGGTCAAATCATGACTGTATCTTCACTTCACAAAGGGCAGCTGATCTTGTGAAAAAGTCTGCCTCTACTATTGTCAATCCTGAGCTTCTTGCAAATTTTCAAGCTACAATTGTTCAAGTGAAATCTCTTCACAATCGTTATGATGAAACTCAGAAAGAAGTTACTGGGTTGAGGAATGATGTGACTGCAAGGGAGCTAACTTTGAAGCATGAGAAAATTTTATTATCCAGAGAACAAGATGCCATGAAGAACAGATTAAGTAAAATTGAAGAGAATTAGACTGAAATGTCTACAAAGATTGATTCAATTGCTGCATCTTTGGAATTGCTGACATCAGTGCGCATTCCTGTTGATGTCAAAAAGGGGGAGAGAGTTCCTAAAGACAAATGCAAAAGGGCTCCAACTCTGAGACGGAGGGATGATGCAACTGATCGTGGAAGCAAGGATTCAGAGTTTAGGTCAAAGAATTCTCAAGAGCAAGGGAGACTTAGGTCAAACTCTGCTAAGCTGACAAACTCTGAAAGAGTAAATTCTGGTGTTCAATCTTCTTTAAGACTTAAAAAACTAGCTATTTCAGCTAATCCAATTACTGATGAAGAGATTGCTGCTAAACTCTTTTTGGAAGAACATGGTGGTGAAGCCACGGTTGAAGACATTGATGTTGAATTGCAGATTCTTGCTGAAGAGCATAAAAAGAAAGTTGAAGCTGGAAATTACAAGCAAAAAGCTGCCAAGGCTCCTAGGAGAAAGGAAAAAGGAATTATTATTAAAGAGAATGTGAACTCTCAACAGAGTTTACAATACTCAAGGAGGCCTGTTGGAGCAAACACTGACAAAGGAAAAGGCAAATTGATTGAAGAGCCTGAGTTATCAAAGAAAGCTTATTCAACCTCTAACATGGCTCATGTTGAATCAAGATCTAATAAATCAACCACTGATGTTGCTCAAGTTGATGATTTTGTTAAAGTTGTGACAACCTCTGACACTGCTCAAGTTGTACAAACTCAATTAATATCTTCACAACTCCAAGGTACTTTTCGAAGATCATCTAAAGATGAAACTCTGAAGTCAGGAAATGTGAACATTTTACAAAGCAGAACGGTAATGGGAAAAGAATCTTATGATAAATCTGGCTTGGGTTCACATAGAGAGAAAAGAGTGAATAACTGTCCTTTAGATCATACATCACTAGCAAAACCCGGTGTTGGGGTAACTCAAGAAAGCCTTGACAAGTTAGAGTCTGTTCAGATGATCTATCACAGAGGAATCAAAAAGGAGTTTCTGTTATATTTTATGGCTGATGGAAGAGTTTATAGAGTTGAAGAAGCTGATATTCATCTAAAACTATGGGAAGAGCTGGAGTATGTTTTATATCTGCTAAGAGTGAAAAATCAAAGTACTCACAATGCTGCTCAAGTTTTAAGAGAGAGAATGATGAAGTCTAAAGTCTTGTGTGGAGCCAGAATTTCAAGTGCTTATGTTCCTAAGTACAGAGATGCTCATGGAAAGCTTGTAGAGATGAAAAGGAACAGTGCTAAATTCAATACAACACTTGGAATTAAAGTGTTGGAATTTAACTTGGAGTCAGACAAGTCTTATTTTATCAGGCTAGGGAATGACATGAGGAGGAATAGAATCTATTCTCTGAGAGCTGCTATCTACCAGACTGGAGAGAGTGATCCAGAATTAAAGGAATTGAAGAAAATCATGGTAGATGAGCTAGAAAAGGCTGAAAGAAGACTACTCATTGATTATCTCAGAACAGTGTCTGACATTGAAAAAATAAAGTAAAGTCTGACTGTAAGTTTTTAAAGTTTTATGTTCTAAGTAAAAGTTAAACTCTGTTATGTTATAAACACTGCATTTGTTGTATGTTTTGACATCATCAATTATCTTTTAACTTGTACATTTTTGTTATGCACAAGTTGGGGGAGATTGTTAGATATAATTTCTGATGATTATTTACCAGTGTTTAAGCAACAGGTACTCATCAGAGTTTATGCTAGAAGCCAGTCAGAGTTTGATAAAGTCTGACGGGATGAGAGTTTATTTAGCTGTCGGTGCTGACATTGAAGATTCTAGAAGCAATATATCTTGAAGATGGAAAGAAGCAAGATATATTGAGATAGCTAAAGAAACGGGACAGAAGACAGAAGCAATCCTAAATTGATATAAATTGTATAGCTAATTTATAGGAATATCAATTAGAGATTGATTATGTAGCTGTGTACTATATAAACACAGATAGGTTAACCCTAAAAGGGATGCGAATACTGAATACATTATTCTTGTAATCTAGCAGATCTCTGTGATATTTTACATCACTAAGAGAAGAGTTATTTAATATAATTCAGTTTATTGTTCATAAACAGTGTTCTTGATTGTTATTCTCATACATATATTGATTATATATTGTGTATTCGGCCTAACAGGGGTGGTGAAACGCCGTAACAGAACAGTCATGGAGATGGCCAGAAGCTTGTTGAAGGAGATGAGCCTGCCAGTCACTTTTTGGGGAGAAGCTGTCCGGCACGTGGTGTACATTTTAAATCGCTTGCCAACAAGGGCTTTAACAGGGATCACTCCGTTTGAAGCATGGACAGAGCGAAAACCAGATATTACACATCTTCGGGTATTTGGTTGTGTTGGTCATATGAAAGTCCCAAATCAATACACTTCTAAATTGGATGATCGTAGTGTTTGTGTTATCAATATTGGGAAAGAACCTGGTAGCAAATCTTACAGATTGTATAATCCAAAGGAGGGACGAGTACATGTCAGTAAGGACGTTATTTTCGAAGAGAAGAAAGCATGGTCTTGGGAGGAGTCAGAAATGGGTGACTGTGAACAAATGGGTACTTTTACAATAGGTGAAAGTCAGACAGATGGTGTTGAAGATTGAGAAAAAATCGAAGTACAGATGAATATGCTCAACCGGTGAGTCCTGTCTCGCAATCTACATCACAGAATTTACGGGTTGACAATTATGATGATAGTGCTACTCCCAAAAGAAGTAGACTGGTATCAGATGTGTACGATGATACAGAAGAAGTGATATTAGACGAAGAATTGTACTTGATGGGAATAGAAGAACCAGCAAATTACAGAGAGGCAATAAAGGATCAAAATTGGCGTCGAGCCATGTATGCTGAAATTGAGTCCATTGAAAAAAATGGTACCTGGGCACTCGTTGAACTACCATTGGGACAGAAGGAGATAGGCTTAAAATGGATTTTTAAACTAAAGAGAGATGCAGCTGGTAAGGTGACAAAGTACAAGGCCCGACTCGTGGCAAAGGGATATGCCCAAGAACACGGTATTGCCTATGAAGAGGTTTATGCTCCAGTGACACGGCTTGAAACTGTTCGGTTTTTGTTGGCTTTATCTGCAAAGAAGAACTGGCAAGTACATCATTTAGATGTAAAAACAACATTTCTTAATGGCGAGATAAATGAAGATGTATACGTCTCGCAGCCAGAGGGGTACGTGAAACGGGGCCATGAAAATTTAGTGTACAAGTTGACTAAAGCCTTGCATGGTCTGCGACAGGCGCCAAGGGCGTGGTATGCAAAGCTCAACCAATGTCTCGTGAGTCTGGGATTTAAACGTTGCCCGTATGAAAATGCAGTTTACACAAGAGGAGAAGGGAATGATAGCTTAATTATAGCTGTGTATGTTGACGATATACTAGTAACTGGAGCAAATGTTGCTAAGATTGAAGAGTTTAAGGCGCAGATGGAGGCAAAATTTGAGATGACAGACCTGGGAAGACTTAGCTACTATCTGGGGATCGAAGTAGAGCAAAATCCAGGGCATATCGTATTGAAACAGTCGTCGTATGCGAAGAAGATAATTGAGAAAGCAGGTATGAAAGATTGCAATTCTACGAGATTTCCAATGGATCCCAAGGACAAAATCAGTAAGGATGAAATGGGAAGGGTGATCGATTCCACTATGTATAAAAGCTTGGTCGGAAGTCTTCGTTACTTGGTTAATACGCAGCCAGACATCGCCTATGCAGTAGGGATTGTAAGTCGTTACATGGAACGACCTACTATGCTTCATCTAAGTGCTGTAAAAAGGATACTAAGGTACTTGAAAGGGACACTACAGTTTGGGTTGGTGTACATAGAAAAGGGAGGAAACAATATTATCTCTGGGTATTCGGACAGTGACATGGGTGGTAAGGTGGATGACAGGAAAAGTACTGGGGGAATGGCTTACTACTTGAACGAAAGCCTCATATCTTGGGTTTCTCAAAAGCAAAGGTGTGTAGATTTGTCTTCATGTGAAGCTGAACTTATGGCGGCCACTGCAGCAGCTTGCCAAGGAATTTGGTTACGGAATGTACTAAGTCAGATAACGTCTGATTATGTTGGACCAATCATTCTATATGTCGACAACATGTCAGCTATTGATTTGGCCAAGAACCCAGTCTTCAATGGTAGGTCTAAACACATTGATATTCACTATCATTTTATCCATGAATGTGTTGAGCGTGGTGAAGTCATTGTCAAATACATAAACAGCGAGTTGCAGCGAGCAGATAGTCTGACCAAGGCTATGACAACAATGAAGTTTGAGAGAATGCGCAATCTCCTGGGAGTGCAGCAGTTGGACAAGGATTTTGAGATTAAAGGGGGAATTGTTGGATAATCTCAAATTTGGATAATTATTTTGTTTATTTGATGTCTTGCACCTGGTCTCTATTTGACTTGGTCACTTTATTTGTTAGGAGTGTTTGTAGGAGTTCATACTAATAAGAGTAGTTAAGCTAGTATAGGTGATCCTATTTACTAGCAGAGTCAGTTCGTTTTTTCCTTATTTACTTTGTATTACTTCGTATGAATAAAGAAGAAGACATTGTTTGCCATTCTTAACTTTGCTTGATATCAAGTTATATTCGCATGTAGTTAATATATATATATATATATATATATATATATATATATATATATATATTTATATAACTGGTAATCGTCTAATCGATAATGTATATGAGACATATAAAGTTTTGTTATGTATACATAATACAATTAATTTCATGTCTTGAGTGATTGATGTAGCAAAATTCTTTTGCTTCTAAGTGGTATACAATCATGATATAATTGATCACTGATTGCAAGAATCTTTATCTTAGAAAAACATACAACATTCTCCTAATTTTAGATGTGTTTTGAAGAATCTATATATGAAATGTTGAACAGTTTATAAATACGAGCATTGAATTGCAAGAAACAGTGACAGATCAAGGTATATATTTATAGATATGAGTATTGAATTGCAAGAAAAAGATCAAGTAGACATTTATAGATACAAGTGGACACTTGTGATGAGAATATACTTATATAGTTAAAAACTTAAAATGTACTAGATGTTCCAAAATATGCTTGAATACTGTGGAACAAGCTAAATATGCTTAAATATATAAAATTAGGTCATCTATACGATGTCTAGAATGTACTTGTGGAATATGTAACCGCTCTTTCTTTTAATCTATGTGATTTATATATTTTATAATTTAATTTCACCTAGTTTCAATGGTGTTAGATTTTGAAATCAAACATAGTTGGGTCCTAGATGATAAAAAAACCTAAATTAAGGTTTGTCTATGTAATAAAACTTTGAGTGTTACCAATAATCAGAATATCTTTAATTTTCAAAATTTCAGAATTTTAAAAATCATTTTGCTTAATACAATTTTAGATCAGTTTAATCTCTTTGTTTAAGATCCTCGTAGAAGAAAAACAAGATCTGTTTATTTAAGTCAGAAACATAAGATAAAGCAAATAATCAACATAATTTTTTATTTGTTTATTTTATAAGTTAAACAGTTAATAATTTTTCACAAGATATGACACTACTTGTTTTTCAAAAAAAAAAATTGATAATTTTTTATCAATCATATATTGTATGTGGATTTAAACCTCAATGTTATATTTTTTTTTTGCTAAATTTTTTTTTTTTTGCTAAATAATGTTGTTATATTTTTGTTCCTTGTAATTTAAAATTACTTGAATATATAAAATTTTGTTTGATTGAAGTGATAAAAAGAAGAAATTCAGAATAACCAATGAGAAGTCATGAACAAGTTAAGTTCCACAATTATTTTGAATTTTATGATACGAAATAAATCAGGCATGTTTTGTAAAGATTGTGAAAAAATTCAAATAAATAGTCCATTGGCTTTTTGTTGCAATAATTACATTGATAAATTCTGATGATACATTACGATTACAACTTTTTGTCCATTCTAGTGTTGTCAAACTTTTGCTACATATTCAATTAACCTATCTCCTTAACTACATCTATACACACTATATCATACAAATAGGTCATCACTTAGAATCGGAGGTTCTGACACTGACCACACAAAAGTTCAACTGGGTCACTTTCTGGTCCACCTTGATCACTTGATGGTGCACCAATAATGCCCCTTTCTGCTGAACCTTCACTACTTAGTGCTCCCGCCGAAACTGGCTCACATATCAAAGCATTTCCTCCGATCTTTTGCAGCCCCCGTAAAGCAATCCTTCATTGTTTAGGTATGGCTTTACAATGTCAGTTACATGCTTGACTGTTGCTGGTTGGATGACTGAATGTAAAACAAATATATTAATATTATATACAACAAAAACATTAAAACCCAAGTTCTAAAACTCAAATCTCATTTCAATATTCATTATCACGGTACTAAAACTTCAGAAGTAGTTTAAGATACTACAGTTGTTCTCATTTAAACAAGAACAAAAAGCATATTGTTCTTCATATTCCTATATAGGGTGCCAAATTGCACTCCTGAACTACAATGTCAATTACCTCTAGTTCCTGATAAATCCATTTGCCTCAAGTGGAGTGCATTTCCTTCAAAACTTTCACTACTCCCGCATCTAAATTTTAGAGATAAATAATGTTAAATATAAATTACAATGCAAATGAGATATATAAAGTTTCGTTATGTATAGATACAAGTAATTTCATACCTTGAATGATGGATGTACCAATTTCTTCTTATTCTAACTGGTACGATCATGATAGAATTAATTATGATCGCAAGAATCATTATCTTATGAAAAAATTAATAACATATTTGTGATGAGAAAGCTATATCAGATATTTAAAAGATCAAGAAGAAAGAAGAACTCGTATAAAAAGTTATGACTACCAGGGACACATAGCATTGAATTGCAAGAAAAAGATCAAGCCTAGATATTTATAGTTGTAAGTGGAGCAGTTTTACAAACAAAACTGCCATGTTACGTAATCATTGCTGGAACACAATGGACCATCCTAGAAATGTAGATAAGTCAAGTATTAGCTGGTGGAACAGTTTTACAAACAAAACTGACATGTTAAAATCAGTGTATTGTTGGAACACACTGGTAACATCCTAGAAATGTAGATAAGTCAAGTATTAGTTGGAATAGTTTTACAAACAAAACTGACATGTTACGTAATTGTATTGGTTGGAACACACCGGAACATCCTAGAAATGTAGATAAGTAGTATTAGCTGGAATTTGTCAAAACACGCACTTCTGTGCTAGCTACTAGAATATACACGAACGTGCAAATTAATAAAATGTGAAAATTAAAAAAGTAATTAAGAAAATCAAGTACATTAATATATTTAATTTATAAAAAGAGTATAGCTAGAGAAAATAAGTAGTATACTTATTTTTTATTTTATAAAATTATTTTTATTGAAATATAAAAAATTGAGAGTATATATATACGAGAGAAAAGGAGCGTGAAAAAAAAATGAATGAACTAGAAATATTTTATTTACAATATTTTGTTGAAGAATAAATTGTTGTAAAAAAGGGAAAATTTCATTTGATAATATTGTGTTGTCTTAAGACCATTACAATTAGCAAATGGTTGAGGCAAAAGTGTTATATATTTTAAACAAATATTTTTTAAAATTATTTATTTTAAAATATTAAATTTGAATTGTCGTTTTCAATCAAATTTTAATGGATTTGAGAAAATATGTACAATTTAAATAAAATAAAATAATATAATTAAAATAACATAATTAAAATTTTATGGTTTTAATTTTCTAAACAATTTGCTCATTTCAATATACAGCTAATATAGTTTGCATTATTAAATTGTTCTTATTATCTCATTCTGGCAAATAAATTAAAAATAACAATGAAAAAGTATTTTTTTTAAATAGTTAAATCATACATTGTGTTAGGAAAATAGTTTTGCACAAATCGATTGACGACTAAAGAGTGTTATTTTAGTTAAGAATTTGTTGATTTTATCTTGATCAACATATGTGTTAGGAAATTATGTGGGTAGTCATTAACATTTTAAATTCTTTAAAAACGTATTTATATTGGAATAAATTATTCATTTTTGAATTTAACAAAAAAATTATTTTTATAATAATATATTTACTCTAACTAATAGATATATTAATTCCAAATTTTATTATTCTTATTTACATTTACATCCTATTCTTATCACATATTGATCTTAGAATTTAAAATTTTGAGAATACTTTCAATCAAATTTATTGAATCCATGTAATTTTGAAGTCACATCAAAATACATCTAAATACAAGGAGAATTTGCAAAGGAGTAGAGTATTAATTAAAGACTTAATACTTCTAAGTACGTACTCAAATATTTACATTTTTTTTTTCTTAATTAAAACCGGACCACACTGTGTTATGACCAGAGGTACAAGCCCTACCTAATTAGAAACACCAATGCCATGCTCTACAAAAATTGTCAAGGCTCTGGGCGACGATTCTCTTAAAAACACAGGTTTTAGAACAGGAAAGTTAAATAGTTTGCCACAATTAGAGGTGATAAATAGAGAATCCGGGGTTTCAAAATTAAATATGGATTGTGTGCAATGTAGAGGATTGAGTAAAAAACTCAAAGTAAAACAAAAGGCAACAAGAGAAAAAAAGCTGGCAGATACAGAGATGGCTAAAGCAGAAGAGCTGAGAAAGGTTGTTGGAACATATGGTGGGAAAGCGATGTTGGATAAAAGGCAGTTTGAGGAGTTAGCTCATGAGCTAGAAGACAACAGATGCAAGACAGATGAACTAAAGAAGGCTATACACTACAAGAAAAAGGGGCAATTATGACGGAAAACTTATGACGGAATTTTGGGCGCGCCTAACTTACGACGGAAATGACAATTTCGTCACAAATACTTATGACGAAAAAATAATTTCGTCGCAAGTTCAATATTTTATTATTTTTTCGTAATTAGATTTAATTATAAAATGAATAAATTGTGTGTGGGGGAAAACGACGTCGTTTTCAAATTGAATATACGACGATATTTTCGTCGTAAGTATACTTACGACGGAATCTTAAATTCCGTCATAAGTTTAAATTACGACGGATTTGTTATTCCGTCGGAAGTTTAATATTTTATTATTTTTTCGTAATTAGATTTAATTAAAAAATGAATAAATTTTAAGTAGCAGAAAACGACGTCGTTTACAAATTGAATATATGACGAACATTTCGTCGTAAGTATACTTACGACGGAAATTTCGTCATAAGTATACTTATGACGGAAGTTTGTTTTGTCGTAAGTATACTTACGACGGAAATTTCGTCATAAGTATACTTATGACGGAAGATAGTTCTGTCGTAACTTAGCCGGTATAAAATTCACCTCCCATTTCTTATCCTATTATTAGTTTTAAAAAATTAGTCGTTTAAAATAATATTTTTAAATAAATATACGACGATTTTTCCGTCATAAAAGAGTTGTTGGGGTGGTAAATTCAAAAATTTCCCAAAAACATTTGGCGGTAAATTAAAAATTTGCCCAAAAAAATAGGCGGGAAATTCAAATTTTTGGAGTCCAATAACTTATGACGGATTCCGTCGTAAGTTAACACATGTTTTTTTCGTGTTTCAATTTTTTTAAAAATATTTCTCGATGATCTAACTCTATGGATATCAAGAGTTATATGTTTGAGTGATATTCCAAAAATATTAGAAAAAATCAATTTATTTTTTTCGAGATTATAGTAGTCAACTAGTGATTTGACTATTACTTCTACCTAGTGTTTAGTCCAGGATTGGTGTTTTAATTTATTTTTGAAAATGTTTTTCAATGATTCAACCATATGGATGTCAAGATCCCCCGATTTAATTAAAAAATAATATTAAAAAAGGTGGACCCCACAGAAAAAAGTGGGCCCCATTAATTTTTCTAATTTTTAACCCTAAACCCTAAACCCAAACCCTAAACTCGAATAATTTTTTAATTGATTTATTCGACGATCCAACCGTACGGATGTTAATCAGTACTCATTCTAGTGTTGGGAAAAAATAATCAAAAAATAACAAGGTCCGGTTGTGCCGCATCTTTTCAAAAACGTTGGAACACTACTACTTTTGGGAACGGGACATGTGTCAAATTCACTGAATATTTTTTTTAAATGATTTCTTCGACGATCCAACCGTACGGATGTTAATCAGTACTCATTATAGTGTTGGGAAAAAATAATAAAAAAATAACAAGGTCCGGTTGTGCCGCATCTTTTCAAAAACGTTGGAACACTACTACTTTTGGGAACGGGACATGTGTTAGATTCACTGAATATTTTTTTTTAAATGATTTATTCGACGATCCAACCGTACGGATGTTAATCGGTACTCATTCTAGTGTTGGAAAAAAATAATCAAAAAATAACAAGGTCCGGTTGTGCCGCATATTTTCAAAAACGTTGTAACACTACTACTTTTGGGAACGGGACATGTGTCAGATTCACTGAATATTTTTTTTAAATGATTTCTTCGACGATCCAACCGTACGGATGTTAATCAGTACTCATTCTAGTGTTGAGAAAAAAATAATCAAAAAATAACAAGGTCCGGTTGTGCCGCATCTTTTCAAAAACGTTGTAACACTACTACTTTTGGGAACGGGACATGGGTCAGATTCACTGAATATTTTTTTTAAATGATTTCTTCGACGATCCAACCGTACGAATGTTAATCAATACTCATTCTAGTGTTGGGAAAAAATAATCAAAAAATAACAAGGTCCGGTTGTGCCGCATCTTTTCAAAAACGTTGGAACACTACTACTTTTGGGAACGGGACATGTGTCAGATTCACTGAATATTTTTTTTAAATGATTTCTTCGACGATCCAACCGTACGGATGTTAATCAGTACTCATTATAGTGTTGGGAAAAAATAATCAAAAAATAACAAGGTCCGGTTGTGCCGCATCTTTTCAAAAACGTTGGAACACTACTACTTTTGGGAACGGGACATGTCTCAGATTCACTGAATATTTTTTTTAAATGATTTCTTCGACGATCCAACCGTACGGATGTTAATCAGTACTCATTATAGTGTTGGGAAAAAATAATCAAAAAATAACAAGGTCCGGTTGTGGCGCATCTTTTCAAAAACGTTGTAACACTACTACTTTTGGGAACGGGACATGTGTCAGATTCACTGAATATTTTTTTTAAATGATTTCTTCGACGATCCAACCGTACGGATGTTAATCAGTACTCATTATAGTATTGGGAAAAAATAATCAAAAAATAACAAGGTCCGGTTGTGCCGCATCTTTTCAAAAACGTTGGAACACTACTACTTTTGGGAACGGGACATGTGTCAGATTCACTGAATATTTTTTTTAAATGATTTCTTCGACGATCCAACCGTACGGATGTTAATCAGTACTCATTCTAGTGTTGGGAAAAAATAATCAAAAAATAACAAGGTCCGGTTGTACCGCATCTTTTCAAAAACGTTAGAACACTACTACTTTTGGGAACGGGACATGTGTCAGATACACGGAATATTTTTTTTAAATGATTTCTTCGACGATCCAACCGTACGGATGTTAATCAGTACGCATTCTAGTGTTGGGAAAAAATAATCAAAAAATAACAAGGTCCGGTTGTGCCGCATCTTTTCAAAAACGTTGGAACACTACTACTTTTGGGAACGGGACATGTGTCAGATTCACTGAATATTTTTTTTAAATGATTTCTTCGACGATCCAACCGTACGGATGTTAATCAGTACTCATTATAGTGTTGGGAAAAAATAATCAAAAAATAACAAGGTCCGGTTGTGCCGCATCTTTTAAAAAACGTTGGAACACTACTACTTTTGGGAACGGGACATGTGTCAGATTCACTGAATATTTTTTTTAAATGATTTCTTCGACGATCCAACCGTACGGATGTTAATCAGTACTCATTATAGTGTTGGGAAAAAATAATCAAAAAATAACAAGGTCCGGTTGTGCCGCATCTTTTCAAAAACGTTGTAACACTACTACTTTTGGGAACGGGACATGTGTCAGATTCACTGAATATTTTTTTTAAATGATTTCTTCGACGATCCAACCGTACGGATGTTAATCAGTACTCATTCTAGTGTTGGGAAAAAATAATCAAAAAATAACAAGGTCCGGTTGTGCCGCATCTTTTCAAAAACGTTGGAACACTACTACTTTTGGGAACGGGACATGTGTCAGATTCACTGAATATTTTTTTTAAATGATTTCTTCGACGATCCAACCGTACGGATGTTAATCAGTACTCATTATAGTGTTGGGAAAAAATAATAAAAAAATAACAAGGTCCGGTTGTGCCGCATCTTTTCAAAAACGTTGGAACACTACTACTTTTGGGAACGGGACATGTGTTAGATTCACTGAATATTTTTTTTAAATGATTTATTCGACGATCCAACCGTACGGATGTTAATCGGTACTCATTCTAGTGTTGGGAAAAAATAATCAAAAAATAACAAGGTCCGGTTGTGCCGCATCTTTTCAAAAATAAATTTAATTGTAAAATGAATTATTTTTTCTAGCGGTGAACTTACGACGAAAAATCCGTCGTAATTTCGTTTAGGGGTCAACTTACGACGGAATGTTCGTCGTAAATTCATTTATTGTAATTAAATTTAATTGTAAAATGAATTATTTTTTCTAGCGGTGAACTTACGACGGAAAATCCGTCGTAAATTCGTTTAGGGGTCAACTTACGACGGATTCCGTCGTAAGTTGTCAGGCGGCAAATTCACCTTTTCATCTAAGAATAGGCGGCAGATTCAAATTTTCATTAAAAAATAAGCGGTAAATAACTTACGACGAAATCCGTCGCAAGTTTATTATTTTAATAATAAATTTTCACATCAGCGAAATAAATTTAATTGTAAAATGAATTATTTTTTCTAGCGGTGAACTTACGACGAAAAATCCGTCGTAATTTCGGTACAACGAGCATATAATTTTTTTTAATCTTTTATTAGTCCAACCAAATTAATTTTTTATTTTTCGAAAATTTTAGAATATCATTAAATTTGATATATCTTGACGTTCGTACGGTTCGATCGTCGAGAAATATATTTTAAAAAATAGAAACAATAATATGGGACAGAGCACTAGTTGCGAGTACTAGTCAATATAGTAGTGATCTATTAAGATCCAACCAAATTAATTTTTTATTTTTTGAAAATTTGGGAATATCAACAAATTAGATATATCTTGACATTCATACGGTTCGATCGTCGAGTAATATATTTTAAAAAATAGAAAACAATAATATGGGACACAGCACAAGTTACGAGTACTAGTCAATATAGTAGTGATCTACTAAGATCTCCAAACAAATTAATTTTTTATTTTTTGAAAATTTCGGAATATAATTAAATTAGATATATATTGACATTCGCACGGTTCGATCGTCGAGTAATAAATTTTAAAAAATAGAAACAATAATATGGGACACAACACAAGTTACGAGTACTAGTCAATATAGTAGTGATCTACTAAGATCTCCAACCAAATTAATTTTTTATTTTTTTAAAACTTGGGAATATCATTAAATTAGATATATCTTGACATTCGTACGGTTCGATCGTCGAGTAATATATATTAAAAAATAGAAACAATAATATGGGACACAACACAAGTTACGAGTACTAGTCAATATAGTAGTGATCTACTAAGATCTCCAACCAAATTAATTTTTTATTTTTTGAAAACTTGGGAATATCATTAAATTAGATATATCTTGACATTCGTACGGTTCGATCGTCGAGAAATATAATTTAAAAAATAGAAACAATAATATGGGACAGAGCACTAGTTACGAGTACTAGTCAATATAGTAGTGATCTACTACGATAGTGATCAATATAGTAGTGATCTACTATCGATGAACCAATCGTACGGAGCTCAATTTATATCTAATTTAGTGATATTCCCAAAATGTTAAAAAATAAAAAATTAATTTGGATAGTGAAATTAATAGTCAACTATTGATTAATTTGGATAGTGAATTTAATTAGTTTGTAAAATAAATTAAAAAAATTAAATAAAAATTTTAAAAAGACCAAATTTTGAATTTAAATTCATACACAACCAAGTGGTCATAATCACTCTTTGGGTGATGAATATTACAATACTTTCACTAATTTTCTATTTTTTTACTTTTCCCCCATTTTTAACTAATTTGTAAAATAAATTAAAAAATTAAATAAAAATAGAAAAAACAAAAATTAATTTTTAAAATATTTGACTACTAGTTACTAATCTGGGAAAAATATTTGGTTTTTAAAACATTTTTTAAAATATTTTTTAAAATATTTTTTAAAATATTTTTTGATTATTTTATAAAATTTTATATTTATTTTTAATTTAAAAAAAATAAAATAATAACCTTACGACGGATTTTGTTTTCCGTCGTAAGTTCAGTGACAAAAAACAAACTATTCCCATTGGCTACAAACAATTCACGCGGATCACACCCTTTCCACCGTTAGATTGAAACCAAGAAACATACATCCAACGGTGTATATTAAATCAAACCCCCACATTTTTTTTACCACAAAATCAAACCCCCACATTAAATAATAACCCCATATTAAATCATAACCCTCCCCATATTAAATCATAACCCTCCCCACTCCCCCCTCCCCCTCCCTGCTCCCTCCTCCCTCCTCCCTCCTCCCTCTTTCCCCTCCCCCCGCACTGTACACACATATATACATATATATTATTAATCTTCAAAAATTCATAACTTCACTTCTATTTATCACCTGCGATTTATGCATATATATTTGTGCTCCTAAAATCAAAATCTTCATTTTGATATTCATAATAACCAATTCCAAAACAATTTTGTTTTGGGCAATGTTTTGATTTTAATTCGATTTTGATGATTCAAGGTGTTTTTGATGATTACGAGCTTATTATATTATTGCTGGGTGAGCTTAGAGACGATTCCGGGATTTTGGAGGTGGTTGGTGTTCGTCGGAATTTTAGAAGATGATCGGATTTTATTGGAACCAATTATTTTCTATATTGTATATTGGCGAATGTTTAAGTTATGATGTGTAAATGATTGTATGTTTTTTTTAGATTTATTAAAAATGGTTTTTGGTTCACCGGATTTTGGATTGTTGGCCGGAATTGATGGTCTAAATTTTCTTTTTAAATTATGGGTTAGTGTATGTGTACATAAGGGTGTTAAGTACTGCATATAATTTATTGGGATTTTTCTGGGCAAATTTTCGAGTCGCCAGAATATTGAGAAGTCGCCGGAATCTGGGGAAAAAATTTCTGGACTGAATTTACGACGGTTTTAAAATCCGTCGTAAATTATTCATATCCCGACTAACTTACGACGGATATTCCGTCGTAAATTAGTGATTTATTATTAAAAAAATAATTTAGTTTCTTTTATTTTTAAATGAAACTGATTGAACTTACGACGGAACTGGCGTCGCAAGTTTAGCTATTACTTTAATACCAATGTGGGCCCCATTGGTTCAAACTTACGACGGGAATGTTAACTTACGACGGAACCGTGAACTTACGACGCAATCCGGAACTTATGACGAAAATGATACTTATGACGAAAACTATACTTATGACGAAAATTATACTTGTGACGAAAATGTCATTTGTGACGAAAATGCGAACTTAAGACTTGAGCAATTATGACGGAAATTTTCCGTCGTAATTGAGGCAATTGCGACGATTTCAGTGTAAAATTTCCGTCATAATTGCCCCTTTTTCTTGTAGTGATACATGAACTTATGTCCTCGGGAATATTGGTTAATCCTCTTGTCAATAACAGCACAAATACGGATACGAGAAGAGTTAAGCTGTTAAAAAAAGAATTAAAGATTGGTAAAATGGAAGTCAAACATGCTAAAGAAGTTGCTAGCTTGGAAAAGAGTCGTAATCTTTTACTCCAACAAGAAATGTGGCGCATAAAGAAGGAATGTTCTCGGATCTCTGATCACTTTGACTCTTTAGAGAAGTGTTTCTCAAGAGATGTAGGCATAGATGATCTGGAAAAGGTTAGCTATACCATCTATCTATAGTACAAGATATATTGTTTGTGGTGCTTGTCCCCCCTCCCCACTCTTTGTCCTCTTTACATGCAAGGTTGTGTACTTCAACATAGAAAATTGCCAAGTTCTATACTGGGTATATATCTCAAGCCTCAATGATCAGATAGCTACATAAATATAAATAGAGGAGATATTTATCATCCGTTTTGGATGATTGATTCTTTATATTTTGATTGCTGTAGCAACCATACTTCTTTGCTTGGGTTTGTATTTTGTAACATTGTTCCGCTCTTTACGTCAATGTTGTCTACTTTAGCATGTACTATTGAAACTTTGTTTGCTTACTTGTTTTGCTTCAAAAAATATTCACCTTTATTTGTTCTAGCTCATTTCTAAAGCATGCACAGTCTTCTGTTTATTGAGGCAGTTTACTTTGCTCTGCAGAAGTGCAATATTTCTAGAGGGAGAGGTTTGAATTTGAAAAGGAAATTCTTAGAGGAGGAACCATGTCAGATGCTTACCGGAGCCCTACATGAATCTGAAAAGGGCCATAGTAATCCATAACAGTTATTAAATCTAGATTGGTGCCTTTGCATAGAGGTTCTAAACAGAAAATCCTAAGAGTTCCCCGTGATAATTTTCAACACGGTGTACTTTTTCCGATTAAACATTGGTGGGATGACAGGAAGGAGGTGATTTGTCTGAAGCCGAATTGAACAAGTTTGCAGAAGGGAGCACAGATTTGCAACCAACCATCTGACGGCCGTCTATTAGTATATCAGTGGTGGCTGAAGATGTTGTTAGAAGTCCTTCTAGCATTGATGCTGGTGCACACAAGGTTGAACATGATGCTGGTGTGCGCAAGGTTGAACATAATAAGAAAGACAAAGGAATTCTTAGTGCTGTTAAATCTAATTAATATAATTAGTCAGAAGTGGGATCAAGTGCCAGCACAGCAGAGAAATACTTATACTGCAGGATGTGCTAATCCGTCATTTAGTGCAACAATGAGGTGAAAAGAATCGTTCGTTTGCTACCTCATCTGCAAGATGAAAATCGAAAAATAAAAATCAGTCGGTTGGGGGGGTGGGATGAGCTAAAGAAGAAGCTTGGACTTATAGACATTACAGAGACACATGCATACCTAAGTGATTCTCGAGCTGCAAAAAATATAATAGGAACTGCTTATGCATACAATCAAGTAAGTGGGATGTTAGTAGGAAGGACTTGGGGATGTTTGACGTGTTGGAGCTAATTTTAAACATGTTTTATTTTAATTGTTTTGTTTTGTTTTACTTTGAATAAATCAACAAGTACATTGTAGGAGTCATAGATGGTTAGGAGTACGTGGAGATAATTAAGGATCATGTCCTTGATTTTAGGAGTTTCAGCTATTAGCTATTTGTTTTTAAATCCCTTGTAATGCATCTTTCAGAAATAAGAAATATCCCAGTTGTATTTCTAGCATATATCATTATTCTGTTTCTTACTATATCAATTTGTTTCTAACATCTGGTATCAGAGCAAGGTCGCGTGTTCGAATCCCACGGAAGGCATTTTACTATTCACTGTAAGGCATGTGTGCTGGAATAGGCAATATGCTGGGGGGGGGGGATTGTTGGGTTATGCCCAGCATCCTGCCTAAATCGAAGCGTGGGCGCTTGGCTTCTGGACTAGAATATGGAAATAAAGTTGCGCCTCTTCTACAAGCTCGGGCTTTTAGATCAACTGGTAAAGCGCTTGATCCTGAGTTTTCAATTGGTATCAGAACTTTGTGAACACCCGTTTAAAGTTTTACGATCGATGGCAGAGTCTAGCAAAGGCAAGGACGGTCACATTGGGTTTAACTTCCCATTGCTAACCAAAACTAATTATACTGCATAGGCTATGAAAATGAAAGTGTTTCTGCAGGCATACAATGTGTGGGAAGCAATCGATCCCTCAGACCCCAAAGCAGTCATCGATGACAAGGCAGACAAACGTGCTATGGCGATGATCTATCAATCAATCTCCGAAGAACTATTGTTGACGCTGGCGGAACGACAAACTGCGAAGGACGTATGGACGGCCATAAAAACGACTTCTCTGGGTGCTGACAAAGTGAAAAAAGCTAAGGCTCAAACCCTTAAAGCGGAGTTTGAGTCATTACGCATGAAAGATTCAGAACAGTTGGATGACTTCTGCTTGAAATTGAATGGCCTGGTTGCAAAGATCAGGGCACTTGGTGAAACAATTGGAGAGGAATACGTTGTGAAAAAAATCCTAAGGGCAGTGCCAACGAAGTTTCTTCAGATTGCCTCAACTCTTGAGCAATTTGGAAATCTTGAAACAATGTCCATTGAGGAGGTTATCGGGTCGTTGAAAGCCCATGAGGAACGTATTTCAGGACAGGTAGAGAACAAAGAAAGTCAGCAGTTGCTAATGACTGAGGAAGAGTGGTCTAAACATGAGGCCAGAAGTGATGGAAAGCTCCTACTTACACGGGAGGAGTGGTTACAACGGTCTAGTCGAGGTGGAAACAGTGCTCGTGGAGGTCGTGATAGAATCGACAGGAGCAAGATAAAATGTTTTAATTGCGGAGCATATGGGCATTTTGCTGCTGAGTGTAGAAAACCAAAGAAAGACAGAGTGCAGCGAGGCGAGATCAACTTGACGCAAACCAACGATGATGAACCTGCTCTCTTGATGGCTATGACTGAAAGTGCTGTAGACGGAATGATCATGTTGAGTGAAGGAAACAATTCAATTGAAAAGGAGGAGGCAGAGAATATGTGGTATCTCGATAATGGAGCCTCCAACCATATGACGGGGTGTCGAGAAAAGTTTGAGACGCTGGACAAAAAGGTGCAAGGACAAGTGAAGTTTGGTGACGGTTCCTTGGTTAAAATCGAGGGAAAAGGCACAATAAACATGGTTTGCAAAAATGGCGAGACCAGAAAGCTTCATGGAGTATACTACATTCCCACTTTACGTAGTAACATCATAAGCTTAGGCCAGCTCTCAGAAGAAGGAAATCGGGTTGTCATGGATGGAGAAAGTTTATGGGTTTATGATAGTTGTGGTCGACTTCTGATGCATGTAAAGACGTCTGCAAATCGACTTTATAAGATTCATATTGAGAATAGCAAAGCGGTCTGTTTGTTGAGTAAAGCAGAAGAAGAAACCTGGCTTTGGCATTTGAGACTTGGGCACGTTAACTTCAAGGCTATGCAATTGATGGGGAGACATAATATGGCACATAACTTTCCCTCAACCATTCTACCAAAAGAATTATGCAGCGGGTGTCTCATGACAAAACAGCAACGTAAGTCTTTCTCGCACTCAAAATTCTTTGCTAAACATGTGTTGGAGTTAATACATGGTGACCTTTGTGGTCCTATATCACCCCCAACCCCCTCTGGTAATAAGTATTTCATGCTACTAGTTGATGATTTTAGTCGCAAGATGTGGGTTTACTTGTTGAAAACCAAAGATGAAGCTCTTAGTTGTTTTAAAAAGTTTAAACTGTTGGTTGAGAATGGCACCAGGAACACTATACAGGTTTTTCGCACTGATCGTGGAGGCGAATTCTGCTCCAAAGAATTTGAAGACTTCTGTGGTAATGTTGGTATTCTCAGGCACTATACAGCGCCCTACACACCACAACAAAATGGTGTTGTAGAGCGCCGTAATCGCACCGTGACAGCCATGACAAGGAGCTTGTTAAAAGATAGGAATGTGCCAGCGACATTTTGGGGCGAAGCAGTAACGCATGCAGTCTATCTTCTAAACAAATTACCTACGAGGTCTCTCTCACAAGTCACTCCTCATGAAGGATGGTTTGGACAAAAACCTAGTGTTGCAGACTTGAAAGTGTTTGGATGTGTCTGCTATATGAAAATTCCTTCAACTTTTACTCGGAAGCTTGATGATAGAAGTCAGATATTAGTACATTTTGGAAGAGAGTCAGGAACAAAAGCGTATCGCCTGTTTGATCCCATTTCAGGACGCATCCATATTTCACGAGATGTAACGTTTGATGAACACAAAAGCTGGGATTGGTCAGCTAATGATCAACCAAACGGTGTTCGCCTGCAACAGTCACTTGCATTTCCAGATTACTGTCCTGAGGATGAGAACGAAGAACCATCCACACCATTGACACCAACTGAATCTCCCATGTCACAACAAACTACACCACAATCTGCTACAAATGCCACAGACACCGATAGTGAACCACTGAGATACAGGCGTCTCTCTGACATTTATGATACTACAGAAGTCGTTGAGCTCGAAGAAGAATTACTTATGTCTGGCATAGATGAACCTGTCACGTTTGAACAGGCCCTCAAAGATGAAGCTTGGCGAGCAGCCATGGATTTGGAAATTGATACGATTGAGAAGAATCACACTTGGCAACTCACAGACTTACCGCCTGGTCACAAGGCCATCGATCTTAAGTGGGTGTTTAAACTGAAACGAGACACTACAGGCAGCATCATCAAACATAAGGCTCGTCTCGTAGCGAAAGGGTATGCTCAACAACGGGGCATTGACTACAATGAAGTATTTGCCCCTGTTGCTCGTCTTGAAACGGTACGTTTGATTCTCGCTCTAGCTGCAAAACTTGAATGGGAGGTGCATCACCTCGATGTCAAATCCGCGTTTCTGAATGGAATCCTCGATGAAGAAGTTTACGTTTCACAACCAAAAGGCTATGTCAAAATTGGGCACGAGAAGAAAGTCTATAAATTATTGAAAGCTCTCTATGGACTCTGTCAGGCCCCTAGAGCATGGTACTTTGAACTGAACAAGTGCTTACTTCGACTTGGTTTTATCAAATGTCCTTATGAACACACTGTCTATACACGACGGGAAGGGACTGACTTGTTGCTGGTTGGTGTCTATGTCGATGATTTAATTATCACGGGCACCTCAGTTTCAGTCATCGTCAAATTCAAAGGGGAGATGAGCCGTGAATTCGACATGACTGATCTTGGTAAGCTGTCTTACTATTTGGGTTTGGAGGTTGAACAGCAACAAGGCTGTATACAAATCAAACAGACGGTGTATGCGAGAAAAGTGCTGCAACGAGCTGGTTTAGGCGAATGCAATGCTGTGAAGTTTCCCATGGAACTCAACTTGCAGATAGATGCAGATAGAGAAGGTCAAGCTGTAAACTCAACTCATTATAAGAGTCTGGTAGGAGGCTTACGTTACTTGGTCTATACACGACCTGACATAGCCTATGCTGTAGGCATAGTAAGCCGCTTCATGGAAAGGCCCACTGAGATGCACCTGTCTGCAATAAAACGAATATGTCGATATGTGAAAGGCACTCTACACTATGGTCTGGTTTACACAAAAGGCCGTGGCAGTTACTTGTTATCTGGTTTTTCTGATAGTGACCTTGGAGGAAGCATTGAGGATCGAAAGAGCACAGGTGGCATGGCGTTCTATCTTGATGAAAATCTGATTACTTGGGTATCACAAAAGCAAAGATGCGTGGCATTATCATCGTGTGAAGCCGAGTTTATGGCTGCCACCACAGCAGTGTGCCAAGGCATATGGCTTCAGAGGGTACTAAGTCAGATTATGGACATAAAGGCTGGTTCAGTTGTTCTCTATATTGATAATAAATCAGCCATTGATCTCGCGAAAAACCCAGTCTTTCATGGAAGAAGCAAGCACATTGATGTGCGTTATCACTTCATAAGGGACTGTGTCGAGCAAGGGTTAATAGTGATCAAGCACGTCAGTACAAACGAACAGCGGGCAGACATATTGACAAAGGCGTTGGCTGCTGCAAAGTTCGAGAGGATGAGAACCCTGCTTGGAGTCAAGGACCTGGAACATGTTTAGAATTAAAGGGGAGCATGTTGGAGCTAATTTTAAACATGTTTTATTTTAATTGTTTTGTTTTGTTTTACTTTGAATAAATCAACAAGTACGTTGTAGGAGTCATAGATGGTTAGGAGTACGTGGAGATAATTAAGGATCATGTCCTTGATTTTAGGAGTTTCAGCTATTAGCTATTTGTTTTTAAATCCCTTGTAATGCATCTTTCAGAAATAAGAAATATCCCAGTTGTATTTCTAGCATATATCATTATTCTGTTTCTTACTATATCAATTTGTTTCTAACATGACGAAGTGGCAATGGTGACTGATAGTTCACATTATTATGTAAATGATTGTTATTTTGTAATCTAAGTACATTTTGGTAATCTTATGTAATCCTTAGTATTCGTTGTCTTCTAAATTATATTCAACCTTTGATTAATGTAACATTCCAGAGACAATATGCATAAATTACATGAAGTGAAAGTGTTTAGTTGGTGATACAACAAGTAGTGCCAACAATTGGCTGAAACTTGGGACTTGGGAGGACAACCAGGCCTTCTTTTAGCTGCACAAGGAGCAACATTAGGCTGCCCGAGACAGGATGCATGTAAGGATGTTGATGTCGCACTTGCTAGTTGACCACTTCTCTTCATTTGACATGGTGATTGGTAAGTCAACTTGTTCTCTATGTACCTAGAAATCTTTTGACGGCTAGAACCATATTTTGAAATCCTAGCCATTAATTCTCTCCTTATCAGTTATCTTCCACACAACACAACAAACCAGAAACATATCAGTATTTATTATGAGTATTGGTACAAAATTTGGTACAAAAAATTGTTACCAAATGACATTGCATGGGTGATGTGGCAGTTTAAAATGTTTTGATTGGTGTTGTTGGTGTGAATGCAGGGGGTCCACTTAATATTACAACGAATCAGGAGTTGCCATGTGTATTTGGAAAGAATTTTGGGAACAAATTTTGTACCTCTAGTATTTTCCATTTATTATTCTATTTTATTAGTCTTAATGACATTTTAACCCCTGAGGTTTAGTATCATATACCCATTAGCCCCTGTGTTTTAAAAGTGTACCTTTTAACCCCTGATGTACTGAAATCATACCTTTCGACCCTTATACCGGTTCATAACAAAAAACCGGTATAACTCGGATGGGCAAAATAGTCTTTACAATTATACCGATTTACAGTGTACCTTTTAGCTTCTGAGGTACTGAAATCATACCTTTTAGCCCCTGTTTTCAGTGCATCTTTCCATTTCACATATTTGTATGTTCCTAACCTAGTTTCATTAAGTTTTCTTACCAATTTTATAATTTGTTTGTGTATGTTCCATTGATTCATTACAGACCTAGCTACATGCTAGGGAATAATGGTATGCTGGATAAGGTTTGTAAAGAGGTATTGAAATTATACACTTTTGGAAAATTATTTCACTACAAGAAATTATGGGCAATTTCGACCTCCCAAATTCGACCGCGGCTAAATTCAACCGTTTGTGGTCGAATTTATGGACTGCGGCTAAATTAGACCGTTTCTGGTCGAAAATAAAAATGGTCGAATTTGGTCGGTCGAATTTACTACTAAATTCGACTGCTTTTTTTTATTGGTCGAATTTACTACTAAATTCGACCGATTTTTTTGTCTAGTCGAAACTAAAATCCCCCCAAAAAAGGAGGGAAAAGTCCCGCCAAAATATTAAATTTTGAAAACTAAATTCGACCAAATTCGGTTGAATTTAAAATTAAGCTTGGCATTTTGTCGCCTATTTTTTTTTCAATTTTGGTAAAAAGTGGGAAATTTCCCGCCCAAAATTCCCCAAAATATTCAAATATATTTTCAACCGAATTTAGTCGAATTTAATAAATGTGACCGAATTCGGTTGAATTTATGTTTTTCAGAATTTTTTAAATATGTTATTAATTTTATAAATGTTTGTACACATCATGAAAAATAAATAAAAATACAAGGATACCATTCACTACATGAAAAAATTTAGTTAGTACAAAAATTTTACAAATTGTTTTTATATGATTAGAAAATGTTGAACTTTCATTTTTTGATATTTTTAGAAAAATTAAATAAAATATCTAATTGTTGTTAAAAAATACAAAACAAAAATGAAAGTATTTTAATGACATACTACATTCAATAAAATAAATTTGAATAAATAATAGTTGGTAGAAAAAAAAAATCTTCAAAGCTTTGTACATCGTCATAGTTGAGTAGAATATGGGGGGTTTAGGGTTTAGATTTAGGGGTTAGGCTAGGGTTAGAGTTTTTATTTATTTAAAAATTATTTTGATTAATCCAACCGTACGGATGTGAAGATTATCAAAAAAAATATAGTGTGTGCAAAAAAATAATTAATTTAAATATTAATATCTTAAACATTTTAACAAATATATATGTCACCTACACTAAATTCGACCACAAACCCTAGTTGGTTGAATTTAAGCTTTAGTTCGACTCATATCGGTCGAATTTAGCTAAATTCGACCAACTCAAGTTTCGGTCAAATTTAGCTAAATTCAACCGATATTAGTCGAATTTAGCCGTGTTTTATTTTTAACCAATATCGGTTGAATTTAGTAAAATTCAGAATAAAACTATTTTTTGATGCCACGTGTCACACTTTGAGTGGCTGAGAAGTAAGCACATGGATTGCTAATTTACATTCAATCTAAACCATCCATTTCATTCTTATTGTGTTTCATCCTAGCCATCAAATAAATTACACTCATCTGTTTCTCTTTTATATTTTTCATTCATTCATATTCTCTCACAAACATTCTTCTATACTACTACTCCGTTCTTCCATTTTTCTTATTTTCCGGTAAGATTTGAACTTTCCGACATATTTTACTTTAAATTTCCGGTGAAACCCCGTCTTGGCTCAGACATGTTTTATAGTAGTTTTTTTCTCAAAGTTGTTCTGCTTTTCGTTTTAAAACTACTGTATATGTGCTTGGTTATAATTTCTGTTTGGACTGTGTGATGGCGCGTGTGGCGCACATGTTGGCCATTCCCCTTTCATTTTTTTTGTCCGAGTTATGTCTGCATTGCCCATTTAGCTGCTTGTTTCATTAATAAATTTCCTAGTCCAAGTTAAATTGCTGGCCCATTAATTTCTTTGGTTGTACTAGTCGAGTAGTAATATGCCAGTTGCATGTTCATCTCATTTTTAATGTGTTTCAAAAAGAGTAAATATTATTGTATTCTTAGTTCAACATTATTGATTTATATAATTTTAAGCTTAATAAAAAAATAATTATTTTATCCATTATTGTTTTATGTAATCACCTTCTTAATATGCAAAAAAAAACTAGGAATGTGTTGCCAAAAAATTATACATTTCTTGAGTAGCAGATTCTGCTGCTTTTTTTAAAAAAACTGGTGTTCGTTAAATTCGATCGAATTTGGTCGAATTTAATATATAAGTTTGACTATATTCCGTCGTATTTAGCATACTAAATTCGACCATATCGGGTCGAATTTAAATCACTTAGGGCGCCAAAATACGAAATTTTGAAATTTTTATCAAAATTTAAAATTTTCAAAATTTTGAAATATTCGGTCGAATTTAGTGGGTCGAATTTATATGGTCGAAAATAGACGGTCGAAATAAGCTAATTTCGACCGCTTTAAGTAATTTCGACCAAGCTAAAAACGACCTTTTTATTTTTGGTCGAAATTAGCTAAATTCGACCGTATGCGGTGGAAATTAGCTAATTTCGACTGTTTTTATAAGGTCGAAATTAGCCGAATTTTTTGTAGTGTTTGTTGTGGACAAGTAGTAGCTAAGTTAAGGTCTGGAAACTGAGATCATTTCTTACACTATGGAATTCACACGAGTTCTTGTAGCTCGACATGAAATGTTTAAGCGTAATCTGATCGATGTATTTTTGCAGGAAGTTATTAGAGACACTGGGTAATATCAGTTTCATGATAGCAGTGGCAATTTCGCGTTGTATAAGGAGTTGCAGTGGCACTGGTTTCTGTGATGAGAGCATGAGAAGCCTTTTATGCCATTGTTATTATAGATGTTCTTTGTTATGTATCAGCATGATAACGTTCATCAGTACTCCATTTAAGTCAGGCCAAATTACCAGCTTCTTCTTTATGGGAAAGCATGTCAACCAAATCTCCATTGCTAATTTAGTGTTTAATTTTTCAAATAGAGTACAATTGCTCTGCTGACTTGTGAATCCAACTTTGTTTAACTTATTTCAATCAAATAAGTTCAAATGTGTAATTATAATTATCTAGTATAGTTTAGCAAGCCAACTGATTTTAATATATTGTAAGCAAGAAAGTGACCGGAACATAGCTTTGATGCAATGTTCAACTTTCAAGCATTATCTGCTCTTCAACAAATTACGAATTTGTTTTGGGCAATGACAAGTGTAATATCCCGTAATTTTTAGGATAATAATAATAAAATAAAAAATAAAAAAAAGATTAAAATTGGAAAAAGAATAGAATTTAAAATTAAATTAGACTAATGGGCCTAAAGTTTGGATCAGATTTGAACACGGGTAAGTAGTAGGTCTGGAATTAGGGTTCCGAGTCTTTATATAAACATCATATTCTCTTTCTTCGTTTTTATTGTCAAAATTCGTAGGAGTTTTTTATACATAGAATTCTGTTGTCTTGTAAAATTCGTAATATATTCATCGTAAGTCGGAATTTGATGATTCTGGGCTTTTCGGAAAGCTATTTCAATTTCCTACAACTTCTATTTCATAGTGTTTTCCCAGATTATGCTCTGAACTATTCTTAAAATCTCAAAACACAAACAGATCTTGTTTTTCGGTTTCTGTTCAAATTCAGAGGACATTTTATTTAATTCCCGATTCGTTATAAGTCCGATTTTTATGAGTCATATCTTTTCAGAAATGTATTTTCGTTCGGAACAACTTTCATCCTTTGAGTTTTTCATGAAAACATCGTTTAGAGGTCCAAAAAGGCTAATTACAGGTCTGGTCAGAATTTGATATATGATCTATAGGATGCGTTGAGGTAAGTTTCTGATTGATCTATCTAGTATTTTCGAAACTATGTGTTGTGTGTGTGTTATGATTATATAAACTTGGGCTTAGTGATGATATATTTTGAAGTGATATGTATTATTTGATATGTGTTATGTGTAAGCAATAGTCTTGGGATTCTGATTTGTGCCATGGTTTGTGAAAATATCGAATAAGAATAAGGACCGAGTCACCGGGTTATAGTGACAGTTTTCTGAAAATTTAGGACCGTTATCACCGGGTTTTAGTGGTCGTGGCATGAATTGTGGGTTTCAGGTTATTGTTGTTATGTGGTGTCGTATTGTATCGTATCATATCAAATAAGAATAAGAATATGTGAATTCGAAATTTATGTATTGTGTATCATTATTGTATCGTATTGAATATCGTATTATCTTGTATATGTATACTTTTTATTTGCCCGACTAGTTGGATCAATTGGTTTCTTGCTGGGCTGTATGACTCATTCCTTACAATTTTCAGGTTCAGTGTAACTCAAGTGAGATAGCTTTGGAGTTCGAGGATCTTAGGCATGCTTCCGTCTGTAATTGTCATTTTATAGTACTTTATTTAAGTTTTGTATTTAGATTTAATAGTCCGAAAAGTCGGACTGTTTCAACAAGTTATCATCATAGAGTTTATTTGGTTTTCGATAGTAACAATGTCGTTTTTGGTTGTTTATGATAGATGTTCAAGTGTTTATTTGGTTTTCAATATATCACAACTTCAAACTTGAGAGATAGTTGTTAAAGCTTTAATGCTTAAATCCTACATTTGATTTCATTTGTATATTTGGGTTTGTCAGTTGTAACACCCCAGTCCCACATCGAGGAGATTTGGGACTTCTGTTCAGTTTATAAGGCAAAGTACTACTACTAATTAGCACCAACAAATCATGATCTTTTGGGGGCCCGTGGTGGGCTAGTTGTTACCCAAGTTGGCTACGTTTGGGTCAGTAGGGTTCGGCTTATTCGGACTCGGAATCGGGATTTGACCCGATTTTCGAAAAAGGCTCGGGATTTGACCCGGGTTGTCACATATGGTATCAGAGCCGACTCTCGAAAGCTTGTTAACGCAAGTTGTCGGAGGTGGGGACACGAAGGCTGGTGGTATTATCCCACAATGGACAGAGATCCGGAGGTGGGGACACGAAGCCAGCCAGTATTATCCCACAATGGCTAGGGAGGAATGATCTTGGAACCTATGGGCTATCCGTTCAGGCTTGACGAGGACGTAGCCAGCATACTTAGGTTGGATTGCGCTCTTTACTACGTCAGCTGGGTATACAAATATCCAGATGGCACCTCCAGCCAAGCCCCCAGATAACATTAATGAACCTCTTCCTAATTTCGATGTGTCTAGTCCTCCTGCTAGGTACTAACATGGTTGCATTTCCTGGAATTTCACGTGCCATTGTAGGCACCAATCCTCGAAAGAGGCCCCTAGCACCTGCAGTCTCGAATACATGCCTTGATCCTCGAAAGAGGCCCCTGACACCTGCAGTCTCGAATAAATGCCCTGCCACATCAATTGGCCCCCCATACTTCACAGCAACAGAGCCGTAGCTCGCTTCTGCCATCGCACTCTGAGCTTGCACTCTGTGCTTTGACAAACAAATTTGATCAGCTAGTTCGTAGCTAGAAATATGTATTATTGTGACAGATGGGATCATCAGAGCTAGCTTTGGAGATTTTAAATAAGAATGTAAAATGTGATTCAATAAAAACAATCTAGGTGAGTCGGTTCTATTAGGAAGCAAACTACATATGAAAAATAATTATAAATTAGTAAGCCAATTTATAAAACTACATCGCCATGACTTTCTTATGAATCAATGGAACATACACAAACAAATTATAAAATTGGCAAGAAAACTTTATGAAACTAGGTTAGGACCATACAAATATGTGAAATGACACACAGGGGCTAAAATGTATGATTTCAGTATCTTAGGGGCTAAAAGCTACACTGTAAATCGGTATAACTGTAAAGACTGTTTTTCCTATCCGAGTTATACTAGTTTTTTGTTCTGAACCGGTGTAAGGGTCGAAATCTATGATTTCAGTACCTCAGGGACTAAAAGGTACACTTTTAAAATACAGGGACTGATGGGTATATGGTACTAAACCTCAGGGTTTAAAAGCTCATTAAACCATTTTATTATCAATAATTCAACTTTGTTCCTTGTACCTTTGCTCCGGATAAATTCATTTGCCTCAAGTGCACTACTAGAAAAAGTAGAATAGACATCGCTCATTTAACATCGGTATCAAAAATCACCGATGTTAAAAGTGTTTTTAACATCACTTTGTTTATTTTCGATCTTAAACATATTTTTTGACATCAGTTCGTAAAATAACCGATATTTATCAGAATTTTTTTAGAAACTAGAAAAACACGGGGAATCACTCCATTTCTTTTATAACAAAAAATTTCGGTCTTTAGTCAAAAAAATTATTTCCCCCAATGTCTCACCCCCTTTCCGCTTATCTCTATTTCCCCCTTTCTCTCGCCCCGCTCACCACACACTCTCTCTATCTCTTTCTCGCATCTCTCTTAATCATACACACCCGTACACATTCATATCAACACAATACAAGCCCTAATTCGAGCAACTGACTAAATCCCTAAATCGAGCAAGACGATACAACCCTAGTTTGAGTACTTGATTCTCTAACTGCATTCTTATTAATTTCATGGTAAGCTTTTAAACTTTTCTTTAATTTAATCTCTCTTTGTAACTTCATCTTTATGTGATTTTGACAATTGGGTTTTCTTTTGTTACACACACTATAGTATAATTCTTTAAATTTCAAATTTCATCGTTATACTGTATCATGTTAGTAAATAGTGGAGTGAAAAACTAGATTCAAGAACTAAATTAGGTATATGAATGTATTTAGAGTAATATATTAGTATGTGATGATGATAGTTACTAGGTATGCTTCAAGATCTTTAGTCATACACTTGTTTGTCTGTGGTCCATTTCATATGTAAACTGCTGGTGCCTGAGATATCAAAGATTCCCTTCGCAGCACTTTGTTTTTGGCCTATCTGAAAACAAGCTTTAGCACCACCACAGGCACTGGCAAAGAAATCTAGATTTCGACTGAATATAGGTACTTCAGTACTTGTTTGAAGTCCTAGTAGGCACAGATTTGGTCTCCCCTCGCCCCTTTGCTAAGATCCTGGATCCACCTCTGGTTGTATGTGATAAGAGTTTTTTTTTATTTTCATCTGGGTAGTATTATACAAAGATCCTAATGTTAGGCTGATTGTGCATTTCCTGATTGCTGTAGACTTGAAAAGTTTTGACATCTGTCCTTAACTAAATCTGCGAATTAAGACAAGTAGCATAATACGGCTGCTCTGCATTAGTTCTGCTATAATATTTCCGTCATTAGTAGTAGCAGAAATAAAATATGTAATTTATCAACAAACATTTTTCTAGTATCAGTTGCGGAAGACTAGTACAAGCTCCTTTAGCAAATCTGCAGAATACTAGAACAAATTCATATGTGTATTATTAGGTACATATCAGTGATCATAAAACAATAAGTAGTTCTTGACTCATAGATGAAGCCTAGACATTCTTGGTTGTGGTACATATTAAGAACACAGGTAAGGTACAGATCCTATCCCAAAGAAAGCTTCTTCCTTAATTAAAAAACATATAAAGTTTAGCATGAGTAACATAGCTATATGGTAGAAATATTCCATATAGGTATCGAATATTCTGAAGGACTGACTATATCATAATGCAGGTCGCAAGCTGGGGAGCATACCTTCTGTCAAGAAACATATTAACCGTGTCATTTGCACCAAGAGACACTCATGAAGCACAAGTCCAGTTTGCGCTTGAGCGTGGAGTTCCTGCACTAATAGGTGTTTTGGCTTCCATTCAGCTACCTTACCCTTCAAGAGCGTTTGACATGGCTCATTGTTCTCGATGCTTGATTCCGTGGGGTAAAAATGGTAATTCATATCTGATACTATGTTTTAACAGTTCCTTGCATACAGTTACAGGGAAAATTGTGTTTGCTTCAAATTTCTAAATGGTATCTGTTAATGCAGATGGACTATACTTAATTGAAGTTGATAGAATTTTAAGGCCGGGTGGATACTGGATTTTCTCTGGACCACCTATAAATTGGGAGAGTCGCTGGAAAGGTTGGGATAGAACACTTAAAGATCTTGAAGCTGAGAAAAATGATGTTTCTGTGACTTTTCTGAGAGAAATTTGTTGAATCGCGTTTTATGTAACAACTTGATAAAGGCTAAAAACAGAAATTTCTTGCTTAATTATATTCCAATATGAACTCTTCATATATGAAACATGTGTCGCTTCCATCATTTGCTTGTCTGGGTATTCAGAAATAATGCTTTCCTTAAATATTTGTACACTTTATACTCCAGGGTCTGTACCTGATAGAGATAACCCATTTGCTTGTCTGGGTATTCAAAAGTTTAATAGTTCTCTAACTCAATTATCAGTTTTTAATAGAGTCTCTTGTATCGTGTATGATTTTAATTGAGCAAGCAAACACTTCATTTGATGACAACTATACTTTTCAGGCGAAGATATTGATTCGTTAGAGGTTTAGGATGAGATCAAGGCAGAGGAGTAGTAAAGGCAGAGGCCATCTTGGGGAATTCCAAGAACTGCTTTGGTGTGGGCTTAAACTCATATTCTTGTCTTAAGCTGCTTGTGGTTATTCCTGCATCAAGTTCTGGTAAGCATCTCTGCTTGTACTACATAATTATATGTTCTATCGTATAAATTGTGTGTCAATAATATTTCTTTGTTAGTGGTGTTATTGGAGTTTATTAATCTGATTCACTCGTAACTCTGACCTTATAATCAACTAAACAGATTTTTATTTTTAGAACTATTTTTCTATGTGGTACAGGTTCCCGTTGGAGGATGCTATAGGCTTATACAAGATTTTGGTGCATTTTGTAGTAGATGATGAGCATGAATCGAATGTCTTGCACGAAGAACTTTGTTGTGGTGCATTTGGAGACTCTCGAGTATATTGAAAATCTAATGTAAAAGTACTAGTACTTCTGGTCTTTTTTACTTTGTCATGGAACAACTGATCTTGTTGAATAGTTTGTTTTGACTAGCAATGGCAATTAGAACATTATGTTTTTGGTTTTGTTATTATTGTATACTGGAATCATGTAGATTGGTTTGGTAATGATATTCAGAGTTTTGATTTTCGTTTCCGATCATTTCAGCTTGTTCTTGTTTTTGGTATGTGTGGCTTTGGTATTTTTTGGTGTATATGATTACGGTTAAATAATAGATGTTTTAAATCACATTTTACATCGTTTACAGGAAAAAACTGATGTATATAAGACATTTTAACATCGCTTGGTTTAGTAAAGGCGATGTAAAAGGTACTAGACATCGGCTAGCAACTGATGTAAAGGAAATTTCGACCGATGTCTTTGTCAGAGAAAGGTCCTAGCCTTTTACATCAGTTATGAGCCGATGTCTGGGAGCATCTAAGACATCGTTTTTTTTTACCAAAAACGATGTTTTACATGCTCTTTGACATCGGTTTTTAACCGATGTAAAAGCATATGACTTTTCTCTACACCGACAAAGACATCGGTTCAAAAGTTGCTAGACATCGGTTTTTACCCGATGTCTATTAACGTTTTTCTAGTAGTGGTGGGAGTGCATTTCCTTTCAAACTCTCACTACTCCAACATCTACATTTTCATAAATAATGTTATATATATATATATATATATATATATATAACTGGTAATCGTCTAATCGACAATGTATATGAGACATATAAAGTTTTGTTATGTATACATAATACAATTAATTTCATGTCTTGAGTGATTGATGTAGCAAAATTCTTTTGCTTCTAAGTGGTACAATCATGATATAATTGATCACCGATTGCAAGAATCTTTATCTTCGAAAAGCAGACAACATTCTCCTAATTTTAGATGTGTTTTGAAGAATCTATATATGAATTAATGTTGAACAGTTTATAGATACGAGCATTGAATTGCAAGAAACAGTACAAGAAACAGATCAAGGTAGATATTTATAGATATGAGTATTGCATTGCAAGAAAAAGATCAAGTAGACATTTATAGATACAAGTGGACACTTGTAATTGACATGTTGTTAGTTTTAATCAAAACTTGTGTTGATTTATTTGTCTTGGTGCCAGTACTCACAGAATCAGTCTTCTGAAGTGGTCTACTGTTAGTTTCTGTTTTGTAGGAGTGCTAGGGAAAATAAAGTAGTCGTTCAGTTGTTTTAGGAGAGTAGTTATTTTGTTCCTAGTTTGTAGCTTTCATTCCAGTATCTCAGTTCCTTTATATGTAATGTTCAACATGAATAAAAGTTAAGCCGTTTTGGTATATCTTGTTTTCTTTCAGTTTTATAGTAAACACCAGGAATATACTTGAGTTATTATCTTTGATAATCCAACACTCTGGTATCAGAGCAAGGTTCTTGATAGTAAACAGCTGGGTGTCGACAATGGAGGCTGGAAGAAGCAAGGATGGCAAGGTTGGTTTGAGTTACCCCATGCTGACTAGAGAGAACTACACAGTGTGGGCATTAAAGATGAAGGTGTATATGCAGGCTCACGGCATTTGGGAAGCAGTGGCACCTAAGGATCCAAAGGCTGCAGTTGCAGAGAAGGAAGACAAGGATCCAAAGGCTGCAGTTACAGAGAAGACAGACAAGATGGCAATGGCTGTCATCTATCAAGGTTTGCCAGAAGACATTCTTTTGTCCGTCGCTGAGAAGGGAACAGCGAGAGAAACATGGGAGGCCGTTAAAGTCCTGTGCTAGGGTGCAGAACGAGTGAAAATGGCAAAGATTCAAACTCTAAAGGCTGAGTTTGAGGCGATGGTTATGAGAGAGTCAGATTCGCTTGATGATTTCTGTCTAAAACTAAACGGTTTAGTGACAAATATTCGTGTCTTGGGGGAAGAAGTGGCGGAAGCATACGTAGTCAAGAAGGTTCTACGTGCAATGCCACAGAAATTTCTACAGATTACGTCCGCCATCGAACAGTTTGGAGATCTCAAAAAAATGACCATTGAGGAGACAATAGGCTCACTAAAGGCGCATGAGGAGAGAATGCGTGGCCAGAATGAGCCCAGTAATGGTACTGGCCAACTACTCCTTACTGAAGAGGAGTGGAGAAAGAAAGAAAAGGAGGAAAACAAACTGCTTCTTACCCGAGAAGAATGGCTGAAAAGATCAAACAGAACAGAGGGATCATCATAAAGGTTTCGAGGTAATGTTGCGCGTGGTGCTCGTGACAAAAGCAAGGTGAGGTGTTTCAATTGTCTTGGGTATGGGTATTACGCTGCAGAGTGCAAGAGATCGAGGCGTGACAAGGAGATAAAGGAGGAGGTGAATATAGCACAAATACCCGATGATGAACCAGCACTACTCTTGACTGAACGCAGTGAAAATGAAAGGAGTGTTATGCTGCTAAATGAAGAGAAAGTATGCCCAAAGCTGAATCAAGACGAGGGTAGACCAGGATTTGTGTCAAATGTATGGTATCTCGATAACGGAGCAAGTAATCACATGAGTGGACAACGATCAAAGTTCAGAGAGCTAGATGAGAATATTACTGGACAAGTCAAGTTCGGCGACGGATCAGTTGTTCATATCCAAGGAAAGGGTTCCATAGCTGTCAAATACAAGTCAGGAGAAGAGTACTTGCTTCATGAGGTATACTACATTCCCTCCCTTTGTAGTAATATTATCAGCCTTGGACAATTGTCCGAGGAAGGAAGTAAAATTATGCTAAGTGGAGACTTACTGTGGGTTAGAAGTAATGAAGGAAAATTAATAATGAAAGTGAAGAGGTCGTTAAATAGGCTGTATAAAATCATTCTTGATACCGGGGAATCTAGCTGCCTAATGATGGAAAACAATAGCCCGGAGTGGTTGTGGCACTCTCGTCTTGGGCATGTGAATTTTAATGCCATGATTCAACTAACATCAAGACAGATGGTTCATGGGTTGCCAAACTTAAATCATCCCAAGGAGGTGTGCACAGGGTGTTTGATGTCAAAACAAACAAGAAAATCTTTCCCATCTCAAACAAATTATTCTGCAAAGAAGGTTTTGGAGCTGGTGCACGGCGACTTATGTGGCCCAATTACGCCATGTACAACGGCTGGAAACAGGTATGTGTTTTTATTGGTTGATGATTATAGCCGTGTCATATGGACTTACTTATTGAAAACAAAGGCTGAAGCATTTGAGGCATTCAAGAAATTTCGAGCTTTGGTTGAAGATGGTCCAGACAAGAAAGTCAGATGCTTAAGAACCGACAGAGGAGGAGAATTTTGTTCCAGGGAATTTCTAAACTACTATGAAGAAAATGGCGTGGCTAGACAGTTCACAGCACCATATTGTCCTCAACAAAATGGTGTTGTGGAACGACGAAATAGGACAATGATTGAAATGGCAAGAAGCTTGTTAAAGGAGATGCAATTGCCTTGTCAGTTCTGGGGTGAGGCAATTCGACATGCCATCTATCTTCTAAATAGGCTGCCTACCCGTGCTGTTTCTGGAATAAATCCATACGAAGCTTGGTCGGAGAAAAAACCTCACCTTGGACACATCCGTGTATTCGGCTGCGTAACTTACATGAGGATACCAAGCATAAATATGAAGAAATTGGACGACAGAAGCAAAGCAGTGATACACTTAGAAAAGGAGCCCGGGACAAAAGCTTATAGGTTATATGATCCGGTAAGCAAAACCATTCATGTCAGCCGAGATGTTGTGTTTGCAGAAACAAAATCATGGTTGTGGAAGACAGATGAGGTCAGACAGAAGGATCAGATGGAGAATTTTGTGGTATTCGATACCAGATCCAAAGAAATTGGACACAGGGAAACATATGAGACCCATGGGCCTGAAAGTGGTAATGATGTGCACAGCCCATTGGACTCTACACAGGCGTCAAACTCTGGAGACTCAACAGGGTCTACACATTCAGATTCTGAAACAAGCGGTGCAAGCAGTGCAGTAGCAAAACATAGGGATTTGGAGGATATTTACGCCAACACTGAAAGGGTTGAATTAGAGGATGATGAATTGTTTTTTGTAGCAGCAGATGAGCCAGTTAGCTATAAACAAGCAGCCAAAGAGAAATCATGGAAGGAAGCTATGGAGAAAGAAATCGAGGCAGTGAACAAAAACAATACATGGGAGTTGACAACACTGCCTCCTGGACAAAAATCAATTGACTTAAAGTGGGTTTATAAACTCAAACGGGATACGAGTGGGAAGATTGTGAAGTATAAAGCGAGGATAGTAGCAAAGGGTTATGTCCAAAGAAAGGGAATCGACTTTGAAGAAATCTTTGCACCGGTTACTAGCATGGAAACTGTCCGTTTGTTACTTGCTCTTGCAGCAAAACAAAGTTGGGAGGTACATCATCTCGACGTAAAAACGGCATTTTTGAATGGCGAAATAGAGGAGGAGGTGTATGTTTCACAGCCTGAAGGTTTTGTTCAAGAGGGCAAGGAACATTTGGTCTACAGATTACACAAAGCGTTGTATGGGTTAAGACAGGCACCCCGGGCATGGTACACAAAACTGAATAAGTGTTTGGAAGAACTCGGTTTCATTAGATGCCCATACGAGCATGCGGTCTACACCAAGAAAGCAAACGGTGAAACTCTGGTTATCGCGGTTTATGTAGATGACTTGTTGGTTACTGGAACAAGCAATTCAGTTATACGAGGTTTCAAGACACAAATGAATCAGTGTTTTGAAAGGAGTGACTTGGGGTTATTGTCTCACTATCTGGGAATTGAAGTTCAGCAGAATCCTGGCCATATAGAATTAAAACAAACGGCGTACGCAAAGAAAATTTTGGAGAAGGCGGGTTTAGCCGAGTGCAACCCAACCAGATATCCGATGGATCCCAAGGAAATCATTACTAAGGATGAAGGAGGCAAAGAAGTCGATGCAACGTTCTTCAAAAGCACAGTGGGGGGTCTGCGTTATCTTGTACATACCAGGCCAGATATAGCCTATTCAGTGGGTATTATAAGCCGATTCATGGAGAAGCCAACACAGATGCACTTGAATGCTGCAAAACGTATCCTACGGTACATCAAAGGTACAATGAATTTTGGTCTTACGTACACTAAAGATAGTGGAAATAACATCTTAACCGGATACTCAGACAGTGATCTGGCTGGTCACATAGATGACAGGAAAAGCACCGGGGGAGTGGTTTTTTATTTGAATGAGAGCTTGATAACATGGGTCTCACAGAAGCAGAGATGTGTAGCGTTGAGTTCGTGTGAAGCCGAATTCATGGCAGCAACTGTGGCTGCTTGTCAAGCAATTTGGCTGAAGAATTTGCTGAATGCAGTAACAGGAACACGTCTTGGTCCTGTAGTGTTGTATATAGACAATAAATCAGCAATCGATTTAGCAAAAAATCCGGTTTTTCACGGACGTAGCAAGCATATCGACATCCGTTATCACTTCATTCGAGAGTGTGTTGAAAGGGGAGAAGTTGTGGTGAAACACATAAGTTCTGAGAATCAACGTGCTGACATACTAACCAAGTCTCTCACAACGTTCAAGTTTGAAAAGATGAGAAAACTTCTTGGTGTGAATGATCTAAACAACACAAGTTTAGATTAAGGGGGAGTTTGTTAGTTTTAATCAAAACTTGTGTTGATTTATTTGTCTTGGTGCCAGTACTCACAGAATCAGTCTTCTGAAGTGGTCTACTGTTAGTTGCTGTTTTGTAGGAGTGCTAGGGAAAATAAAGTAGTCGTTCAGTTGTTTTAGGAGAGTAGTTATTTTGTTCCTAGTTTGTAGCTTTCATTCCAGTATCTCAGTTCCTTTATATGTAATGTTCAACATGAATAAAAGTTAAGCCGTTTTGGTATATCTTGTTTTCTTTCAGTTTTATAGTAAACACCAGGAATATACTTGAGTTATTATCTTTGATAATCCAACACATGTAACCATTGTAGCTAATCTTGTAAATGTATGTCACTTACCAGATGTCTAGAATATGCTGAATATAGTGAAACAAGTGTAAAATGTAAGTAAGATATGTATTGTCTAGAATATAATGAAATATTGGAGAACAAGTTGGAATATGCTTATATAGTTAAAATGTCATGTCACTTAGGAATATCATGGAACAAGTGTAAAATGTAAGCTAGTGTCTAGAATAAGCTAGAAGATTGTGGAAAATATACTTATATAATTAAAAACTTAAAATATACTAGATGTTCCAAAATATGCTTGAATATCGTGGAACAAGCTAAATATGCTTAAATATATAAAATTAGGTTATCTATACTATGTCTAGAATGTACTTGTGGAATATGTAACCGCTCTTTCTTTTAATCTATGTGATTTTTATATTTTTAAAATAAGTAAAATAATTTAATTTGACCTAGTTTCAATGGTGTTAGATTTTGAAATCAAACGATAGTTGGGTCATAGATGATAAAAAAAACCTAAATTAAGGCTTGTCTATGTAATAAAACTTTGAGTGTTACCAATAATCAGAATATCTTTAATTTTCAAAATTTCAGAATTTTAAAAATCATTTTGCTTAATACAATTTTAGATCAGTTTAATCTCTTTGTTTTAAGATCCTCGGTAGAAAGAAAAACAAGATCTGTTTATTTAAAAGCAAATAATCAACATAATTTTTTATTTGTTTATTTAAGTTAAACAGTTAATAATTTTTCACACACTACTTGTTTTCAAAAAAAAAATTGATAATTTTTTATCAATCATATATTGTATGTGGATTTAAACCTCAATGTTGTTATATTTTTGTTCATTTTAATTTAAAATTACTTGAATATATAAAATTTTGTTTGATTGAAGTGATAAAAAGAAGAAATTCAGAATAACTACCAATGAGAAGTCATGAACAAGTTAAGTTCCACAATTATTTTAAATTTTATGATACGAAATAATAAATAAGACATGTTTTGTAAAGATTGTGAAAAAATTCAAATAAATAGTTCATTGGCTTTTTGTTGCAATAATTACATTGACAAATTCTGATGATACATTACTATTACAACTTTTTGTCCATTCAAGTGTTGTCAAACTTTTACTACATATTCAATTAACCTATCTCCTTAACTACATCTATACACACTATATCATACAAATAGGTCATCACTTAGAATCGGAGGTTCTGACACTGACCACACAAAAGTTCAACTGGGTCACTTTCTGGTCCACCTTGATCACTTGATGGTGCACCAATAATGCCCCTTTCTGCTGAACCTTCACTACTTAGTGCTCCCGCCGAAACTGGCTCACATATCAAAGCATTTCCTCCGATCTTTTGCAGCCCCCGTAAAGCAATCCTTCATTGTTTAGGTATGGCTTTACAATGTCAGTTACATGCTTGACTGTTGCTGGTTGGATGACTGAATGTAAAACAAATATATTAATATTATATACAACAAAAACATTAAAACCCAAGTTCTAAAACTCAAATCTCATTTCAATATTCATTATCACGGTACTAAAACTTCCGAAGTAGTTTAAGATACTACAGTTGTTCTCATTTAAACAAGAACAAAAAGCATATTGTTCTTCATATTCCTATATAGGGTGCCAAATTGCACTCCTGAACTACAATGTCAATTACCTCTGTTCCTGATAAATCCATTTGCCTCAAGTGGAGTGCATTTCCTTCAAAACTTTCACTACTCCCGCATCTAAATTTTAGAGATAAATAATGTTAAATATAAATTACAATGCAAATGAGATATATAAAGTTTCGTTATGTATAGATACAAGTAATTTCATACCTTGAATGATGGATGTACCAATTTCTTCTTATTCTAACTGGTACGATCATGATAGAATTAATTATGATCGCAAGAATCATTATCTTATGAAAAAATTAATAACATATTTGTGATGAGAAAGCTATATCAGATATTTAAAAGATCAAGAAGAAAGAAGAACTCGTATAAAAAGTTATGACTACCAGGGACACATAGCATTGAATTGCAAGAAAAAGATCAAGCCTAGATATTTATAGTTGTAAGTGGAGCAGTTTTACAAACAAAACTGCCATGTTACGTAATCAGTGTATTGCTGGAACACAATGGACCATCCTAGAAATGTAGATAAGTCAAGTATTAGCTGGTGGAACAGTTTTACAAACAAAACTGACATGTTACGTAATCAGTGTATTGTTGGAACACACTGGTAACATCCTAGAAATGTAGATAAGTCAAGTATTAGTTGGAACAGTTTTACAAATAAAACTGACATGTTACGTAATCAGTGTATTGGTTGGAACACACTGGAACAACCTAGAAATGTAGATAAGTAGTATTAGCTGGAATTTGTCAAAACACTCACTCTGTGCCTACCAGAATATACACGAACGTGCAAATTAATAAAATGTGAAAATTAAAAAAATAATTAAGAAAATCAAGTACTAATATTAATATATTTAATTTATAAAAAGAGTATAGCTAGGGAAAATAAGTAGTATACTTATTTTTTATTTTATAAAATTATATTGAGAGTATATACGAGAGAAAAGGACCGTGAAAAAAAAATGAATGAACTAGAAATATTTTATTTACAATATTTTGTTGAAGAATAAATTGTTGTAGAAAAGGGATAATTTCATTTGATAATACTGTGTTGTCTTATGACCATTACAATTAGCAAATGGTTGAGGCAAAAGTGTTACATATTTTAAACAAATATTTTTTTTAATTATTTATTTTAAAATATTAAATTTGAATTGTCGTTTTCAATCAAATTTTAATGGATTTGAGAAAATATGTACAATTTAAATAAAATAAAATAATATAATTAAAATAACATAATTAAAATTTTATGGTTTTAATTTTCTAAACAATTTGCTCATTTCAATATACAGCTAATATAGTTTGCATTATTAAATTGTTCTTATTATCTCATTCTGGCAAATAAATTAAAAATAACAATGAAAAAGTATTTTTTTTTAAATAGTTAAATCATACATTGTGTTAGGAAAATAGTTTTGCACAAATCGATTGACGACTAAAGAGTGTTAATTTAGTTAAGAATTTGTTGATTTTATCTTGATCAACACATGTGTTAGGAAATTATGTTGGTAGCCATTAACATTTTAAATTCTTTAAAAACGTATTTATATTGGAATAAATTATTCATTTTTGAATTTAACAAAAAAATTATTTTTATAATAATATATTTACTCTAAACTAATAGATATATTAATTCCAAATTTTATTATTCTTATTTACATTTACATCCTATTCTTATCACATATTGATCTTAGAATTTAAAATTTTGAGAATACTTTCAATCAAATTTATTGAATCCATGTAATTTTGAAGTCACATCAAAATACATCTAAATACAAGGAGAATTTGCAAAGGAGTACAGTATTAATTAAAGACTTAATACTTCTAAGTACCTACTCAAATATTTACAATTTTTTTTTCTTAATTAAAACCGGACCACACTGTGTTATGACCAGAGGTACAAGCCCTACCTAATTAGAAACACCAATGCCATGCTCTACTCTGTGAAAGGTTTGCTGCATGAGCTCCCCTCCTACTGTTGGAACCAGTTTTCTGTCGGGTCGGACTCCGAGTGCTTCTTCGGGTTAACCTGTCAAAAGAGAAGAATGCGAGGGGTATGGCCCCCCATTCATCTCCGGTGCCTAGAAAGTCCGGAGACCCGGTCATGCAACGGTCAGACTCAACGGACCGGTCCAAGCCCTCTGTACTCGGCAATTCTATTTTTCTTTTCTTCTTTTCTTGATCATGTCTGAGTACACGGCTAATCTCTTCACACTAATGCAGGAATTATGGATCGGTCGGCTTCCGGATCGGGACGGTCGCCCAGATCTGTATCCCCGGAGAGATCTCCATTCTTTAACGCCGATGAATCCGAGGATCGCGTGGCTAAGTTACCGAAGGAATACGAGATCCCGACGGGCGCCTGGCATACGTACCTGCCAAGGGCTGCTGACCGAATATGGCATAACCCGCCCGTCCCGAAGGGCTACGGGAATGTAGCTACTGGGATCTCTGAAGCTGCCTTAAATTATGCGGTTTTCGGGTCCCGATACTCCCGTTGGTGAAGCAACTGTTCGCCCAGATGGGAATCGCCCTAGGCTAGATGGATCCAAACGGATTCCTGCATATGAACGACTTTCAATGCCGGTGCCTTGCGGCCCACGTCGATCCGACCCCTGCCTTGTTCTGGCACCACCACGATTTCAAAAAAAATGGCAAGAGCAAAGGCTTTTATTCCATCGTCCGTCACACCAATAGGGCTGAGTGGGTGGAAACCAACTCTAATAATAAGGGCAGCCACGACAAGTGGTGTTTCATCTCGGGCCCGAAGATCGCTGCCGCGTCCCAATGGCGTGTGGTTGACCCATCTATGAAGGTGGTGAAACCTACGCTATCGGGTGCGGAATTGCACGAGTACGAACGGCTATGCCAGTTTGACATGGGCCCGATTCCTCTTGATGATCTTCGGGACCGACAGTGGCTTTTCGCCCTATGGGGTAATGGTAACATTCTTTATCCCCTGCATTATTATTACTTTTCTTTTTCTGTACTTCCGACTTAATGCTTATATTATCAATGATAATGTTAACTCCTTTTCCTTCTTCTTACAGTGTCTTCTCGCCAAGCCATCATTGAGAGGAAAAGGGTCAAGTTCGAGGCCGAACAAGCGGCTCTAGCGACCAGGACGTCTGAGGCAGGCGATGCGTCCCATGGCGACCGCAAAGAGAGCGAGCAACGGGCTCCGGATGAGTCGGCCCCTACATCACCGTCTAACCAAGCGGAGAAGGCGACTGGCTCTCCTTTGGCCAGAAAGAGAGCCCGCAGAGGGGAGGTCATAAAACTTACGTCCCTCAGTGGGCGGTCCTGGAGACCGATGCCATCGCCACGGCCGACTCCAAGGAAATCAAGGAGATAGCTCCGGACTTGTGCCGAGCTTTGGTGCTTCCGGCTGATCGTCCTACCTACTATTAGTTGGGCGTTGTCGATGCTTGTGCCGACCTGATGGCTTTCCTCTCCAAGGTAAGTATTGTTAATTTGCCTTTTAATTTCCTTTGTCCTTTCGGTTTTTTAACCACACTTCATTTTCTTGTTGCAGGCGACGCTAGTGGCTGCCATCATCACTGGCAAGGTGAAGGATATGCAGAGCAGCTTTGGCCAGATTCGGGAGCTGGAGGTTCGGGCAGTGAGGTCGGAGACTGCCCTTCAGCAGGCTGTTGGCGATGTGGAGAGGCTGGAAGGCCAATCTGCAGCGTTAAGGGCTGACCGGGAGGCTCTGCAGCGACAGAATCACGCTCTTCAGGCCCGGCTAACGAAGCGGAACTTGTCCCTCAAAGCTTCGAGGAAAATGGCCCGCAAAGAGACGAAGCTAAGGTTGAACGCCGAGGAGCGGTGTTATCAAATGGGTCACGACGAGGTCATGAGGAGGGCTGCTGCTATGGGCTTGGAGTACCAAGCCTTGATAGAGCATGGCTTCTCCGATCCTGTTGATTGCCCAGATGATGACGAGCCTCCGGTCGTTTCTTCCGGCGAGGACGAAGAGTTGTCGGATTAGGGCTTTTCTTTTAAATTTCTTTTATACTTTATTATGCCTTCGGGCCTTGAGCTTTTGTAGCCTTCAGGCATTAATGTACTCTAATGAATCTTCCGTTTATCCTCTTCATCCAATTTTGCTGTTTTGCCTTAGTATAATTTGACAAATTTATGCGTCTTCGGCTTTATTTTGCCTTAACATAATTGAACAAAATTTGTGTATCTTCGGCTTCTAATCTTCACCTTAACATGATTAAAACAAATTTATGTGTCTTCGGCTTCGTTCGCCTTAGCATAATTGAACAAAATTTATGTATCTTCGGCTTCTAATCATCGCCTTAACATAATTAAAACAAATTTATGTATCTTCGGCTTTATTTTGCCTTGACATAATTTAACAAAATTTATGTATCTTCGGCTTCTAATCATCGCCTTAACATAATTAAAACAAATTTATGCGTCTTCGGCTTCGTTTCGCCTTAGCATAATTGAACAAAATTTATGTATCTTCGGCTTCTAATCATCGCCTTAACATAATTAAAACAAATTTATGTATCTTCGGCTTTATTTTTCCTTGACATAATTTAACAAAATTTATGTATCTTCGGCTTCTAATCATCGCCTTAACATAATTAAAACAAATTTATGCGTCTTCGGCTTCGTTTCGCCTTAGCATAATTGAACAAAATTTATGTATCTTCAGCTTCTAATCATCGCCTTAACATAATTAAAACAAATTTATGTATCTTCGGCTTTATTTTGCCTTAACATAGTCTGGATTCCCCCAAAGTTTGGCTATTTGCCTAGCTAATCGCCAAATTTATGAACTATTATTCGAAAAGTCTTGTGACATTTATCGTTTTTGGTTGCCCCCAGATAAATGTCCGACTTGTAACATTATAAAATGAAACTGATAGAATAAATAGAAAAGAGAAGCACGTATTTTATTGATAGACTTGTTCATATACATGCTTTTGCTTGAAAAACTAAGTACAAAATCAAAATAATCAGCTTGAGTGGCGAGCACCTTTTGTTTGGCAGTGTTCCTTTAGGCTGGGCGAATGCTACTAGTAGTACCTTCGTAACCGGGAGGCGTGCCAGGTGTTCTTGATCGGGTCGCCGGACAAGGTTGTTAATTTGTAGGTTCCGGGTCGGATCACTTCAGCTACTTTATACGGGCCTTCCCAGTTAGGCATTCGTTTTCCCTACTTTGTTGGCATAGAAGTCGCCAATTCTCGCAACACCAAGTCTCCTAACATAAAGGTCCTTTTCTTTACCCCGACGTCGTAGTATTGGGCTGCCTGAAGCTTATATTTCAAGTTCCTTAGGTGGGCCGCTTCTCTTTCTTCCTCCAATAAATCCACATTGGCTCGAAGGCCGAACTCGTTTGTCTCGACATTGAACACCTCTGTTCGGTAGGAGTCCAGTCCGACCTCTACAGGAACTAGGGCGTCCGTCCCGAATGCCAACTTGAAGGGCGTTTCGCCCGTTGACGAACGTGGGGTCGTTCAGTACGCCCACATCACCCAGTTCAACTCTTCTGCCCAAAGCCCCTTGGCATCCCCCAGTCGTTTTTTTATCCCGTCAAAGATGATTTTGTTTGCATCTTCAATTGCTCCGTTTCCTTGAGGATGACCGACCGAGCTGAATTTTTGTTGTATTCTGAAATGTGTCAAGAACTTTCGGAATTTGTTTCCGATGAATTGGGTCCCGTTGTCGGATACACACACCTTCGGGATCCCGAACCTGAGTATGACCTGCTCCAACATAAACTTCTTTGCTGCGTCCTCGGTTATGGTTGCCAAAGGTCTTGCTTCAACCCACTTGGTCATATAGTCGATCGTCACGATGCAGTATTTGGCTTGTTTGGTGCTCTTGGGTAGGATACCCATGATGTCCACAGCCCACATGGCGAAAGGAATTGGACTTAGAACTGATGTCATTTCTTCTGGTGGTTGCTTCGGGATGGTGCTGAATAGCTGGCATTGTCGACACTTTTTCGCATAATCAGCTGCATCTGCTCGCAGAGTCGGCCAGTAAAACCCTTGCCTGAGGATTTTGAAAGCAAGTGACCGACCGGCCACATGTTCCCCACATATTCCTTCGTGAACTGTTTCTAAGGCCAATTTCTGCTCTTCGGGATCCAAGCATTTTAGGAGTGGTTCCGTCGCCGATCTTCGGTACAGCTTGTTCCCGACTATGGTGTAGCTTGATGTTATGTACTTCACCTTTTGGGCTTCCTTTCGGTCTAGGGGCAGAGTACCTTTTTCCAGGTACGCCCTGATCGGGGTCATCTAGTTGATGCCTTGATGGATTTCCATGCATTGTTGCTTGTCGATTGAAGGGCTCTTTATTTCAGTCAAATAGATGGATCCCGTGAGATTATGAGTTTCTGCCGAAGCCAGCCTGGACAATACATCGGCTCGCTATTGTCTTCTCTTCCCACTTGGCTCAACTCGAAGGATTCGAATGAGGCCGATGAGTCCTTCACCTTGGTGGCATAAGCTTTGATTTGGGGTTCCCTTTGCTCATATTCTCCTGAAAAATGTTTCACCACTAACATGGAATCACTGAATGCTCTGAAATTTCTTACCTCGAGATTCCTAGCCAGGTCTAATCTAGCTAGCAACGCTTCGTATTCGGCCTCGTTGTTGGTTAACGGGAAAGTAAATCTTATCGCCTGACAAATATCGAAACCATCCAGGCTAGAAAGAATTAGACCGACCCCATATTTTGATCCGGCGACCGATCCATCTAAGAACAACTTCCACTTGCCTGGTGATTGAATAAACTGTTCTTCGGGAGCTAGATCTTTTGGTCCTGAAAAGTAGCATTCGACCATGAAGTCAGCCAATGCTTGTGCCTTGATAGATGTTCTGGGGATGTATTCCAAATCATATTCTCCCAACTCGATGGACCATGCCACCACTCTTCCGGACGCCTCCGGACTTGTCAAAATTTTCCTCAGAGGTTGATCAGTTATGATTTGCACCGTTCGCCCTTGGAAGTAATGGCGTAGCTTTCGAGTCGCCATTACAAGGCCGTATGCGAACCTTTCTGCATTTGGATACCTTGTTTCCGCATCTTTTAACATGTGGGACACATAGAATACTGGGTGTTGAGAGCCTTTATGCTCTTTCACTAGTACTGCTCCAAGTGTTCGGTCACTCACCGCTAGATACAGCTGTAATGTTTCCTTCGGATCTGGCCTCATTAAGAGAGGCGCCTTGGTGAGATATTCCTTCACCTCTTCCAATGATTTCTGGCACTTCGGCCCCCATTCAAAATTCTTCGATCCTCGGAGTGCTTCAAAGAAAGGAAGGGCTTTTTCGGCTGATCGGGAGATAAATCTTCGCAGGGCGGCCATTCGTCCGGTCAATTTCTGAACATCCCTAACGGTCTTCGGTTGCTCCATGTCGATTACCGCTTGTATTTTCTCTGGGTTCGCCTCAATCCTCGGGCGCTGACCATATACCCCAAGAACTTTCCACTGGACACTCCGAATGTACACTTGTTCGGATTAATCTTCATGTTGTGCTTCCTCAGTGTTTCGAAACACTCTTTGAGGTCCTTCGTGTGGTCTTCGAACTGAGACTTAAAAATTATGTCGTCTACATAGCACTCAATATTTCTTCTAATTTGTTTGTGGAAGATCCTGTTGACCACTCTTTGAAATGTGGCCCCTGCATTTTTCAGGCCGAAAGGCATTTTGATGTAGGCGTATGTTCCTTTCGGGGTGATGAATGCTGTCTTTGGAATGTCCTCGGCATTCATTGCAATCTGGTGGTATCCTGAAAAAACATCTAAAAAACTAAGTACCTGGTATCCCGCCGTTGCATCTGTCAGCTGGTTTACAGGTTTTGCCTCGGGCTTAACATTGAGGCAATGCTTCGCCGTCTTTGGATCCAACGCTGGCATGTCCTCGGGCCCCCTTGCAAAGACGTCGTGGTATTGTCTGACCACTTCAATCACTTTCTTCTTGAGATCGGGCTCCATATTTTTCCCGATTCGAACCATCTTTCCTGAACAGCCTGCATATAGCTCCACTTCTTCGGTTTCTGCTACTGGTTCGGCAATTGGGCTGGACAGGTCTGCTCCAAAATTTTCTAACTGGATGTTCATAGTTTGGCGACTTCCGCTAGCTTCGCCTTTAGACCTTTTTCTCTTACCTCCTTCGGTCAGCTCAAAATCCTGATCCTTGTCTAAATCATCCAACATGATGATTCGGGCAGTTTTTTGATCGCCTCTCATCTCTCCGATGCCATGCTCAGTCGGAAACTTCAATTTGAGATGAGGGATTGACGCCACCGCTTGGAAGGATGTGAGGGCTGGCCTTCCGAGAATAGCATTGTAGGGGCTTTCCACCCCAACCACATAGAATTTGACCTGTTTTTCCACAGTATATGGAGCTTTACCCAAAAGAACAGATAGAGTGATAGTACCTTCAATAGGGACTGGCTGATTGCCAAAGCCGTACAAGGGATCTTCATGGCAAGGCTCCAGCTGTTCGCCTCCCAAGTTCATTTTGCTATAAGTCCGATGATACAGAATGTTCACCCTACTTCCACCGTCCACCAAAGCTTTCCATATTTTGTTTTGCCCAATCACCGGGTTGATGAGCAAAGGGTCTTCGTGAGGCCAAATCACATCCTCGTAATCATCCTCGGTGAACATGATCGGCATCGCCTGTTTAGCCGATTGAAACTGGTATAAATTGTAAACCTGCTTCGCGTACCTTTTCTTTGCTGTTTTGCTATCTCGCCACAGGGTGCTCCCTCCGGAAATAGTCTTTACTTCGCCCCTGTACCTTTCAACCTCCTCAAGCTCTTTCCGTTTGTCTTCCTTCGGGGCCAGTTTATCCCTCAGGTCTTTGACAAATTTATTTAGCTCTCCTTCCTTTATCATCTTCTCTATCAGCTTCTTCAAATGGTAACACTCATCAGTATTGTGGCCCTTGTCCTGATGATAATCGCAGTACTTGTTGCCATTTTTCTTATAGTCGGGCATCTTCATTCAGGCTGGGCGAACGAAGCCAGGCTTTCCCTTTATTTCATGGAGAATTTTTGAGATCGGCGCATTCAAAGGGGTGAACGTTGTGCTGTCTCTATCTCTTCTTCGTTCGGCTCCCTTATCTCGCCCTTTAGCCTCGTCTCGTCTATCCTCATATCTTTTTCCAGAATCATACATGTCATGCCCTTTTCTTTCTCGATCTTCTTTCCTGTTTTCCTTGTATCCCCCGATCGATTCCATCTTCCTTCGGATGCTTTCGCCCCTCAAGTATATATCATTCAGAGATTTAGGGGGAATATCATAAAGAGAAGATCAGAGTTTTTTAACTTTGATAGGGTCCAGTCCTGCCGATAAGAACCTAGCGGCCTTCACTTTGTCCAAATTTGTCACCATTCCAGCTTTTTCTTTAAACCTGGCCAAATAATCTCCCAACTCTTCGTTCGGCCTTTGTCGACAATGGATCAAGGCTTCCGTATCTTTCTCTCTTCGACAGAAGTGCGAATAGTGCCTCAAGAATTTCCTTTTCAGTTGGTCATAAGAGCATATTGACCTTGGTTTCATTGACCTGTACCACATGGTTGTTGGACCCTTCAGATACATCTTGAACATTTTACAAAACATGATGTCACAATGTCCCATTCCCGTCATAAGGGACTCATACTTCTCACAATGGTCCTCAGGATCGCCTTTCCCCTTGAACTCATTCATCTTCGGGAATTGTCCTCCGGAGGGGGGGTCTATACTGCTCGATTTCTTCCGACACGACCGGCTCATGACTAATTCTACGGTCTCCAAACATCGCCTTCTCCATTCGGCTTAGCCTGTCTTTCATGCGAGGATCCCCCTCCTCATCAGTGTCCGAACGGACTGTAACTTTTGAACGGATCCTTCGGGGGTGTGATTCAGAGTCCGAAGACCCATCTTCATCATTATGCACCCTTTTTCCCTCCTCTGACTGGTCTACACCAGTATCTGCTCTCCGGTTTCCACAGCGCCTTGGAGAGCCTTCTCCTCAGCGTCTAGCTCAGATCTTCGCCTTTTAATCGCTTCCAACTTAGCGAGATCCTCCTCCCTTTTCTTCGCCCTCTAGCTCGGGCTTCTGCTTCTAGCCTTTCTTTTTCCTTCTACTTTCCACTTTTGGCAGCAGTTTCCTCACGCCACTTCAGAATCATGGCCTTCTGCTCTTCGGGAGTAGGCATTGGTCCCTCCTCCAACTCGTCATCGAAGTTAAGGATTCGATTGATTGGAGGCGTAGTCATAGAGGTGCCTTGGCGATGAGTCTTAGTGAAACCCAGTGCCCTATCATCAGAACTATCGATTGCCATCGTTCTCAGCTACTGTCACAGCTTGCTTACACGTTCCCACAGACGGCGCCAAATGTTGGAACCAATTTTCTGTCTGGTCGGACTCCGAGTGCTTCTTCGGGTTAACCTGTCAAAAGAGAAGAATGTGAGGGGTATGGCCCCCGATTCACCTCCTGTGTGAAAATAAGTTAAAGGTTCCGGTAAGGTTTGATTGAACGTGTAAGTGCTTGCGACTGTAAAATAAGTATTAAAAAACGTAATGAAACCTGTTGTGTGCTTTTATAGGCACTTTTGGTACCGGCTCGCCCAGATCCCTCGGGAGCACTCGTCCATGTACGTTGTCTTGTTCTTCCGCCTATAAAGTCGGGAGACCCGGTCATGCAACGGTCAGACTCAACGGACCGTGCCAAAAGAGTGGGCTTTGACTGTTCAACCAATACGTTCGGCCCGGTTATAGTTCGGCCCAGGCATCATTCGGCCCAAGTACTGTTGGCCCCCAACACCTACATTGTTGTTTCAGGTAACATAATTTAATTTCAGTAATCATAAAAATTCTTTAAATTTTGACAATATATAAAGTTTATTGGTATAGAATTTTTTTTATGTAGATCACTTTTTAATTGAGGACCTTGAAATGCAATCAAAATTTTGCAAAACCTATTATATTTTGTAATCAAAAAATTGTAAAACTTATTATTTTGCAATGCATGTTCTATGAAAACCATTATTATTATTATTATTTTTTTGCCAAGAAAAGAGATGATTTCATTACTTCTTCAAATCATTTGCAAGTACATGACCTAGTTCTGGATGAGCCTCATTCGGCCCCCAACTACGATCAGCCAGAGAATAACTACAACCCGCTAATGTGTGAGCTAAGTTATTCGCAGATCGCTTCACGAATCTAAGGACTACTCCTTTGTCTTTTAGATCTGTTAGGCCGAATACACAATATATAATCAATATATGTATGAGAAGAACAATCAAGAATACTGTTTATGAACAATAAACTGAATTATATTAAATAACTCTTCTCTCAGTGATGTAAAATATCATAGAGAGCTGCTAGGTTACAAGAATAATGTATTCAGTATTCGCCTCCCTTTTAGGGTTAACCTATCTGTGTTTATATAATACACAGTTACATAATCAATCTCTAATCGATATTCCTATAAATTAGCTATACAATTTATATCAATTTAGGATTGCTTCTGTCTTCTGTTCCGTTTCCTTAGCTATCTCAATATATCTTGCTTCTTTCCATCTTCAAGATATATTGCTTCTAGAATCTTCATATTAGCACCGACAGCTTCAGCAAACTTTCACCCCGTCAGACTTTAACAAACTCTGACTGGCTTCTATCATAAACTCTGATGAGTACCTGTTACTTAAACACTGATAAACAATCATCATCAATTATATCTAACAATCTCCCCCAACTTGTGCATAACAAAAATGTACAAGTTAAAAAGATAATTGATGATGTCAAAACATATAACAAATGCAGTGTTTATAACATAACAGAGTTTAACTTTTACTTAGAACAGAAAACTTTAAAAACTTACAGACAGTCTTTACTTAATTTCCTCAATGTTAGGCACAGTCCTGAGGTAGTCTATGAGTAGTCTTCTTTCAGCTTTTTCTAGCTCAGCAATCATAACCTCTTTCAGCTCCTTAAATTCTGGGTCTTTTTCACCAGTCTGATATATGGCAGCTCTCAGAGAATAGATGCTATTCCTTCTCATCTCATTCCCTAGCCTGATATAATAATATTTGTCTGACTCTAAGTTAAATTCCAAAACTTTAATTCCAAGTGTTGTATTGAATTTAGCACTGTTCCTTTTCATCTCTACAAGCTTTCCATGAGCATCTCTGTACTTAGGAACATAAGCACTTGAAATTCTAGCTCCACACAAGACTTTAGACTTCATCATTCTCTCTCTTAAAACTTGATCAGCATTGTGAGTACTTTGATTTTTCACTCTTAGCAGATATAAAACATACTCCAGCTCTTCCCATAGTTTTAGATGAATGTCAGATTCTCCAACTCTATAAACTCTACCATCAGCCATAAAATACAACAGAAACTCCTTTTTGATTCCTCTGTGATAAATCATTTGAACAGAACCTAACTTGTCAAGGCTTTCTTGAGTTACCCCAACACCAGGTTCTGCCAGTGATGTATGATCTAAAGGACTGTTATTCACTCTTTTCTCTCTATGTGAACCCAAACCAGATCTATCATAAGATCCTTTTCCCATCACAGTTCTGCTTTGTAGAATGTTCACATTTTCTGGCTTCAGAGTTTCATCTTTAGATGATCTTCGAAAAGTACCTTGGAGTTGTGGAGATATTAATTGAGTTTGTACAACTTGAGCAGTGTCAGAGGTTGTCACAACTTTAACAGAATCATCAACTTATGCAACGTCAGTGGTTGATTTATTTGATCTTGATTCAACATGAGCCATGTCAGAGGTTGAATAAGCTTTCTTTGATAACTCAGGCTCTTCAATCAATTTGCCTTTTCCTTTGTCAGTATTTGCTCCAACAGGCCTCCTTGAATATTGTAAACTCTGTTGAGAGTTCACATTCTCTTTAATAGAAATTCCTTTTTCTTTTCTCCTAGGAGCCTTGGCAGCTTTTTGCTTGTAAGTTCCAGCTTCAACTTTCTTTTTATGCTCTTCAGCAAGAATCTGTAATTCAGCATCAATGTCTTCAACTGTGGCTTCACCACCATGTTCTTCCAAAAAGAGTTTAGCAGCAATCTCTTCATCAGTAATTGGATTTGCTGAAACAGCTAGATTTTTAAGTCTCGAAGAAGATTGAACACCAGAATTTACTCTTTCAGAGTTTGTCAGTTTAGCAGAGTTTGACCTAAGTCTCCCTTGCTCTTGAGAATTCTTTGACCTAAACTCTGAATCCTTGCCTCCACCATCAGTTGCATCATCCCTCCGTCTCAGAGTTGGAGCCCTTTTGCATTTGTCTTTAGGAACTCTCTCCCCCTTTTTGACATCATCAGGAATAAGCACTGATGTCAGCAACTCCAAAGATGCAGCAATTGAATCAATTTTTTAGACATTTCAGCATGATTTCTTTCAACTTTGGTTAGCCTTTGCTTGATTTCTATCTGATCCTTGATCATAGAGGAAACTTTAACTCTATCATTCCTCAAGGCCAACTCCTTAGCAGTAAGATCATTGCTCAGGCCTATCACAGCTTTGTGAGTCTCATCAAAGTGATTGGTAAGAGACTTCACTTGCACTATTGTAGCCTTTAAATGACTAAGAAGCTCTGGATTTGAAATTTCATTAGCAGATTTAGCAACAAAATCAGCAGTCCTTTGTTTAGAGAAAATACAATCTGCTCCTGACCAGTTTGCATAATACATCTCTCTAAATTGAGCTGTAGTGGCAGTTTGATTTTCCTTGACATTCTCAGCAGTAGGATCCCTAAGAAAAGGTATGGATTCATCAGAGTCTGCATGATCAGAATTTACAGAAGTGTGATCATGACCATCAGAAACAACCCTGTCTTCAACAATATTTTCTGCTAAGGGCTCTACAGCTTCTTCAACTACATTTTCTGCAGTAACTTCAACATTTGACTGTGCAGCTTCATTAAGATTTTTCTCTGCAACAGCTTCATTTTTCTCAGAGTTTATTTCCTCAGCAACTTTTTCTTCTGTATTCTCTACTGTAGCTTCATTCATTTTCTCTACAGCAGCTTCAATAATCTTCTCAGATGAGACAGATTTGGCTTTCTGATCAACCTCATCACCAACTTCAAGAATTTGATTGGTGACAGAGAGAATTTCTGTATGAGTTGCCATAGACTCTTCAATTACCAGAGTGGCTTGATCAGCTGCCACATCCTCAGTGTCACAAACACTGATAGCAGGATGTGCTTCAATATCCATGTCCAAAGGATCAACAAAATGATCAGCATTTGCAGCTTCATTATCAGCTTCAAAATCAGCATTTGCTCTGTCCTCTGTGGGCACAGTAGTTTCATCATGGACAACAACCTCCTCAATAACAACATCAGCCTCAGGACCTTCACACTGTTCAGTGACTGGAACATCTTCAGGAACAACCTCAGGAACAGCTTCAAGAACATCTAACTCATCAAATAGATAGTCATCTACCAACCTCCTTCTTCTATCATCAGACCTTGGTCTCTTTGCTCTACTCTTCTTAGATGTACCAACAGACTTTGGCACAGAAGAGTTTGATACCCCAACCTCAGTAGCTGGCTTAACAGACTTTGCTGGTTTAACAGCCCTGTGTTTGATTCTGCCACTTTTCTGGATTGGTTGTGATGTAGATGGAGGTACTTCAGTATTTAGAGGTTCAGGTTGTGGTTCTGTTTGGATAGAATCATCCAAAAACTGTTGCACTAATGCAGGCAAGAAAAGATCACCGACATTACCCTTCTTAATATCCTTATTGATAAGATCAGAGAATATACGCTTGTGTAACTTAAAACAAGGAATCACATCTCCATCATCAATATCTACCCTATTAACACATGCATTAAATAAAAGCTGACAGAATCTAGAAAAGTAAACTACCCCCTATTTTCAGTCATCTTTTCACCTATATTAACAAGAATTAGTCTACCAAAATCAAAATGAGTACCATAGATAAGAGAATACCCAATTTGTAGACTATCAGTGGGTATAGCATCCCAGTTGGTGCACTTCTTCCCGAACGTTCTTGTGATACAATCAAAGAAAAAGCTCCACTCTTTCCTCAAGAACGGTCGCTTCAACTGACCTATCTTTGTCAAAGATCCACCATATCCTATTTCCCTCATCATCCTTATCAACTCAGCATCACCAACATCAATGGTGTAAGCAGTATGCTCACCAAATCCCATAGCTGCACGTACTGTACCAGGGGTGATGACATACTCTGTTTCTTGAAACTCAAAAAGAATGGATGGTGTTCCAGAATCACCACCATCATCATAGACACCAGTCTCCCATAAACTTTTGATTTGCAACGCAGAAAGCCTCTCTGGTTCTACAAGAGCATGCCCAATTGGAGATTGGGCAAGAAAGTTTTGCATCAAGTGAAACGCCTCAGGTGCGTTCACAGTAGCCAATGGGACAGCATAGTTATTTGGAACGAACTCAAGCCCAGAAGATACAAAAGCAGTAGAAGCCATTAGTACGATTGAGAAATAATCAGAGAATGGCTTAGAGAAAGAGAGTGTTTGCAGGAAAAGTGTTTGTGAAAATGTGTATGTGTGTATTGGAGTAAGTTGTGAAAAGTTTAAACGAATATGTGTATTGTATATTAATACAAAAGAAATTATTAAAAACTGAACAGTTTCTAATCAATACACACAACTGTCTTACCCCGTGAATCGTGTGAGTGGGACACGTGGCACATATATAATGACCGACAGCAGTAAATGGCAGTTTCCAATGCGCATGCGCAGTAAAAATAGCAATAATTACCGCCTTTTACACTTTCCTAGACACTCAACCTCTCTCCACTGTTAAATACACTTTTGAACAACTGTCCAATCATGCTCTTTTGAATTTTCAAAACAGATGTCTCTCCTCAAAATTATAATATGTCTGAAACAAAGAAATTTATTTTAATCATCAGAGATTAAAATTAAATTACCTCGGCGTAGAGTACACAATTCATCAGTGTTTACCAATCCTCCTCCTTTATTCATGAACTCTTTTCTCAAAATGCACAGTTGTGAATATTTGTGTGTGTATAGCAGAGTTTACTGAATATAAATATTTAGAACATCTCAAAGTGCATAAAATCCACAAAATAAATCAGTAAAAACTGGTTGCCCAAACTCTCATGTATAGAACAAAATCTGATATCATCTAAACTCTGTACTTATAAATTTATTATTTTCACCCCCTTCGAATTTTATTTTATTTTTTAATTTTTTTTTAATTTTAATTTTATTTTTATTTTTCCAGTAATCAGTGGTTGGCACTAGTCACCAAAAATCAAAAACTTTTAGCCCTTATTTCATACAATAAGTTCCTGGGTCGTCCTAGGCACAACTTGATCTCAAAGGAATTTGTGCATATTTTTGCATCTTTTGATATGAGGGTGAAATATTAGCAACTAATTATCAGAGTTTAGACTTTCCTCAGTTAACACTATTAATTTATGAGAGAAAGTGCAAACAGCTAATACAAACTTAGTGTATAGGATCAATAAACTAAGAGATGCTATAAATATAGAAACAGTATCATGCTGTGTAAAATTTCTGCACATTTTGAAATCAGAATTCATATCACTCAGAAAGATTCATGATTACTTACTGAAAATCATGCTTCATACAATTTTCTTCATCGGTCAATATGTTTCAGACAAATTCACAATCAGAGTTTAACATTAGAGTATAACTGACAGAGTATGACTAACAGAGTATGACGAACAAAGTTTGACAAACTGGTATGAATGATAGTTAACATATGCAAAGAAACATGAGCACCAAATCATAGAAGTATAGATTTTGAGTCTAACCAGTATCTCTAGTCAAAACCAGAGACCATTCCAAGTTCATTTACCAGCCTTGTAAAGGTAGCTTCACTCAAAGTTTTGGTGAAGATATCTGCAAGTTGTTGGTCTGTAGACACAAAATGAAGCTCAATATTTCCTTCTTCCACATGTTCCCTGATAAAATGATACCTTATGCTGATGTGCTTGGTCATGGAGTGATGTACTGGATTACCTGTCATAGCAATAGCACTTTGATTATCACAGAAAATAGGTATTTTAGAGTACCTTAATCCATAGTCCAGCAATTGATTTTTCATCCACAAAATCTGTGCACAACAACTACCAGCAGCAATATACTCTGTTTCTGCTGTGGATGTGGAAATTGATTTCTGTTTCTTGTTGTACCAAGAAACTAATCTGTCACCTAAAAATTGACAGCTTCCACTTGTGCTTTTTCTGTCTATCTTACAACCTGCAAAATCTGCATCAGAGTAACCAATTAATTTAAACTCTGACTCTCTGGGGTACCACAAACCAAGGGTTATGGTTCCTTTGAGATATTTGAAAATTCTCTTCACAGCTGTTAGATGAGGCTCTTTGGGATCTGCTTGAAATCTTGCACAAAGACATGTTGCATACATGATGTCTGGTCTACTTGCATTAAGATAAAGAAGAGACCCTATCATTCCTCTGTAGCTTGTCATATCTAATGAGGCTCATGTGTCTTTGTCTAGCTTTTTTGCAGTAGCCATGGGAGTTGTGGCAGATGAACTATCAAGCATACCAAATTTCTTGAGAAGATTTCTGGTATATTTTGCTTGATTGATAAAAATCCCATCATCTGTTTGCTTTACTTGCAAGCCTAGAAAATAACTAAGCTCTCCCATCATGCTCATTTGATACCTTGACTGCATAAGCTTGGCAAATTTCTTACAGAGTTTGTCATTAGTAGACCCAAAAATGACGTCATCCACATAGATTTGAACTAACAGCAAATCAACACCAGAATTAAAATAGAACAAGGTTTTGTCAATTGTACCTCTAGTGAACCCACTTTCTAAAAGAAATTGAGCTAGAGTTTCATACCATGCTCTAGGTGCATGCTTTAGTCCATATAATGCCTTGTCAAGCCTGTAGACATAATCTGGATGCTTGGGATCTACAAACCCTGGTGGTTGTTCAACAAACACTTTTTCTTCAAGTTTCCCATTGAGAAAAGCACTTTTCACATCCATCTGAAAGACTTTAAACTTTTTGTGAGCAGCATAGGCCAGAAAAATCCTTATGGCCTCCAATCTTGCAACTGGAGCAAAAGTTTCATCATAGTCAATTCCTTCCTGCTGTGAATAGCCTTTAGCCACAAGTCTAGCCTTATTCCTTGTAATCACTCCATCACTGTCTGTTTTGTTTCTGAAAACCCACTTTGTACCAACAATAGATCTATTCTTTGGTCTTGGTACAAGTGTCCAGACTTCATTCCTCTCAAATTCATTCAACTCCTCTTGCATTGCTGTTATCCAGTTAGCATCTTGAAGAGCTTCTTCCACTTTCTTGGGTTCAGTTTTAGATAAGAATGCATGATACAGACATTCATTATTTGTAGCACTTCTAGTTTTCACACTAGCTTCTGCATCTCCAATTATCAAGTCAGGTGTATGAGCTTGTGTCCACCTTCTTGCTGTTGGTAATTGGCTTCTATTAACATTAGATCCTCCCCCTTGATCCATGCTTTCCTGATTTTCTTCTTGACATCTTGCATTCTCTGAGGCTCCCCCTGAATTGGACTGTTCAGTATTTGAACTTTCAGAGTTTGACCCAGAGTTTCTATTTGATTGTTCATCTGACTCACTTTCAGAATTTGAGTCATTACTCTGAGAAGTTCCTGAAGTATCTTCACGCTCCCTCTTAACTGGTTCTCTATTTTGTTCTGTCAGAGAAACTTCCTCAGTGTTTACCAGTAGAGGTTCAGAGTATGCTTCGTCAGAGTTTGTTGGATTTGCTTCATCAGAGTTTACGTCATTAGAGTTTAGATCTTCATTTTCAAAGCGAAGTTGATCATGATATTCTACATCTTCTATTCCAGTTATTTTCTTGTCATCAAATGACACATATATAGATTCCATGATCACTTTAGTTCTCAGATTGTAGACTCTAAATGCTTTAGTTGACAGTGGGTATCCAAAAAAAATTCCTTCATCAGCTTTTAAGTCAAACTTTGTCAACTGTTCAGGATGAGTTTTCAACACAAAGCACTTACATCCAAAAATATGAAAATATTTTAAATTTGGCTTCTTATTTTTCACCATCTCATATGGTGTTTTCCCATGCTTGTTGATCAGTGTAGCATTTTGAGTAAAACAAGCAGTTTGAACAGCTTCTGCCCAGAAATAAGTTGGCAATTTTGCTTCAGCAAGCATTGTTCTGGCAGCTTCGATTAAGGTTCTGTTCTTTCTTTCAACTACACCATTTTGCTGTGGAGTACCAGGTGCAGAAAATTCTTGCTTCACTCCTCTTTCCTTGCAAAATTCTTCCATCATTGCATTTCTGAATTCAGTACCATTATCACTCCTTATAATTTTCACTTTGTGCTGTGATCCTTTGTCCAGTAACTTCACATGATCCATTAGAATTAAGGCAGTTTCATCCTTCTTTGCTAAAAAGTACATCCAAGTGTATCTAGTGTACTCATCAACAATAACTAGAGCATACTTCTTTCTGCCAAGAGACATTATATTGACTGGACCAAAAAGATCAACATGAAGAAGATGATAAGGTTCCACAACTGAAGATTCAGACTTACTCTTGAAAGATGACTTCCTTTGCTTGGCCTTTTGACAAGAATCACACAGACCGTCTAAGCTGAGTATTGACTTTGGAAGTCCCCTTACAAGATCTTTTCTTATCAGCTCATTGATGTTGTTCAAGTTTAGGTGAGAGAGCTTCTTATGCCATTTCCAACTCTCTTCATTTGACATTTTTGCAGACAGACACACAGCTTTTCCTTCAGAGTTTGTTACCAAACTTGCTTCATAGATGTTGTTACGTCTGTGTCCAACTAGAACAACTTTCCTTGTAGATTTGCTGATAACCTCACAGTATTCAGGTTGAAAATCTACATGATAACCTCTGTCACAGATTTGACTCACAGAAATCAAGTCATGCTTGAGTCCTGGGACTAGAGCTACATTTGTGATGATGACACTTCCAAGATTGATATTGCCATATCCCATAGTACGTCCTACGTTGCCATCTCCATAGGAAACTTTTGGGCCAGCCTTCTCCTCATAATCTGATAGCAGGGCTTTATTTCCAGTCATGTGTCCTGAACATCCACTGTCCAAGACTAGGGTACTTTCCCTTATGCTCTTATTCTCAGATGAGTCAGATTCATCTTTGACAGTTGCCATGAGAGCATAGTTTACATCCTCATCTGAATCTGAAGTGTCTGCCCAGTCTTTTCCTTTAGTGATGAGTTCTTTTTCTGATTTTCCTTTCTTGCACTCTGGAGCATAGTGACGCATCTCTTTACACTTGTAGCACTGGATCTCAGATTTATCCTTCTTCCCAGACTTGGTATCCCTTCTTTCAGACTTTCTGAAATTCTTCCTTTCAGAGTTTGAATCTCTCCTTGAGAATCTGTTTCCTTTCTTGAAGTTTGTGAAACCCATCTTTTTGAAAGTTTTCACCATCAAAGCAGCCATTTGCATCATCTTTTCTTCATCATCCTCAGATTCAGAAGAAGCATCAGTGTTTGAGTCATCATCAGAGTTTGATGACTCATTCTCAGAGTTTATGACCAAAGCTTTTCCCTTAGCTTTCTTCTTTGATGTTTCTTTCTTCATGAGTTTTTCTTGAACCTTGAGAGCAACAGATTTCATCTTCTTTCCAGATCTCTTGTTTCTCTGTTCTATTTCAAGTTCATGAGTTTTAAGCAAACCATAAATTTCATCAAGATCTGTTTCTGCAAGATCATAATTGTCTCGTATTGTTGTCGCCTTCAAATCCCATCTTTCAGGTAGGGATAAAAGAAACTTGAGATTTGACTCTTCAAGTTCATATTCTTTATCAACCAGAGACAAATCATTCAACAGTTTACAAAATCTGTCATAAGTATCTGTCAAAGTTTCATCAGATCTAGAGTCAAAGTGTTCATACTCCTGTGTTAGAATAGTCTTCCTGTTCTTCTTTATAGCACTTGTTCCTTGACACCTGACTTCTAAAGCATCCCAAATCTCTTTGGAAGTTTTGCAGCCAATAACTATGTTAGACATGACATTATCTAAGGCACTATGGAGTAGATGTCTAACCTTTGCATCCTTTGCAATTGATGAGATGTCTTCAGGAGTCAAATCTTTCTTCTCTTTTGGAACAGTCTTTTGTTCTTGACCAGTAATAACAGGAGACAATTTAGTTGGCATATGAGGACCATCATTGATTCTATCAAGATATTCTGGATCTGTGGCTTCCAGAAACATGGTCATCTTAACCTTCCATATTGGATATTCCACTGTTTTGAGAATTGGAACCCTGATTGACTCATATCGACTAATAGAAGTAGGTTGAACCTTTTCAGGAGCTGCACCGGTTGGAACTTGTTCAGTCGTGATTATACTTGTGTTTGAATCGTAAAACTGTATATATTAATCAGCCTTGGCTCTGATACCAATTGTTAGGCCGAATACACAATATATAATCAATATATGTATGAGAAGAACAATCAAGAATACTGTTTATGAACAATAAACTGAATTATATTAAATAACTCTTCTCTCAGTGATGTAAAATATCACAGAGAGCTGCTAGGTTACAAGAATAATGTATTCAGTATTCGCCTCCCTTTTAGGGTTAACCTATCTGTGTTTATATAATACACAGTTACATAATCAATCTCTAATTGATATTCCTATAAATTAGCTATACAATTTATATCAATTTAGGATTGCTTCTGTCTTCTGTTCCGTTTCCTTAGATATCTCAATATATCTTGCTTCTTTCCATCTTCAAGATATATTGCTTCTAGAATCTTCATATTAGCACCGACAGCTTCAGCAAACTTTCACCCCGTCAGACTTTAACAAACTCTGACTGGCTTCTATCATAAACTCTGATGAGTACCTGTTACTTAAACACTGATAAACAATCATCAGCAATTATATCTAACAAGATCTGATAGCAAACCTTTGCACTCCTGAACAACTCGTCCAAAGTATGACAACAACTGTGCATTGGCTCTGATTGCTTGGACTGCGACTAAGCAATCTGTTTCGACCATGACTCCAGTCATCTGCTTATCTTTAATCCAACTCAACGCCTCTCGTATTCCCATTGCTTCGGCACATTCTGGGGATATCACTCCTGGTCTACAGCTAGACCTTGCTTCTACAAGCTCGCCCCTATGATTCCTAGCAGCAAACGCAAAAGAGTAACTGTTGGAAGCTTGAAAAATCGCAGCATCGGTATTTACCTTGGTGTTATTGAACATTGGAAGAGTCCACTGCTCATCTCCCTCATCATTCGTTATTAAACTCCATGATTGATCAAAGGTTTTGTCTTGAGCTTCTTGCCACTGACTAAGGACCACTGTAGCCGACATTACGACATCTCTAACTTCTGCACCCTTTTGTCTCCAGATTAGCTCATTTCTGCATTTCCATATAGACCAGCATAACATGATTCCTTTCCTTCTCTGCTCAGTTTCCCACATGTCGACTGTATCCATGATCCATTGAAAGAACATCCCCTAACTGTTAACATTCACACAAATACCTGCTCTCTCCCAGCATGATTGAGCAAACGAACAGATAACAAAAACATGCATAATGCTCTCTGCTTCAGTGTTGCACAAGGGACATAACTCATCTACATTCACTCTCTTCTTACGCAGCAGGTCTTTTGTAGGAAGACAATCTGTAGTAGCTCTCCAGATGAAATTCTTGACTTTAGGGGGTAGTTTTAAATTCCACAGCCTCCTCCAAAATCTAGTATTACCCTGTGGAGTATGTGTCGCTTTATTTTCTTGAATGAGCGTATATGCTGATTTTACCGAGTACTCCCCAAGCTTTTCTTTTCTCCAGAACCACCTGTCCTCCTCATTTATATGAATTGGTGCTGCAATAATAAGGTTGGCGTCGCATTCTTCAAATATATCCTATATCAAGTCTATATCCCATCTTTGATCATCCGTAACCATCAATGAAGACACCCTTTGTCCTTTTATAGCTTCGTTCTCTGTAGTGATATACGGGTTCTCCATGTCTGGTAACCAAGGATCATCCAATATACTCACAGTATCTCCTTTGCCCACTCTACAGCCAATACCCTGTGCTATTAATTCTTGTGCAGCCAACAGACTTCTCCATATAAAACTGGGATTAGCTCCTAGCTTGGCATTGAAGAAATTTCCCTTAGGATAATAGCGTGCTTTATACATTCTAGCAACCAGGCTGTCTTTATTGGTACTAAGTCGCCATCCTTGTTTTCCCAGTAAAGCGATATTAAACTCATGCAAATGTCTGAAACCCATTCCACCATACATCTTTGATTTGCACATCCTCTCCCAGCTCATCCAGTGGATACCTCTGTCTTTTTTGGTGGAAGATTTCCACCAAAACTTACACATCATCTTCTCCATATCTCTGCACATTTTGATCGGAATTAGAAAGACACTCATGGCATAATTCGGAATTGATTGTGTCACAGTTTTTAAAAGTACTTCCTTTCCCCCTTTGTTAAGCATCTGTCCATCCCACTTTTGAATTCTGGTGCTAACTCTTTCCTTTAAATACCCCAGAATAGCTGATTTTTTTCTACCCATACAGTTTGGCAAGCCCAAGTACTGAGTATTATCGTCTGCCTCCTGAAATCCCAATATTTCCAGTAGTTCTCGCTTTGTGGTTACTGTTACATTGCGACTGAAAAACACACTAGTTTTACCCACATTTATTTTCTGTCCCGATGCCTTTTCGAATGTTTCCAGTAGCTTCATTATCTGCATAGCTTCTTCCTTATTAGCACGACAGTAAATGTAACTATCGTCCGCAAAGAATATAATAGATGTGACACCGTAGGGGCTTCCCGTGCTACTTTGATCCCTCGAATCAGACCCCTGTTCTCATACTTATTAATAAGTGCTGATAAACCCTCCATACCAATGAGAAACAAATACGAGGATAACGGATCTCCTTGACGGAGTCCTCGTTCAGGCACTATATCCCCAAATTCTTTTCCTGCATGTGATATTTTATATCTAGCTGTTGTGACACATTCCATGAATAAGTTTACCAACATTCCGTAAAAACCCATTTTTTCCAGAACTGCTCTCACATAACTCCACTCAACTCTATCGTAAGCTTTACTCATATCGAGTTTGAGAGCCATCCACCCCTTCTTGCCCTTAGTCTTCCTTTTCATATAGTGCATGATCTCATAAGAAATCATAATGTTATCTGAAATTAACCTTCCTGGTATAAATGCACTTTGTGTTTCCGATATTAACTTGCCAATCACTGTCTTTAAACGGTTTGCCAAAACCTTTGAAGAAATTTTATAGGACACATTGCATAATGAGATTGGTCGGAGATCCGTCATATACTGAGGATGTTGTTTCTTTGGTATAAGTACAATATGTGTACCTGTGAGATGGTCCTCAAACCTCCCTGTCGCAAAGAAACTCCTGACCAAATTTATGATATTTGTACCAACAATGTTCCAATACTTTTTGTAGAATCCCGGGCTAATGCCGTCCGGGTCCGGTGATTTTTCCGGGTGCATGTGGAAGAGTGCCTGTTTAACCTCCTTTCCCTCTACTGGAGACTTCAAACACATATTTTGCTCTACTGATACTGTACTGATGACAAAGTTCACCACCTCATCCCACTTGGTATTTGATGCCCTAAACAAATTATTAAAATAATCGACCATTACACCCTCCAATCCCTCTTCCCAATCGACCAGGTTTCCTTCCTCGTTAAACAGCGACTGAATATGATTACTTTTTCTTCGTGCTTTAGCTGTTGCGTGGAAAAATTTACTATTTTGATCCCCCTCCCTTAGCCAGAGCTGCTTGGATCTTTGTTTCCAAAAAAATTCCTGCTGTACCAGCACTTCGTTTAGTCCCTTACAAGCTTCCTGATATCGCTTCACTGCTTCCTCATCTCTACAGCCTTTCGTTCTATTAATCACCCTTTTCAGTATGGATATTTTTTGTTTGAAATTACCAATAAAATCTTGTCCCCAATCCGAAACATCCAACAGACATTTACTCGTTCTTACTTGCAACGTTTCATTCTGGTGTCTATTCCACGATGCTTCGACAATTTGTCTGCAGACTGGTTCCCTCATCCATGCATTTTCAGATTTAAGTCTTCTATTTCTGGGTGGGATATTTACTATGACTGGTTCCAGTAAAATCGGAGAATGATCAGAAGTTGTAAACTTCAAATTTGCTAGTTTGGCATCTGGAAAAGCTTCTGACCACGATTTGGATATCAATGCTCTATCCAATCGAATTTCTACCCATCTATCAGTACCATGTCCCCTTTCAAAAGTGTATGGGTAACCTTGTAGCTCCATATCCAAAAGTGCACAGTCATCTAATGCCTCATGAAATCCTCTTACCAGCCATGTTGGATATAAACGCCCGACATACTTGTCAGCTTGACCTAACACATTGTTCATATCTCCTATCAAACACCAGGGAATTTGGTGTTGATTGTTGAGGTATCGAATAAGGTCCCAAGTATTTTTCCGCTTTGCTCTATTTGGCTCACCATATAGTCCCGTTAACCTGAACTGGCACCATCCCTGAGTTTGAACTATCACGTCTACATGGTTATTACTGAAAGACTGTAAAGTTATATCCTCCTTATTTTTCCAAATCATTGCTATACCACCTCCTTGCCCTTGGCAGTCCACTGCAAACATCCCTTCAAATCCTAATGCCTTCCTCGCTTTTTCAACTTGCTCTTTTTTACATAATGTTTCACACAAAAACACTATATTGGGTTTCTTTTGGACCACTAGGTCCTGTAGGAATTGAAAAGCCCACGGGGTCCCAAGCCCGTGGCAATTCCAGCTTAAAATACTCATGACTCTTGGCGGGCCTGATTTTCGGAACCCGCCCCATATCCGTTTTTTGGCCCATTATTCACATCTTGATCCATAATTACCATATCCGCATTATCCTCCTCCTGTTCGATTTCTGTATTTAGGCCCAACACATTTTCACCACCCGAATATGTTCTTCTTTTTTTATTTTCTAAAATCACGCTTGTAACTTCCTTAGATGATTTCCCTCCATCAACACGATTACTATTATTCAAACTTCCTGATATCTCGCCAGCCTCCATATTTTTATCCATTATATCCCCTTTTTTTAGTAAAAGATCAGTTGTTTCTATGTTTTTTGGAAATTTGTTAATTGGTGTAACAGAATTGCTGGCATTTGGTCTAGACGCTCCGCCTGCAGCCTCCGATGTGAAGGATGTATCATCTGCTCCGTTTCTCAACCACTTAGAACCAATCATCATATTTGGACGACGCAGAGGAGCTCTCATCCATGTACCATACAGGCGGGTTATTTCTTCTTCTGGAACTTCAAACAATCTGCTACAGAATTTATCCGAGTGACCCATTATGCCACATATGAAGCAGAACGTTGGAACGTTCTCATATTTGAACGTAATCCAACTCCACTCATTTCCTGATTTCCGAACCTTCATCCTCCTTTTTAGAGGTTTTGAGACATCAATCTTGACTCTGATCCTCATATAATCTCTCCACACCCCATTGTAGTTGTTTGGACATGAACTCATGTATGTACCGATTTGATTTCCAACCTCCATTATCACCTTCTCAGACATGAAACCTGGTTGCATATCATGTATCTGCACCCAAAGCTCTATGGTATTCAGAGGTATGCATCTAGGGTTAAAATCATCTTGCATACGAGCTATAAGTAACGTTTTCCTGTTGAATGATCAAGGACTCCCCTCGATTACTCTCTTAATATCCACCTCGTGATAAAACTGAAACATGAACAAGTTTGCCTCCAAAGCCTTGATATAAACCCCATTTCCTGGTCTCCAAAGCGCTGCCATAGTTTGTTGCATCGCTTGAAAATCAAAGATACCCTCCGTAAGGAATTTACCCACCAGACATAGTTTTGCATCGTATACTGGTTGCTTCTCCTGATCTACGTATCCCACAAACTCCTCGAGAGCAATTCCTCCTACCTCCTCTTCCTCTAGTATTATGTCGTTCATGGCTTGAGTAATACTATCCATAGAATTGGCCATTGATAATTGCACGAATGTACTGTGATTACCATGTCAAAAGACAAGACTTTAGTTTTTACTAATATATATATATATATATATATATATATATATATATATATATATATATTGTATTTTAAGAAACAAAGATGATGTGACATTACAGAGGATTGCTGTAATATCCCCAAATTTTGTACTTATTTAAGAACCATTAATGAATAGTAATCTTTTGTGTTCTTGATTTTGTTCTTAAAGATTAAGCTTGTTAAGGATAGTTTAAGGCTCAAGGAAGGATTATAAGCTATTGTGGGTGTTTATAAAGCATCAAGGAAGGTATAACTCTTGAAACCCTTGGTTATAATTTGATTTATATGGTTAGTTTTAAGTGTAGAATAGTTAGTATGATCATAAGAATGAATGATTGATTTTGATGAAAGTTTGACGTTGTTTTGATGGTAAACAAGTAGATGTTGGTTTTTACTATGGTTGATGATGATTATGGATTAGTAATTATGTTGAGGAATTGACTTGATGATTTGGTTGGATTGATCATGTAAAGTTTATGATTAAACTTTGGAATCATTAAAACATAGCCGTTATAATGCCCGATTTTCCTTAACCTTGTTTTGTTTGTGATGTTCGGACATAATAACTTCTGTCCAAGATCACCACTGCCCATTTCAGTGTAGGTCTTGTTTCAAGGTTCGTTTTGGTGCGAAGATCATGTGAATCCGATTTACGGTTTAGGAGAAACAAGTATTTTAGTAAAGGATGTTTTGCGAAACCAAACTATACCACTTAGCCAACTTTGAGGCAATGATCAAACCCCTTAAGCGACTTATTAGAATGTGAAACTTTGTGTTAACATGATAGGTACGCTTAGAAAGACCCTCAAAAAGATTTCGTGTTAAAAGGATTTAATCTCTATTTTATAAAAATGCGTGAGCGAGCATGCGCGAGTGGAAGTTCTTAAAGAGTTAACTTGGAAATGAACTTGTTACTTGAGATAGTACGTACTTAGTGTCATAAAAGTATTAAGTGATTAATCTCGGATATTTTGACTATGTATAGATCGCCGGATTAACCCGAGGCACACTACCCCTACCTCACTACCAGGCAAGTTTTCGAAACCTATGCTTACTGTTGTTGTGATAATAAACTGCTTTCATATATGATATGCAAATGCGAGGTATGCATGTTTTATTCCCAAGTACATTGCGATATATAAATTGCACGTTTGTCTTCGAACTGCTATATATAGTGATACTCGTGGTTATGATTTGATTATGGGCTTCTAAGCTAGATATGGGATATTAGTTAGAAGCCAGGTTTTTATAAATGCCCTAGGTAAAGGGCGTATGATTTTATTCTTTAGACCGGAAGTAGTTATATTTTCTGTATATGTTAAAGATTATTTTTCCGATAAAGATATCGGGTAACTGTTATTCGATGATTATTTATTTAATGAATATTATTTTGAATATTCATTTAATCCTTATTTATTTAATGAATATTATTTTGAATATTCATTCAATCATTGTTTATTTAATGAATATTATTTTTGAATATTTATTTAAAGTTTATTTATTTAATAAATATTATTTGATTATTTATTAAATACTTTTAACAAATTTTTAAATTGAGTTGTATTACTTAAAGCTATTCTTGACCTTCAACATTTATGAAGGATATTCTAAGCTGTTCCCAAAACACGGTTTTCCATTTGAATCTATATTTTGAAGATGATTTAAATACTCGCTCAACTATCCAGAATATGGGAAACCTGATTTAAGTGACTGCTACTCAATTTAAACTCTCCACTCAAAACTGTCAGGGGACATATATTTTCTCTGAGCAATTTAATTGCTGTAAGTCAAATGTTGTTTTACTACCTCAACGATCGAGGAGTAAATTGATGGAACAAGTCGATATCCATTAACAAGCAATAGCTTGGGAAATATTGGTAAATTTTCCTTTCCAATTAGATACGACTACTTTGTGGAGTCCTATCAACGAGTAATATACTTGGGGAAAGGAGGACGAACTTTACGTTTCAGAGTCATGGATTTTATTCGAACTAGGAGCCGAGTAAGTGGCTGAGTGGTTCCAAGAGGCAGTGGACAAGTAAATCCGTCGGCGGTGGACAAGTAAATCCGTCGGTTCTTCCTTCTACATGTAGAGAAACAAATGGTGAGAGGCACAACGTACGACTGATCATCGTAAAGGTTGTGGCTTCTGCGCGACAATGCTCCAGTATTAGTTCATCATCCAATTATGGATAATTCTGCAACATGTATTGAAAGGTTTACCGATCATGTTGGCAGGGATTTGAAAAATATTCAAAAAATGAAGTTACAATAAATTCTTGCAACTTCATCTTTTATTTTAGGAGTTATGACTCTGATAAAAACTTTACTCAGATTATATATGCATAAGTGGATTTTGGGTTACGGAAACCTTATATTAAATTTTCCTCGTAACTTCATCTTTTATGTTATACTAGTATCTTATCCGTTTAATGCATAGCATGTGGTTACAAAGATATTTTCGAACTGTTATATACTGGTGATCTGTCATAAACTATTTTGGTGGGCTATATTGCTCACCCTTGCTTTAATTATTTATGTCACAACAACAGCTAGAGCAGATGGCCCGCAACAGGCGCACTCAGCGCAAGCAGGTATCAGCCGTCAGAGATCTACCCGCTGATGTCGTAGTCGCCATAGCTAAGGTAGTAGCAATCAGTAGTCTAAGCTACAGCTTTTGTGTATCAGACTTATTTATATTTATGATTAATGTAAGCAACGGCAAGAACTATTACGCGTACTCTGTAATCATTTGGGTTTGTAATAACTTATAACTTGTGGATCCTATGACTAGATACTTATTCCAATGTCATCTCTAGGACTATAACTAGTTGTGTATGGTGTTGTTATTGCGGGGTCACAGTATGCAGTTTATTTGTTTTGATTCAAGTTCAAGTATTATTGAAGGAAATTGAGACCGTAACGACCGGATCCCCGACCCCGGATCTGGGGCTGTTACACTTTGTTTTCTCTCCCCTAAATAAGAGGTTAGATTTTCTCTCTTTTTTTTTAAATTTTTTTAAAAATCATGTATGTTCTACAAACTAAACATGTATGTTCTGCAATTTCCAAAATAATATATTTTGCAATATTTTTTTTGCAACATAAATAATTTTAAAAAATTTCAATTAAATAGTGATTCATATAACATTATTAAAAAATATTGCATTTTATAATTTTTTTTATTTGTAAAATATATATGGTCTCCAAGACACCCCTCCCAAAATTTTACTACAAAGAATGATCTTCAAAAAATTGTTTTTTAAAAATTTTCAACATCCCATTCTCCCATTCTATTTATTATTTTTCATTTCTCTTATTTACAAATTTTAACTTTCAATTTTTATCTTATTATGTATTCCTTGTGTTCTGTTATTTTCTTCACATTTGAATTTTAACGTAATTTAAAAATATATTTACACTTAATATTTTTGAAAATTTCATTTTTGGTATAAAATTTAAGATGGAATGTAACAATTCTAAATTTTGACTTATATATTTTAATAATTGCATTTTATTCTGTGAATTTTAAGATGTTTATAATGTGCCAGAAATTATTATATGCTTAAAATGTGAATTATGTGACTTGTGAATAATTTGTTAATTTTGTAAGTTGATTTTTAATTTTATTAAGGTGCCTTGTAAATTTATTTTGTTTATAAAGTATTTATATTAAATTTTGAGTAAGCTTTAATTATTTATTTAGTAGAATAAAAATATTTCCTGGAAATATTTTATTTTAATCTCAATTTTAAGCTTATGATTTAAACTTTAAATTTATTTATTTATTTTAATTATTTAATTTTAGAAATATTACTTCTTTTAGATTATTTATTTACAATGTGCATTTTATTTATTTATCAAGTGAGTTGCCAAAAAATTCTGTTTATAATTATTTTTGTAATAAGTATGACTTCTATTTAATTATTTATTTGCAATTAACAATTTTATTTATTTAAAGAACAAAACTTACTTGCAAAATATTATTCTTACTTGATTTAGAATTTGATTATGAAATTACCTTTAGGTCCATGTGATTTTATATTTTTATATATAGGTAAAGGGTTATTTTTTATTTTATTTAATTAAATATCAAAAAGTATTTCAAAAGTAACAGTATTTCAAAAGTAACATTATTTTACTTTCATTTTACTTTTCTCTCACAAAAACCCACCCCCACCCCCATTTCTCCAGATCTCACCCTCTCCCCACTCCCGCGACCCCCACCCCAAAATTCTCTCTGTATTCTCTCTATGTGTTCTTCATTTCTTATAAATTAAAACCTCTCAAATATAGTGATTATCTTCTCCAAAATCTTAGTGTGAGTATTCAAATCGATCCTCTCTCCAACCTCTACCTACTTATGAGTTCAATTTCGAATTTTATCATACATTTCAAGATGGAGGTTTTCGGATTTAAGAGTTTCTATGTGTAAAACTTACATGCAATACTTGATTTATGGTTTTTGGGGTTCAATCTTGATGAGGCCCACGAATTTTGGGCTCATCCAAGAAAGACCCGATCATCGACGATGAACTTTGTGAGTCGATGATCTCATATTAGTTTAATTAAGTCGCTTTATGATGTATTTTTGCTAGTGTCTTGGTCCCTGACAATTGTCAGGAACCAGTTATATAACAATCAGTTCCTACACCATTGGATCGAACATTAAACGGCTAGGATTAAAAAAAAAATTGCACGCTCCTCTATAAATTTTCGCGGAGCTAGGGAGGCTCCTCGATTATTTTCCGCGGAGTCATTGATAGCTCCTCGGAAAATTTCCGCGGAGAGGGCAGATTAATAAAATGTCCCTGGCAGCTCATGATATCCTCACGGTAATTTCATCAAACAAATCATGGGCACCTTCATTATTATTATATCTGCAGTTCACCTCCCTGCAACTCAGTTTTATCCCAAATTTGTACAAGAGATAATAGAGAATGAATTTGTCTTAATGCTAGTGATAGAGTACTTGTATGAACGGTTACGTCGATATATATAATGACAGTATCTGTTATGTTATTGTATATAGGAAAACTACAATTGCTAGAGCTTTGACAACAACACCATGCCTGTATAAACTAAGCCAATATATTTTGTACTAATTTTATGCTCACGTGAAGCCAACAAATTCTACTAGTTTAATTTCTTACTGTAACGAATTAAACGTGCGATTATAGCTGCCACAGGCCACAGCTAATTGATTGCAACGAAACTAGAATACATGCGCAGATATGTAATTTCCAAACAGATGACAACATATTCCTTCCCTTATAAACTGTCCTGAAATCACAATGTTCTGCCCTCTCCGCGGAAATTTTCTGAGGAGGTATCAATGGCTCCGCGAAAAATAATCGAGGAGCCTCCCTAGCTCCGCGAAAATTTATAGAGGAGCGTGTAATTTTTTTTTTAATCCTAGCCGTTCAATGTTCGATCCAATGGTGTAGGAACTGATTGTTATATAACTGGTTCCTGACAATTGATTGTCAGGGACCAGGACCCTTTTTGTTAATCCGAGTAGTGGGTATAGTTGCATGTTGTTGTTTTGACAATTTTTAGTAATTTTATTAGTGGATTGATAATGGGTTTTAGTATATATGTTATGTTTGATGATGGGTAGTTAGTAATTGTGAGTTTTAGTGATTGCATGTTAGAAATATTGTTGAATCTTGCGATTTTAGAGTTGTAATATTATGTGTTCTTGGTTTAGTTAATTAAAAGTCTAATTGAGGTTGCATGTTGATATTCTCTAGAGATTATTGTATTTAGAGTTGAGGGTTTTGATTTTCTTAAAGTATAAGTGGTGTAAGTGATGATATAAGTGATTTTGTAGTTAGATTTTATTGATTTAAAGTTTGATTGACTTGCATGTTAGTTTTGAGGAATGATTTGAATTTGTTAAGAGATGGATCATTTTAATTTGTATGTTTGGGTGTTAATTAGAGATGATTTGAGGAGATTTGATGATTTTGTATTGGTTTTTGGTTGAAGGGTGAGGAGAGTGTTTGTGTTGGAGAGAGATTGAGAGAGGAGGGGCCGAGAGAGGGGGGCGAGAGATTGAGGGAGACCGAGAGGGAGAGATTGAAGGATAAGGGAAAACACAGAGAGTTTGGATTTTTAAGTTGTGAGTATATGTGTGAGTGTGTGTATTTTTTAAAAATGCGTTCTTGGGTGTGTTTTCAAAACAAAGGAAGTGTTTTGTGAAAATATATTTTTGAGTGTGTGTGTGTGTTTTGTGAGATTGTGAGGTTGTGTGTGTTAAGTACGAGTGTGACAAGAGTGTGTATGTGAGTATGTGCGTGTGTTTGTGTGTTTGAGTATGTTGTTTAAAATGTGTGTGTGTGTTCTTTCCAAAAATTATGTCTTTGTGTGTGTATGTTTGATCGTGTGTGTGTGGGGGAGTGATGGGTGTGTGTTTGGTGATGGTTTAGGCCAAGAGGTCGAGAGAGAGGAGGGAGAGATGAGAGAAAAGAGAGAGAGGCCGAGAGTTTAAGAAAGGGAGAGAAGAAGACAGAGAGCCAAGAGGAGGAAGAGAGAAAATAGAAAGAGAAGAGGGAGGAAAGAAGGAAAAGTAGAAAGTGTTGGTGATTGGTTTTGGACGTCGTAGTTTTGTTGATTGATGAATTTAGTATAGATGGTCAATTTTGTGCTAGTTGCGTAATTGTATTTTAATTGATGTAAGTTGTTGTTACTTGAGTGATTGCATACGTGTTAAACCCATATGGTTGCCTTTAATTAAAATTAGCAATGTTATAGTAACATGAATCTAGACTTGACTAGTTGATTAATAATGTTCGTAATTGTTATATGTGGATTATATGAAGCATGTTGTGCGTATTAGAGGACTTATATAATTAAATTCTAATGTTGTCAAAAGAACTTGATGAAGATAATAAGGTGCTTTGTCCTGAGGTCTTTCCGTCATAAGATTAAGGAATGCTATGTGACGCCATATGCATGCTAAGTGACTAAATGCTTAGACGTTGGTTATATCATAAAGGTATTATGTGCTTTTTAAATTGATGACTTGAATATATATTTACATATAATATCTTATCGTTGGGGTAGAAGTACTTAGTGTTTACATAAACAAAGCTGAGGTACTTAGTACTAAGGACTAAGAAGATATTATATTCTTATATAGGTTCGAGTAGGAGGGCAGGCAAAGAGTCAGTGGTAATCAAGTCGAAGCCGTGAGATTCAAGCTACCGAGTTAGTTGTCTATTTAAGGCAAGTATACATACAACTCTTACTTGTCCTTGACTTAATATTATGCAATCGATTTCAATATTATGCCATTGTACCCTTTATCCCTGCTCTTTACTTATAAAATTACAAATGTTCCCTTACCTTTACATTACTCGTTTAATACCTTTAGCTTGATTTATTCCCTGTTGATCCCTGCTAACTTTTAAAACACCTGATACGTAGTTATTCCCTCATTTACTTACTTGCCTTGCTTACAATCACTTAGATTCTGAACTTTACGATAAATTCTTGCATTAGCTTATACCATGAAATAAAAATGTTGGAAAATAATGGAAATCTTATCAATGCTTAATTCTTTTGTTGAATCCCTATAAATGGAACAAAATTTTGACCGAGGCTGCGATCGTGGTTACTTATTATTTTATGGCCAAAGTGTGCCTTTGGATCCTTAAATGTGAGGACCATGTGAAAACATGGTCTGGAGCTTTACGTGGCTGATCACCCGTATAGCTCGTACCGTCTTATTGTAAGTTCCGATTCACTTGCTTATCCTTTTCCTTTGAGCAAAAACTTATATTCGAAATTTATTATTGTTTGATTATCAGTTGATATTTACACATGTTGTTTATACTTGCTGAGCATACTTTGGCTCACTTTCTTGTTTATACCCTAACCTTTCAGTGAAGTCGAAATATGGCACGTACCTACTGCACCGCTAGGAAGACCTCAGCTAGGGAGTTTGCAGCTAGGCGAGACCCGTTGTTTAGGTCCCGGGCTTGAAAGGCATATGTATAGGCCTATTTGTAAACACCGAGGATTCTACTCAACTTTAGTTAAGATGTAATAAGTAAATAATAAAAATCAAATGTCACAGGAATCTCAGAAGATTATATCTGTCAAAGAATGAAGATTAAAGTCATCTACAGACTTGAAGTGATTCTACATTGAAAGAAGCTCAATTTATTGATCAAGCCTCAATGAAGTATTCAAGCTCAGTGGATTTATTAAAGTGACAGAGATTTCAAGTGGTGACAACAAAAGATACTGGTTACAGAGTTCTTGAATGAGAAGGAAGTGAATCACTGCTTAAAGTCAAACAGATAAAGAACAGACAGTGTCGTTAGTCACTCATGAACCAAACAGTGCATCGAGTGTCAACGTACTATTATGTTTATTCTTTATCTAAGTTTTAAGTGATTCAGAAATTAATTGAGAAGTCAAATAATTCTATTTATTCTCTTATAAATAATTAATACTATTAAGTGAATTATTTATTAAATTAATTCTGTAAAGAATTAATTTAATACATAATTTATTTAGTTGATTATTTAAATTAGAATAAAAATGAACTAGGAAGACTTAGATTTAAACTAGGAAGACTCAGTTTATTTAACTAGGAAGACTCACAAGTGAGTCTTCCCGATTGTCTTCCTAGAGTAAATTTAAGTCTTACCGAATGTCGTCCATGTACCAAGCTTGTCTTCCCGATTGTCTTCCAAGGCATAATTTATTGATTTTCTTTAAGTCTTCCTAGTGCAATCTCAGTTCTGTGAAATGACTTGCACGTGGGTTGATTATAGAAATGCAATTAGTTTAAATACAAGGCAACAGAAGACATTACTTTATCATTCTATTACAACAAAAGACACAGAAGATCAAAACTTTACATTCCTTCACTGTCTTAACTCCTCAACTGTCCGAGCATTCATTTTCTACCAGTGAACTTAATTCTTGTTTGTTTGTAACATTTAATCCTTGAGAATCAATTCACTTGTACTGCTTTGACTTTCTAGCGGATCATAATCCCTAGATTTTATATCGAACTACTTTTTAGTATTCGATCCTTTTTTATTACAAAAATAGATAAATTCATGTCGAATTTATTCTAGGTTTGTTTTATCAAGAAACTTGTAATCAGTGATCAAAATTGTAACACCCCTCAAGTTTAATAGAGTTTCTATTTAACTTGAATATTGTTTCAGTTTTTATTCCGCGTTAATTTGTTCTAATTGGTTTAATCTTAAACGAACAAATTTCGATAAAACGGTATAGTTTGTATTCAACCCCCCTTCTACAAACTTATCAGGACCTAACAACTGGCATCAGAGCCTTTTGATTGATATACAAATCAAAGACCCAATTGTTTTGAGATTTTTCTTAAACTCTGATTTTTTTATTATTCCTAAAAATCTCAAAAGATGTCTACTACACAGAAAGTGGGTACAGTCAAAATCCCAATGTTCAGCAAGGAGCATTATCCAACGTGGAAGAAGAAAATGCTCCTATTTCTTAAGGTTGCAAATCCTAAATACATTGATGTGCTGAAGAACGGTCCCAAAGTCCCTATGATTATTGAGGGAGAACTCATTGAGAATAATGTTGTTACTAGGGTTGCTAGTATGTACCCTAAAGATCCCAAGAATTACACTCCTGATGAGAAAGAGGATGTTACCTTGGATTCCTGTCTTCAGTTGATCCTTATTGATTGTCTTGATCCTATCACGCATAATCAGGTCCTAAACTGTGATACTGCCAAACACATTTGGGGAACCATAGAGATGATCAATGAGGGGACAGAGGAAGTTAGGGAGAATATGCTGGAAATTCTCACCTCACAATATGAGCATTTCAGATCAAACCCTGGTGAAGGTATCTCTCAGGTTTTTGAGAGATACAACAAATTAATCAATGATCTGAATCTCAATGGGAAGCACTACACCAACAAGGAGATTAACAAGAAGTTCATTCTTACACTTCCACCTCATTTGGAGCACAAAATATCTGCCATTAGAGAAGCAAGAGATATGAATGAGATTGCTTTGGAGAGATTGTATGGTGTTCTGAAGACCTATGAGCTGGAGCAGATTCAACAAAGGGAGCTGTATGGAACTGGGAAGATTGTTAGTACTTCTACTGCACTGGCTGCTGAAGTCCCACAGAGACTGGAAGTGAAGCCTGTTCAACCTTCCAGTTGTAACATGAATGTTATTAATGCTGAATATGGATTAACATCCATTGATCAATCTGGTGGTGACTTCTATTCTTTAGAAGAACTTGATCAGCTGGAGGATGGTGATTTGGCTTTGATAGTCAGGAAGTTTGGGAAGTTCAGATTCAAGAGGAATCCCAATCTTAAGTTCAGGCCCAGATTTCAGAGAGGTGGATCTTCCTCTTCAAGTGGCACAAGGGGTGGCTACAAAACTGGAACTGTGGAAAGGAGCACAATCAGATGCTACAATTGCAATGAGTTGGGTCACTTTGCTACTGAATGCAGAAAGCCAAAGCAAGTGACTAGAAACACATTTGATTCTAGCAAGAAGAACAAGATTGGGAAAGCCTATGTTGCTGAGGGAAAGAGTTGGGATGACACTGACAGTGATGAAGAAGCAGGTGAGATTGGGAACCTTGCTTTAATGGCTAAAGAGGAAAGCACTTCATCTAGATATATGTCAGAGGTAAAGTTTACTGATACTGAAATGATTCGTCATCTTGGTGGTACCTTAGATTGTGCACGCATTGAAAATGATAGAATAATTCTTTTAAACACAAATCTTAAAAATGAGATAAAAGAATTAAAACTAGTGCATGTTAATCAGGATGAACTTACTGAAAAAATAGCATTTCTTGAGAATAGGGTTAAATGTTATATGGGATAAATATCAAAGTCATCACTCGTTTCATCCAAATACATCAGTTGAGTCACTCATTTCAAAAATGACTCAATTTAGTCACAAATTTGAAAATTTGTATCAATTTAGTCATTTAAAAGTTGAAAATTTGTATCAATCTAGTCATTCCCAGGTGATCTTCTTGATACGAATTTTCCAATTAGTGACTAAATTGAGTCATTTTTGTAATGAGTGACTTATTTGATATATTTGAATGAAATGAGTGATGACTTTGATATTTTTCCCAATGTTATATTCAACTGGAAACCATTCTCAAGGAAGAGAATAGTGAGCTGAAGACTAAAGCTAATGCCTATTTCAGCTCTTGTAAGACGGCTAAAGAGATTCTCAATAAACAAGCTATTAGTAATCATGTCAGTATAGGTTATGATTATAATGAGGCCATTGGATTGCTTGGAATTAATTCCCCTTGTAGAGTCAGATCTGAAGGAAGGGGTGTTCCATATGTGCTTAAGGGTATTGAAACACCCTTTTGTAAGGAGTCTGAGGCAGATTTTCTGAATGAATACTCTATCATTATTGCTGAGGAGATTCGTGAAAAAGATATTGCTTTAGAAGTTGAACAGTCCAAAAAGTGTATATCTGATATTCCAGTCAAAGTTGCTTCAACTAAAAAGACTAAATCAGATATCCATAAGTTGGATCAAAACAACTGTAGAAATAACATGCCTACTGTTAATTCTTCTCATAAAGCATGTGGTGTGATTAATTGCATGTCTTGTGCTTTCAATGTTATGTATGCTTATTTTAATAGTAAGCATGTATCTAGTGATAAGACTGCTCCACGTCAACATGTTAATAATAAGAAGCATGTTAAAGCTAAGACTACTAATCCTCCTAAGACTAGAGTGGATTCATTTATCCCTAAGCCAACTCAGAAATGTGTTAAGGTTGGCTATAAATGGAAACGCTCTTTTGTGAAAGAGGTTGAAGTAGTTGTAGCTAAAAAGGTTGTTTTGCCTGACAAAGGCCAGTTCTTTAAGTATGCCGGACCCAATCAATTTTGGGCTCCGAAGAAGGTCTAATCAATTTGATATTGCAGGGAGTTAAACAGGTAAACCGTGTTATATGGATTCTTGACAGTGGCTGTTCAAGGCATATGACCGGAGATAGTGCCCTGCTATCAGATTTGGTTGAGAAAGTTGGCCCAGTAGTTACCTTTGGAGATAACAGCAAGGGTATTACGAAAGGATATGGCTGTTTGAAGTTTGGAAATGTTATCATTGAAGATATATCATTTGTGGAAGGTCTGAGATTCAATCTTCTCAGCATCAGTCATTTCTGTGACAGAGGATATGTTGTTTCCTTTGAAAAAGAGAAATGTCAGATCCTTCACAAGAATAATGGAAAGCCTGCTCTTCAAGGAGTAAGGAAAGGTGACTTGTTCATAGCTGATCTGCACTCTGAATCTCAAGATGAAGTTAGATGTTTCAATGCTAAAGCTCATCAGATGAGAGTTGGCTATGGCACAAGAAGATGTCTCACCTTAACTTCAAAACCATGAACTCTTTAGTTAAGAGGGAATTGGTTAGAGGTTTGCCTCAGATGGAATTTACACAGGAAGGACTGTGTGAGGCATGTCAGAAAGGTAAGTCAAAGAAAGCTTCTCACAAGGGCACTGACACATCATCAATAACTGAACCACTTCAGCTACTGCACATGGATTTGTTTGGTCCAGTTAATGTGATGTCCATGTCAAAGAAACAATATGCACTTGTGATTGTTGATGACTTTTCTAAATATACATGGGTTTTATTCCTACATTCCAAGGATGAGACCCCACATCTGGTGATTGACCATATAAAGTTGATTGAGCTGGATTCTAGATTCCCTGTGAGAGCCATAAGGTCAGATAATGGTACTGAATTCAAGAATGCAGTCCTAAATGACTTTTGTGCTGATAAAGGAATAACAAGACAATATTCTGCCCCTAGGACTCCTCAACAAAATGGAGTAGTGGAAAGAAAGAATCGTACATTGATTGAAGCTGCAAGGACTATCTTAAGTGAGTCTAAACTTCCAATGTACTTTTGGGCTGAAGCAGCGAATACAGCTTGTTATACTCAGAATCGAACTTTAATCAACAAGGACTTAATGAAGACTCTGTATGAGATCATGAACAACAAGAAACCAACTGTCAAGTACTTTCATGTATTTGGAGCAAAATGCTTTGTGCTTTTAGATGACAATGTTAAACGTGGCAAGTTTGAGGCCAAGGCACAAGAAGCTATTTTTTTTGGTTATTCCAGAAGATCTTACAGAGTCTACTTGGTTGGTAGTCACACAGTAAAGAAAAGTGTCAATGTTACTTTTGATGACACTAAGTTCCCTAATATCCAAAAAGAAGATTCATCTGAGAAGCTGAAGTTTGATAACTTGCCAGACTCAGAATCAGATGATGTAGCCTCACCTGAAGTTATTGCTGGTAATGATAATAACAATGATGATAGTGATCATGGTGGTGGTGGTGGAAACACTGGTAACAATGGAGATACCACCAACACTGGAGAAGAATCATCAATGCAATCAAGCAACAACTCAGGGGGAGCAAATGAAGGATCATCTAGTAACTCACAACATCAAAGTGAATTTCAAGGCGAATCATCAAGATCAAATCTTCCAAGACAGACTGTATGGAATAGAGCTCATCCCTTTGAGCTGGTCATTAGTGATCCAGGTGTTGGAGTTAAAACTAGAAGTGCAACTCAGAATGAATGTCATTATTCAGCATTTCTATCTGAAATGGAGCCAAAGAAAACTGAGGAAGCACTGACTGATCCAGATTGGGTGATTGCTATGCAAGATGAACTCAATCAGTTTGAACAACAGTAAGCCTGGAAGCTGGTACCCAGGCCAAAGAACAAGAAAGTAGTTGGTACAAGATGCGTATACAGAAACAAGCTAGATGAGGATGGCATTGTTACAAGGAACAAGGCAAGACTGGTTGCACAAGGGTATTCTCAAGTTGAAGGCATTGATTATGATGAAACCTATGCACCAGTGGCTAGACTTGAGGCCATCAGGATATTCTTAGCATTTGTTGCTTACTCCAATTTTAAAGTCTATCAAATGGATGTTAAGAGTGCATTCCTGAATGGTGAGCTGGATGAAGAAGTGTATGTGGAACAGCCCCCTGGCTTTGAAAATCAGGAGCTGCTGGACTTTGTGTACTTTCACTTCAAGGCTATCTATGGTCTCAAACAAGCCCCAAGAAAATGGTATGACACTCTCTCTGGTTTTCTTTTAGAAAATGGTTTTGTTAGAGGTATCATAGACAAAACTCTTTTTTCAAAGAAACACAAAGGTGATATGATATTAGTCCAAGTCTATGTGGATGACATCATATTTGGGTCTACTAATGATGATCTCTGTAAGAGATTTGCTAAGCTAATGCAGAGTAAGTTTGAAATGAGTATGATGGGTGAGCTGAAGTTCTTTCTTGGATTGCAAGTAAGTCAAAGGTCAAATGGTATATTTATTTGTCAATCCAAGTATCTCAAAGAACTCCTCAAGAAATATCACATGGAGGATTCAGCATCATCAAGGACTCCATCTTCAACAGCAATCAAACTTGGAGCTTCTGACAAGTCTATCAAGGTAGATGTTACAAGCTACAGAGGTATGATTGGCTCCTTACTCTATCTTACTGCAAGTAGACCAGATATTATGTATGCTACATGCTTGTGTGCAAGGTTCCAAGCGGACCCTAGAGATGTACATCTCGTTGTTGTTAAAAGAATCTTGAGATATCTTAAGGGTACACCTAATCTAGGTATCTGGTACCCTAAAGATTCTGATTTTAATCTTATTGGATATACAGATTCTGACTATGCAAGTAGTGTTGTGGATAGAAAGAGTACCTCTGGGAGTTGTCAATTCCTAGGAGGTAGGTTGATTTCCTGGTATAGCAAGAAACGGCAAACAGTTTCCAATTCAACAGCAGAAGCTGAATATATTGTTGCTGGAAGCTGTTGTGCTCAGATCTTATGGATTAGGAATCAATTGAAGGACTATGGCTTTGCATTAGACAAAATTCCCATTTTTTATGATAATACAAGTGCCATAGCAATCTCCAACAACCCTGTGCAGCACTCGAGAACGAAGCACATTGATATCAGGTATCATTTTATCAGAGAGCATGTCATGAATGGAACTGTGGAGTTACATTTTGTACCCACAGAAGAACAAACTGCAGATATATTCACTAAATCTGTTGACGAATCCACATTTATCAAGTTAGTTGGTAAATTGGGTATGTTAAACAGTCTTAGTGATTAACAATATCTCTGTCATGTTTTTTCTCTCAATAAATTCATTTTCTCTTGTCATTTAACTGATATTTTCTGCCAATTCTCATTTAATATTACATGCTTGTAAATTTAAATAGCTCTGAATAATTTATTTTCTTTAAAAATATATTTCTCATATTTTTTTAAGTGGAGAAATGTATTTTTATTGAAAATATATTTATTTAGAATTATTTAGAAATTTTTCAGATTGTAAATATTGTTGTTTAAATATTTCTGTAAGTTTATATTAATTTTATGCATTTCTATAATATTCTGCATATTTTTCTAGGATTTATGGAATTTTCTGTGAATTTTTCTAGGTTTTTAAGTATTTTTCATGCATTTTTATATTAATCCTGCATTTTTCTGTAAATATTTTAATTAATTCTGAATTTTTCCTAAGTCTTCCCAGTTTTATACTAGGAAGACTACCGGGAAAACTAAGAATTTTTCTGTTTTATTTTTTATTTTCTGTTTTATTTCTAATTAATTTTAAGTCTTTTTCTAAGTCTTCCCAGTTTTTGAACTAGGAAGACTATCGGGAAGACTTAGAATTAATAGTTTTATTTCTGTTTTTTCTTTTATTGTATTTTCCGGAAGACTTTCTAATTTGAATTAGGAAGACTACCGGGAAGACTATCCTAAGTCTTCCCGATTGTCTTCCCAATTCAAATTTAAAATAAACCGTTCAATATCTTTTCTTTTTCAGTTTAATTGTTTTATTCTAATATATATATATACATACACACTACTTACACACACACATTTCATTTTTCTGCCTTAACAGTTTTCTTATTTTCTTCAGTTTACCCCTTTCAAATCCTTTTGAATTCTGCAGAAACTTTGATCATAGTTCATATTGCTCAAGTCTTTACTTAGCAAAACAAATCTGTTCTTTCAAAATCAAACTACTAAGTCGAATTGCTGCCCAAATTTCTGTTCTTTGGTTCATTTCCTTTCGACTTTTGTGTTTTGAATTTCTAAGTACTTCTTGTTTTTGTGATCATATTTGGTTTCTGTGATTGTAGAGATCTGTTTGTGTGCTTTAGATCATTTACCCCATTCAATTTGCGTTTCAAAAGTTCTAGTTCGAATATTTAATATTTATATTTAAAATTGGTTAATTTTAATAGAATTTTAATTTTGTGGATTTTAAGTAATTTTAATTAATTCTAAAAATCCCTAAAATTTTAATTTTATTATAAGTTAATTAAAATTTCTTGTTTTCCAAAAATGGATCCTAATTTCTTGTTGGGTATTTTGATCCTTTAAAATGCAAGGTGGAACGCTTTAGACCTTGGATTCGATTTTTAAATAGCGAGACTTGTATCAGTCATGCTATTTGTGCCAATGCACTTCTAAAAATTGATCCTTTAAGGTTTTTGTGTTCAAGTGTTGTTATTGCTGGAAATTCAAAATCTTTTTCGTTTAATATTTTAAACCAGCAATACACAGTCACTTTTGAGTTATTCTGTGATGTGTTGCATTTTCCAAAGGACAGGTTTGATCCCTTACCCACTGATGATGAGTTATCACAGTTCTTTGTGAATATTCATTATCAGGGTCCCTTACAGATGGTTAAATTGTCCAAAAGCTTTGTTAAGGGAATGGGATCTGTTCTTTGATACTATAGCTAGGGTATTTGGTAACTGCACAAAAACAAACTTTCATTGCATTACCAGTCTTAATCAGTATATTGCCTATGCTATAGTATTTGGTCGTAGATTGAACTTTGCTGAGATTCTGTGGAACCTTTTGCTCAACAGGCTTGCTCACTCTAGGAAAGATTCTGATAATGGTGTGAAAGTAAAGTGTTGGTACCCTCGCTTTCTAACTCTTATCATTAATCATCTTCTCACTGCTGAGCAGGTAGAACTGTTTCGAGAAGCAAGATTTGAAACCTCTCCAACCACAGACACCAAATTCTACACCAGACTTGATGTATCATCCAAATTCCTCACCATACATGTTCTTGTTTCACCATTGATGAGTCAATTTATTAATCTTCCTATCTTTGGTGAACGAGTTCCTGAACCACATCCAGTACCACTACAGGTAGTTATTCCTAACTCTGGTTCTTCTTCTGGTACTTCAATTGAAACCCAAGTGGTTGTTAAGGCTGACCCAGAGATTGTAGAACCATAGTCTCTGACCCAGGTCATAGAGCCATACAGAGAGTCAAACACTTCTGATACACAACCTGAGCCTAATATTCAAACCAGTTCAAGAAGAGTTAGTGATATAGCTGAAATGAGTGTTCCCACAGCTCTGTCTCCACCCTTAAAGAAAAGAAGAACCTATAGGGAGACATCTGTGAGCCCATCTGTATCCTCTCAACAGGATATGGACATAGATATGGCCACTGAACAGTCTCTGGAGACATCCTCTCAACAGGGTGGATCTATTGAAATTCGCCATCGGGCCATGGCATCTTGTACTGAGTCAAGCACTCTCCCATTACTCACAATGGGAGAAGATATCCAACTAGATTATACTCAGGACACTATGCAAGGAGAGCACTTTACTTTTGACTTTGAAACAGTGCCTACCATAGTTACGGTAGAAGTGCCTTCACAGGCATCTGAGGGAAAATCTGATTCTTCGCCAACTCAAATAGAATCATTTTCTCCCCTCCCAGAGGGAACATCTCTGGCTCCCCTAAGGGATTTTTCACTCGCAGTTTATACTGGAGAAAGTGAAAGGCAACCTGATGAGTCTGTCCCTGAAGCAATTCAGTATACAATGTCAAATAATTTGACAGACTCAATCAGGGATCGGGAATTGCGAACTCCCATTGCACCACCACTGACCTCTCTTGAAGGGGCTAGGGTGATTTTTAATGCAGGTACATCTTCTGAAAATCTTGAAAGACAGTTAGTGGTGAGAGATATGAATCAAACACCGAGTGAAACACAAGCACGTGAGTTGAGTGAAACACCACTGAGAGCAATTGAAGTGAGTGCACACACTGACACAAACACTGCTTTTTTGAAACAGCTAGCTGATCTACAAAGGAAATTGCAAGACACCCAGGCTGAGAACACTCTTCTAAAAGCACAAGTGGTCTCTCAATCTACCACATCTGTATCAAATCAGCTGGGTACTATGAAAGATGACCTCGAAGGATTGAAGAATAATCTACTCCCGAAGCTGAATTCAATCCAACAATCTCAAGTGCTGGTGGCTTCAGACATCTCTGATCTTACAACGTCAAATTCTCAAATATCAGAGAGTGTCAAGGAGATTGCTGCCATTTCTACCAAAGTGGACTTTATTCAGCAAACTGTTGATGAAAATCAGTGGTTTAATGATCAAAGATTCTCTAAAATTGAAGGTGGAATGGAGCATCTGAACGAAGGGATGAAGCATCTGTACGCTATGATAAAGGAGTCACATCAACCTACAATACAACAAAGAACATTCTTTGAGGGTGATGATGGAGATAAGGATGATGATGCTGATGAAGGAGGAGAGAGGAGAGAAGAAAGAGGAGATATAAGGAGAACATCTGAGGTGAATCCTAGGGCTTCCAAAGCTCAAACTGTAGAGGATTCCTCAACTAAGGGGGAGAAGGAGAAAGAAGGAGGAAACAGAGAAGCTGGAGGAGCTTCTGGAAAGGATAAGGGGAAAGGTAAACAATCAATGGAGGAGTCTGCTTTTGATGATGCCTACTACTACCATGGTGAACAGGATGACTTCCACTATGACACATCTGGTGATCTGGAGAAGACCATACCTGAAGAAGCTTTTGGTGAGGAGGAGGTTGAGGAGGCAGCCAACTTTGATGATTGGGAAGATGAAGCTGAATTATATACACCTGACCCTTTGTTTCAGAAGGAGTTGAAGAAACAGCAAGCAGAGCTAAGGAGAAAGGAGGATAAGAATGCTAAAGTCTCCGACATCATATCTCAGAAATTAAAGATTCAAAAGGCTGAACATGAAGACAAACAACGTCTTCATAGTATTCATGTCAAAGAAAGGAGATTGGATGTGAGGATGAAGCAAGGAAGCAATTGGGATAAAGCAAGGGAGATGTTTGATATCCCTCAGAGAGGCACACACAATGATGCTACTTTTCTGAAGCTGCTTGAGAAGATCAGAATTGTTAATCCAGACAACTCATTATATATGAAGGCATTGAAGGAAGATATCTTAAGGATTACGTCTGCATTTGATCAAGTAAGACAAGAACTGTTCATCTATGTCTCAAGTGCTCTTGAAGGGTCATTCACTGTTTCTCTTGAACTACTCCAAAGAAGATCTCTCTCTGAATTGTGGATTCTAATGAGTAATGTAAAGAGATCTTCTTGCTTGAACGAGCTTCTGTATGACCGACTGAGAGATTCTGCTATGAAGGCCAGCCCTCAAGTTGTGCACTTTCCTTATGAAGTTAAAATCTACAGAGGTACAACCTTAGAGACTGTGAGGCTGGATCCTGATTCTTTGAAGCTACAGACTGCAATGCAACTGGTGAAGTTGGAGAATCTTCTAAGAACTTCTGGATTTACCACTGAAGACAAGTCTGAAGTTGCTGATATGATTTCAGACTACTGCACGGAGAAAGTTCCAAGGTATGCTCAGATGAAGAACAGATTGAAGAAGATCACCACTCAACCAGTAATGCCAAGTGGTGTGGTTTCTGAAAGTGATCGTGTCCTTGACAAAGATCTTCTAGTCACCTTGGCAGAAGCTGAAGAACGTGAAATTAGAGACTAAAGGCATGATGTAGTTAGCTCAACTTGTAAATGTTATATGTTTAGAGCTAGGTAAATCAAGATAGGAAAATGTATTCATATGTTCAGTCTAGAGGAACATCTATCTTGTATTTATCTTTATTGTTTGAATCTGGAAATTGTTATATTTAATCCAGAACTTTTTATTATTTGCTTGGCTCTTAAAAGTCTTATCTTTTCTTGTTTTAGTTGAGTTATCCTCTAGAGGTATTTGGTTGTTATTGTCTAACAAACAAATAGGGGGAGATTGAAAGGCATATGTATAGGCCTATTTGTAAACACCGAGGATTCTACTAAACTTTAGTTAAGATGTAATAAATAAATAATAAAAATCAAATGTCACAGGAATCTCAGAAGATTATATCTGTCAAAGAATGAAGATTAAAGTCATCTACAGACTTGAAGTGATTCTACATTGAAAGAAGCTCAATTTATTGATCAAGCCTCAATGAAGTATTCAAGCTCAGTGGATTTATTAAAGTGACAGAGATTTCAAGTGGTGACAACAAAAGATACTGGTTACAGAGTTCTTGAATGAGAAGGAAGTGAATCACTGCTTAAAGTCAAACAGATAAAGAACAGACAGTGTCGTTAGTCACTCATGAACCAAACAGTGCATCGAGTGTCAACGTACTATTATGTTTATTCTTTATCTAAGTTTTAAGTGATTCAGAAATTAATTGAGAAGTCAAATAATTCTATTTATTCTCTTATAAATAATTAATACTATTAAGTGAATTATTTATTAAATTAATTCTGTAAAGAATTAATTTAATACATAATTTATTTAGTTGATTATTTAAATTAGAATAAAAATGAACTAGGAAGACTTAGATTTAAACTAGGAAGACTCAGTTTATTTAACTAGGAAGACTCACAAGTGAGTCTTCCCGATTGTCTTCCTAGAGTAAATTTAAGTCTTACCGAATGTCTTCCATGTACCAAGCTTGTCTTCCCGATTGTCTTCCAAGGCATAATTTATTGATTTTCTTTAAGTCTTCCTAGTGCAATCTCAGTTCTGTGAAATGACTTGCACGTGGGTTGATTATAGAAATGCAATTAGTTTAAATACAAGGCAACAGAAGACATTACTTTATCATTCTATTACAACAAAAGACACAGAAGATCAAAACTTTACATTCCTTCACTGTCTTAACTCCTCAACTGTCCGAGCATTCATTTTCTACCAGTGAACTTAATTCTTGTTTGTTTGTAACATTTAATCCTTGAGAATCAATTCACTTGTACTGCTTTGACTTTCTAGCGGATCATAATCCCTAGATTTTATATCGAACTACTTTTTAGTATTCGATCCTTTTTATTACAAAAATAGATAAATTCATGTCGAATTTATTCTAGGTTTGTTTTATCAAGAAACTTGTAATCAGTGATCAAAATTGTAACACCCCTCAAGTTTAATAGAGTTTCTATTTAACTTGAATATTGTTTCAGTTTTTATTCCGCATTAATTTGTTCTAATTGGTTTAATCTTAAACGAACAAATTTCGATAAAACGGTATAGTTTGTATTCAACCCCCCTTCTACAAACTTATCAGGACCTAACAGGGCTCATGCTCAGGTTTTTAGATGACTTAGTCTCTTTTGGATAGTTAGTGTAAGCAGAACACTTATATTTAAGTTGTAATGATGTTTTAAACAATCAGATTTGTAAAACTTATGTAGTAACTCACTTTAATGCTTTGCACTTAGTTATGTTGTTTCATACTTCGACCTGCTAGCGATCTTAGCTTGTGGGCATGGTTTCTATTTACTAGTATGCATGCTTAGGTTGTATTTATGTTATATTTATATGCTAAATATTCGTGGCACTGATTTGGGGTTGTCTCATCGAAAATATTATATAATTATTATTTAATTAAAATATTGATATATGTGCAAGAGTTAAAATAATAAGAATTATGAGATAAATAAATTATTTAACGAAGAAATGGAGATGAAATGGGAGATAACAAAAACCCAAATATGCGGATTTAGATTTAGTCCGTGAAACCATACCCCATGTTGGCGATGCATATGTAGCCGTCACATTTTAATAAACTTTGGCAAATTTTCTTAAATTATGGGATTGGGAGTGGGGACCCCAATGGAAATGTTCATATATAAGGAGAGATACATGCAAAAACCACATTCGGTCATGTTTATAATTATTAACAAGAAATGGTCTAAAGGAGGGATGATAACCATTTTTGAATAAGAATTGAATAAAAAAATATTAATGATAATAAATCCATCTATTTTAAAAATGCAATGTCAATAACTTAATATTAAAATAATATTCTCATACGAGTAGGAGTATTACATACTTCACTCCTTAAAAAAATCCGTCCTTGAATTTTGAAAAATACTTACCTTCAAATAAATATGGGTGCTTATCATGCATGTCATCTTCTCTTTCCCACGTAGCTTCCTTGATTTCATGATTTTCCAACAACACTTTTATAAATTTTAAAATATTATTCCTAAGCAGCATCCACTAATTCGGAACTTAATTAGCCATATTTCGACCCGGGCGTTTTCGGGATGCCGCTAATAACCAACGAATGGCAAGTACTTTTCCTTGTGTGGATCCTATTTCAATGGGAACTTGATGAGTCGATCCACCTACACGTCTTGCTTTTACTGCTATATCGGGAGTTACTCCACGTATTGCTTGACGTAAAACAGATAGTGGATTTGTTTCTGTCTTTTGTTGAATCTTTTTCACGGCTCGATAGATAATTTGATAAGCCAATGATAAATCATGTTGTAATTGTAAAGATTCCTCGCTCAAGATATGAGAATGGTCAGGAGTATATTTTCAGAGCATCGATACGTGATACGCATCATGGACGCCTTGGAGCGAGGGTATAAGAATCAAACGGTACACAACTTCTCTGATCTTTTCAGTGATTTCATAAGGACCAAAATATCATGGTGCTAACTTCCCTTTCTTGCCAAATCGTAGAACTCCTTTAAATGGTGAAACTTTCAAGAAAACCTGATCTCTAACATTAAACTCCAAATCTCGTCTTCGATCGATGATCGGCATAGCTTTTCTATCGACTACGAGCTACGAGTAACTTATCTTTAATGGACTTGATTTTCTCTGACGTTTCTTTTACAACATCCGTCCCAAGCATACGATTTTCTCCCACTTCTCCAACAAAGAGGTGATCTACATTTCCGTCCATATAGTACTTCATAAGGTGCCATACCAATGCTTGAGTGGTAGCTGTTGTTGTATGCAAACTCTATTAAGGATAACTGACTCTCCTAACTACTCGTTAGATCTAGTGCGCAGGCCCTTAACATATCTTCAAGTGTTTGAATAGTCCTTTCTATTTGTCCATCCGTCTGAGGGTGAAAAGCGGTACTAAAACTCAATTGTGTCCCCATTGCAGAGTGTAGAGCTTTCCAAAAATGTGAAGTAAAGCAAGGGTCACGATCTGACACAATAGTTACAGGTACTCCATGGTGCCTTACCACTTTCTTGATATATAACTTAGCGAACTTTTCCATACTATTGCTTATGTTGATTAAAATAAATCTAGCGCTTTTGGTCAAATGGTCAACGATTACCCAAATTGCATTATTTTCTCCTATTGTCCTTGGGAGTCCCATCATGAAATCAATTGTCACATTGTCCCACTTCCATTCCGGTATTGGTAGCTGTTGTAGAAGTCCGCGTGGTTGTTTATGTTCTGCTTTCACCTTTTGACAAACTAAACACCTGGAAATAAATTCAGCGGCATCTCGTTTCATGCCATTCCACCAGAAGTGTTCCTTGAGGTCTTTGTACATCTTCGTGCCTCTTAGATGAATCATATAACGTGAATGTGAAGGGTTTCGGGCATACAAACGCAGCAGAAAATCGCGTAAAAACGGAAAAATAAACGAAACCATCTGCAATATCCATGCGAAATCTGATATTTAATTCGCAATTTAGAATCTTTACCTTAAAGAAGCTTTAACAAGGTTTATAGATGGAGGTCCCTGCTTTTATGATCACCACTTATCCCACTTCGCAATGATCTACGCTCTATCGGTATCCACACGAATGCTTGAACGGGGGTTGGGTACTAGCACAAGAAATTGTTTTTCTTCTCTCTCTCTCTCTCTCTCTCTCTATCTATCTATCTATCTATCTATCTATCTCTATCTGTCTCACTCAAACTCTCTTGTAGCAGCTAGGTTTTAATTAAAAACGTAGTTCACAATAAATTAGCCACACAAGAGATTTACAAATTGAGAGATAAAAACGAAATCAAACTCTAAACCAATTCAAAGTCCTACTTAATTCAAAATTCCTTATTATCATCTAATTAAGTCTTTCTTAATTAAACAAGAACTGAATTTCTGAATTAATAATTGCAAATTCAAAAAATATATATTTAATTGATTAATTAAGTGATACTTAATTAACAATTAATAATTCGAATTACTTTTATTTAATTTAAATCCAAATTTAAATTAAATGATCCTCCAAGAATTCTTTGTGTGTGACCCTTTAGGCTATTATTACGTTGGCAACGATTTTAAAATTTAATAAAAATCGTAAAAATGAACGACATCTACTAATACATCATTGTTAACCAAGTAATAATAATTAAATCAGTGATTCGATTAATCCTTTCGTGAATACTGTACTATGTAATATGATCCCTTTAACCACAATATTATAGATTAAACTCGAGGCATGAAATGTGTCATCCTATTTATAATTTAATCTTCATTTTCTTGATCGATGAGTAGACTATTTAAATCAAATCAACAATTGAGCATGACCATGCATTTCATAGTCTAACTCAAACAAGAGGCCAATAATATCTCTCCTAAAATATAGGAGGGTTAAATCATTTCTAGATCGTTCACATTTCTCATACGGTTCATAATATACTCAATGTCCAGTTTTATCATTACCTAGTCAAAGGCAACTTTTAATGTAATCAAAGTATTAATCCTTGTATAGAAATGTAACAATTTCAAGTCTAAGGATCATTACATCATTATCACTGTGAGTATTTCTTATGACACTATTAACATGTAGAATCTCACGGTGGGTCAATCCAGTGTTATGTATTTCTTACATGCACTTATGTTTTTGACTTTAGTATCTCCATACATGTTAGTACCAGATTTTTCACTAGAATGACGACTGCAAATCAAAAGATGACTACATTGCTGAACAGATACATATAGACGAGTATAGTCATGGCATAAATATTGGGACGAAAAAATAAATAGTAAAAGGGTATATCTTGATCAAATGTGATTGCAAATGTGTATAAAACAAAGTCAAAGATCATTCCTAAGAAATAGGAACAGAATTGCTCTTGACGACTACAGACTATACTGACAAGTATCCAACAATCAGAAGACTGAGTCAACCCGTCCCAGAAATATAGGAGAGTTAAATCAGCCATCATCCCTTGAAGATAGTAGCGTGTGAGCAGCCATTACCTGGAAAATAGGATCATGGAGCAACAATTGAGCAACTGAACAGCTATAAATACATTCAAAAACAAGAGAAAAAGGGTTGGATAATCATTAGTTGTTTAAGTCCTTATCATACTTATCCTTTTGTTGGGTACTGACGAGTAGACACTGGGGATAGACAAGTAGGTTGTTTATGCATTTTATTTCATAAATTATACTTGTAACACTTGATTTCATTCATTCTAGTGGATCACTTTGGCTGGGACATTCCCGCCCATGGTTTTTACATTTTAACAAGGGATTTTCCGCGTCACCAAAAGATTGTGTCTTTGCTTTTGCTTTTTCTTTTACGTACTCTTCATCTATAGTTTGTTAATAAATTATACATAAGAAATCTAGTGAACTTAGCTTTTAGCCCTATAAAATTTTACCAAAACAATACATATGACCAATGAGATGTGATCATCAATCAACAAACATACTAGTCTTTAAACATTATCATTGACCCTAAATAATAAGATTCGACTAGGGATTTTAGGATTATAAACACTATTCTTATAATCTCATTTCTAGTCACATACTTAGAGATATAGAATACATGTTTATATTTCAAGTACATTTATTATTTTAACATTTATATCACGGTAAATAAAGACATAATAAATAATTGAAGAAAAATCCATAGAACATAATCGTTAATAAACAAAATGTCTTTCCCTAAAAACATATTAGAATTGTCTCTATGGCACAAATACTAACAGAATGATGTCCTTCAGTCAACACAACTCCTTTGGTTCCTTCTATATTTGGTAAGCAAATTCATCCTCGACACCTTAACAATCCATCACTTCTATATTTTGGTAAGCAAACTCATCCTCGACACCTTAACAATCTATCATTTGAGACGGTAAAGCAACTAAATTCAGCTTATCCCAATTTGGACTTGATCTTTTAAAACTCAGGATCCCCTTCTTGACCTTCTTTAATTTTTTAAAGTAATGATGACTGGATCATGATACTTGTTATAGTTAATCCGTTATTGCTTGAAAAAGGCTTCCATCTGTGAACATCTTCTAACAATTTTAATTCTCTTACCACTAAGGATGATATTGAAATTTTCTGACTCAGGGCATCTGCTACCACGTTGGCTTTTTGTAACAGCCCAAAATCCGGGGTCAGGGATTTAGGGTTGTCACAATCCATGTACTCCTTGCCTTACCTGTATTACTCACACCATTCATAATTTACCTGTTCATGACCCCACAACATATATCTCACACACACACACACAGGTTAGAGTCTCAGAAACGACACCATACAATAACTGCGGAATAATTAACTTTTATTACAATACCCAAATGTCTTTGAATCTGTCACTGATACAATTCCTAAGTAATGTTACATCATCAACTTAGCCTTCTGATGCTCACAATCCTCTCATACCATTCATATCTATACATAAGTTGAATACCAAAAGCTGTAGCCTGATTCGATTGGTTCGTACTATTCTCGGGATCACTGCTAAAAACTGTTTGTGGAAACGCCTTGCGGGGTATGTGCCGTCCCATTGGCATCCTGCTTTGCTGCTATATAATATATATAAAACAATAGCAAGAGTGAGCGATAGCTCAGCAAGGTAATGAAAGTATGGCATAATTCTGCCTTTAATTCAACCCAGAAATAAAGCGGGTATAAGACAATAACTTGTCAAAATATCTTGATACTGAAATCATTTTCTTATCGGAATGTATTCCAAAAATAGTACCATTGTGGTATTTCAAATATCATTTCATAACACTCTGCAACTTTCAATGTTTATACTATGAACAAAGTTCTAGTATAGTATAAAAGATGAAATAACAAGATAACTCAGTATATCCTTTCTGTAAGATATCTGCTATATAAAATATAAGCAGACTATCAACATATACTTGAAAGATGAAGTTCTAAGGAAATTCAATATAGGGTTTCCATAACCCAAAATCCACTTATACATATATATCCTTAATCAGGTTTTATCAGAGTCATAACTCATAAAATAAAAGATGAAGTTGTAGGAATTTCTAGATATCATCTTTCATATCAAACATTTATCTCATATCATATTCTGGAAATAAAGACAAGGCAAAATATTTCCAATCCACTTTCTAAACTTGAACAACTTGCATGAACTTGAATAACTGGAATAGCTTGAATAAACTTTTCTTTTCTGGAATCTCGCTTAAAACATGTTCTTTCTCTGATAACTTGCATAAAACATTTTCTTTCATGGATGATGAACTGTAGACGGAGATTCTGGGCGACAGGGATACCTCTACGATGATCAGTCGTAAGGCAATCCCCACTGCTGTTTTTCTACGTAGAAGGGAAAATAGGGTAGACGCTAACTGACCACTACCTCCCCGCCAATCGGTTGTAGGGGGAAGAGCATACCCATTCCTTAGGGGTACCCATTCCTTAGGGGCCTCCGATGCTCTTCTCTCATCCTACGGTCGGGCACTATCTGATAATCTAAGGGAAGTACAGACCAGTTCATAGACTGTCAGTCTCCTCGTAATTCCCTTAGGGGACAGGTCGCCACTCAGTCCCTTACATATTCTCCGAGTTCAAGAAAATCCATAACTTTGAAACATAAAGTTCCTTTCCCTTTTTCCCAAGTATACGACTCCACAAAGTAGTCATATCTGGTTGGAAAGGAAAATTCACCCATATTTCCCAAGCTGATGCTTGTTCATGGATGCAACTAATTCCACTGATCTTACCCCTCGAATCTTGAGGAAGTAATCAAAATCATTTTGATGATAGCATACAAAGCTGTTAAATGAATAGTTTCGAAAAGATTTAGGACCGGGCAGTCCACTTGGAACGAACATAAAATCTTGAGAAAGGTCCCCTAAGTTTTGTAGTTTGAGCGAACATTTAAGTCTTTCTGGATATAGACTTAAACGGGAAATAGATTTTGGGAACCTTCTCTATTTATAATAAAAATTGACTGAAATATACTTTATTAGCTATCTAGGGTTTAAAATAGTTTTCACAAAATACTTCCTTAAGAAGTAGGGCTTTAAATAATTAATGCAAACTATATTTAATAAAGAATATTTATTTAGAAATAATTTCTAAATACTTTCTTAACAAAAGGGTCGATAACAACTATTCATCATATATTTAAAATATACCCTTAATAGATTAAACTCCCAATGATCTTTAATTTGTAAACCACTTATCGAGATTAATTGTAATAACACAATAAAATAACCCCAGATAGCAACTGATACCATTCTTAGTATGTAAAATAAATATAGAGAATATATAATATATCTCTAGATAACTACTGATACCATTCCCGGTCCAAAGTATAAATGCAGAGTATATTCCCCCTACTGAGGGTTTTACTTAGCACATCAGCTCCAAAATATTACTACTATAACCATAGCTTATAAGCTCAACTCAGATCAATAACTTTTACTTAGCATCATACGTATCGTTTCGAAATCATGAACACATAACATATAACTCAATATCTTTTATTATCACAACAATAATAGTTTATAGAAGCATAGGTTTGAAAACTTGTATGCATCTATCATATGCATATATTACGTCTCAACATTTTTAGTACCATTACATCTATATACGATGTAAGGTTTGAAAACATGCATAATATCATATCGTATGCATCATTAGTATAATTAATGGAAAACATAGCATGGAATAAGCAAACTGCATCTAGTGTATGCATACTTCAAAATATGGTTTTAGAAACTTGCACGATACTTGGAACAAAGAATATATATATAGATATATTTTTGAATCAACAAGTATTAAACGTTCGAAAATATGCCCACTCTAATAATAGAGTAAGGTTTAGTAAACTTGCCTGATGCTCGAGAGGTGATAGGGCTCCTGACCATGTCGAACAATCTAGACAAAGTCAAACGAAAGCACACGGTTAATCCCCTCGATAAACCACTTATAACTCAATGCTTAAACACGTAAGTGAAACACAACCAAGGCATTACTAGCTCGTTATAGGCTCATACTAAGTCCATGTTATTCGTCAAATACTTATATCACAAGTTTGGTTCGAAATCCATTCTCAAACCCAAGTTATACTTAACCATTTGGAGCCTTGGTTTCTAAGTCTCGTTTTCAGTGGTTTTCACTTGCGCGACCTTGACTAAAACATTTTTATAAAATCGAAAAATAATCTTTTTAATACGAATCCTTTTCGTGAGCCTTCCTAACTGTCTCTAGTATTATTCCTCAAGGTTTCAAATTTTAATATGACTCCGAAGTGGTCCAAATATAGACTCAAAATTGCTGACCAGAGATGGGTCGTTCTTCCGAACGGCGTTTACTAAAACTCACTTTTCTCTTAAACCGTTCGGCCAAATTAGGCGAACCACATATCATTACGAAGCTTATAACATAAACTACACAATCATGGGCAGTAGGACTCAAGGGTCGAGCTCTAACAGAGGAAAAACAGGGAACCAATCAGTAGGTAAAAATTTGGGCATTACGACGGCTATAAATCGGACGTTCCAAAAATCATAATCATCAAACCAAGCCACACCGGGCATACATACTTCTTATACACATGATTCTAATCTCAATCAGTCCAGGGATATCATACTTTAACATCTTAATCAACATAGGGCTTAATCAACTACAAGATCATGCTAACATGCTTATACTTAACACCATAATCTTAACTAAGCTAACAATCATCAAGAACATCCATAAAACTCAAAGTCAACTAAGGGTTCATGAGGTTTATACCTTTCTTGATGTGTGTAAAGACCTTGATCAACCTTGGTTAGTCCTTGTATAGCCTTAATACAACTTAGATCATCCAAAGAAAACAAGAAATTAAAGTTAGTTCCTTGAAAGTACTATTCATCCGTTCAAGGAACTGCAAAAACGAGGTCCTTACCATGCTGTTCTGGACGAGGTTCCTACAGAAGAGTTGTAGAGCTTCTCAATACCTTTCCAACAAGCTATAGAACGAAAAATTCCATTGAGAAATGAGGGAGATATGGTCGTTTTACAGAGCTGCTGTGTGTTTTGGCCGAATGGAGTGTTCTTGGAGAGAAAATAAAGTGCTTGCTTGGTTGCTTCTTGTTTTATGATCTCATCTTGCATTATTAGGATAATATCTAGTGTCTTATGTCATCTTCCACTAATTAGCTTGTAGTTAGTGGATTCTTATGTCACTTTCCACTACCAAACTTGTGTTTAGTGGAAATCTAGTCATGCTCCACTACTAGCTCTTTGTTGATGTAATCTTGTATCGTTTTAATACGATTAATATGTTACGACTTATACGTTGCACCTTATTACTCCACTGTGGTACATTACCTTAACTCGATCTTAATTCCAATATTCCTCGTTTATTCTCTTTTTATTACTTGTTCTCAGAAACGGTTCTCACGCTTTTCCGAATATTCTTAATCTCCTTGTTATAAAGTTTCAGCGGTTTCTAGAATCTTCGTTTCACTATCTCAGTGGTTTTCGTTCTAAATTCTCAAATCAAATATAATAAAATTCCAAAATATTAAATCCTCAAATCCTTAATTTAATATCTCATTTCTTGAATATAATAATATATAATTCACTGCCCGGTCAAATACTTCACCAAAATAAAATTTGGAATTTCTGAATTCCGATCGTCTTTGCATTCACTTATTTACTCCGTAGATCACTAATATGACTTTGAAATATCCACACTACGTCTCGTACATAGGTGGCATGAAAAATTTTCTTAACCCTCAAAATCACTATTCATCCACCAATATCACTATTCACTGTTGCACTTAATTATAATAAGAAAAGTTTTAAATTATTCCAAAAATTCGGGTTATTACATTCTCCCCTCCTTAAAAGGATTCCGTCCTGGAATCAACTTAGGAGTAACTGGGGGTACTTCTCTTCCATTGCACTTTCTAACTCCCAGGTGGATTCTTCCACCTCTTGATTTTCCACAAACCTCTCGCTAGCTTGGCAACCTCGTCACTTAGCACTTGCTCTTTTCTATCCGTGATTTCCACAGGTTGTTCTTTGTAAGTCAGACCAGGTGGTATATCTACCTGCTCGTACTCTAACATATGCCGGGCATCTATAGTATACTGACGTAGCATTGACACATGAACCCCGTTATGACCATTCTACAAGTTTGGGGGGCTGTAAGGCTGGCTCGTAGGCCACCTTCCTGACGCGTTTTAAAATCTCAGATGGCCCAATGAGTCTCGGGCTCACTCCCTTTTCTTTCCAAATCTCATTAATTCTTTCCATGGATATCTTTAGCATCACGAATCTCTAACCTCATATTCTCTATCTTGTTTGCACAGAAATACACCAGCATAAACTTGCTTGTCATTCATTAACTTGCCATTTAGCTTATCAATAGCAGTACTATCTCTATACTCGCGGGCTTAGTCCGCATACTTTCTCTGTCTATCTTGGTTGTCACTAGCCGCTTGTTGGTGAAATCTTTTGTCTTTCTAGTTTGTTGGACTAACTTGGATTTTGTGTAAAATCTCATCCTTTAATTCCCGATCATTCAGAATCCATCTCTGTCTCATTTTAATTAAGGGTATCGGCTACCACATTGGCCTTCCCTGGATGGTAGTGTATCTCACAGTCATAATTCTAGGTCAATTCCAGCCACTTCTCCATGTCATGTTATCTACTATCACGGGTAACTCAAAGCCAATTCATTACATTCCATAAAATTTGTGGGTGCATTAGTCAACCCAAAACAACCTCGCTGAAAACTCGAAGTGTCTATTCCAAGTACGAATCGCAGTCTTGGGTATATCCTCGGATTTAACTTCCAACTGGTGGTATCCAGTTCTTGAATAAATTTGGAAATACACAGCGTTTTTCCGCTGATCAAACAATCATTTACAAGGGTACCTATCCTCCAGGTCGAACTCATTCAACTCTCGAGGTTCGATGCATAATCTTGTGCTAACATCTTTCTCTCTTACGAACAACACCGGGGTTTCCCACGGTGATACACTGGGCCTTATCATACCCTTATACAACAATTCTTATAACTGAGTCTCTAACTCTTTCATTCCCACTATACTCGGAATACTCGGTATTCATTCTCATGTCATCCAAATCGATATCTGGTAGCTCATTAAAACCTTGTACAATCTCCCAAAACCATTGTAGTTCCCTTTTTACTTGATATCTCTTTTCTTGGCGTCAACCATAAGGGCTAATTAAGCCTCGTATTTCTGACGTAATAGTTTCTTAGTCTGAACTATACTCAAGAATCTCTGAATCTGCCTCCATCCTTTAATTATTACTCTTTTTCTTTGCAATCAATAGGCTCCATTGGGTGTCAACCAACCCATCCTTATTATCATATCAACTTCTCCCAACTTGAAAGGAATCAGGTCTATCAAAAGTGTCGACCTCATATTTCTAGTTCACAACCTGGATGTACCAGTCTTATGGGAAAATCCCTCGAATGGCTATTTCTACTTGTAATTATTCCCTTAGTGGCTCGGCCTTAAGGTTTAATTGTCATGCAACTTCTTGATATACAACGATACATTAGCTCTGTCTAAATAGTGTAGAAGGGCACCTGCTATTTAAAGGTCCTGACAGTGGGCTGCTTGTTGGAGGTAGCCCTGGTTGAAGCCTACTGGCTTTCTTTTCTTCTGTGTTCACAAACTCCGGAACAAACCTCGATAATTCAGAAAACTTGACCTCATACTCGGTCACAGTCATGGTTTCTTGTTTTAACTCTTTAACTTTCATTTTCATCCGGGTCTCCATATACTTCCGGAAATTATTCCTTTAAAACAACAAACGCTGCACCTCCCCCAAGTCACCATATCAGTTCCCTCTGACTCCATCGTCAGTACTTATCTTGCTAACCCAGAGGTAGTGTCCATTCGTAACAACTCCTCCAAAATCTCAATTCCACTATAGGGCATCTATCTAACACCGTTGTCACTGGAGTTCGCGGCACATCGCTATTTCTTTCACATATATCGATTGACACGCTTTCCATTATCATAATATCCTTGGGAGAATAAACCAATTTCATTGATATGTCACTAACATTCTACTCGTCTTAGGGATTCGCTCATGTCATAGGCGATTTCGTTGCGGATCTAATTCCTATCAGCGAATTTTGACTTATTTGACCTGGTTGGCCTCCCCTTGAAATTCAATAAGGATAACAAAATTTATGGGGCCTTGAAAGATAGCTCCCATATCAAAGAATATGTCACACACTGGTGATCATAAGGTTATGAGTTTTGAGGTAACCTTATTGGAGGTAAGAGAATTTTACCGAGAGATCAATATGATCATAAGAACTCAACGTTGTGTGCCTCAATTGAGACATTACTAAAGGTAATTAGCCTTCTTGTATTTCACAACTTACAAGTGATGGCGTCCCATCCGACTTCTATCACACAGACAGATAGTCCTTGTAGCCCCTATTAGTATAGGGTTGTTCGTCTCAGTGGAAGTTGAAAAGTATGAAAGCAATTCGAGATCAATTTAATGATTATCGTCTTTTGACAATATTTCTTAAAAGAACACCTTGGATTAAAAATTGAACAGATTCCAAAGGTGCGGTTTCCAAAGAAAATACAAAGAAAGAATAACCAAAAAGATACTGGTACTTAACAAACAAGTGGTGAGGTATCACCATAAGGTCATTCCTTATTTGAAGAAAAGTCAAAGCTTAAATAACATCATTTGACAGGGCTTCGAAAGCCTGAAAGTAGGCATCGTGACAGCCTCTAACACAATTGAAATCAATTATGATTTAACACAAGTGTTATTAAATAACTTCGAAGAGGGAATATACCCTTTATCAGAATTCTTTCTTGGAAAGTGGTCAAGATAGATCATTGATTGGGGAAATATCCCACATAATTTGCAAATGGGGAGGGTACTACCAAAGTCTCTACGGATGCCTTTTATGTCGGCTCCTCTAACGGATAATCGTTCAATTCTAAAGCTTTTCTTCTTCAGGCACACCCTAAGGTGCTCGATACTTACATCATTGCCGACTCATAATAGTCGCTAAGGATTCAGCCATCGACCCTTGCAATCGCAGGGAATTCTATTCAACTAGGCGCAAACAACTCAAGTAAGCGTTCTGTTCTATAAGAAGACTTCGATACCGTTGTCGCCCATAGCAACGACGAATTCCATATGTCAACTAGGCGGTACTCCGGAAGATCGTTAGAAACTACAAGCTTAAATCCGGTCTCTATTTCAATCATCCTTATACCCAATATTCCTTCTCCCATATCAATCCCGTGTGCTACATAAGCTTAACACTTTTGGCACAATAGCCTTTTCATTTAAGTCAATCCCGGAATTTCTCAGTCCGTCTTGGTCCTTAAATATATTTCGCCTTTACCGTCCAATCTCAACTTCATCATTTTATTTCTACAATCAGTTGTAGCAATCAGGGTCTGTCCACCACCCATATAACGGCTATCTTATCCAATCCACAGGGTTCGCTCTAATTTCCACTCTCTTTGGTGACATCCTCTGGCAATCAGAAAGACAAGGTTTGCCAAAATTTGGTGAATTTCTTTCCAAAATCAGGGAAATTTGATCAATCTATTTACTCACTATTAATGCTCGGATCTGATTTCCGACCTTTCTGTTCTATCCTCATAGCCAAAGCAATTTCCTTTCACTATCCTAGGCAACTAAGTACCCTTGATCGTTCGTGAAAAATCTGAACATCTTGGTTCTTACGTATGCCGCCTCCTTATGGGCAACTATAACCGACTACGAGTAATAGGTTTCGTTCAAGTCGAATCAATCCACTGATACTGGCTATACTGCCTCTACCTCTTCTGCTTTAGAGATTCTACTCCATTCTCTTTGTCATATCTCTTGGTGAATCATAAACGATCTTTAAACTCTCGTCTCGTCACTTATTTGTCCCTTGAAGGTTAGTACGGTCTTATTATTAGACCTCAAGTAACACACCACATCTTTATCAATCAACACGTCCTCCACAAGATTCTTTCCTTGACCCACTATGGGGTCTTCCTCTAGATCCTCCTATGGATCTCCCTTTATCGGGTCTCTGTCCATTTCAAGGAACGCATCATCAATTTCCTACTCGAAGGCCTCGGGATCTGGTATCTCAGAGTCCCATCCATCTATAACTCATACGAATCGAAGTGACTAACCATGAAGTCCTAAGTACGGTTTCCAAAAGAAGTCCCCTCTCGGGCTTCATCTTAAACAGTCAGGGTCATGTCCTCTAACCCGACTACGAACTCAATTGGAGCTCTAGATGCTCTTATCATTCTTAAGGGTATTGTAAGACTCGATCTCCTATCGTTTCTGAGGACTGTAACCTAAAGCTCTGATACCATCTCTGTAACAGCCCAAAATCCGGGGTCAGGGATTTAGGGTTGTCATAATCCATGTACTCCTTGCCTTACCTGTATTACTCACACCATTCATAATTTACCTGTTCATGACCCCACAACATATATCTCACACACACACACACACAGGTTAGAGTCTCAGAAACGACACCATACAATAACTGCGGAATAATTAACTTTTATTACAATACCCAAATGTCTTTGAATCTGTCACTGATACAATTCCTAAGTAATGTTACATCATCAACTTAGCCTTCTGATGCTCACAATCCTCTCATACCATTCATATCTATACATAAGTTGAATACCAAAAGCTGTAGCCTGATTCGATTGGTTCGTACTATTCTCGGGATCACTGCTAAAAACTGTTTGTGGAAACGCCTTGCGGGGTATGTGCCGTCCCATTGGCATCCTGCTTCGCTGCTATATAATATATATAAAACAATAGCAAGAGTGAGCGATAGCTCAGCAAGGTAATGAAAGTATGGCATAATTCTGCCTTTAATTCAACCCAGAAATAAAGCGGGTATAAGACAATAACTTGTCAAAATATCTTGATACTGAAATCATTTTCTTATCGGAATGTATTCCAAAAATAGTACCATTGTGGTATTTCAAATATCATTTCATAACACTCTGCAACTTTCAATGTTTATACTATGAACAAAGTTCTAGTATAGTATAAAAGATGAAATAACAAGATAACTCAGTATATCCTTTCTGTAAGATATCTGCTATATAAAATATAAGCAGACTATCAACATATACTTGAAAGATGAAGTTCTAAGGAAATTCAATATAGGGTTTCCATAACCCAAAATCCACTTATACATATATATCCTTAATCAGGTTTTATCAGAGTCATAACTCATAAAATAAAAGATGAAGTTGTAGGAATTTCCAGATATCATCTTTCATATCAAACATTTATCTCATATCATATTCTGGAAATAAAGACAAGGCAAAATATTTCCAATCCACTTTCTAAACTTGAACAACTTGCATGAACTTGAATAACTGGAATAGCTTGAATGAACTTTTCTTTTCTGGAATCTCGCTTAAAACATGTTCTTTCTCTGATAACTTGCATAAAACATTTTCTTTCATGGATGATGAACTGTAGACGGAGATTCTGGGCGACAGGGATACCTCTACGATGATCAGTCGTAAGGCAATCCCCACTGCTGTTTTTCTACGTAGAAGGGAAAATAGGGTAGACGCTAACTGACCACTACCTCCCCGCCAATCGGTTGTAGGGGAAGAGCATACCCATTCCTTAGGGGTACCCATTCCTTAGGGGCCTCCGATGCTCTTCTCTCATCCTACGGTCGGGCACTATCTGATAATCTAAGGGAAGTACAGACCAGTTCATAGACTGTCAGTCTCCTCGTAATTCCCTTAGGGGACAGGTCGCCACTCAGTCCCTTACATATTCTCCGAGTTCAAGAAAATCCATAACTTTGAAACATAAAGTTCCTTTCCCTTTTTCCCAAGTATACGACTCCACAAAGTAGTCATATCTGGTTGGAAAGGAAAATTCACCCATATTTCCCAAGCTGATGCTTGTTCATGGATGCAACTAATTCCACTGATCTTACCCCTCGAATCTTGAGGAAGTAATCAAAATCATTTTGATGATAGCATACAAAGCTGTTAAATGAATAGTTTCGAAAAGATTTAGGACCGGGCAGTCCACTTGGAACGAACATAAAATCTTGAGAAAGGTCCCCTAAGTTTTGTAGTTTGAGCGAACATTTAAGTCTTTCTGGATATAGACTTAAACGGGAAATAGATTTTGGGAACCTTCTCTATTTATAATAAAAATTGACTGAAATATACTTTATTAGCTATCTAGGGTTTAAAATAGTTTTCACAAAATACTTCCTTAAGAAGTAGGGCTTTAAATAATTAATGCAAACTATATTTAATAAAGAATATTTATTTAGAAATAATTTCTAAATACTTTCTTAACAAAAGGGTCGATAACAACTGTTCATCAAATATTTAAAATATACCCTTAATAGATTAAACTCCCAATGATCTTTAATTTGTAAACCACTTATCGAGATTAATTGTAATAACACAATAAAATAACCCCAGATAGCAACTGATACCATTCTTAGTATGTAAAATAAATATAGAGAATATATAATATATCTCTAGATAACAACTGATACCATTCCCGGTCCAAAGTATAAATGCAGAGTATATTCCCCCTACTGAGGGTTTTACTTAGCACATCAGCTCCAAAATATTACTACTATAACCATAGCTTATAAGCTCAACTCAGATCAATAACTTTTACTTAGCATCATACGTATCGTTTCGAAATCATGAACACATAACATATAACTCAATATCTTTTATTATCACAACAATAATAGTTTATAGAAGCATAGGTTTGAAAACTTGTATGCATCTATCATATGCATATATTACGTCTCAACATTTTTAGTACCATTACATCTATATACGATGTAAGGTTTGAAAACATGCATAATATCATATCGTATGCATCATTAGTATAATTAATGGAAAACATAGCATGGAATAAGCAAACTGCATCTAGTGTATGCATACTTCAAAATATGGTTTTAGAAACTTGCACGATACTTGGAACAAAGAATATATATATAGATATATTTTTGAATCAACAAGTATTAAACGTTCGAAAATATGCCCACTCTAATAATAGAGTAAGGTTTAGTAAACTTGCCTGATGCTCGAGAGGTGATAGGGCTCCTGACCATGTCGAACAATCTAGACAAAGTCAAACGAAAGCACACGGTTAATCCCCTCGATAAACCACTTATAACTCAATGCTTAAACACGTAAGCGAAACACAACCAAGGCATTACTAGCTCGTTATAAGCTCATACTAAGTCCATGTTATTCGTCAAATACTTATATCACAAGTTTGGTTCGAAATCCATTCTCAAACCCAAGTTATACTTAACCATTTGGAGCCTTGGTTTCTAAGTCTCGTTTTCAGTGGTTTTCACTTGCGCGACCTTGACTAAAACATTTTTATAAAATCGAAAAATAATCTTTTTAATACGAATCCTTTTCGTGAGCCTTCCTAACTGTCTCTAGTATTATTCCTCAAGGTTTCAAATTTTAATATGACTCCGAAGTGGTCCAAATATAGACTCAAAATTGCTGACCAGAGATGGGTCGTTCTTCCGAACGGCGTTTACTAAAACTCACTTTTCTCTTAAACCGTTCGGCCAAATTAGGCGAACCACATATCATTACGAAGCTTATAACATAAACTACACAATCATGGGCAGTAGGACTCAAGGGTCGAGCTCTAACAGAGGAAAAACAGGGAACCAATCAGTAGGTAAAAATTTGGGCATTACGACGGCTATAAATCGGACGTTCCAAAAATCATAATCATCAAACCAAGCCACACCGGGCATACATACTTCTTATACACATGATTCTAATCTCAATCAGTCCAGGGATATCATACTTTAACATCTTAATCAACATAGGGCTTAATCAACTACAAGATCATGCTAACATGCTTATACTTAACACCATAATCTTAACTAAGCTAACAATCATCAAGAACATCCATAAAACTCAAAGTCAACTAAGGGTTCATGAGGTTTATACCTTTCTTGATGTGTGTAAAGACCTTGATCAACCTTGGTTAGTCCTTGTATAGCCTTAATACAACTTAGATCATCCAAAGAAAACAAGAAATTAAAGTTAGTTCCTTGAAAGTACTATTCATCCGTTCAAGGAACTGCAAAAACGAGGTCCTTACCATGCTTTTCTGGACGAGGTTCCTAAAGAAGAGTTGTAGAGCTTCTCAATACCTTTCCAACAAGCTATAGAACGAAAATTTCCATTGAGAAATGAGGGAGATATGGTCGTTTTACAGAGCTGCTGTGTGTTTTGGCCGAATGGAGTGTTCTTGGAGAGAAAATAAAGTGCTTGCTTGGTTGCTTCTTGTTTTATGATCTCATCTTGCATTATTAGGATAATATCTAGTGTCTTATGTCATCTTCCACTAATTAGCTTGTAGTTAGTGGATTCTTATGTCACTTTCCACTACCAAACTTGTGTTTAGTGGAAATCTAGTCATGCTCCACTACTAGCTCTTTGTTGATGTAATCTTGTATCGTTTTAATACGATTAATATGTTACGACTTATACGTTGCACCTTATTACTCCACTGTGGTACATTACCTTAACTCGATCTTAATTCCAATATTCCTCGTTTATTCTCTTTTTATTACTTGTTCTCAGAAACGGTTCTCACGCTTTTCCGAATATTCTTAATCTCCTTGTTATAAAGTTTCAGCGGTTTCTAGAATCTTCGTTTCACTATCTCAGTGGTTTTCGTTCTAAATTCTCAAATCAAATATAATAAAATTCCAAAATATTAAATCCTCAAATCCTTAATTTAATATCTCATTTCTTGAATATAATAATATATAATTCACTGCCCGGTCAAATACTTCACCAAAATAAAATTTGGAATTTCTGAATTCCGATCGTCTTTGCATTCACTTATTTACTCCGTAGATCACTAATATGACTTTGAAATATCCACACTACGTCTCGTACATAGGTGGCATGAAAAATTTTCTTAACCCTCAAAATCACTATTCATCCACCAATATCACTATTCACTGTTGCACTTAATTATAATAAGAAAAGTTTTAAATTATTCCAAAAATTCGGGTTATTACACTTTCCCGGATGATAATTGATTGTACACTGATAATCACTAAATAACTCCAACCACCACCGTTGTCTCATGTTCAAATCCTTTTGTATGAATAGATACTTTAAACTTTTATGGTCGCAGAAGATCTCAATTTTAGCCCCGTATAGGTAGTGCCTCCATTTTTGAAAGGCGAAGACGATAGCAGCTAATTCCAAGTCATGTGTAGGGTAATTGAGTTCGTTAGGTTTCAATTTTCATGAAGCATACGCTATTACCTTTCCTTGTTGCATGAGTACACATCATAATCCTTCATTTGATGCATCACTATAAATTACACAGTCTTCACAACCATTAGGCAAACCCAATATTGGCGCGGTGGTCAAATTGTTTTAATATTTTTGGAAGCTTTTCTCACAGAGTTCGTCCCACGAGAACTTCGTAGTCTTTCTCGTCAAATGAGTTAGACGTTGAGCAATCTTCGAGAATCCTTTAACAAAGCGACACTAATAGCCAACCAATCCTAGAAAACTTCGAACTTCTTTAACGTTTATTGGATTTTTCCAATTTGTTATAGCTTCAATCCTTGTAGGGTCTACTACAACTCCTTCCCCTGAAACAATATGTTCTAGGAGTGCCACTTTCCTTAGCCAAAACTCACATTTACTGAACTTAGTGTATAATTTTTCTTGGAATAATGTTTCCAACACCATCCTCAAATGTTGTTCATATTCTACTTCATTCTTTGAGTAAATCAATATATCATCGATAAATATCACTACAAACTTATCCAAGAATGGTTTAAATACTTTATTCATCATATCCATAAAAGCTGCCAGTGCATTAGTCACTCCAAAAGGCATCACTCTAAATTCAAAATATTCATATCGAGTGTTAAAAGCTGTTTTCAGGATGTCTTCCTCTCTTACACGTAATTGATGGTAACCCGTCCTTAGATCCAATTTGGTGAATACTTTAGCTTGACTGAGTTGATCGAACAAAACATCAATATGAGGTAAGGGGTACTTATTATTTGTGGTGACTTGGTTCAGTTGTCGATAATCGATACATAAGCGCAGATATCTATCTTTTTTCTTCACAAACAATACTGGAGATCCCCAAGGTGACACGCTGGGTTGTATCATTCCTTTGTCCAATAAGTCATCTAATTGAATCCTTAATTCTTTTAACTCTGCAAAAATTAAACCTATTGGGAAGAAAGGTTTATCACCCACAAAACTCAACTCTGCTCGTTCTGGAATTTTAAAAGTGACAACCTTTTTTTGACAATCTAATGCAGCATAATATTTAGCAAGCCAATCTATTCATAATATATCTTTAATATCATATATGGGTAAAGGAACAAGGTCTATAGGTAGGGTTTCTGTTAGGTCCTGATAAGTTTGTAGAAGGGGGGGGTTGAATACAAACTATACCGTTTTATCGAATTTGTATTGTTCGTGATTAAACAATTCAATAACAAATTATTGCGGAATTAAATGAAAAAAAATTCAAGTTAAATATAACTTATATTAAACTTGAAAGGTGTTACAAATATTGTACTGATTACAAAGATTGAATCTCAAATTAATTAAAACAAATTTAGAATAAATTCAACATGAACTTATCTATTTTTGTAATAAAAAGATAGAACGATAAATGATAGTTTGAGATAAATTCTAGGGATAAAGATCTGCTAGATAGTCAAAGCAGTGCGATTAATTAATTTCTAGTGGCTTGGATATAACAATCATTACAAGAAATTAATTCTCTGATCAGAAATGAATTCCGGCAGTTGAGAGAATTTAAGGCAGTTTCTTTGTTTAGAAGATGTAATGTTGTGTACTAACTGTCTCTATCCTTTTTCTTTTTGATGATCTACTTTTTCAACTGCTTTGCATTTCCTTTTGTACGCTTTATTTTGATCTGTATGACCTCCAGAAAATGCTTAGCATAACTGTCTGTATGACCTTCAAAAGGCTTGGCATGACTGATCATTTTGCTTTGTATGACACTCGGTATGACCCTCCTTTGAACTAGCATGACACTCGGTATGACCCTCTTAAATCAGTCATATTACTTTGAATTTCAGGTCATATCAAGATAATAATAATTCTAATTTAATTATCCTTATAATTAATTTGAGAAATAAATTAATTCGTGTTGAATTAATTTATTGAATAAATTAATTAATATATAATTAATTAAAAGAGAGTTACTACATATATTTGAGAGCAGAAATATCCCTTAAAACACTGATATTAATAAAGAACTTCCACCGGAAGATGTTGACACTCGATGTACTATCTGGTTCATAAGTGATTAACTGCAATGTATGTTCTTCATATCTTGACTTTAAGTTGTGGCCCTTTTACTTCTTCTTTTAATTAAACCCTGTAACTTGTACACTTGCTGTCACACTTCTGAAATCTCTGTCACATTAATAAATTCACTTTCTTGAATACTTCACTAAGGCTTGATCAATTAATTTAACTTCTTTCAATGTAGAATTACTTCAAGTCTGTAGATGACTTTAATCTTCATTCTCTTGACTGATATAATTTTCTGAGATTCCTGTGACATATTAATTATTATTTACTTATTACATTCTTGTTTAAGTTGAGTTGTATCCTCGATTTTTACAAATAGACCTATACATATGTCTTTCAATCTCCCCATATTTTTTGTTAGAAAATAACAACCAAATACCTAGAGGATAACTCAACTAATTAAACAAGTAAAAATAAGACTTTAGGAGCCAAGTAAATAATAAAAGAAAGTTCTGGTTTATATATAACATTTCCAGATTCAAACATTTAAAGATAAATACAAGATAGATGTTCCTCTAGACTGAACATATGATTACATTGATCATATCTTGATTTACCTAAGCTCTATACATATTACAATAAAAAATTGAGCTAGTGATCACTCTGCTTGATCACTCATTTCACCCTCTTCCAAAGCATCTAGCAATTCTTTGTCCAGGACACGATCACTTTCAGATGTGAAATTTGTTGGTCTGACTGGTTGAGTTGTGACTTTCTTCAATCTATTTTTCAACTGATGATACCTTTTTATGTTGGCTATGTAATAGTCTTGAATGAGGTCAGCAACTTAAGTCTTTTCTTTTGAAGCAAATCCAGTTGTCCTTAGCATGTTTTCCAGCTTGATTAGATGCATTTCAGGGAAGGTCTTCAATGAAACAGGGTCCACTCCACAGGATTGAAGTGCTCTACCTTTGTAAAACTTGACTTCAAATGGAACATCAACAATCTGAGGACTAGCCCTTGTAGCAAATTCTTTGAGTTGCTCATGCAGCAGTACATTTAGATGAGAAGATTCTTTCACTCTGCTTATGAAAACCCAAAGTTCTAACAGAGATCTACTAGCAAAGCAATCGAGAGAGACTGTAAGAGTTCCTATGCTTTGACAAGACACGTAGATAACTGTCTCATTTCTCACTCTGTCAAATCCTGTGATAATCCTTAAGATTTCTTCTTTTAGAGCTTTCATGTACACTGTATTATCAGGATTGACATTCTTGAATTTTTGAAGAAGACTGATAAACTCCCGATCATTGTTTGATCTTTTTTGAGGGAGAGCAAACATTTCTTTGGCTTTGGTCCATTTATCACCCTTCTTCAACCTTATATCTAGCCTCCGGTCTTTGACTTCCAAGCTATGAAGACGTTGTTTCTCTTAATGCTCAGCTTTTTGAATCTTTAGCTTTTCAGAAATAATCTGAGAGACCTTAGCATTTTCATCTTGCTTCCTCCTTATTTCTTCTTGATGCTTCCTCAGCTCTTCTTCAAAGACAGGATCAAAGTTGAAAAGATCATTTTGATCATCCCATTCAGCGCAGTCAGCTTCCTCTTCAACATCCTCCTGAACACCAAATAGAAAATCCTCTTGTTCATCTTGGTAGTAGAAGTCATCTTGAAGAAGCTTTCCCTTCCCTTTGTCCTTTCCAAAAGCTCCTCCAGCTTCTCCTCATCCTCTATTCTCCTTATTCTCCCCCTTAGTTGAGGAATCCTCTACAGATTTAGCTTTTTGAGCTTCAGGATTTACCTCCCTTCTTTCTCCAGCGTCTCCTTCATCTGCTCCTTCATCATTGTCATAATCCTCATCATCATCATCATCACCCTCAGAGAAAGTCTTCTATTCAGCTGTGGGTTGATGAGAGTTCCTGATCATTAAATACAGGTGCTTCATCCCTTCATTGAGATGCTCCATTCCTCCTTCAATTTTTTCAAACCTTTCAGCATCAAACATTTGATTTTCATCGACTATTTTCTGAATCAAGTTCACCTTGGCAAAAATGGAAGCAATCTCCTTGACACTCTCTGCTTTTTGAGCATTTGAATCTGAAAGTCCAGAGATGTTCCCTCTGGGAGGGGAGAAAATGATTCTATTTGAGTTGGCGAAGAATCAGATTTTCCCTCAGATGCCTGTGAAGGCACTTCTACCGTAACTATGGTAGGCACTATAACCAATTGAAGATCACCTAAGTGTTCTCCTGACAAAGTGTCATGAGTATTATCTAGAGATAGGTTTACTCCCATTGTGAGTAATGGAAGTGTGCTCGACTCAGTACCAGATGCCACGGCCCTATGGCGAATTTCAATAGATCCACCCTGTTGAGAGGGTGTCTCCAGAGACTGTTGAATGGCCATTTCTAAATCCATATCCTGTTGAGAGGATACAGACGGGCTAACAGTTATCTCCCTATAGGTTCTTCTCTTCTTTGGAGGTGGAGACAGAGCTGTGGGTTCACTCAAATTATCTTCATCACTACTACTTCTGTTTCTGACAAGTACATTAGGCTCAGGCTGATTGGTCAAGGGAGTTGACTCAGTGTTTGGCTCTATGACCGGGGATAGAGTTTGTGGTTCTACAAACTCTTGGTCAGCCCTATTAACCACTTGGGTTTCAGCAAAAATAGTAGAAGTAGAGATAGGATATACTACCTATAGTGGAAGATCATCTGAAGTGCCAGCTGAAGTGGATGCAGCCACTGGTTGTTGTTGCACAAAGACATGAGGAAGTAGAGGTTCAAGAAAATTTCTAAGATGAGAGATTGGAACCACTGGAAGTCTATGTGATCTAGAGGAGGTGCTCAATCTTTGATAAAAGGCATTTGTGGAGGTAGCAGGAACAACAAAGCGAACATTATGAAATAAAATCTTGTGTTCCTCAGAAAGTAAGTGATTGATGATAAGTGTTAAGAACCGAGAATAATAACATTGTTATTCCCAGACAATGAATCTAGATTGTAAAAGGGGGGTTGAATACAATCTATAAAAATTTCTTTAGTTCTTGACAGAAAAGATATGATAGTAAATTCAAGAACAGAAAAACAAACAAGATAAGATAACACAAGAATTAAAAATTCAGGTGGATTGATTTATCCACCTAAGAGATTTTTATTAGAAGAAATCGATGTGATGTTTATGAATAAACACACATCTACATACACACTATTCTAGCTTCAGCAATTTACAAAGGATATTACTTTTAGCTCTCTAAATTGCCTAACTGATTTCTTGGGTTCTAGAATAATGCTACACTTGGTTATATAACCCAAGTTTACAAGATATTTTGAACATCTAATAATACAAAAAGTAAAACTGTCCAAAATCCTTGTTTCTTCATTCTGAGTAGTGGTCCATGTGTTGGTAGCTTGCCCTTCTTGGATGATTGTCTTTTATGGAAATGCTACTTTTGACCAGACAAAACAGAATGCTTCTTCTTCTCGTGAGTTTACTAGAAATGCTGGTTTCCATGTTCTGTGAAATCTGTCAACCCATGTGCTCTGTCTGAACTGTCTTTTTCACAAAGTACAGAGTGTATCCGTAGAAGCCATTTGAGTTGTATCCGTTGAGAGTATCTTGATCACATCCGTAGACGGCTAGTACTGATATCCATAGACAGTACTTTGTCCACATCCGTAGAAGGCTATTGTTGCTATCTGTAGACAGTCAATTTCACTTATGTAAAATTACAAGGCATAAACTATTTACAATTAGCCTCCCTATTCTACATATCCATTAATAGTCAACATGACTTATTCAGCCTAAAAACTAATACTCCAACTTCTACATCAGGATTACACATCAGGACTGCACATCAGGATTGTACATCAGGATTGCATATCAGGATTGCATATCAGGATTGTACATCAGGATTGCATATCAAGATTGCATCTCAGGAATATACATCAGGATTGCACAAGCATGTTACATTGAGTCTTATCCGTAGATAAGCTCCCCTTCTACAGATACTGCAAATGCATGTTATCCGTTGAAGGCTACATTTTTACTTATATAATTTTTACTATATTAGTCTAGTTATCATTAAGAAACAGCATAGTTCCTAACAAACATTTGACCTTCTTACCAGCATCAATGTCTTTCCTAGCACTACTAAGTCTCCTCACAATAATATCCCAAAGAAGACTACCAATGTCAAGTCTACGTTCAAAAACAATAGCAAAAGCAATATTCTGAATAAGAGATGTAATGCTTTAAAAATTGTTTTTGGTGCAGTTACTAAAAACTTTGGCAATGGTAACAAAAAATAAATCCCATTCACAAGCAATATTACTTTTTAAAAGCCTGGGTAATATTAAATCACCTCTATAATCAATACTAGAGAAGAATTGAATCAAATCTTGATCAGAAGGGAATCTATCAAAATTGTCTTTAAGAAACATAAACACATCACAGAAAATACCCTTAGAAACTGTGTACTGATGATTTTGGATAGTAAATGAAAAAGATTTCAAATCATCAGCAACAACAACAGTTGAACACAAGAGACGCAGGGGTTCAAATTTTAAATCAACAGATGCACAAATCGCATGACTCACACATGACTGCTCATTTAAAAAACGAGTCCACGGTCTAAAACGTTCAACTGAACACCTCTGGGGATCAAAATAACCAACATAATTATTAAAATGCTCAATCTCAAAATTTACAGCCATTTTAAAACCAACACACGGAAATTTAATTAATTAGGTTATTTCGAATTTTTAGGATTTTAAAATTAATTAAAAATTAAGTAAAAAATCCGAAAATTCAAAAAGTCACCAAAATTAAAATTCAGTAAGAACACAACCAGATTATATAGATAAACACCAAACAATCAACGTTAAGCACACAAATAGATTATATATATATAAGCAATCCACACAAACTGTCTGATTTTAAAACCTTAATAAAAAATTAGATTTTAAGTACTCAAAAGAACGGGCTTGAAGTGATCTACACACCGGTGGTTTTGGATTCAAAAACTAGCAAGAATCGAGCAAGTAACTGGTAAAAATTCGACAGAAGTTCTTTACAAAAAAAACTAAGGGGTCATTTGTTAATCACTGAATGAGACTGAATTAGCTGGATCATGAATCATTCATTGTTCATGTCATTTGGTTGGTGTCTAAAATTTTCTGAACGACACCTGAATTTCTCTGAACCACTCCACCTTAAAATTTTGCCTGGATGGTTCAAAACTCTATTGTTTCTTCTCACCTCTTTATATATTCGAATACATATTTGTTTTATGTTGCATTATATGACTTATAATTATTTATTGTTATAAATATATTTTATTTGTACTAAAATTATTAGTATATAAATATGAATCAAAAGTTTATATTAATTGTAATAAACAATTAACTTTAGAGTTGTAAAATGTTTTTGTTATTTTTTTGAATTTAAGTTTATAATTTATTTTTGTATACTTGCAAAATATTTGTTTTATTTTACCCAAGTTTCTAAATTTCTAAATTTATAGTTTACATATTTGTTGTCCATATTTTTATTTTATCGAGATGAACAAAATTTTAATCTATTAGTTTTATAGGTTTAGAAAACTATTAATGTTATAGAGTTGTCATTTACTCGTAGATACATACAGTTGAACCTCTATACAGTATATGCTTGGAACTAGAAAAATATATTATTATAAGGAGGTTAGTAATTTTTAAATGAATTTATATAGTGTTTGGGTCATAATTTTTTATTATTCTAAGGAAGAGAGGTTCTACTGTATTTGCAAAATATTACTATTACTTATATTTAAATGAATTTGTTGATAAAGACAGGACAATAAAAATATATTTATTGATTTCTTTTATTTGTTAATTCAAACAAAAAATCATTGGAACCATTCAGTAATTTTGTTATTTCAAAAAGTTATTCATTCAGAAACCTTTTTTATTCAGAAATTTGACTCCTTCAGAAATTCGACTCATCCAGAAAAATGATTCAGATTTAACAAATGACCCCTAAGTCGGGAGTAAAAAGTTCACTAAGTAAGAACTTGAGTGAGTATGACCTGAGAATAAAAAAAATGCTAAGAAAAAAAAATATATATACATACTACTAGTCAGTGTTCTAAAAAGCGCAAAGCGGTCCTAAGCGGTGAGAGGACCTTCCAGCGCTTAAGCGGCTAAGCGGACGCTTAAGCGGAATTTTAAGTGGCTCACTAATCGGATTAATAATATATATATATATATATATATATATATATATATATATATATATATATATATATATATATATATATATATATATATATATATATATACTAGCTTATATCCCGTGCGATGCACGGTCTTCTTTAATATTTTCTTATTTTTTATTTAGATTTTAGTTATTATATATAATTTGATAAAATTTTAATATATATATATATATATATATTGGATTTATAAATCTAACAATATAATATTTAAATTTAATATATTATTGATGTAATCAATATTAGTATTTTAGATATTAAAATATAAAATATTTCAAAATAACAGATTTAATTATTCGTATTTTTTTACTCTTAAAAATCTAAAAAGGTGCTTGTTCAATATACCGAGTTTGTTTGAATATACTATTACTTTTATTTTCATTAATTATCTCGTTTAAATTGAATGTTAAAAAAATTATAATAAACATGAATTTCATAAGTTTAATATAATAATATTACCAATATATCTATCTTTTGCCCGTGTTATTTTTAATTTGAACATGAGTTGTTTCAGTTAAAAAAATATAAAACAGGTAATATCCTTATTAACAATTATATAAAATTATATTAATTTTTTTTATATATACGTCGTCTGCATTACTTTTAGAAAATTAGTTGTTTAAGTTAGAAAATATAAAAGACGTAATTTGTTTAGCTGAAAAAAATAACTTGTTATTTATTAATATTTATATAAAACAATATTACCATTTACATGTATTATATTTAGAAGATAAGTTGTTTTATTTAGAAAATATAAAACACATAATGTGTTTTAGCTGTCGGTTATAAATATATAATAATATTACCATTATATATATATATTGGTCCGTCTTATTTTTAGAAAATGATTTGTTTTAGTTAAATAGATATATGAAATAGGTAATATGTTTTAGCTGAAAAAGGTAATTGGTTATCAATAACTTGGTTTCCATATATGTGTCCTATTTATAAGATGAGTTGTTTTAGGTAAAAAATATATAAATAATGTGTTTTAGCTGAAAAAGGTAATGGTTATAAATATATAATAATATTACCATATTATATATATGTTGCCCGTTTTATTTTTAGAAGATAAGTTGGTTTAGTTTAAAAAAAAATATAAAATAGGTAATGTAGTGAAAAAAGGTAATTGGTTATTAATAAATTGATTATAGATAGGCCCGTGAATCGGCCCAAATACCGACCGACCGACCAACCGACCGACCGACCAAAACTTTTAATGTTTCGTCTTTAATAATATAGTATAGATTTAAATTTTTAAATATGATATTATTACATGTAAAATTAAAATTATGTAATAATTAAGTAAAACGAATTTAAAGATAAAACGTTCTTAACCAGAAAAGGTAATTTTAAAATTTTATGATAATTATAGTCATATTATAATAAATATTATTATTTTAAAATTAAAAATTAGCAGGTCAACATCATTTTGACCGCTTAAATCCGCTTAATGACCGCTTAATCCACTTACTAGACCGCTTAATCTTCAAAAATGCATAATTACCCGCTTAGTATAAAATCGAAGTGTTTAGTGTCCGATTCCACTGACATAAATAAATATATATATAATAATTAGCAAATTATAACTGTTATGACCTTGTCAATATGACCAAACAATGGGTCATACCGACAGTCATAGCAGTTCAAAACTGTTGACCCAAAAAAACGATTACATGACAAAAAAAAAATTCAACTATTATGACTTAAAAATAGGTCATATCGAGAGTCATAGTAGTTAAAACACTGTCATGACTCAAAAAATAAGGCAAATAATTTACAGAGAATAGGAAAAATTACAGATAATTCACATAATATTCAGAAAAGTGCATTTAATTAACAGATTATTTATATATAAATCAGAAAAATGCCAATAATTATCTAAGAATGCACTAAATAATTTACAGAAAATGCAAATAATTGACAGAAAAATATGTACAAATATAGAATATTCACAAAATTAAAGTAAAATGCAATAAATTTACAGAAAACTATAAAAATGCATATAATAAACATAAACCTGCAGAAAAATAAGCACAACACTTTACAACATCTGAAAAATAATCTGAATGATTCCAAATAAGTAAATTTTCAATAAAAATAAATTTCTCTACAATTTTATCATAAAAATCTGAGAAAAATATTTTTAGAGAAAATAGATTATTTAAAAATATTTAAATTAACAAGCTTACAAATCAAACGAGGAATGACAAAAATAAACAGTAAATATGAACAAGAGAAAATGATTTAATTAAGAACAAACATCAGATATAGATATAATTAATCACTAAGACTATTTAACATACCCAATTTACCAACTAACCTGGTAAATGTGGATTCATCAAGAGATTTAGTAAAAATATCTGATGTTTGTTCCTCTGTGGGTACAAAATGTAACTCCACAGTACCATCCATGACATGCTCTCTGATAAAATGATACCTGATGTCAATGTGCTTGGTTCTCGAGTGTTGAACATGGTTGTTAGAGATTGCTATGACACTTGTATTATCATATAAAATTGGAATTTTGTTCAATACAAAACCATAGTCCTTCAATTGATTTCTTATCCACAATATCTAGGCACAACAGCTTCCAGCAACAATATATTCCGCTTCTGCTGTTGAATTGGAAACTGTTTGTTGTTTCTTGCTATACCAGGAAATCAATCTACCACCTAGGAATTGACAACTCCCAGAGGTACTCTTTCTATCCATAACACTACCTGCATAATCAGAATCTGTATATTCAACAAGATTAAAACTAGAATATTTATGGTACCAGATACCTAGATTTGGTGTACCCTTAAGATATCTCAAGATTCTTTTAACAGCAACGAGATGCAAATCTCTAGGATCCGCTTGGAACCTTGCACACAAGCATGTAGCATACATAATATCTTGTCTACTAGTAGTAAGATAGAGTAATGAGCCAATCATACCTATGTAGCTTGTAAAATCTACCTTGATAGAATTATCACAAGCTCCAAGCTTGACAGCTGTAGATGATGGAGTCCTTGCTGATGCTGAATCCTTCATGTGATATTTCTTGAGGAGTTCTTTGAGATACTTGGATTGACAAATAAATAAACCATCTAACCTTTGATTTACTTGCAATCCAAGAAAGAACTCCAGCTCACACATCATACTCATTTCAAACTTACTCTGCATTAGCTTAGCAAATCTCTTGCAGAGATCATCATTAGTAGACCCAAATATGATGTCATCCACATAGACTTGGACAAAAATCACATCATTTTTATGTTTCTTAGAAAAAAGAGTTTTGTCTATGATACCTCTAACAAAACCATTTTCAATAAGAAAACCAGAGAGAGTGTCCTACAATTTTCTCGGGGCTTGTTTGAGACCATAGATAGCCTTGAAGAGAAAGTACACAAAGTCCAGCAACTCCTAATTTTCAAAACCAGGGGCTGTTCTATATACACTTCTTCATCCAGCTCACCATTCAGGAATGCACTCTTAACATCCATTTGATAAACTTTAAAATTGGAGTAAGCTGCAAATGCTAGGAACATCCTAATGGCCTCAAGCCTAGCCACTAGTGCATAGGTTTCGTCATAATCAATGCCTTCAGCTTGTGAATACCCTTGAGCAACCAGTCTTGCTTTGTTTCTTGTCACTATGCCATCTTCATCTAACTTGTTTCTGAATACCCATCTTGTACCAACTACTTTCCTGTTCTTTGGTTTATGTACCAGCTTCCAGACTTGTTGTTGTTCAAATTGATTGAGTTAATCTTGCATAGCAATTACCCAATCAGGATCACTCAGTGCTTCTTCAGTCTTCTTTGGTTCCATTTCAGAAAGAAACCCTGAATAATGACATTCATTATGAGTAGCACTTCTAGTTCTAACTCCAACACCTGGATCACCAATAATCATCTCAAAAGGATGAGCTCTATTCCAAACAGTTTGTCTTGGAAGATTTGATCTTGATGATTCGCCTCGAAATTCATTATGGTGTTGTGAATGACTAGTTGACCCTTCATTTCCTCCCCCTGAGTTGTTGCTAGATTGTCTTGATGATTCTTCTCCAGTGTTAGTGGTATCTCCATTGTTACCAGTGTTTCCACCACCACCATGATCATTATCATCATTGTTATTGTTATCACCAGCATCAACCTCGGGTGGAGTTTCATCATCTGATTCTGAATCTGGCAAGTTATCAAACTTCAGTTTCTCAGATGAATTTTCTGTTTGGATACTTGGGAGTTTAGTGTCATCAAATGTAACATTGACACTTTCTTTCACTTGGTGACTGTCAATTAAGTACACCCTGTAAGATCTTCTGGAGTAACCAACAAAAATAGCTTCATATGCTTTAGCCTCAAACTTGCCACGTCGAATATGTCCATCTTTAAGAAACAAAGCATTTAGCACCAAATACATGAAAATATTTTAGGGTTGGTTTCTTGACATTCATGATCTCATAAGGTGTTTTCATTAAGTCCTTGTTGATTAAAGTTCGATTCTGAGTATAACAAGCAGTATTTACAGCTTCAGCCCAGAAGTACATTAGAAGTCTTGATTCACTTAACATTGTTCTTGCAGCTTCAATCAATGTACGATTCTTCCTTTCTACCACTCCATTCTGTTGAGGAGTTCTAGGGGCTGAATATTGTCTTGTTATTCCTTTGTCTGCACAAAAGTCATTTAAGACTGCATTCTTGAATTCAGTTCCATTATCTGACCTTATTGCTCTGACTGGAAACTTAGAATCCAGCTCTATCAACTTTACATGACCAATCACCATTTGTTGAGTTTCATTCTTGGAATGTAGGAATAAAACCCATGTGTATTTGGAATAGTCATCGACAATCACAAGAGCATATTGCTTCTTTGACATAGATATCATATTAACTGGACCAAACAAATCCATGTGCAGTATCTGATGTGGTTCAGTTATTGAAGATGTGTCAGTGCCCTTGTGAGATGCTTTCTTTGACTTTCCTTTCTGACATGCCTCATACAGTCCTTCCTATGTAAATTTCATTTGAGGTAGACCTCTCACCAATTCCCTTTTGACTAGGGAGTTCATTGTTTTGAAGCTGAGGTGAGACATCTTCTTGTGCCATAGCCAACTTTCATCCGACGAAGCTTTATCATAAAAACAATTAACTTCATCTTTGCATCCCGAATACAAATCATCTATGAACAAGTTTCCTTTCCTAACTCCTTGAAGAGCAAGTTTTCCATTCTTCTTGTGAAGGATCTGGCACTTCTCTTTATCAAACGAAACAGCATATCCTTTGTCATAGAATTGACTGATGTTGAGAAGATTGTGCTTAAGTCCTTCCACAACAGATACATCCTCAATGATAACATTTCCAGCTTCTAGACTGCCATATCCTTCAGTTATACCTTTGTTGTTATCTCCAAAGGTAACCACTGGGCCAGCTTTCTCAACCACATTTGATAGCAGGGCTCTATCTCCGGTCATATGCCTTGAACATCCACTGTCCAGAATCCACACAACACGGTTTACCTGTTCCACACCCTGCAATACCAAATTGATTAGTCCTTCTTCGGAACCCAAACTTGATTGGGTCCGGCATACTTAAAGAATTATTCTATCATTTTCACTATGTGCACAAGATACTGTACTACTAAGATGATAAATCATTTCAGAGTCAGTGAACTTTAACTCAGACATGTAAGATGAAGTGTTGCATTCTTTAGCCATGAGTGCTAAATTTCCAACTTCACCATCTTCTTCATCACTATCTGTATCATCCCAACTTTTTCCTTCGGCAATATAGGTTTTCCCAATCTTGTTCTTCTTACTACAATCATATGAGTTCTTCCTTGTTTGTTTTGGCTTTTTGCATTCAATAGCAAAGTGTCCCAACTCATTACAATTATAGCATCTGATTGTTCTTCTGTCCACTGTTCTAGTTTTATAGCCACCCCTTGTGCTATTTGAGGAAGAAGAGCTACCTCTCTGGAACCTGGGCTTAAAATTAAGATTAGGATTCCTTCTAAATCTGAAGTTCCCAAACTTTTTCACTATCATTGCCATCGACTCATCCTCCAGCTGTTCAAGTTCTTCCATGGAATAGAAGTCGCCATCAGATTGACTTGTGGATGTTAAGCCATATTCAGCTACAGTTACATCCTTGTCAGAACTGGAAGGTTGAACAACCTTCACTTCTAGATTCTGTGGGACTTCTGCCACCAGTGCAGTAGAAGTACTGACTACTTTCCCTGTTCCATATATTTCCTTTTGCTGAATCTGTTCCAGCTCATAAGTTTTCAGAACACCATAGAGTCTTTCCAAAGAAATCTCACTTCAATCCCTTGCTTCTCTAATGGCTGATATTCTGTGCTCCAGATGATATGGAAGTGTTAGAAGGAACTTTTTGTTTATCTCCTTGATAGTGTAGTGCTTTCCATGGAGATTCAGATTATTAATCAATTTGTTGTATCTCTCAAAAACATCAGAGATACCTTCACCAGGGTTTGATCTGAAGTGTTCATATGAAGATGTGAGAATTTCCATCTTGTTCTCTCTGACTTCTTCCATCCCTTCATTGATTATCTCAATCGTATCCCAAATGTGTTTGGCATTAACACAATTTAAAACATGATTATGCATGATTGGATCAAGACAATCAACCATAATTAACTGTAGGCTTGCATCCAGAGAAGCATCCTCTTTTTCATCAGTTGTATAGTCTTTTGGATCTTTGGGGTACATCCTAGCAGCTTGAGTAACAATGTTATTCTCAATCTACTCTTCCTCAACAATCATAGGAAGTTTTGGTCCGTTCTTCAATACACCAAGATACTTTACATTTGCCACTTGAAGAAACAGGAGCATCTTCTTCTTCCACATAGGATAGTGCTCTTTGCTGAACATCGGAATTTTAACGGCTCCAACTTTTTGTGTAGTCATCTTGAATTTTTATATGAATAAAAATTTGAACGTTCTTAAAAAAATCACAAAAGTATGGATCTTGATTTGTTCGTCAATCAAAAGGCTCTGATGCCAATTGTTAGGTCCTGATAAGTTTGTAGAAGAGGGTGTTGAATACAAACTATACTGTTTTATCGAATTTGTATTGTTCGTGATTAAACAATTCAATAACAAATTATTGCGGAATTAAATGAAACAAAATTCAAGTTAAATATAACTTATATTAAACTTGAAAGATGTTACAAATATTGTAATGATTACAAAGATTGAATCTCAAACTAATTAAAACAAATTTAGAATAAATTCGACATGAACTTATCTATTTTTGTAATAAAAAGATAGAACAATAAATGATAGTTCGAGATAAATTCTAGGGATAAAGATCCGCTAGATAGTCAAAGCAGTGCGAGTAATTAATTTCTATTAGCTTGGATATAACAATCACTACAAGAAATTAATTCTCTGATCAGAAATGAATTCCGGCAGTTGAGAGAAGTTAAGGCAGTTTCTTTGTTTAGAAGATGTAATGTTGTGTACTAACTGTCTCTATCCTTTTTCTTTTTGATGATCTACTTTTTCAAATGTTTTGCATTTCCTTTTGTACACTTTATTTTGATCTATATGACCTCCAGAAAATGGTTAGCATAACTGTCTGTATGACCTTCAAAAGGCTTGGCATGACTGATCATTTTGCTTTGTATGACACTCGGTATGACCCTCCTTTGAACTAGTATGACACTCGGTATGACCCTCTTTTGAACTAGCATGACACTCGGTATGACCCTCTTTTGAACTAGCATGACACTCGGTATGACCCTCTTAAATCAGTCATATTACTTTGAATTTCAGGTCATATCAAGATAATAATAATTCTAATTTAATTATCCTTATAATTAATTTTAGAAATAAATTAATTCATGTTGAATTAATTTATTGAATAAATTAATTAATATATAATTAATTAAAAGAGAATTACTACATATATTTTGAAGGAATTTACGGATGAGCGGAAGCGTGATATAACATTTATTCCGTAAAAACAATGTATCGCACATATAGAAAAACATATAAAATCTAGAGCGAGGGAATCGTAACCATACCTTGCGAATCGAAGCTTTAAAATCGATGGTTGCAAGCAGTTGCTCCTCAGAGTGTGAAACACTCTACCGGTATCCACCAAGAATTTTCCTTCGATGAATTCTTCAAAAAACTCTAAGACTTTTTAGAGAGAAAAAGAGAGAGAGAGATAGAGAGAGAGAGAGAGAGAGAGAGAGAGAGAGAGAGAGAGAGAGAGAGAGAGAGAGAGAGAGAGAGAGATGGAGGCTAGCTCATTTTTCTAGGTTTTTCACAAAAACAAGATGAGCCTTAGAATGAACTATCTCATTCTATTTATAGGGCTCTTTTAGGGTTTTTAATAATATATCTATATATATATTAACCCCACATTTCTAAAATGCTTTAATAATGATTAAAACTATTTCAATCATTATTTCTTTTTCTAAACTATTTAGAAAATAATTCTTCCTCTCTCATAATTTAAATCTTTTCATCAAAGAAAATATTCTTTTATGGTGTGACCCTGTAGGTTCAATATTAAGCCGGTAGTAGAAATAAATAATAATAAACTTTTTATTTATTATTTATATGACTTCTAATAATTCATTAAATATAATTAACTCACTACGTCAAATTTTGGCTTCCGTCACATAAAATACGTGTGGCTAAGCACTTTACGTCACGTTTTAATTTTTCAGCAAAGTGTCACCTAAGGTCGGATCATTTTACGCCCCCTACGGCCACACCCCAGATGTGTGGCTGTAACTCAAAACAGAGTGACTAAAGCATACCACCCCTTGGGTCTGACAGCCCCTGTTTTAAGCTCAAAAGTGTGACTAAATACCAGCTTTCAGCCACAGGATGGGTCGTGGCTAAAGATAATTAATAACATGGCTAAATACCAACATTCATCAAAGGCTTAGTTTTGGTCGCACTATTTATTGGTAAATCGTGGCAAAAAACTTGGGTATGGCCACATTTTATAATTTTTCTGTAGTCGTTTGTATGTTTTATATACTATTAAATAACTGCTTTTAGTCACTAATAATTGTAGTAACTATCCCCCAATATAATATAATAGGTAGTGTGGCTGAAGTGTGGTACTAGCCACACATACTTAACCACATCACAAACAGGTTTCATTTGTAATATAAATCACAATACCAAAAGGCCACAATCCAATTCAAAAAGGCCACAATATGCAAACAAGTAAAATGCCAAAATACAAGTAAAAAAAATGCCAAATTCCAAACTAGTCCATATTAATCCATAAAATCCATACTAAATCCATGATCCATAACAACGATATGGAGTATAACTCCACAATCCATAAAAACCACATAACCATAACCAGAGTACAGAAAATTAACAACTTATCGAAAAGTTCACAACCAGAAAACCACATTAACATGAGTCAAATTCAGTTTACAGTTACACCACCAGCTTCCGCTTCTTCCTCAGCTTGTCTGCCTTGTTCGCCTTAGCCTTTGAACGTGTTACTGGGGAACCAGTAATGGTATTACATCTCTTCTTCTCCTTAACTTGATCTGCGCTATGTTCTTCCTTAGCTTGAGCTGCGCTATGTTCTTCCCCTTTCCCATTGGCCGTTGGATTTGGTACCTAGAGTAAAACATGAAAACAAATACGATGATCATTCCAACAGCCCTCAAGTTAAGACCATTCTAACACAAGTAATGTAATAACTTCAACGTTATAACTTCAACTTGCTTATGCTTCTGAATTTTACTTGAGATTGTTGATTCCTCTGATTGTCTCTATTGGCGGCATCAGTGATATCTTGTGTTGGGATTAATCTCCAAGAAGGAATTACTAGGGCAAGCTGGGCAAGAACACTTCTCACCATTTGATTTGGTGTTATGGCATCTGCAACCTAGATATTTAGCCAACAAAATCATGTTAAATTATGTACATAATGTACTGATCACTCAAATAATCAGGCATTACAAGCATTTACCATTGCTTGATAGAAACAAGAATCCATCTATGTGTTCTATCGCTTCTGATATATCGAAGAGATAAAAGGATTATATTTCATCTTCAGCAGCCTCGAAACAGAGACATATACACAACAAAACAGATTATTACACATATATGAAAACACACAAATAATGATAATAAATGATTAGACTATGTGCTTGTCGTATAGTACATACACACAGGTGACCAATCTTACACTCTACAGAGGGACTACTGCCAACTGCCAGCTTAAAATCAACTAAGTTTCTTACACATACTACGGGGACTATAGCTCCAAATATATCTATACCTCAGATAAAATTGGAGAAATGAAATTAGTCATCATCTCAATGAAATGAAGAAATGGATTGCATAGTATTCAACTGTATTCAGGGAAATAACAAAAAAGTCCGAGGAAAGATCACAGAATACTAACACGATATCAAGCCCAAACACATTTTCCCCCCAATACAACCACAATAACATCAACCACTACACTGAACAACAACTAATTCAACAATCATATATAACAAACAAATCGGCTCAATATCGTATATAATTATAACTTATCACCACAAAAGCATAAATCAATCATACATACATACAATACAATCAAATTTTGAACAAAACATTATCGAAATATTCGAAAACAAAACAATATCGAAACAATCAAAAATGAAACAACATCTCATACCTGCCGACAACAGTAACCAGTAAACAGCGATTGAGAGAGCTTGGGATTTGCTCGATGTATGTGTTCCCTGCTTTTGTCACAAACAGAAATTGATAATCAAGATAATGAAAGCACCTTTATGTTTGTGACAAAAACACGAACACCTACATCTACCAAAATCAACTGACCAACAAACAGATCGGGGCCGGGACTATCTAGCAAAATCAATTTGTATGTGTGTGTTTGATTTGAACTTGAGCCGTGAACATACTGAAATCGAGCTAAGAGCCGTGAACATATGTGTGTGCTGAAAAAGAAGGGGGAAAATGGGGAAATGAAATACTGGGTAGGGAGGGAAGTGAATTATTGGGTACATAGGAGGGAAAGAGGAAGCGGGAAATGAAGTTCACTTGATTTTTAGCAATGTTGTTCATTTAGCAATGTTGTAATACCTGTTAAGTTCACTTGATTTTTGTTATAAAGTCGTACAAGATAAATTTAGATATTTTTTTAAAATTTTGCATATCACTGATATAAGTAGTTGTTCACATCCGTTCGGTTGGATCGTCCAAAAATAAATTTAAAAAAATAGTTTGTTAAGTGGGTGGTACTCTCGTTTCTCGAAGTAGTACTTTCACTTGATTTTTGTTATAAAGTCGTACAAGATAAATTTAGATATTTTTTTAAAATTTTGCATATCACTGATATAAGTAGTTGTTCACATCCGTTCGGTTGGATCGTCCAAAAATAAATTTAAAAAAATAGTTTGTTAAGTGGGTGGTACTCTCGTTTCTCGAAGTAGTACTTTCACTTGATTTTTGTTATAAAGTCGTACAAGATAAATTTAGATTTTTTTTTAAAATTTTGCATATCACTGATATAAGTAGTTGTTCACATCCGTTCGGTTGGATCGTCCAAAAATAAATTTAAAAAAATAGTTTGTTAAGTGGGTGGTACTCTCGTTTCTCGAAGTAGTACTTTCACTTGATTTTTGTTATAAAGTCGTACAAGATAAATTTAGATATTTTTTTAAAATTTTGCATATCACTGATATAAGTAGTTGTTCACATCCGTTCGGTTGGATCGTCCAAAAATAAATTTAAAAAAATAGTTTGTTAAGTGGGTGGTACTCTCGTTTCTCGAAGTAGTACTTTCACTTGATTTTTGTTATAAAGTCGTACAAGATAAATTTAGATTTTTTTTTAAAATTTTGCATATCACTGATATAAGTAGTTGTTCACATCCGTTCGGTTGGATCGTCCAAAAATAAATTTAAAAAAATAGTTTGTTAAGTGGGTGGTACTCTCGTTTCTCGAAGTAGTACTTTCACTTGATTTTTGTTATAAAGTCGTACAAGATAAATTTAGATTTTTTTTTAAAATTTTGCATATCACTGATATAAGTAGTTGTTCACATCCGTACGGTTGGATCGTCCAAAAATAAATTTAAAAAAATAGTTTGTTAAGTGGGTGGTAGTCTCGTTTCTCGAAGTAGTACTTTCACTTGATTTTTGTTATAAAGTCGTACAAGATAAATTTAGATTTTTTTTTAAAATTTTGCATATCACTGATATAAGTAGTTGTTCACATCCGTTCGGTTGGATCGTCCAAAAATAAATTTAAAAAAATAGTTTGTTAAGTGGGTGGTACTCTCGTTTCTCGAAGTAGTACTTTCACTTGATTTTTGAAAATTAATTTTCATTTTGAGGTAAAACTTGTAAAAATCATAAAAAATTCATTTTTGATCCCAAAATTATTTTAAAAATATGGGAATGAAGCTAATTTTGTGATCTTGTTTTTTTTAATTAAAATTTTGATTTTAGAAATTATCTTCTATTTAAACTTCAGATTAATAAGTGATTAAATTTGATTTTCAGCAAAGTAGTATAATAAATTAACCCTAATCACATATGTTTTAGATTGCCGGACATCATCTTCGCCAGAGAGGGTACATATGTTTTAACCCTAATTCATTGCTACACACAGCAGTAGCGACACTCTCTTCTATTTTGCCGCCTAAAACAAGAACCCCAATCATATCCTTTTTTTCCCTCTTATACAACAACAATTGGTTCTAGATTTGATTGAAATACCCAAGATTAACAAAGCCCCTTTCTGGAGAAGATGAGCGGCGGCACTGTTCAGTTCAATTGGCATGACACAACGCCTTTATGTCTTAACCCTAGGTTTTCACCCCTCTCTGGCGAAGATGATGTCCGGCAATTAGTACCTGTATGTCTCCTCTCTCTCTCTCTCTCTCTCTCTCTCTCTCTCTCTCTCTCTCTCTCTCTCTCTCTCTCTCTCTCTCTCTCTCTCTCACTCTCTCTCTCTGGCTAAATCTATTAAGTCTTGCGTCTATTGGAAATCTAAGTTAATATGATTAACTTAGTTAATGAATGTTTATTTTCTGGAGACTTCAATTTTAGTTTTAATTGATTAACTGACTTTGAGAATATGTTTATTGAAATATTTTGACTAAAACTGTTCGTATTAATCTAAGAGAGTTTATTGCGTCTATTGGGAATCTAAGAGACTACAACTGCATGCAATTATGACATTGATCTCAGTTAATATGAGCGTTGTTTCATATGCCTTACACTCTTCTATTTAAACCATCCCTAGTTAATCCCCTTTCTCATCCTCTCAAACATTCTTAATTGTTATCAAACCCCCCGTCTATCAAATGGCCTTCAACGCTCTCACCATACGTCTTGCCAATGTAGTGTTCAATTACGAAAACTTCACGATCGTAGTGGAAGGTGCAAGCTTTCCAGTGGACGCTGTTCCAAAGAACATCAGCTCTGAGTTCTCCTATGATCAGCAAATCGAGTGGATGTTTCTGCTGATGCACTTCGATCTAGAGAAGGAGAGGAGGGAGGCGGAGCGTCTCCGGGCCCTGGAGTTGCGTGAGAGGATCATTGGACTGGCTGTCACCATATCCAGGATTTACAAGAGGAGGAGGGAGACTGGTTCTTAGAATTTTGTTATTATTTCTTTGTAATTTTTTTTTTGCAATGTTATGCAAGTGTTATGACGTAAGGAGACAGTTGTTATCATGACAGTGTGGAAGTATTTTTATTTTTATCATAACAATTGTTATTTATAGTGTTATGTATGAGTTATTTTTGTCTTTTTCTATTTTTCAAGAAGGAATAGCTAGGTAAATCTGCATATAAGGTAATTTTTGTAGTAATTGTCATCCCTAATACTCTCTTGTTTGACATGGTCATTGTTCATTATTGGTAGCTTAGATGCATTTGATTTGCAGAAAGAAACATGGTGTATGACGTGCTTAGAGTTTCATTGTTTATTGATCATTAGCTTGTAAGTATGCAGTTGTAGACCTGTAAAAGATGTGTACTTGATGAATGTTCTACAGATTGACTTGCATGATGGTTAAATCTGATTTATGTTTACTCACATATTGAGGTATTTGTTAATGTTACATCAATGTTGACAATCTTCACTGATTTTGACCAAGGGAGATCTCAGCAACATGTAGAGAATACTTGTAATATCAGCAATACTAATACTGGTTTGGGTGCTCCTCAACATGTAGAGAATACTGGTTTCAAGGTTAGTGTATAGTCTGTGATTTAGAAGTATAATTGCTTATTCTTTTTCATATTTTGGGTTGATTTTCATAATGATTTCACTTGCCAGTCCTCGACGCAGGTGGAGCTCACAGAAGCTGAAACAGAGTATGTAGTCAATGCCGTGAAACAGAGTATCCGTGCCTTACACTAGTTAATTTGTTTAATATCTTGATCTGCATATTGCTAGGTTTCTGTTATTGTGAATGCTTCTGAAGTTGAGGAATTTTCAAAAGTAGCTATCAAGCCTGTACGTTCTCTAGCTTCATAGGAATTTAAAGTTTCTTTTATATATAGGGGTGTTGAAAAGGATAATGCAGCAAGAGGAAATACTTGAATCTGAGCAACCTTATTAATCAGTTATGTTCTAAATGGCAGGTACAACGACACCTACAGCTTCGAATAGAAGCTCAAGGGAAATACTTGCAAACAGTGCTAGAGAAAGCTCAAGATACTCTTGGAAAACAGAACTTGGGCACAGTAGGACTAGAAGCTGCAAAGGTCCAACTATCTGAATTGGTCTCAAAAGTATCCACCAAGTCCCTTAATTCTGCGTTTTCGGGAATGACAGAAGTTCCTAGTTTCTGTCCACAACAAATACAAGCAAAGCAGCCAACAGATTGTTCAATGCAAAGCTTCCTGACCTCTTACGAAGTTTCCCAACAGGGCCAAGAGATACAAAATAGGTGGAGCAAAGACCTTAAAGATAATAGAAACTTCATATCGCCTATGGTTCAGGATACGGATAAAGCATACGAGATGCAGCTTCATGCCAGTGACTTGTCAATGAGAGTTGGAGTTCAGGGAGGAAACTGGAATAGTAACAGCACAGACGTTCAAGAAAAAATGAAGGACAGGGATCTTGATGCTAATCTTTTTTATCCCAGTACACACTCAGTTAAGCAAGAGGACGTGAAATCAAGACAAGGCTTTCAGATATCCCGCTCAGCCCCGAAGTTGGACCTGAATATCCATGATGATAGCGATACTTGCTGCATTTCCCTTGGCTCGGAAGCACCTCCCAGTTTTGACTCCTCATGTTTTGAATAAACCAAGACGTTCTTATGAATATATTTGCTTGAAAATAGTTTGTTACTTTCAACAGATAGTTGGAATATGGAATTTGAATGTTATATTATTATTGCATATATATTCAAATAGTAATAAAATATTCAAATTTCTAACAAGGATATCAGTTGTTGTCACCTGTTTTCGAAACTTTTTAGTCACACAATAATATAGTCACTAGTTTTTAGCTTCCTTAAGCGAACAAAGCTCTGACATATATGCAGAAAACTCTACTTTTTAGTCACATATAAAATGTAGTGACCATAGGTTATTTCCCATTTAGCCACATCACCGAAAACGACTGTAGTCGTTTCGTAACATTTAGACACAGCAAAGAAGCGTCGCTAGTTATTGTCACACTTCTATCTCTCAAGTATGACTATAAATTTTGGAATTGGTCAAAGTCAAAAAAAACCATGCTGTTATTGTCACATTTTTTTGAAGTTGTGACTAAATCTTCCAAAAAATGTGTCTTCGGTCACTCGAAAAACAATGGTGTGGCTAAAACTTGGGACGATGATCTTTAGCCTCTCGTTTTTTCCAAAGTGTCACAGCCCTTACTGTACAAAAGAGTGACGAAAGCCCAAATTTGACGTAGTGACTGAATAATTATATTTATTCTACATCATGAGTGATGCTTCTCAACATATCGCGACTATCCGGATAATATGAATTCACTGCTTAGAATACCAAGAACCTGTCAGTGACTAGTTTCAGTACAATCAATTCCTTCTACCCTACAATATCCCGATTAAATACAAGGCATGAATCTCGTGTCAGGCCTATCAAATTTAATCATATGATTTCTTATTCATAATGCTAAGTTCATATTAATGCAAATTAGAAACTCCTTTCTAATTTCATACACTCTGGCCAGAGATTCCAGAACTCGCATACTAAGAATAACATAGGATATTCTCTTCCTATACTGGAAGGGGTAGATCCTCTATTGACGTTAACTATCTCCATACACAAATTCGTATGCCCAGAATAGACCTAATGGATGTCCTTGAGACTAAGGACTAATCCAAAGCATAGTTCATTATATACAAGATAACTCTAACGAATAACTATTGCCACGTGAGTAAACTCCATTAGCTGTTCAACTTATCGAGTCATATTCAGTAAACTTATTCTCTAACAAGCACCTACATACTAGCTATAGTGTCACCACACAAATGCCTATGAGAACAGACATCCTCCTGACGGGAGCAAGCATAGTATGTACCAATCTTTGCGGATTCACCAACTCCCGATTAGTTATCCTATGATCAGGAACTGTTTAAGTCTAGAGTTATCATCTTCTAGATCTCACTATTATAATCTCATTATAATTCTAGAAGCTTTACTCTAAACTATGGAACATCTTATTTAAAACACTTTAAATAGATAAAGCCCGTAATAAAAACAAAACAAGTCTTTTATTAATATTAATGAAATCAAATAAGAATACAAGAAAGTTCTTCCTAACTCATCATACATGATTGGATTTAGGACAAACACTTTCAATCTCCCACTTGAACTAAAGCCAATCACACTGGTATCTAATACCCATCTTCTCTTTATGACGATCAAAGTGAATCTGAGACAATGTCTTTGTGAGTGGGTCTGCTACGTTGTTATGTGTGTCAACTCTCTCAATTTTGACATCTCCTTTTTCAATGATCTCCCTAATCAAATGAAAGCGCCGCAAAAGATGTTTGGAATTTTTATGAGACCTAGGTTCCTTGGCTTGTGCTATTGCTGCGTTGTTATCACAATACAACACAATAGGCTCCTCAATGCTAGGAACAACTCCCAACTCAGAAACAAATTTCCTCATCCAAACGGCTTCTTTTGCAGCCTCACTTGCAGCTATATACTCTGCTTCCGTTGTGGAGTCAGCCGTTGTAGACTGTTTGGAACTCTTCCAACTAATCGCACCACCATTCAGAGTAAACACGTACCCTGACATGGATGTACTATCATCACTTTCTGATTGAAAACTAGAGTCAGTATAACCCTCTATTTTCAACTCAGATCCACCAAAAACAAGAAAAATATCCTTAGTCCTTCGCAAATACTTAAGGATGTTCTTCACTGCTTTCCAGTGGTCTTCACCTGGATTGGACTGATATCTGCTCGTCACACTAATTGAATAAGCAACATCAGGCCTAGTACATAACATCACGTACATGATAGATCCTATTGCCGAAGCATAAGGAATCTTACTCATACGCTCCCTTTCTTCAGGTGTCTTAGGAGACATCTTCTTGGAAAGGGATACTCCATGGCTCATTGGTATGAGACCTCTCTTGGAGTTTTCCATGCTGAACCTTTTAAGCACTTTCTCGATGTATGTACCCTGGGTAAGACCTATCATTCTTCTAGATCTATCTCTATAGATCTTCATACCGAGAATGTAGGATGCTTCTCCCATGTCCTTCATAGTGAAGTTCTTTGATAGCCAAACTTTGACTGATTGTAGCATCGGTATATCATTTCCTATAAGAAGTATGTCATCCACATACAACACAAGAAATGTTACCACGCTCCCTCTAACCTTCTTGTAGACACATGGTTCATCTATGTTTTTGATAAAATCAAACTCTTTCATTGTCTCATCAAAACGGATGTTCCATCTACGAGAAGCTTGCCGTAATCCATATATGGTTCGTAGCAGCTTACACACTAGGTGTTCATTCCCTTTGGAAACAAAACCCTCTGGCTGTGTCATATACACTTCCTCTTCCAGTTTCCCATTGAGGAAGGCTGTTTTCACGTCCATTTGCCAGATCTCATAGTCGTACTAAGCAGCAATCGCAAGCAAAATCCGAATTGATTTTAACAGGGCTACAGGCGAAAAAGTTTCATCAAAGTCAATCCCTTGCCTTTGTCTGAATCCTTTTACCACGAGCCTGGCCTTATAGGTGTCCACCTGGCCATCTGCTCCAATCTTTCTCTTGTATACCCATTTGCACCCAATAGGCTTCACATCTTTGGGTGCTTCAACCAAAGTCCATACTTGGTTGGTATACATAGAATCCATTTCGGATTTCATGGCACTCTGCCATTTCTCTGGTCAACACTACTCATAGCCTCATTATAGGTCATAGGGTCGTCATCATCAACGATTGACAACTCATTGTCATTCTCAATGACAAGGCCATAATACCTCTCAGGTTGGCGAGACACTCTCTCTGACCTACGAATGGGCTGTTCCACAGAAGGTTGTTCAGTCTGAACAGGTGTTTCCTCTTGAACCGTAGTAGTTTGTGCTTCTTGAACTTCATTAAGTTCTATTTTACTCCCACTGTTCCCTTCAAGGATAAACTGTTTTTCCAAGAAGGTAGCATGTCTGGAGACAAATACCCTATGATCGGTGTAAAAGTAATACCCTAAAGTCTCTTTAGGATATCCCACAAACTTACATTTTACGGATCGAGATTCCAGCTTATCAGGGTCAACTTTCTTGACATAAGTTGGACATCCCCAAATCTTAACGTGTTTAAGACTCGGTTTCCTTTCTTTCCATATCTCATATGGAGTTTGAGGAACGGATTTGGAAGGCACCTTATTCAGTAAATATGCTGAGGTTTCCAATGCATAACCCCAAAGGAATACTGGAAGATCTGCATAGCTCATCATGGATCGAACCATGTCTAACAAAGTTCGATTTCTCCTTTCAGATACCTCATTCAACTGTGGAGTATATGGAGGAGTCCACTGAGAGACTATACCATTTTTTTTGAGATAATCTAGAAACTCACCATTCAAGTATTCACCACCTCGATCTGATCGAAGGGTTTTAATACTATGTTTGGTTTGTTTCTCCACTTCATTCTTGTATTCTTTGAACTTTTCAAAGGCTTTAGACTTGTGTTTCATCAAATACACATATCTGAATCTAGATCGATCATCTGTGAAAGTAATAAAGTATGAAAATCCACCCATGGCTTGCGTAGACATCGGTCCACATACATCTGTGTGTACCAATCCTAGCAAATCTGCAGCCCTCTCTCCATGTCCACTAAATGGAGATTTGGTCATTTTACTCAATAGACAAGACTTGCATGTAGGATATGATTCAAAATCAAAGGGTTCAAGTAACCCTTCCTTATGCAATGCACGAAGTCTATTTTCACTAATATGACGAAGTCTGCAGTGCCACAAATAGGTGAGATTTTCATCATCTCTTTTCCTTTTATTAGTACGTTCAATTTGTAGTAAATTATGCTCTACGTCACATACATATAGACCATTATTTAGAATACCACTACCATAAAGAACATTATCTCTAAGAATTGAACATTTATTATTCTGAATAACAAACGAAAATCCAGCCAAGTCTAACATGGGAATAGAAATAATATTCCTCATAATCGAGGGAACAAAATAACAATTATTTAAAACAATAGTCTTGCCCGTAGGCATATGTAAATCAAATGATCCTACAGCTGTAGCAGCAACTCTTGCTCCATTTCCCATCCGTAGAATCACCCCCTCTTCCTCACGAGTCCTACTTCTCCTTAGTCCCTGCAACAAATTGCAAATGTGAGAACCACAGGCGGTATCTAATACCCAAGTAGCAATTTGATTTAATGACATATTCACTTCTATCATGAACATACCTGAATTAGAAGCGGCAGTCTCACTACCCTTCTTCTTCTTCAATTCTGCAAGGTAAACCTTGCAGTTCCTCTTCCAGTGCCCCACCTTGTTACAGTGGAAGCAAACAGCTTTGCTTTTGGGGTCTTCAGCTTTTGGTGGAATCGGCCTTTTTTCACCTACTTTCTTCTTCTTGGGAGGGTTCTTCTTCCTTTTCTTAGGATTGGAACCTTCACCAATTAGAAGAACAGAACTCTTCTTAGAGGGAAAATTTGATTCCGCAATCTTCAACATGTTGTGGAGTTCAGCCAGGCTGACGTCCAACTTATTCATGTGAAAGTTCACAACAAACTGCGAAAACGAACTCGGAAGTGATTTCAAGACCAAGTCTTGACTCAGCTCCCCATCCATGTTGAAACCAAGTTGTCCAAGACGTTCAATCAAATTGATCATCTTAAGTACATGGTCATTCACAGACGATCCCTCAGACATCCTACAGCCGAACAGCTCCTTCGATATCTCATATCGAGCTGTCCTCCCTGCCACATCATACAACTCTTGTAGATGCGTTAGGATAGTGTGAGCATCCATATGCTCATGCTGCTTCTGTAGCTCAATGTTCATGGAAGCTAGCATGACACATTGAGCAACATTTGCATCATCTATCCAATTACGATACACAACATGTTCATCATCATGTGCATCGTCAGCAGGTTCAGCAGGCTTAGGTGAGTTAAGCACATATTCCAGCTTCTCAACCCTGAGAACAATTTTCAGGTTTCGAAGCCAGTCATCAAAATTAGGACCAGTCAATTTGTGAGCATCCGGTATGCTTCGGAGTGATAGTGCAGAAGACATAATGTATATAGTAAATCTGTAAATGATAAACACATAACAACACTTAGCAAATATTCAATTTCATTTTAAAACACTATATGAATCGGGTCTTTATTCATAAGTGGCTCCCACTAGTTTATCTAATTTATACAACCCCTAAGTGAAAAATTAAGCATTCATAATGCTAGTGGGAATAGGGATCCCACATTCCATCACACAACCTCGGCTGTAGCACGAAACGCCATGTGATGTTCAGTAGGCAGACAACTCTTGTCAATTACATCTCATGTTATTCCCTAATAAAACTTTAGCCTCTTGAATAATTGAGTCACGGCTGTAGCACGACAAACTCAATATTCTAAGTAAAGTCTAACCCAACATTTCATACAATTGAATCAGTCTCCAACAGCCCACGGCTGTAGCACGTAACGACCATTAGATTCTAATTCATTGTACACATCTCTATGTAATAGACAAGTATTTCTTATTTCGAAATCAAAGCCCTCGGCTGTAGCACGAAACGACAATAATTCAAAAATAAGAACTACTTTCTACCATGTTGGAAGGCTATGACCGACACAAGCCCGTTGTGCCATTGGCCATTTACTACTTGATATAAATTTTAATTAAGAGGGATTATATTATGTTACAACCATAATCATATTACTAGGAGATTCTCTTTTTCTTGAACAAAATACAATTGTGATATTTAAATGAAAAATTCCCAGTGTATTGGAGGGGTCACATCGGTCCCGCTTAAAACCCAACGGCCTAGACATAAATTTTCATTTTCAACATCAAAAGAGTATTTCACTCTATGTTTCATAAACATAAGAATCTCATGGTTGTACTCATAATATTATTGTTAAGGTAAGAAACGATTCATATTCTAGATTTTCTAGAGCACGCCTTATATTGATTTAAGTTCACCTAAATCTATCATCGCATGGTAAATATAGGCATATATCTCATATATAAAAATAAATAAACAAATAAGCATTCAATTAATATCATGTCATACAATGATATAATGACGTATGGATTTATTATAGTATTTATAAGCAATTAAAACAATTAATACATGCTTTAAAACACATCCGGGAATATAAACAGTTCCAAAATTTATATATAAAATATTTGACCACTCCATTAGATCCGTCTCGGAAAAACGAATCCAACGGTATATTACACGCCCAAATCGGAGTTACCAAACTCCCAAAAAATCAAATTTAATGTGGATAGAATGACAGAAGGGCTGTAACCCCCCCCCCCCCTTCCCAGCGTTTGCGCGCGCGCGGACAGCAGCAGCAGCAGTAAATTTTTTTTTTTTTTTAATGTTTGTAACTCCTCTAGCTTTTATTACACTAAAAAAAATGTCCTACCTTATTAATTGCATTTATTGTTATTATTATTTTATTTTAATATTAATAAATTAATTAACAATTAATTAATAAATTAATAAAAAAATCAAAATAATATGATTTCTGAAATCAAACAAAAGAAAAAATTACCAAGTATCTATGGGGTCCTTGTGCAAATTTTAATTCATATATTTCAACATGCATAATTATTTTATGAATTTTAAATTAAAACAATTTTAAAAAATTCATAACAAATAATCTACATATCACAAAATTATGAAACAAATACCTAGATGATCCACAACACTTGTAGAACCCAGATCAATGGTCAAAATCTCATGCAAATAATATTTCGAATTAATTCATAATTAAATCTAAATATACTTGCAAAAATCATAATAAATTCATACATGCATAAAAAAATCTGTAATTTTTATATGAATCTCTATATGCAAAACCTTGCTCTCATACCATTGAAGGAATTTACGGATGAGCGGAAGCGTGATATAACATTTATTCCGTAAAAACCATGTATCGCACATATAGAAAAAACATATAAAATCTAGAGCGAGGGAATTGTAACCATACCTTGCGAATCGAAGCTTTAAAATCGATGGTTGCAAGCAGTTGCTCCTCAGAGTGTGAAGCACTCTACCGGTATCCACCAAGAATTTTCCTTCGATGAATTCTTCAAAAAACTCTAAGACTTTTTAGAGAGAAAAAGAGAGAGAGAGAGAGATGGAGGCTAGCTCATTTTTCTAGGTTTTTCACAAAAACAAGATGAGCCTTAGAATGAACTATCTCATTCTATTTATAGGGCTCTTTTAGGGTTTTTAATAATATATCTATATATATATATATATATATTAACCCCACATTTCTAAAATGCTTTAATAATGATTAAAGCTATTTTAATCATTATTTCTTTTTCTAAACTATTTAAAAAATAATTCTTCCTCTCTCATAATTTAAATCTTTTCATCAAAGAAAATATTCTTTTATGGTGTGACCCTGTAGGTTTAATATTAAGCCGGTAGTAGAAATAAATAATAATAAACTTTTTATTTATTATTTATATGAATTCTAATAATTCATTAAATATAATTAACTGATTAATTATATTTATTCTACATCGTGAGTGATGCTTCTCAACATATCGCGACTATCCGGATAATATGAATTCACTGCTTAGAATACCAAGAACCTGTCAGTGACTAGTTTCAGTACAATCAATTCCTTCTACCCTACAATATCCCGATTAAATACAAGGCATGGATCTCGTGTCAGGCCTATCAAATTTAATCATATGATTTCTTATTCATAATGCTAAGTTCATAATAATGCAAATTAGAAACTCCTTTCTAATTTCATACACTCTGGCCAGAGATTCCAGAACTCGCATACTAAGAATAACATAGGATATTCTCTTCCTATACTGGAAGGGGTAGATCCTCTATTGACGTTAACTATCTCCATACACAAATTCGTATGCCCAGAATAGACCTAATGGATGTCCTTGAGACTAAGGACTAATCCAAAGCATAGTTCATTATATACAAGATAACTCTAACGATCTCAAGTCTAATGACACTTGTACAACTATCACTCAGTGAATAACTATTGACACGTGAGTAAACTCCATTAGTTGTTCAACTTATCGAGTCATGTTCAGTAAACTTATTCTCTAACAAGCACCTACATACTAGCTATAGTGTCACCACACAAATGCCTATGAGAACAGACATCCTCCTGACGGGAGCAAGCATAGTATGTACCAATCTTTGCGGATTCACCAACTTCCGATTTGTTATCCTATGATCAGGAACTGTTTAAGTCTAGAGTTATCATCTTCTAGATCTCACTATTATAATCTCATTATAATTCTAGAAGCTTTACTCTAAACTATAGAACATCTTATTTAAAACACTTTAATTAGATAAAGCCCGTAATAAAAACAAAACAGGTCTTTTATTAATATTAATGAAATCAAATAAGAATACAATAAAGTTCTTCCTAACTCATCATACATGATTAGATTTAGGACAAACACTTTCATATTTGAGAGCAGAAATATCCCTTAAACCAGTGATATTAATAAAGAACTTCCACCGGAAGATGTTGACACTCGATGTATTGTCTGATTCATAAGTGACTAACTGTAATGTTAACATGTACACTTGCTATCAAATTTCTGAAATCTCTGTCACATTAATAAATCCACTTTCTTGAATATTTCACTGAGGCTTGATCAATTAATTGAACTTCTTTCAATGTAGAATTACTTCAAGTCTGTAGATGACTTTAATCTTCATTCTCTTGACTGATATAATCTTCTGAGATTCCTGTGACATATATTATTTACTTATTACATTCTTGTTTAAGTTGAGTTGTATCCTCAATGTTTACAAATAGGCCTATACATATGCCTTTCAGTTTCACTCCCTATCATTATGGGACAATCTTTAAATACAGTTGTACTAACCAACTTTCTCCCAGGGGTGTTTTAACTTCAAGCTTATAAGGTACATTGAATGTAAATCAAGTTTACGAGAAAAATGTTAGGGAATATAAGAATGAGATGCTCCAGGGTCTATTAATACTTTAACATCAAGTTGAAATAGTCGAAGCGTACCTCCAATTACGTCGGTAGTAGTTTCAAAATCTTGTTGTTCAATTGCATTCAGTTTCCCTTGTACACGATTTCTGGGTCCAACTGGTGCACGATTTTCAGATCCCGCATTTATACGTATTTCCCCCACTCCAGCTGGCATATTTCGAATCCTACTATTCCTCCTGTTATCATTCCTCTGCTACCCAATCTGAGGTTGTTTTGAAGCCATATTACAATCTCTTGCAAAATGATTTCCAGCTCCACACAACATACATCGGTTATTTTTTCGGTAACACACATCTTCTGTATGCCCTTACCGCTGACAAAATTTACAACTAACTGTATTATGCACTTCATCACCCTTTTGTTGACCTTGTTGTATACCTCGATTTTGATTCCACGTATTTCCTATAAACGGTGTCGGACCTCGTTGAGTAAAATTTTGAGTTCCTTGATTAGTTCTAGGATAAGTGTTGCGATTATGTCAATTCTGCCATGTAAGGGGCACTCTTCTTTCATTACTGGGTTGATACTACTTGGCTTTCCATCGCATATCGCTTGCCTCGATGTCCAGTGCGTGTTCGACTATATCTGAGTAGGTTCTTAATCATAACGGTATCAGCTTATCTTGAAATCTTTTTGATTTTCTGGCCTCTCATTTGATCAGATAGGAAGTAAACCTTGATAGTTCCATAAATTTTGACTCATACTGAAACAGACGACACTTATCAGACAACGGTCGGCAGTAAAAGCATTGTTTGAAATTTTCACACAACGGTTTTTGTTTTTGCAAAATCTGTCTGTTGTCTGAAAGACCTTCCACAACGGTTTCTAAAACCATTGTCTATTAGAAGGAGTAAAGCAGAGGCTTTACACAACGGAATTATAAAACCGTTGTCTGAAGAAAGGTCAGACAAGTGTTTCATAAACCGTTGTTAAAAACACACAAGTGTTTTTTTTTTGTTACTTAAATGGATGTCACACAACAATTTGAATAAACACTTGTCTGATTCTAACAACGGTTTACAAAACCATTGTCTGAAGAAACTTCAGACAATGGTTTTGTAAACCGTTGTTAGAATCAGACAAGTGTTTTACTTGTATGTGGACTATACTTAATTCACACAACAGTTTCTGCATACCGTTGTCCAATTGAAATCTTAGGGGGGGACAATTATTTTGGAGGAGTTAATGAGGGGGGACAAAGATTCGGACAATTATTATAAAAAAATTTATAAAAAAACACACAACGGTTTTACAACTTAAAAACAGTTGTGTGACGTTTTTTTTTTTTGAATTTCTCGTTCGTGACAAACTTTAATTGTGAACTTTGTTTGAATAATAAAGTTTATGTTTAATTGACACACTTAATTATAGGATAATATTCTTAATTAAGCCGGATATCATAGTTTGTAGTTCTCTTATCATATTAAGACTTTCGTATTATCCTCGTTATTATACTTAACAACATATAAAATGTACATATTTTTCTTTGTCGGACCAAGGACACCACACAATTTACTAAACATACAAGTCGGGAATGGCGTACAGTCTCGCTTATACATGACTTACATAATTTCGTGTGTAAACTAACATAACCCCTAAGTCGTAACCCCTAAATCGTAACCCCTAAACCACAAAACCCTAAGCACAATCTATTATTATAAGTATTATTTTATAAAATTTTCAATCAATAACATGTTCGGTATCTTCAAAGAAGTGTAAAAAATAAGTTAGGCAAAGGTATTAACAAAATTTTTATAAAAAAAACACACAACGGTTTTTTTAATAATAAACCTTTGTTGTACTTTACTTTCCACGACGGTTTTTTTGTAGAAACCGTTGTGTTATTACCACAACGGTTTTTTATTTATAAACTGTTGTCTGAATGATTTTACTACAACGGTTTTACAACTTAAAAACAGTTGTGTGACTTTTTTTTTTTTTTGAATTTCTCGTTCGTGACAAACTTTAATTGTGAACTTAAAAACGGTTTTTAAATGATTTCTTCGACGATCCAACCGTACGGATGTTAATCAGTACTCATTCTAGTGTTGGGAAAAAATAATCAAAAAATAACAAGGCCCGGTTGTGCCGCATCTTTTCAAAAACGTTGGAACACTACTACTTTTGGGAACGGGACATGTGTCAGATTCAATGAATATTTTTTTAAAATGATTTCTTCGACGATCCAACCGTACGGATGTTAATCAGTACTCATTCTAGTGTTGGGAAAAAATAATCAAAAAATAACAAGGCCCGGTTGTGCCGCATCTTTTCAAAAACGTTGGAACACTGCTACTTTTGGGAACGGGACATGTGTCAGATTCACTGAATATTTTTTTTAAATGATTTCTTCGACGATCCAACCGTACGGATGTTAATCAGTACTCATTCTAGTGTTGGGAAAAAATAATCAAAAAATAACAAGGCCCGGTTGTGCCGCATCTTTTCAAAAACGTTGGAACACTGCTACTTTTGGGAACGGGACATGTGTCAGATTCACTGAATATTTTTTTTAAATGATTTCTTCGACGATCCAACCGTACGGATGTTAATCAGTACTCATTCTAGTGTTGGGAAAAAATAATCAAAAAATAACAAGGTCCGGTTGTGCCGCATCTTTTCAAAAACGTTGGAACACTACTACTTTTGGGAACGGGACATGTGTCAGATTCAATGAATATTTTTTTAAAATGATTTCTTCGACGATCCAACCGTACGGATGTTAATCAGTACTCATTCTAGTGTTGGGAAAAAATAATCAAAAAATAACAAGGCCCGGTTGTGCCGCATCTTTTCAAAAACGTTGGAACACTGCTACTTTTGGGAACGGGACATGTGTCAGATTCACTGAATATTTTTTTTAAATGATTTCTTCGACGATCCAACCGTACGGATGTTAATCAGTACTCATTCTAGTGTTGGGAAAAAATAATCAAAAAATAACAAGGCCCGGTTGTGCCGCATCTTTTCAAAAACGTTGGAACACTACTACTTTTGGGAACGAGACACGAGTCAGATTCACTGAATATTTTTTTTAAATGATTTCTTCGACGATCCAACCGTACGGATGTTAATCAGTACTCATTCTAGTGTTGGGAAAAAATAATCAAAAAATAACAAGGCCCGGTTGTGCCGCATCTTTTCAAAAACGTTGGAACACTACTACTTTTGGGAACGAGACACGTGTCAGATTCACTGAATATTTTTTTTAAATGATTTCTTCGACGATCCAACCGTACGGATGTTAATCAGTACTCATTCTAGTGTTGGGAAAAAATAATCAAAAAATAACAAGGCCCGGTTGTGCCGCATCTTTTCAAAAACGTTGGAACACTACTACTTTTGGGAACGGGACATGTGTCAGATTCAATGAATATTTTTTTAAAATGATTTCTTCGACGATCCAACCGTACGGATGTTAATCAGTACTCATTCTACTGTTGGGAAAAAATAATCAAAAAATAACAAGGCCCGGTTGTGCCGCATCTTTTCAAAAACGTTGGAACACTGCTACTTTTGGGAACGGGACATGTGTCAGATTCACTGAATATTTTTTTTAAATGATTTCTTCGACGATCCAACCGTACGGATGTTAATCAGTACTCATTCTAGTGTTGGGAAAAAATAATCAAAAAATAACAAGGCCCGGTTGTGCCGCATCTTTTCAAAAACGTTGGAACACTACTACTTTTGGGAACGAGACACGTGTCAGATTCACTGAATATTTTTTTTAAATGATTTCTTCGACGATCCAACCGTACGGATGTTAATCAGTACTCATTCTAGTGTTGGGAAAAAATAATCAAAAAATAACAAGGCCCGGTTGTGCCGCATCTTTTCAAAAACGTTGGAACACTACTACTTTTGGGAACGAGACACGTGTCAGATTCACTGAATATTTTTTTTAAATGATTTCTTCGACGATCCAACCGTACGGATGTTAATCAGTACTCATTCTAGTGTTGGGAAAAAATAATCAAAAAATAACAAGGCCCGGTTGTGCCGCATCTTTTCAAAAACGTTGGAACACTACTACTTTTGGGAACGAGACACGTGTCAGATTCACTGAATATTTTTTTTAAATGATTTCTTTGACGATCCAACCGTACGGATGTTAATCAGTACTCATTCTAGTGTTGGGAAAAAATAATCAAAAAATAACAAGGCCCGGTTGTGCCGCATCCTTTCAAAAACGTTGGAACACTACTACTTTTGGGAACGAGACACGTGTCAGATTCACTGAATATTTTTTTTAAATGATTTCTTCGACGATCCAACCGTACGGATGTTAATCAGTACTCATTCTAGTGTTGGGAAAAAATAATCAAAAAATAACAAGGCCCGGTTGTGCCGCATCTTTTCAAAAACGTTAGAACACTAGAATAGATTGTTATGTTTCGTCCCGGATTGATTTTTCTATTTTTTTTAAAAATATTTATCGACGATCCAACCGTATGGATATCGAGATCTATGTAATTTAATGATATTACAGAAGTTTTAGAAAAAAATAAATTTATTTGGTTTGAGATCTTAATGGTCAATAGTGATTTGACCGGTACTTCTAACTAGTGTTTCGTCCCGGATTGATTTTTCTATTTTTTTTAAAAATATTTATCGACGATCCAACCGTATGGATATCGAGATCTATGTAATTTAATGATATTACAGAAGTTTTAGAAAAAAATAAATTTATTTAGTTTGAGATCTTAATGGTCAATAGTGATTTGACCAGTACTTCTAACTAGTGTTTCGTCCCAGATTGATGTTTCGATTTTTTTAAAAATATTTATCGACGATCCAACCATATGGATATCGAGATCTATGTAATTTAATGATATTACATAAGTTATATCAACTTTTCAAAAAAAATTAAATAACATACAAAGTTATATCTCTTTATAACAAAAACACATTTCCCACCTTTGCCAAATTTTTACTTCCCCCCTCCCCGACCTTTCCCCCCTTAACCAAATCTTTATTCCCCCTCTTTCACTACCCTGCTTTTCTCTTTCTATCTCGATCTCTATTGCCTCTCTCTCAACTCAAAACACAAACATTTCAAACACACATACGTTTCATTCTCTCAAAAAAAACACACACACACACCGATACACACAGACATATACAAATCTAGATGTTGAAACCCTAGTTCTAAATCGTGTTAATTAGTTGTGCAATTGCTCGAACAGTGTTAATTAGACGAAGCCCCTTGCTCAAAAGTTTGGTTCATCGCTAATCTCAACAATTAGTAAATTGTTTCGAATTTATTTTGAATTTTTGATTTTCGAAATTTTAATTTTCTGTTTTACTTCTTTGAAACAGATCTGGAGCCCTTGCTCAAACGTTTGGTTCATCAACAGTAAGTGATTTTCTATCTTCAGTTTTTAATTGTGAACTTACAGTTCATGTGTGTATGTATACATATCATTTTCAGTTTTTAAATTTAATTTTTTTAGTTATTAATTTGTAACTGAGATCCTGCTTTTGCTTGTTATAAATTTACTTGTTTACTTGTTGTTATAAATTTACTTGTTACTTGTTTACTTGTTACATATCATTTGCTTGTTGATATAAATCTTTAATTGGTGCAGGGAGTCAAGAGGGAAGTGGGAAATCAAGCAAAAGTAATTAACAAGTTGTCACTTTGTTTGTGATTCACGTGTGCTTGTCAAGACCTACAAGGAGAAGGCCCGACTTTTTATGTTGGTTCTGCCTATTTGATTATTACTTCAGTTGTAGATTCTTTAGTTCTTTGTTTCTGTATACAGGAAGAAGAATGGTGTACAATAACCAGGAGTTGATGTTCAGAAGAAAATTGGAGCAGGAGGCAGAATTGCAACAAGCTATTGAATACCAGGGAAGGAGGCTGATGAGTCCAGCCTGGATTTCTAACAGCAAATATAATTTGTCAATACAGTTTCTAGCTTCTCTTTTTACTTTACCAATATTTCGCTATAAATTATACATATTTTGCTAAAAATATTGACACGACACTGTATTCTTACTCATTAATTCCCTGTTCTTATTCACTACAGTGATGTATCATACAATAATTTCACACAACTAGAATATCAATATGGTTGATAGGCATCTAGAGTTTAAGCCTATACATGTTATGTTACTTTAGCCGAACTGGTTTTGGGCCGCGAATGGTTCTTCTCTGCCATCATGTATTCTTTATTTTTGTCTCAACTTTGGTCATTATTGTAGTGCGGAATTCACTCTGCTTTGCAGAATCTGTTAGTTTCTGGAGCAGAGAAGCTTACTGACTCCCTTTTGGATGTCACTCGAAAGCAGCACTTTGATAAGGTTCTGGAAGGATTTCATCTCGCAGTACGGGTGTTTTCATCTATAATGAGAAATCCAATTTCGTTGCTAGTAAGGCTAATGTTACAGTAGCAAGCAAACTGTTTCTGGCCTTGGTGAATGTGATCCTCATGGACACTGTAAATGACACTGTTTTAGCAAATGAAAGATGGGTAATCCAATCTTATCTCTCTGATCGCCTAATTTCTGCGTAAAGAGTAGTAGATAGTATTAAGTTTTATATATCCTTCTTTCAGGTACCTCCTCCTGGAAAAGGTTCATTATACATAAGGCCATTGCTTATGGGGAGTGGCTCTGTTCTTAGCCTTGCACCAGCTCCTGAATTCACCTTTTTGATTTACGTTTCTCCTGTTGGTAATTATTTCAAGGTAAAAGGTTTGTACATTCAAATGATAGGTGTCGACTGCAAATTCTTTAAAGTCTCCCCTGATAGGTGAAGTGACGCACTTCTCTTATGTATGGGACCTATGTTTTATAAGATACCTTGGTCTGAATCCTTTATTTTTTTGCTTACATGATGTCAGGATGGCTTGTCTCCAATTGATTTGATGGTTGAAACTGAAACACATCGGGCAACCCCTGGTGGTACTGGATGTGTGAAAACGATAGGAAACTATGCTGCAGTAAGCTTTCGTATAGTTTCTTGCTGGTTAATAGTTAGGGCGTAGTATTGCCTTGTTTCTATATATTAAATTAAGTTTGGAGTTATGCTAGATGCACTCAATGCTGATTTGCACACGGGATTCTGGATGCTCACCTTGCCTTCTCTCACTTTTGATTGATGATTATTCTAGTTTTTCTAATTTATGCTTTATGCCCTAAAAACATTTTGTGATCCTTTTTCGGTAAGGAAGCTATATGGTTCAAATTGTTTATGCAGAAGTCTGTCTTATCTTAATCTTTGTTCATACTTTTATGGTGATATGGGTGAATTGTTCCTTGTTTAATTTTTGAAAAAACATGAGAACCATTTGGCAAACTTTATGGCATAATATGATGTTGAGTATCTAATCTTGTCGTGATTTTTAATTATAATTTTAGGTCCTCAAGGCACAAAGTTCTGCAAAAGCCAAAGGCTATTCTGATGTTCTGTACCTAGATCATTCATGTGCAGTTTTTTACTTGTTTCATGGTGCTGCAGGCTTTAAAAATCATCTAGACTGATGAGCCTTTGCTGCGTCCCTGTGGTGTTTCAGAGGTGCTGGCATGAGTGTATAAGAAGTGAAAAAGGTGGAGGTTTTTCGGAATATAAATGTTAGGTTTCGTCGAACTTGTGTAGAGAAATAGAGTATTCATTTTTGACACTGCATCATACCATCAGCTTTACTTGTACACTCTGACTTATTAGATTGAGAATTTCTAAGCATTGTAGATGTATTTTTTCCAGTGTAAGTACTAATAATAAAGTTATTAAGTCATGTTTGGGTTCATATTGAATTTGAAATCTGGGAAATTTTGTTTATTAAATATTTTTTGTTGCACAAAAATCTAGCTTATTAGATTGTTTTTTGTCCAATACCGTTGTCTATCAAAATCAGAAACAAGTGTTTTAGAAACAAAAACTGTTGTGGTTCTGCTAATGTTCAAACATGTTTATCTTTTTAAACCATTGCCTAACAGCTTTCAGACAACAGGTATTTAAAGAAAACAATTGTGCAAGTCAAGAATAGACAACAGTTTTTAGAAAGGAAACCATTGTGTTAAACTATTAAGACAATGGGGTTGTTCTACTAAAACCGTCGTAAATATTTAGATCACACAACACTCTTTTGGAAAATAAAGCCTTTTCTGAAAATTAAAATAACAACATTTTCTAGTTAATAAACAATTGTTGATTTATTTGTCAGACAATGGTTTCTACAACAACCGTTGTTGTTCACGCGTTTCAGACAACGTTTTCTAAGACCAAAACCGTTGTCTGTAGGGAATCAGACATCACTCTTCTGGAAAATAAAGCCTTGTCTGAAAATTAAAATAACAACATTTTCTAGTTAATAAACAATTGTTGATTTATTTGTCAGACAATGGTTTCTACAACAACCGTTGTTGTTCACGCGTTTCAGACAACGTTTTCTAAGACCAAAACCGTTGTCTGTAGGGAATCAGACAACGGACGCGTCCGTTGTCTGAGCTGCGTAACAGACGGCATCTCAATAGACCACGGTTTTCTAGGGCATCAGACAACGGGCAAAAAGCCTTGTCTGATTCAATTATTCTTGTAGTGGATCCATGAACTCGGCTTTTCTTTTGTCTTTCACCCATTCAGGAATAAATTTCGTGTTAAACTCTTCCAAAAAGTCATCCCACGTTTTCCTTGTCGTCCTCCTATCCCATTTCCTTTTAACCATTCTCGACCAGTATTCAGCCTCTTCTTCCAATTTAAATACTGCCAGTGTAACTTTATCAGTGTCATTGCACCTTAAGGTCTTGAATATCTTATCCATCTGCATTGTCCACCTATCGTCTGCAGTGTCAGCATCATGTTGTCCTCTAAATAGCGTCGGTTTTAACTTCACAAACCTATCTAGTAACATATCAAATTCTTTCTGTGGGTTGGTATCTCGTTTATATTTTTGGGTTTCCCCACATTACCCTGTATATATTGTTCCAGCAAGCCAACAATATGGCTTAAAGCATACCATACTTCTTCGTTTCCTCTCATACTCGTACCTTGATTAACAGCCATTGGTTTTGATATACATATTATTATATATTCGATTAGACATATCATATTAAAGTAATAACTAGTATACGGGTAACAAAAGAAAGAGCTGCAAAACATATTTACCGATATAACAAACGATATCTTACATATATAAAACCATCTTGTTGTTATTATATATAGTAATTTCACACACTGCAAAAAGACTTTAACCACATAACTAAGATAGCCTAATGGTACATGTAAGATCCGTGAACTTTATTAATAATATGAATTATATTATATGTGTAGAATAATTTTTGTGAAGTATTTTGAGTTTTAATGATAAAGGTTGTTAAGTAATTATGTGTAAATTGGTGTGTCGAAAGCCCCGTTTAAATATCTTGTCATTTGAAAATGTCTTCAATTTTGAGCCCGTTTTGAAAATTCAAGGGCCCCGTTGAAATTTTGTACATCATTGTTATTCCTTCGTCATTCGTGTCCGAATCATTATCGGAGGATTTCTTCGTATTATTATATCCCTTATTATCCGATGCTATCAATAGTATTTGTTTTATTCAAAGGAAGAAAAATTATTCCAAATCCTAACCCTAATTTTTCTAGGGTAATTGATATATCGTCCGTATCAATAATACATCTGTTATAGCCCTAGTATTCTTGAGCATTAGTTATATAAATGATATGTATTGATTTGGATAACTATCAATCTTTGTGGATAGTTATCACCTCGTAAAACGTGTATTTTTCTAAATTAGGGTTTTAAAGCGAACCAGTGGATCAATATCGATCCAAAAATGTCGTTTAAAGTATTATTTTCCACTAAGTATAAAAAGGAGAATCGTACATTATACTTCATATAATCCGTATTAAAAATATACAAAAATATAAAATTCCCGAACCGTATTCTTCGTGTTCTTGAAAATCAAAATCAATTTTGATTGTGTTATTGAAATCCAAATCACAAGTTCAAGTACTCAAATCAAAGATCTTGAGCTCTAGTTTCAGAATCTTCCAACCATATCATCATCTGGTAATTTTTCAATTTTATATGAATTTTTCAAATTTCGAATTAAAATTAGGGTTTATGTTCGAATTGGGGATTTTCATTCTGTTGATTCTCCGTTCAATTGATTGCTTCCAAAATGTTCCTAGGGTTCTAATTAGTAGGAATTCATGCTTTAATTTCATGTTTATGTTCAATTTTTAAGAATTCGATTTCTAGGGTTTTGCCCGATTTTTCTTTTTAATAGTCCGTTCATATGAATGATCTGACATTGTTTTTGGTAGAGGGCTTTTGTTGTATGTGTTCTTAGCTTCATTTTAACATAAAGAACGTAGAGTTTCATGTACGATTTTGGTAGATCGGAAAATTTGTTCAAGGTCGCCGGAATTTGATCAAGATTGAGATTCCGGCTTTGTTTTGGTTTGTTTTTTATCAGAATAGATTGCTATGTTGTTGAGGATTGTTTTGGTATAAAAAGCCCCAATTTTTATCAAGTTTTCAGGTCGCCGGATTCTGGAATTTTTCCGGGTTGTTCTTCCCGACCCGTTAACCCGTTTTCCTGACCCGGTTTCAATCTTCGAAACCCTAAAATATTTTCAGAAAACTGTTTTTGAATTTTATTTTTAAATTTAATTCGAAAATAGTTTAAATATTTATAAAAATCATATTTTATTTTAAAAATACATTTTTAAATTCAGAAAATTCTGTAAAATTATATTTAATTATTTAAATTCGAAAACTGATTAAATTTAATTATTTTAATTATTTTTAATTAATAATTAATTTATTTAATTAATTGATTAATTCTTTTAATCAGTTAATTCTTAATAATTAATTTTTAATTAATTTAATTAATTTAAATTAGGTTTAATTATTTTCTAGCCTGATTTAATTATTTAAAAATAGTTTGAGCATTTGGAAATTGTCAATTAATTTTATATTAATTGATTTAATTGTTTTTAAATACTTATATTGGGATTAAAAATCCGATTTTTGATTTAAAAATTATTTGTGACTTATTTAAATTCAAATAACCCTCGAATATTGTTCTAAAAATATTTATAAGTGCTATATGGTTTATATGAGTCGAATAATGTGTTTTAATAGTCCGTAAATGCCCGTACAAGGGCTAATGTCTGAGTTTTAATTACCGTAAAATAGATCGGGCATCCGATAGGAACCCGATTACTTGTTTAAATGTAAAAATGGTTATGAGTATATATCGAGGATAGAATGAGGATAGTTAGACTTACTGTAATGAGTTGTTTATTATAGAATCGAGTTCCCGGAGCAAGGGAAAAGAGAAGGTAGAGTGAGATCGGTAGAATTCCGTCAACTACTAGACCAGGCAAGTATCTGTGCCTTTACTTGTTGATTCAATTGTTATTATTCTTCAGAATTTCATGTATGTTACCATCAGAACGATTCAGATTATTCAATCTTCACCCGTATTGAGCACTTGATGCTATTTCCTTGAATATTCCTAACTTTTGACTTAATCCACAATCGTGTTGGATATCAGAAACCTTCACCTTCAATTCAGTTTATATTGATGATAACCATTGTTGACTTTCTTAAATGAGTACGTTGTACCATTGAAACCATACTGAATCTATTTCTCGGACTTCATTTGATATTGAATAGTTGAAGCTCTTTTGCAACTATTACACCCCGTCATTGTGTACTTATCTTGTTATGCATGTTATTGCTTATACTTTGTGATAGAATTGGCATGTTTTAAAATGAGACCAGTAATGGTCGGGCCATATTTATGGTCGTAATAACTTAAGGCCTAGATGGCCATGGATCCTAGTGGAGGACTATGCTATAAGCTAGTTCGGGGTTGATGCGTGACTGATCAGCAGCTCAACCTTTGTATTTGAAAAATGTAGAAGCCCAATTCTAATCCCTCTTTCTTCAATAAAGATTGTTAAAAGCTTATGTTTGACTTGTATATTGTTGATTCAGATAACTGAAATCTCCCCTTTCATTATGGAACTGTGATTGATATATATCATGCTTGCTGAGCACATGTGGCTCATACTTGTTTTGTTTCTAACCCTATTCCAGTGAAGCGAGAGAATGAGCAGACACAGCGCTAGTGACAGTTCTCCAGATGCTAGGAGACCACCCCGAGTGATTGTCATTGGACGGGTAGTTGTTTTACTTTGGAAGTTAGACTAGATGTCTAGCTTTGTATATTAAGTGTGTAATAACTCTGAAAACTGGTTTGTAATAATTATGACTTAGAAGCTTGTTTCATGCCATAATCTGGATGCGGTTTTGGATAAGGGGTATTTTATGTTATTATATTATTATGCATGTGCTATATACAGGTATGTTGTGTTTCGTTGGTCGAGTGACTCCCCAGATCTGTGCCCCGGGTCTGGAGGGCGTCACAGTACACATATTTTACAAGGTCACTACTGCACAAAATTAGGCTACCCAAGATTACCTTACAAATACACACTTAGTTTACTAATACATGCTTAATTTACAAGATACACACTTCATTTACAAAACACTAGAGTCCATCTCGAGCTAACCCGACTCGATAGTGGATGGTGGTGCCCTACCAGTACCACGAGTCACTCTCTTCCTAGTCGTTAATCGAAGGATCGGGTTGCAGTGAGGTGGTTCTGGAATCTCGAGTGGCCTTGAAATTCCTGTTAGGTCATACAACAAATCTTGTCCCTGTTGGGTTTTATACTGAACTATTCGTTTGAAGTATATAACATTGTCCATTTTGTTGAGAATCTTGATTGCATATTATTACATTGTCTTTTTATTATATTGTGGATAATCTAGTATCAAATGGGATAACAGAAGATTAGATTATCAGTGTCTGTATATAATATAATAAAGGTTCACAGTCTAAGTGGTATTAGACAAACCACTTGAATAACTGAAGTATTATTTGGGAATAGTTTATCTAGACTATTGACTAATACTTGTATACTTTGTGTATATTGAACAGGATCGAAATATTAGAATTGTTCTTCTATTCTGACAGTAAAGAAGAACTAAGATTCTATGATATTATTATTTCTTAGGTTCTTAATCTGGATGTAATGATTGAAACTTGTATGCAATACACATGTTTTGATTCATATGTGATGTAATTAATTATTAATTACAATATTATGTATTGAGCAATGACATTGCATGCAGAGTGGGATATTAATTACAGAAAAAATTCATGTCTTGATAATATTCAGGTTGATGTTATCTTGAAAGCTCATAAAGATAATTATGTAAAGCCCTACAGGCAGATTTATTTCTAACACAATTATAAGGTTGAGTGGATGATCAAGGATAAATAAGATATTTATTAAATTAATTGTCAGTGATTAATTTAATTAATGGACATGCGATGTAAGAACCGAGAAACCGTACGTATGTTTTTAGGAATTTAATATAATTCCTGGGTATTATTTATGAATTTAAGTGCATTAAGTGTTTAATTACGCAAAAGTGGTGTTCAAATGATCATTGTGCATGCTTTATAAATGCTATGTGGAATTGTGTGATTATTGAAAATTTTGTTTCAAAGTGAAATTATTTTTATCTTAAATTTATCGTAAGTATTGAAACGAAGAATTCCGTTCGTCTTGCAATTTTTGGAGAAATTGGTATATCGTTCATACCAATATTTTATTTGTGAAAGAGGGATATATTCCCGAACCCTCGTTACAAAGATATTTTGGTTCGTACATCTAAATAGTATTAAAATATTCTTGTAAATATCTGTAATTAGTGATAATTATCGTTTTGTCACCGGTGCGCTTTATTCGAATAAAAATGATCCAACAGATCGATATTGAACCAAAAATGTTATTTGAGGTATAATTTTCAATAAATATAAATAGCTGTACCGTAATTATTTTACGTATAATAAAAGTATTAATTATCGATAATTATCCCTAAATTACCCGAAACCCTAATTTCGTTCTTCGTGTTCTTGAAAATCAAATCCATAAACGAAGGTGTTATCGGATTCCAAATTCAAAGTTCTAGTAACCAAATCAAAGCTCTTTTCATCATCTATCATAATCCACTATCAGATTTCAGTTTGGGTAAGGATTCGATTTTTTTTCTGATTTTTCAAATTTATTTCGAATTGATTAATTTGGGGGTTTCTTTATTTTTGATTGTTCTTGATACTTGATAGATTGATTATGATTATTATGTGATTTAGAGCAGGATTGCGATTTTTATTTGAATTTTTGTGTTACAAATCGTGTAAATCGGAAATATTTAGCTCACCGGAAAAGCTTGAAGTTTTTGATCGGATTTTGATTTCCAGAAATTGGTTGTTGTTTATACCATCACCATAGGATAGATCGTTTGATTTGTAAGGTGGCCACGTAATTTAATCTGAGTTTCGAAACCGGTTCCCGTTGACCGAAAATTTCGCCGCCGGCGGAATCTTGGTCAAATCGGAGTTCTTTTCCGTGTTTTGAAGTAAATAAGCTAATTATGATCGTAGTTGTGTAATTCCCGTGTTTCCCTTTTAAAAAATCTGTGTGTTTGGTAGTATTTGGGTGGTCGCCGGCGGTGGTGGGTGGCCGGAACCGCCACCGGATTCCGGTGGTGTTCTTGGCGACCCACCCATGTTCTTCATGACCCGTTTTCAAAACCTTACCGACCCGCTTTCAATCTGTTTTCCCCAATTGCAAAAGCATGAAAAGTGTTTCTGGATTAAAATGGTTATTTTAGTTTTAAAAATTCATAAAATAGTTTTTTATTTCTGAAAAATTTATTTTAATTCATAAAATTGATTTTTTTATAATTCAAATAAGTTTTATAAATTCTTAAATATTTATTAATTTCCAAAAATGGATTAAATTTAATTATTTTAATTATTTTTGATTAATAATTAATTTATTTAAAATGATTGATTAATCTTTAATCAATTAATTTTTATAAATTCATTATTAATCGAATTTAATTAATCTAAATTAGATTTAATTATTTTCTTCACTTTTATTTATTTAATAAATTGTTTAAATATTTATAATTAATCAATTAATTTTTATATTAATTGATTAAATTGTTTTTAAATCCTTATATTATCAAAAATGATCTGATTTTCGATCTAAAAATATTTTGTGACTTGTTTCTTTTCAAACGAGAGTTGAAGAACATTTTTAATTTCTTTGGGACGGTTACGTGACTTATATGATGCCTTTAATTCAATTAAATAAGGATATGGGTTGTACTAATTATGTGAGAAACCTGATTATTAAATTATAATTATGAATAACTGTTCCATGACCTAGTTGAATGTTTTGATTGTGGTTGACATGATTTTAAAGGTTTATTAAAATAAGAATATATCCGTATTACTAGAAAATGAGGTTTACGAGGTCGTTGACTTGGATATTGATTTTTATGTTATAGAAGTGTTTGACGAACGAAAGTGACCAGGATTTATTATCGCTGATCAGGCAAGTGTCTATACCCTTCACGTATTGTTCGAGTAATATTCTCTTGAATTATTATTATGCGAGTGTTTATACTCTTCACTTAATTTCCAAGTGTTGGTTCTTTTACACTGAACTGCAATTGTTATTATTATTATTATTATTATTATTTCTTGTTAATGCAGTTATCAGATTCAGTTCCTTATTCGAACTCATATATGTTATGTATAATCCAGTTTATTTCCTTCAGAATGTAAGGCTTATCTGTTATAAGTATACTTTTTGAATGACTTGAACTATTTCTTTCAGTATTCAATAAACCCTCTGGTTGATATTCTTACTTATCAGATTCATATTGCCATGTTAAATGAGAAAAGTTTAATTATTTTGTTGAAATGTGAATTTCCTAAATGATTGGGAAGTTATGAACCCGATAAGGGTAAAACTGTGATTTGAGTTATGAACCCGATAAGGGTAAAAACTGTGATTTGAGTTGTGAGCCCGATAAGGGTGAAAACTGAGATTTGTTGAAAAACTAGGATTTTATATTGAACCCGTGAATTGGAAATGCATGACCGCGCGACGGTCGAGAGTGATGAATTTTGGCCAATAGCAATAAGTGTCATGGGGCGGATAAATGCCCGGGGAACCCCAATATGTGATGAGCCTACTGTGTACCACAGTTTGGTTGGCGAGCTATGAGCGATTGATCGTCGGCTTAGCTCGTGTGTACGAATGGATTCCAATTCATTATTTTGATGATAAACTGAAAAGAGTTTTACTTATGTGGAACCGTATTACTTTTAAAGTTATGGTTTGTTATTGATAATCAAGTTTCATTGTTCTTAAATTCCATTAAGAAATTCCTAATACCTGTTATGTACTGTTTTGTAAAATTTCATATTTATTGAATCATACATTGATATTCAGAGTTATATTCTATCACACTGGCTGAGCATTTTGGCTCACTCTTGCTTCTCTATTATTCTAACCTTTCAGATAGGTACGAGAAAGTCTCACGTTAGGCGAGCAACTAGGGTGAGGGAGAACCGTCAGGTTCCCAGGGTCCGTGGTCATGTAGTAGTTTTGAGTTGTAACCGGTAATCGGGTTGTAAGGATGATGTAAGCATAAAACTGAATTAGTGTGTAAAACTTTTGTAGACATTTGGTTGTTGGCGTAATTCCTTTTGGGGGTTACCCTAATAACATGGTGGTTTGTAATAACATTAGTAGTTGTGATGACTTGTTTCATATTATAACATGTGCTCGATCCTTAGTATTTTCGGGGTCACTGTTATATTTATATTTATATTTCCAGGGTTGTGATTTATTTTGGTTGTGCGCTACCCGATCTTGACCCCGGGTCGGGAGGGCGTGACAGGTTGGTATCAGAGCCACAGGTTATGGTCACTGAAACAAGTATAGGGCATTGAATTAGGTTAAACGGTAGGTATTATGAGATAGTTCCATGTGAGATGATCATGTTGAGCAAACTCATATAGAGTTTGAGTTAAGATTATCGGATATAGTCTTGACTATTAGGATAGAGAGTCAATAGGGATGTAGCATGTGATTCTTATGTTACACTACTGTTATGTTTCAGCCATCGGGCTCTGGCTCTTCACACTCGGAGTCAGACCCTTCTGAGCCTTCTGTTCCAGATCCACTGTCAGACCCTTCGGAGCATTTTGTTTCAGATCTACTAGTAGTACCCGACCTACCAGTTGTACCAGATCCACCAGTTGTGATAGCTCTACCAGTTGCACCTATTCCTGCTGTACCTTTGCGAGCGATACCCCCAGCCCGTTCTCCACCTAGTTCAGAGTCCGTTAATGGACCCCCCGTTTCAGTATACCCCAGAGCCTATACCTTATTATGAGTATATGAGGGTAGCTGGAGAGCGAGACTTTTTGCATGGTCAGGTGAGAGAGATGGTACGTTTCCAGAGGCATGTGTCAGGAGCATCAGCAGTGTTGAGGGATCTTAGGGCTTTGAGGATAGTCCTGGAGGTTAGACTTCGTTGTATGGGCAGTACTAGCGGAGGAGAGCGAGATCCGTCAGAGATAAGTAGTTTTATAGATTATATCATGGGAGAGCTCCGGAGGATTGCACCTGATGAGGACTAGAGACAGAGAGTCATGTGGTGAGCCAGACGGGATGGAGTCTTATGTACGGTAGTTAGTGGATTTCATTCCGACACGTATATAGATGCATTATATAGATATCAGCAGTACACTGGACTGGAGTGGAGCCGTTTTTGTTATTGTATATAGTGGTACTGTTGAGGTAGTGGCAGGTGTTTTCTTTTGGCTGTGTACTCTACTTCTGGTGTTGTTTTCTATCATGTACTTTTCTTTTATCATCGAAGCGTTTTCACGCTTGTACCCAGGTTATATTATGACCAAATTTTGTTGTGCCACAGTTGCTATCGTTTTACATATTCCACTATTTATCATTCAGTATCAAACCTGGCATGTATGTTCATCTTGTCAGATCTTATTCCTATACCTTACTGTCTTTTGCTCTATTTTGTCATACGCTGTAAGACAACATGTATGTTCATCCTATCAATTTTATTCATGTACCTTGTTCTACTTTGCCTTTCTTACAAACGTTATGAGATCTTCTGCCACAATTATGTTGTGGATAGAAACCAATCATTGTACTCTGTTGTATCTTGTTATGAAGGGAGTGATTCCCTGACTCCCAAATTCTTGTTAAATTGATTCTCATTGTACAAGGCCTATCCAGCTACTAAATATATTGTTTGTTTTTGTACCAGTTATCAAATCTTGAATCAATTGATTAGAATGGATACACCAGTGGAACAAATTCTAGATCTTCTTCGTCAACAAACAGCTGCCCTAACCCAACAGCAGCAGTGTTTGCAACAACAACAAATACGCCAGCAACAACCAGTTGTACCAACGATTACTTTTAAGTCATTTCAGGCCGTAAAACCGCCAGAGTTTAAAGGGACTGCAGATCCAGTGGAAGCAAAGGCGTGGTGAAAAGAAATGGAGAAGTCTTTTGCACTAGTGAAAGTTGGAGCTGACCAGAAGACGGAGTTTGCAAGCTATTTCCTGAAAACTGAAGCTAATTATTGGTGGGAGTCGGTGAAAGCTTTGGAAGGCACAGCGACAGTTACTTGGGAAAGGTTTACCGAGTTGTTTCTAGAGAAGTATTTTCCCCGTTATATGCAGAATCAGATGGAGTTGAAGTTCTTTGAACTCAAGCAAGAAAATTTAAGTGTGACAGAGTATGAAGCCAAATTTACTGAGTTGGCAAGGTTTGTTCCAGAGTTTGTCGACACAAATGAAAAGAAAGCTAGGAGATTCCAGCAGGGTTTGAAGCCGTGGATACGCAGTAGGGTGGCAGTGTTTGAGTTGGTCACGTATTCAGCAATAGTTCAGAAAGCTATGATTATAGAGGGAGAGAGTGATCAGTCGCAGAAGGAAAAGGACAACAATAAAAGGAAGGCCGAGAGTCATGAACCAAATCGAGGGCAAGGGAATTTTCAGAATCGTTTTAACGGGAAGCTGGGATTCCAGGCAGGGAGGAATATGGGATTCAAGAGGCCAAATATCGGGAATGCTGGCCCAGGTACTCGTCTACCATTCGGGAATCAACCGGAACCAAATGGACCTCCGTTGCCAGAATGTAAGACCTGCGGAAAGAGACATACAGGAGGTTGTGTGAAGACTGATGTGATTTGCTTCAAGTGTAACCAGAAAGGACATGTCGCTAGAGAATACTCAGCACCAACATGTTTCAATTGTGGGAAAATTGGCCATATGTCCAGATTCTGTAAATCAACAGGACAACCTAATGCTAACCAGCTGAGAGCCAGAGTATTTAATATGAATATGGAAGATGCTGTCCAAGATACTGATGTGGTGACAGGTACGCTACTCGTAAACTCCGTACATGCTAAAGTGTTAATTAATTCGGGAGCTACCAAGTCATTTATTGCTGTAGATTTTGCTAGTAAATTGCGATGTGAAACCCGACCGTTAGATAAGGCTTTTAAATGTAGAAGTAGAAAATTGGGAACGTGTTCCAGTTAACCGGATTTGTCCGCATTGTGAGATTGATATTTTAGGCCATCGTTTTCTTGATGACTTAATACCTTTCAAGTTGATTCACCTTTATTTAAACGAGAAAATAGTACATCATGGAGTACTAGTTTCAATCGTATCCGATAGAGATCCGCAGTTTAATTCAAGATTTTGGAGACAATTTCAAGAAGCCTTGGGGACTAGATTAAATATGAGCACGGCGTATTATCCACAGACGGACGGTCAGAGTGAACGAACCATTCAAACAATTGAAGACATGCTACGAGTTTGTGCACTGGACTTTGAAGGCGGTTGGGATGATCACTTACCATTGATTGAATTCTCTTACAACAATAGTTACCATGCCAGCATTGGAATGCCGTCTTTTGAAGCCTTATATGGGCGACGATCTCGATCTCTGGTATGTTGGGACGAGGTTGGTGATCTTGATCTCTGGTATGTTTTTATATTGGACCGGAAGGAGAAAGTGCTTAGAAGTAAAACAATACCCATAGTGAGAGTCTTGTGGAAATCCTAAAGTAGAAGAGTCAACTTGGGAATTAGAAAGAGAAATGCGAGAGAAATATCCTTATTTGTTTACCTAGGTTGATTCGGGGGACAGAATCCTTTTAAGGAGGGAAGGATGTAAGAACCGAGAAACCGTATGTATGTTTTTAGGAATTTAATATAATTCCTGGGTATTATTTGTGAATTTAAGTGCATTAAGTGTTTAATTACGCAAAAGTGGTGTTCAAATGATCATTGTGCATGCTTTATAAATGCTATGTGGAATTGTGTGATTATTGAAAATTTTGTTTCAAAGTGAAATTATTTTTATCTTAAATTTATCGTAAGTATTGAAACGAAGAATTCCGTTCGTCTTGCAATTTTTGGAGAAATTGGTATATCGTTCATACCAATATTTTATTTGTGAAAGCGGGATATATTCCCGAACCCTCGTTACAAAGATATTTTGGTTCGTACATCTAAATAGTATTAAAATATTCTTGTAAATATCTGTAATTAGTGATAATTATCGTTTTGTCACCGGTGCGCTTTATTCGAATAAAAATGATCCAACAGATCGATATTGAACCAAAAATGTTATTTGAGGTATAATTTTCGTTAAATATAAATAGTCGTACCGTAATTATTTTACGTATAATAAAAGTATTAATTATCGATAATTATCCCTAAATTACCCGAAACCCTAATTTCGTTCTTCGTGTTCTTGAAAATCAAATCCATAAACGAAGGTGTTATCGGATTCCAAATTCAAAGTTCTAGTAACCAAATCAAAGCCCTTTTCATCCTCTATCATAATCCACTATCAGATTTCAGTTTGGGTAAGGATTCGATTTTTTTCTAATTTTTCAAATTTATTTCGAATTGATTAATTTGGGGGTTTCTTTATTTTTGATTGTTCTTGATACTTGATAGATTGATTATGATTATTATGTGATTTAGAGCAGGATTGCGATTTTTATTTGAATTTTGGTGTTATAAATCGTGTAAATCTGAAATATTTAGCTCACCGGAAAAGCTTGAAATTTTTTATCGGATTTTGATTTCCAGAACTTGGTTGTTGTTTATACCATCACCATAGGATAGATCGTTTGATTTGGAAGGTGGCCATGTAATTTAATCTGAGTTTCGAAGCCGGTTCACGTTGACCGGAAATTTCGCCGCCGGCGGAATCTTGGTTAAATCGGAGTTCTTTTCCGTGTTTTGAAGTAAATAAGCTAGTTATGATCATTGTTGTGTAATTCCCGTGTTTCCTTTTTAAAAAATCTGTGTGTTTGGTAGTATTTGGGTGGTCGCCGGCGGTGGTGGGTGGCCGGAACCGCCACCGGATTCCGGTTGTGTTCTTGGCGACCCACCCATGTTCTTCATGACCCGTTTTCAAAACCTTACCGACCCGCTTTCAATCTGTTTTCCCCAATTTCAAAAGCATGAAAAGTGTTTCTGGATTAAAATGGTTATATTAGTTTTAAAAATTCAGAAAATAGTTTTTTATTTCTGAAAAATTTATTTTAATTCATAAAATTGATTTTTTTATAATTCAAATAAGTTTTATAAATTCTTAAATATTTATTAATTTCCAAAAATGGATTAAATTTAATTATTTTAATTATTTTTTATTAATAATTAATTTATTTAAAATGATTGATTAATCTTTAATCAATTAATTTTTATAAATTCATTATTAATCGAATTTAATTAATCTAAATTAGATTTAATTATTTTCTTCACTTTTATTTATTCAATAAATTGTTTAAATATTTATAATTAATCAATTAATTTTTATATTAATTGATTAAATTGTTTTTAAATCCTTATATTATCAAAAATGATCTGATTTTCTATCTAAAAATATTTTGTGACTTGTTTCTTTTCAAACGAGAGTTGAAGAACATTTTTAATTTCTTTGGGATGGTTACGTGACTTATATGATGCCTTTAATTCAATTAAATAAGGATATGGGTTGTACTAATTATGTGAGAAGCCTGATTATTAAATTATAATTATGAATAACTGTTCCAGGACCTAGTTGAATGTTTTGATTGTGGTTGACATGATTTTAAAGGTTTATTAAAATAAGAATATATCTGTATTACTAGAAAATGAGGTTTACGAGGTCGTTGACTTGGATATTGATTTTTATGTTATAGAAGTGTTTGACGAACGAAAGTGACCAGGATTTATTATTGTTGATCAGGCAAGTGTCTATACCCTTCACGTATTGTTCGAGTAATATTCTCTTGAATTATTATTATGCGAGTGTTTATACTCTTCACTTAATTTCCAAGTGTTGGTTCTTTTACACTGAACTGCAATTGTTATGATTATTATGATTATTATTATTATTATTATTTCTTGTTAATGCAGTTATCAGATTCAGTTCCTTATTCGAACTCATATATGTTATGTATAATCCAGTTTATTTCCTTCAGAATGTAAGGCTTATCTGTTATAAGTATACTTTTTGAAGGACTTGAACTATTTCTTTCAGTATTCAATAAACCCTCTGGTTGATATTCTTACTTATCAGATTCATATTGCCATGTTAAATGAGAAAAGTTTAATTATTTTGTTGAAATGTGAATTTCCTAAATGATTGGGAAGTTATGAACCCGATAAGGGTAAAACTGTGATTTGAGTTATGAACCCGATAAGGGTAAAAACTGTGATTTGAGTTGTGAGCCCGATAAGGTTGAAAACTGAGATTTGTTGAAAAACTAGGGGTTTCTATTGAACCCGTGAATTGGAAATGCATGACCGCGCGACGGTCGAGAGTGATGAATTTTGGCCAATAGCAATAAGTGATGTGGGGCGGATAAATGCCCGGGGAACCCCAATATGTGATGAGCCTACTGTGTACCACAGTTTGGTTGGCGAGCTATGAGTGATTGATCGTCGGCTTAGCTCGTGTGAACGAATGGATTCCAATTCATTATTTTGATGATAAACTGAAAAGAGTTTTACTTATGTGGTACCGTATTACTTTTAAAGTTATGGTTTGTTATTAATAATCAAGTTTCATTGTTCTTAAATTCCATTGAGAAATTCTTAATACCTGTTATGTTCTGTTTTGTTAAATTTCATATTTATTGAATCATACATTGATATTCAGAATTATATTCCATCACACTGGCTGAGCATTTTAGCTCACTCTTGCTTCTCTATTATTCTAACCTTTCAGATAGGTACGAGAATGTCTCACGTTAGGCGAGCAACTAGGGTGAGGGAGAACTGTCAGGTTCCTAGGGTCCGTGGTCAGGTAGTAGTTTTGAGTTGTAACCGGTAATCGGGTTGTAAAGATGATGTAAGCATAAAACTGAATTAGTGTGTAAAACTTTTGTAGACATTTGGTTGTTGGCGTAATTCCTTATCGGGGTTACCCTAATAACATGGTGGTTTGTAATAACATTAGTAGTTGTGATGACTTGTTTCATATTATAACATGTGCTCGATCCTTAGTATTTTCGGGGTCACTGTTATATTTATATTGATATTTCCAGGGTTGTAATTTATTTTGGTTATGCGCTACCCGATCTTGACCCCGGGTCGGGAGGGCGTGACATGCTATATCTTAAACGTGGGGAATTTGATAGGTAAATAATATAGGATCTGAATTAAATAATAAAAGAATTGCGGTATTAGGAACGGTAGTGCAAATATTAATTCTTTAGTGGATTGAATTAATATTTAATGACATTGGGCTTGACCCGGAATATTATTAGGAGGCCCGACCTAATTTTCCATGATCCCTACTGGAGCCTATATATATTCTCATTCTTCTTAAAGCTGAGGGAACAGAAAAATCAAAAAAAACCTAGAAGCAGCCGCAATGCAGCTAGGGTTTTGGATTTTCGAGGCTTAGAGGAGAGGAAACTTTGGGAGATCGAAGGCCACACTTTGCTCAAAGGGAATCAAAGAATTCAGTAGAAGTCGAGGAATTGAATCGCTTGCACCGTAGCGATTAAGGTTAAGTGTTAGATCAGGATTCAATGATCGTCAGGATCTAGACTCAACTGATCATGATTGCTGACGTCATCAGTATTACATGGTCATCAGTATTGCTCAAGCGTCAGTATCAGGATTGTCATCTGGATGTATATCAGGACTGTGATCGGGATTCATCAGGACTGGAAGCTGATCAGGATTCCTACTTCGAGTTATATTTGGAGTCTAGTTAAAGAATGAAGTTTATTTTGTCGGTTCCTAGTTTATAGGAATGAAGCTGTCAATTTAGGATAGGTTTCAATCTTTGTAATTGATTAGGACTTATCTTGTAATTGATAGAGAAACTGTGTAGTATATAAACACAGTTTAGGTTTCAATTTATACAGATCACATACACGAGTATTTGGTAACCTAGAAGCTCTCAAGAACATCAGAATTTCTTGAGAGAGTTTGTAACAGTTTTATATTAGATTTAATAAAGATGTTATTATTCTTTCATATTTGTGATACATAATTTATTAAGTCGAGAATCTTATACAATTGTATTCAACCCCCCTTCTACAATTGTTTATTACTGGGCAACAATTGGTATCAGAGCAAACTGATTTAAATTTGAATCAGATACGATCTAAGATGTCGACAAAGTATGAAAGCATGAAAATTCCCATCCTGAAGAAAACTGAATATCCAACATGGAAGGTAAAGATGCTGATGTACCTGGAGGCTATGGATCCTGACTATTGGGACAGGATACGTGATGGACCATATGTTCCTACGAGAATAGTTCCACAAACAGATACTGTACCTGAACACTACGTGGTCAAGGTAAAAAGTGAATGGACTCCTGAAGAGAAAGCTGACGTTCTCAGAGATGCAAAGATAAAGAATATCCTTCACAACAGCCTTGATGTTGTCATGTCTAACAGGGTGATAGCATGCAAATCTGCAAAAGAAATTTGGGATACTTTGGAAACTCAATGCCAAGGATCTGCATCTGTCAAGAAAAATAGAAGGGCTCTACTAATTCAAGAGTATTAACAATTTGATGCAAGTCCTGATGAGAGCCTTACTGATTTGTATGATAGATTCCTGACACTCTTGAATAATCTATCACTAGTAGGCAAAGAGTATGTATCTGAAGATTCTAACACCAAATTTCTAAGAGCTTTACCTGAAGAATGGGATACACAAACATCAATCATCAGGCATCAGTATGATCTAAACACTGTGTCACTTGATGAAGTTTATGGGATGCTGAGAACCTATGATCTTGAGGTTCAACAAAAGAAGAATAAGAAAAGCAGCAAGGCAAAATCCATTGCCTTGAAAGTTGAGGCTAAATCAAAAGGAAAAGTTGTGGAGGTCTCTAGGAGGAAATCAAGAATAGTTGAGTCAGATCCTGATGATTCATCATCAGATACTGATGGCAATCCTGATGCCAATACTGATGATGATTCTTCTGACTCGGACATGGAAGAGATGGTTGCTATGATAGTCAGAGGCTTCAAGAAGATGAAGTTCAGGAAGGCTAGAAGACAGGGCAACTTCCAGAAAAAGACCTTCAAAGCTGACAAAGACAAGTACAACAAAAAGGACAGCAAAAGTGGCAAATTTGACAAGTCAAAGGTTAGATGCTACAAGTGTAATGGAATGGGGCACTTTGCAACTGAGTGCAAGAAGGCTGAAGCACTCATCACTTCAAGCAAGGATTGGATGGACTCTTCCTCAGAATCTGATACTGAGGTGGTCAATTATGCCCTAATAGCCAATACTGATGAATCTGATGTTCCTGATGATAAGGTACTAAATAATGTCTTTGATTTTGATACTGATAATGCTTCTGAGTTAAGACGTTTTCTAAAGTCATTGCATATTAGCTTTAGAAGTCAAACTGCTGAGAATACTAGGATCTTATCTGAGATGTCTGAACTTAGAAAAAGGAATGAGCATCTAGAAACTGAATTCTCTTCTATGCAAAAAGTACAGATAGAATGTGATAATGCTAAACACATGTATTTGGAGATGAAATTTAAATGTACTACTCTTGAAAAAGAATTTGAGGAAGCTAAAGAGAAAATCAGAACCTGGACAGATTCTGGAAGGAAATTTCATGAAATAAATACTTCTAAGAATTGGAAAGAGTGTCTAAGTTATAAGTCAGATGAGGATAAGAAGATGAAAAAGAAAGTTGTTATAGATGAGACAGTAAGACCAATGACCTATAGACATGTTATAGACAAGACCAAATCAAAGATTAAGCCTGTTAAATTTGTATTTGGTAATGATCCCAACTCTACTTTTGAAAAGGGATCTACTTCTGATAACTCAGTCTCTAATGAGAAGTCTAAACCTGTCAAGAAAACTGAAAAGAAGAATGTAGGTTTATTGTCTCAGAAACAACTTAGGGAAAAAATTAGTGATGCAATTGGTAAACAAAATCTACCAACTGTCAAGAAAAACAGGAATGGTAAAGTTGGGATTAATAAAGAGAATAACTATAGGTTTATCCCAAATGCACCTAGAAAATGCTGCTTTAACTGTGGAAACTCTAATCATCTTGCTATTGATTGCAGGAAGAGTAAAAAGAAAGTTACTGAAATTCCTAAGTCTGATGTTAGGAGTAGATCAGTATTTTATAAACCACAGAAGTCCTGTTTTCATTATGGTAGTAAATGGCATTCTATTTATACTTGTGAAGAATACCATAGTTTGTACTATAACTTTTATAATCCTTTACCCAAGTTTAATAAAAGTACAAATTCTGGTACAATACTGATACTGACAAAGCAAATCCTGATGGATTTAATCCTGTCAGGACTGCTAAAGTCAAAAAGTCTTCTTCTGCTAAAATTAGAAAAATGCATGGAAAAGGAACCCAACAAGTGTGGGTTCCTAAATATTCTAACTAGTGTTTTGTTATTCTGATTGCAGGGTAAAAAGAAAAATGTGTTAGTCATGGATAGTGGATGTTCTGTGCACATGACTGGAAACAAAGCCCTGTTATCAGAATATGAGGAAAAAGCTGGCCCAACTGTGTCTTATGGAGATGGCAACATTGGACAAACTTTGGGATATGGCAATATAATCATTGGAAATGTCATCATTGAAAAAGTAGCTCTAGTGAAAGGACTAAAACACAACCTGTTGAGTATTAGTCAAATCACTGACAGAGGTTATCATGTCAACTTCTATTCCACACATTGTGAAGTAGTCAGCAAAGCATCAGGAAAGGTTGCACTCACTGGCTACAGGCATGGTAACATTTATGAAGCCAACATTCAAGCAAATACTGATGGCTCTCCTACTTGTCTCATCAGTAAAGCATCGGTAGATGAAAGTTAGAATTGGCATAAGAAGCTTTCTGTAACACCCCGGTCCCACATCGAGTAGATTTGGGACTTCTGTTCAGTTTATAAGACAAAGTACTACTACTAATTAGCACCAACAAAATCATGATATTTTGGGGGCCTGTGGTGAGCTAGTCGTTACCCAAGTTGGCTGCGTTTGGGCCAGTAGGCTTCGGCTTATTCGGACTCGGAATCGGGATTTGACCCGATTTTCGAAAAAGGCTCAGGATTTTACCCGGGTTGTCACATATGGTATCAGAGCCGACTCTCGAAAGCTTGATTCGTCAAGTTACCGGAGGTGGGGACTTGAAGGCTGGTGGTATTATCCTACAATGGACAGAGGTCCGGAGGTGGGGACATGAAGCCAGCCGGTATTATCCCACAATGGCTAGGGAGGAACGATCTTGGAACCTATGGGCTATCCGATCAGGCTTGACGAGTACGTCAAGAGTTTAAGTGGGGAAGTTTGTAACACCCTAGTCCCACATCGAGTAGATTTAGGACTTCTGTTCAGTTTATAAGACAAAGTACTACTACTAATTAGCACCAACAAAATCATGATATTTTGGGGGCCTGTGGTGAGCTAGTCGTTACCCAAGTTGGCTGCGTTTGGGCCAGTAGGCTTCGTCTTATTCGGACTCGGAATCGGGATTTGACCCGATTTTCGAAAAAGGCTCCGGATTTGACCCGGGTTGTCACACTTTCTCATCTCAACTTCAGCAATATTAATGAGTTGGTTAAGAAAGATTTGGTTAGAGGATTGCCTAAAGTTTTGTATACTCCTGATGGACTCTGTGATGCATGTCAAAAGGCTAAACAGAGAAGGACATCATTTAAGAGTAAATCTGAATCCTCTATTGAAGAACCATATCACATGCTACATCTTGATCTATTTGGACCAGTCAACATAATGTCCATCAGTAAGAAAAGGTACACTCTTGTAATTGTTGATGAATACTCTAGATTCACCTGGGTGTATTTTCTGCACAGAAAAGATGAGACTCCAGAAATACTGTTGGATCATGTGAGAATGATTGAGACAGGCACAAAGTACAAAGTCAAGATTCTGAGAAGTGATAATGGTACTGAATTCAAGAATTCAAAGATGGAAGAGTTCTGCAAATACAAAGGAATTATTCAACAATTCTCTGCTCCTGGCACACCCCAGCAAAATGGAGTAGTAGAAAGGAAAAACAGAACTCTTATTGAAGCTGGCAGAACTATGTTGGAAGAAGCTAAATTGCCTACATATTTCTGGGCAGAAGCAGTCAACACAGCATGCTATACACAAAATCTCAATTTAATAAACAGACATGGTGTAACTCCCTATCAAATGCTCAAGGAGAAGAAACCTAGTTTGAAGCATTTGCATGTGTTTGGCTGTAAGTGTTTTGTTCTCAGAACTCATCCTAAACAGCTAGGGAAATTGGAAACAAAGGCTGATGAGGGAATTTTCATTGGCTATCATGCATCAAGAGCCTTTAGAGTTTTCAATTTGAGAACAAGGACTGTCATGGAGTCAATACATGTATCTTTTGATGATAAGAAGATAACAGGAATTGATGAAGACTCACATGATAGGTTGATTTTTGAAAATGAAGCTACCAAGGAACCTGAAGAAATGGAATCAAAAACTGATGGGTCACCAAATCCTGATGATCCACCGAATCCTGATGAAGCACCAAATACTGATGGTGCTGATACTGATGATGCAAATGATGTTGACACATCTAGTAGTACAAATGTTGAGGGGGAGCAACAGCAAACTACTACAAATTCTGAATCTACTCAAACATCAGGACAAAATTCTGAAGGAATTTACGGATGAGTGGAAGCGTGATATAACATTTATTCCGTAAAAACCATGTATCGCACATATAGAAAAATATATAAAATGAAAGAGCGGAGGAATCGTAACCATACCTTGAAAATCGAAGCTTTATAAAAATGGATTCTAGCAGTTGCTCCTCAGAGTGTGAAGCACTCTACCGGTATCCACCAAGAATAATCCTTCGATCAATCTTTTTATAAAACTAAGCTTTTATAAAAATGGAGTTTTTCTTCTTTTGAGAGAGAGAGAGAGATGAAGAAGAAGAGGGTGGCAACTAGGTTTTCACAAAAACTCAAGTCCTTTAGAATGAACTATCTCATTCTATTTATAGGGCTCTCCTAGGGTTTTTTAATATATCTTTATATGTATATATTAACCCCACACTTTATCTTATAAAATGCTTTAATAATAATTAAAACTATTTTAATCATTATTTCCTTTTCTAAACTATTTAGAAAATAACTTGCTCTCTCAAAATACCTTCATCAATAAATTAATCTTTTATGGTGTGACCCTGTAGGTTCAATATTAAGCCGGTAGTAGAAATAAATAATAATAAACTTTTATTTATTATTTATATGAATTCTAATAATTCATTAAATATAATTAACTGGTTAATTATATTTATTCTACATCATGAGTGATGCTTCTCAACATATCGCGACTATCCGGATAATATGAATTCACTACTTAGAATACCAAGAACCTGTCAGTGACTAGTTTCAGTACAATCAATTCCTTCTACCCTACAATATCCCGATTAAATATAAGGCATGGATCTAGTGTCAGGCCTATCAAATTTAATCATATGATTTCTTATTCATAATGCTAAGTTCATATTAATGCAAATTAGAAACTCCTTTCTAATTTCATACACTCTGGCCAGAGATTCCAGAACTCGCATACTAAGAATAACATAGGATATTCTCTTCCTATACTGGAAGGGGTAGATTCTCTATTGACGTTAACTATCTCCATACACAAATCCCTATGCCCAGAATAGACCTAATGGATGTCCTTGAGACTAAGGACTAATCCAAAGCATAGTTCATTATATACAAGATAACTCTAACGATCTCAAGTCTAAGGACACTTGTACAACTATAACTCAGTGAATAACTATTGACACGTGAGTAAACTCCATTAGCTATTCAACTTATCGAGTCATGTTCAGTGAACTTATTCCCTAACAAGCACCTACATACTAGCTATAGTGTCACCACACAAATGCCTATAAGAACAGACATCCTCCTGACGGGAGCAAGCATAGTATGTACCAATCTTTGCGGATTCACCAACTTCCGATTAGTTATCCTATGATCAGGAACTGTTTAAGTCTAGAGTTATCATCTTCTAGATCTCAATATTATAATCTCATTATAATTCTAGAAGCTTTACTCTAAACTATGGAATATCTTATTTAAAACACTTTAAATAGATAAGGCCCGTAATAAAAACAAAACAAGTCTTTTATTAACATTAATGAAATCAAATAAGAATACAAGAAAATTCTTCCTAACTCATCATACATGATTGGATTTAGGACAAACACTTTCAATCTCCCACTTGAACTAAAGCCAATCACACTGGTATCTAATACCCATCTTCTCTTTATGACGATCAAAGTGAATCTGAGACAATGTCTTTGTGAGTGGGTCTGCTACGTTGTTATGTGTGTCAACTCTCTCAATTTTGACATCTCCTCTTTCAATGATCTCCCTAATCAAATGAAAGCGCCGCAAAACATGTTTGGTATTTTATGAGACCAAGGTTCCTTGGCTTGTGCTATTGCTGCGTTGTTGTCACAATACAACACAATAGGCTCCTCAATGCTAGGAACAACTCCCAACTCAGAAACAAATTTCCTCATCCAAACGGCTTCTTTTGCAGCCTCACTTGCAGCTATATACTCTGCTTCCGCTGTGGAGTCAGCCGTTGTAGACTGTTTGAAACTCTTCCAACTAATCGCTCCACCATTCAGAGTAAACACGTACCCTGACATGGATGTGTTATCATCACTTTCTGATTGAAAACTAGAGTCAGTATAATCCTCTATTTTCAACTCAGATCCACCAAAAACAAGAAAAATATCCTTAGTCCTTCGTAAATACTTAAGGATGTTCTTCACTGCTTTCCAGTGGTCTTCACCTGGATTGAACTGATATCTGCTCGTCACACTAATTGAATGAGCAACATCAGGCCTAGTACATAACATCGCGTACATGATAGATCCTATTGCCGAAGCATAAGGAATCTTACTCATACGCTCCCTTTCTTCAGGTGTCTTAGGAGACATCTTCTTGGAAAGGGATACTCCATGGCTCATTGGTATGAGACCTCTCTTGGAGTTTTCCCTGCTGAACCTTTTAAGCACTTTCTCGATGTATGTACCCTGGGTAAGACCTATCATTCTTCTAGATCTATCTCTATAGATCTTCATACCGAGAATGTAGGATGCTTCTCCCATGTCCTTCATAGTGAAGTTCTTTGATAGCCACACTTTGACTGATTGTAGCATCGGTATATCATTTCCTATCATAAGTATGTCATCCACATACAACACAAGAAATGTTACCACGCTCCCTCTAACCTTCTTGTAGACACATGGTTCATCTATGTTTTTGATAAAATCAAACTCTTTGATTGTCTCATCAAAACGGATGTTCCATCTACGAGAAGCTTGCCTTAATCCATATATGGTCCGTAGCAGCTTACACACTAGGTGTTCATTCCCTTTGGAAACAAAACCCTCTGGCTGTGTCATATACACTTCCTCTTCAAGTTTCCCATTGAGGAAGGCTGTTTTCACGTCCATTTGCCAGATCTCATAGTCGTAGTAAGCAGCAATGGCAAGCAAAATCCGAATCGATTTTAACAGGGCTACAGGCGAAAAAGTTTCATCAAAGTCAATCCCTTGCCTTTGTCTGAATCCTTTTGCCAGGAGCCTGGCCTTATAGGTCTCCACCTCGCCATCTGCTCCAATCTTTCTCTTGTATACCCATTTGCACCCAATAGGCTTCACATCCTTGGGTGCTTCAACCAAAGTCCATACTTGGTTGGTATACATAGAATCCATTTCGGATTTCATGGCACTCTGCCATTTCTCTGAGTCAATACTACTCATAGCCTCATTATAGGTCATAGGGTCGTCATCATCAATGATTGACAACTCATTGTCATTCTCAATGACAAGGCCATAATACCTCTCAGGTTGGCGAGACACTCTCTCTGACCTACGAATGGGCTGTTCCACATAAGGTTGTTCAGTCTGAACAGGTGTTTCCTCTTGAACCGTGGTAGTTTGTGCTTCTTGAACTTCATTAAGTTCTATTTTGCTCCCACTGTTCCCTTCAAGGATAAATTGTTTTTCCAAGAAGGTAGCATGTCTGGAGACAAATACCCTATGATCGGTGTAAAAGTAATACCCTAAAGTCTCTTTAGGATATCCCACAAACTTACATTTAACGGATCGAGATTCTAGCTTATTAGGGTCAACTTTCTTGACATAAGCTGGACATCCCCAAATCTTAACGTGTTTAAGACTCGGTTTCCTTTCTTTCCATATCTCATATGGAGTTTGAGGAACAGATTTGGAAGGCACCTTATTCAGTAAATATGCTGAGGTTTCCAATGCATAACCCCAAAGGAATACTGGAAGATCTGCATAGCTCATCATGGATCGAACCATGTCTAACAAAGTTCGATTTCTCCTTTCAGATACCCCATTCAACTGTGGAGTATATGGAGGAGTCCACTGAGAGACTATACCATTTTCTTTGAGTTAATCTAGAAACTCACCATTCAAGTATTCACTACCTCGATCTGATCGAAGGGTTTTAATACTATGTTTGGTTTGTTTCTCCACTTCATTCTTGTATTCTTTGAACTTTTCAAAGGCTTCAGACTTGTGTTTCATCAAATACACATATCCGAATCTAGATCGATCATCTGTGAAAGTAATGAAGTATGAAAATCCACCCATGGCTTGCGTAGACATCGGTCCACATACATCTGTGTGTACCAATCCTAGCAAATCTGCAGCCCTCTCTCCATGTCCACTAAATGGAGATTTGGTCATTTTACCCAATAGACAAGACTCGCATGTAGGATATGATTCAAAATCAAAGGGTTCAAGTAACCCTTCCTTATACAATGTACGAAGTCTATTTTCACCAATATGACCAAGTCTGCAGTGCCACAAATAGGTGAGATTTTCATCATCCCTTTTCCTTTTATTAGTACGTTCAATTTGTACTAAATTATGCTCTATGTCATATACATACAGACCATTATTTAAAATACCACTACCATAAAGAACATTATCTCTAAGAATTGAACATTTATTATTCTGAATAACAAACGAAAATCCAGCCAAGTCTAACATGGGAATAGAAACAATATTCCTCACAATCGAGGGAACAAAATAACAATTATTTAAAACAATAGTCTTGCCCGTAGGCATATGTAAATCAAATGATCCTACAGCTGTAGCAGCAACTCTTGCTCCATTTCCCATCCGTAGAATCACTTCCTCTTCCTCAAGAGTCCTACTTCTCCTTAGTCCCTGCAACAAATTGCAAATGTGAGAACCACAGGCGGTATCTAATACCCAAGTAGAAATTTGATTTAATGACATATTCACTTCAATCATGAACATACCTGAATCAGAAGCGGCAGTCTCACTACCCTTCTTCTTCTTCAATTCTGCAAGGTAAACCTTGCAGTTCCTCTTCCAGTGCCCCACCTTGTTACAGTGGAAGCAAACAGCTTTGCTTTTGGGGTCTTCAGCTTTTGGTGGAACATGCCTTTTCTCACCTACTTTCTTCTTCTTGGGAGGGTTCTTCTTCCTTTTCTTAGGATTGGAACCTTCACCAATTAGAAGAACAGAACTCTTATTAGAGGGAAAATTCGATTCCGCGGTCTTCAACATGTTGTGGAGTTCAGCCAGGCTGGCGTCCAACTTATTCATGTGAAAGTTCACAACAAACTGCGAAAACGAACCCGGAAGTGATTGCAAGACCAAGTCTTGACTCAGCTCCCCATCCATGTTGAAACCAAGTTGTCCAAGACGTTCAATCAAATTGATCATCTTAAGTACATGGTCATTCACAGACGATCCCTCAGACATCCTACAGCGGAACAGCTCCTTCGATATATCATATCGAGCTGTCCTCCCTGTCACATCATACAACTCTTGTAGATGCGTTAGGATAGTGTGAGCATCCATATGCTCATGTTGCTTCTGTAGCTCAATGTTCATGGAAGCTAGCATGATACATTGAGCAACATTTGCATCATCTATCCACTTACGATACACAACATGTTCATCATTATGTGCATCGTCAGCAGGTTCAGCAGGCTTAGGTGAGTTAAGCACATATTCCAGCTTCTCAACCCTGAGAACAATTTTCAGGTTTCGAAGCCAGTCAGCAAAATTAGGACCAGTCAATTTGTGAGCATCCAGTATGCTCCGGAGTGATAGTGCAGAAGACATAATGTATATAGTAAATCTGTAAATGATAAACACATAACAACACTTAGAAAATATTCAATTTCATTTTAAAACACTATATGAATCGGGTCTTTATTCATAAGTGGCTCCCACTAGTTTACCTAATTTATACAACCCCTAAGTGAAAAATTAAGCATTCATAATGCTAGTGGGAATAGCGATCCTACATTCCATCACACAACCTCGGATGTGGCATGAAACGCCATGTGATGTTCAGTAGGCAGACAACTCTTGTCAATTACATCTCATGTTATTCCCTAATAAAACTTTAGCCTCTTGAATAATTGAGTCACGGCTGTAGCACGACAAACTCAATATTCTAAGTCAAGTCTAACCCAACATTTCATACAATTGAATCAGTCTCCAACAGCCCACGGCTGTAGCACGTAACGACCAATAGATTCTAATTCATTGTACACATCTCTATGTAATAGACAAGTATTTCTTATTTCGAAATCAAAGCCCTCGGTTGTAGCACGAAACGACAATGATTCAAAAATAAGAACTACTCTCTACCATGTTGGAAGGCTATGACCGACACAAGCCCGTTCTGTCATTGGCCAATTACTACTTGATATTATTTAATTTTAGAGGGATTATATTATGTTACAACCATAATCATATTACTAGGAGATTCTCTTTTTCTTGAACAAAATACAATTATGATTTTAAATGAAAAATTCCCAGTGTGTTGGAGGGGTCACATCGGTCCCGCTTAAAACCCAACGGCCTAGACAGAAATTTTCATTTTCAACATCAAAAGAGTATTTCACTCTATGTTTCATAAACATAAGAATCTCATGGTTGTACTCATAATATTATTGTTAAGGCAAGAAACGATTCCTATTCTAGATTTTCTAGAGCACGCCTTATATTGATTTAAGTTCACCTAAATCTATCATCGCATGGTAAATATAGGCATATATCTCATATATAAAAATAAATAAACAAGTAAGCATGCAAGTAATATCATGTCATACAATGATATAATGATGTATGGATGTATTATAGTATTTAAAAGCAATTAAAACAATTAATACATGCTTTAAAACACATCCGGGAATATAAACAGTTCCCAACTTTTATATAAAAAATATTTGACCACTCCATTAGATCCGTCTCGGAAAAACGAATCCAACGGTATATTGCACGCCCAAAACGGAGTTACCAAACTCCCAAAAAATCAAATTTAATGTGGACAGAGGGGCTGTAACGCATTACTGGAATGCGTTACAACAATTAAATGCTATTAATTGTGTAACGCATGAGCTTCACGCGTTACAGTCCTTGTAACACATTTCGTGAATGTGTTACAGACCCTGTAACGCATTCTCGTCATGCGTTACAGGCCTTTCCCAGCGGTTGCACGCCACGCGCGCGCACCAACAGCAGTTTTTTTTATGTTTGTAACTCCTTAGCATTTATAACACTTAAAAAACTGTCATTGCAATTAAATGCATTTATTGTTATTATTATTTTATTTTAATATTAATAAATAAATTAACAATTAATTAATAAATTAATAAAAAATCAAAATAATATGATTTCTGAAATCAAACAAAAGCAAAAATAAGCAAGTATCTATGGGGTTCTTGTACAAATTTTAATTCATATATTTCAACATGTATAATTATTTTATGAATTTTAATTAAAACAATTTTAAAAAATTCATAACAAATAATCTACACATCACAAAATTATGAAAAAAATACCTAGATCATCCACAACACTTGTAGAACCCAGATCAATGATCAAAATCTCATGCAAATAATATTTCGAATTAATTCATAATTAAATCTAAATATACTTACAAAAATCTTAATAAATCCAAACATGTATAAAACAATCTGAAATTTTTTATATGAATCTCTATATGCATAACCTAGCTCTGATACCATTGAAGGAATTTACGGATGAGCGGAATCGTGATATAACATTTATTCCGTAAAAACCATGTATCGCACATATAGAAAAATATATAAAATGAAAGAGCGGAGGAATCGTAACCATACCTTGAAAATCGAAGCTTTATAAAAATGGATTCTAGCAGTTGCTCCTCAGAGTGTGAAGCACTCTACCGGTATCCACCAAGAATAATCCTTCGATCAATCTTTTTATAAAACTAAGCTTTTATAAAAATGGAGTGTTTCTTCTTTTGAGAGAGAGAGAGAGAGATGAAGAAGAAGAGGGTGGCAACTAGGTTTTCACAAAAACTCAAGTCCTTTAGAATGAACTATCTCATTCTATTTATAGGGCTCTCCTAGGGTTTTTTAATATATCTTTATATATATATATATATATTAACCCCACACTTTATCTTATAAAATGCTTTAATAATAATTAAAACTATTTTAATCATTATTTCCTTTTCTAAACTATTTAGAAAATAACTTGCTCTCTCAAAATACCTTCATCAATAAATTAATCTTTTATGGTGTGACCCTGTAGGTTCAATATTAAGCCGGTAGTAGAAATAAATAATAATAAACTTTTATTTATTATTTATATGAATTCTAATAATTCATTAAATATAATTAACTGGTTAATTATATTTATTCTACATCGTGAGTGATGCTTCTCAACATATCGCGACTATCCGGATAATATGAATTCACTGCTTAGAATACCAAGAACCTGTCAGTGACTAGTTTCAGTACAATCAATTCCTTCTACCCTACAATATCCCGATTAAATACAAGGCATGGATCTCGTGTCAGGCCTATCAAATTTAATCATATGATTTCTTATTCATAATGCTAAGTTCATATTAATGCAAATTAGAAACTCCTTTCTAATTTCATACACTCTGGCCAGAGATTCCAGAACTCGCATACTAAGAATAACATAGGATATTCTCTTCCTATACTGGAAGGGGTAGATTCTCTATTAACGTTAACTATCTCCATACACAAATCCCTATGCCCAGAATAGACCTAATGGATGTCCTTGAGACTAAGGACTAATCCAAAGCATAGTTCATTATATACAAGATAACTCTAACGATCTCAAGTCTAAGGACACTTGTACAACTATCACTCAGTGAATAACTATTGACACGTGAGTAAACTCCATTAGCTATTCAACTTATCGAGTCATGTTCAGTGAACTTATTCCCTAACAAGCACCTACATACTAGCTATAGTGTCACCACACAAATGCCTATGAGAACAGACATCCTCCTGACGGGAGCAAGCATAGTATGTACCAATCTTTGCGGATTCACCAACTTCCGATTAGTTATCCTATGATCAGGAACTGTTTAAGTCTAGAGTTATCATCTTCTAGATCTCACTATTATAATCTCATTATAATTCTAGAAGCTTTACTCTAAACTATGGAATATCTTATTTAAAACACTTTATATAGATAAGGCCCGTAATAAAAACAAAACAAGTCTTTTATTAACATTAATGAAATCAAATAAGAATACAAGAAAGTTCTTCCTAACTCATCATACATGATTGGATTTAGGACAAACACTTTCAAATTCTTCAGATATTGATTCAAGTGACAATCCTGATAATCCATCAGGAGGTGATAGCAACAATTCAGGGGGAGCTTCTACTGAAACAAATTCTTCTAATCAAGATAACACTAATCCAGGGGGAGCATCTACTTCAAGGAATAATTTACCACCAGCAAGGAAATGGACAAGAGATCATACTCCTAATTTGATAATTGGAGATCCTGATGCAGGTGTTAAAATAAGAAGTGCAACTCAGAATGAATGTTTATATCACAACTTTCTATCCAAGGAGGAGCCTAAGAAAGTTGAAGATGCACTTAAGGATGCTGATTGGGTTACTGCAATGCAAGAAGAATTAAATGAATTTGAAAGGAATGAAGTCTGGAAACTGGTGCCAAGACCAAAGAATAGGTCAATTGTTGGTACAAAATGGATTTTCAAGAATAAGACTGATTCAGATGGTGTAATAATCAGAAATAAAGCAAGGCTAGTTGCAAAGGGGTATTCTCAACAAGAAGGAAATGATTATAATGAAACTTTTGCTCCTGTTGCAAGACTAGAAGCCATCAGGATCTTTCTAGCTTATGCAGCTCATAAGAAATTCAAGGTTTTCCAAATGGATGTTAAAAGTGCTTTCTTAAATGGTGAACTGGAGGAAGGAGTCTATGTTGAACAGCCTCCTGGTTTCATTGATCCAAAGTATCCAAATCATGTCTACAGATTGGATAAGGCAATTTATGGACTAAAGCAAGCTCCAAGAGCATGGTATGAAACTCTAGCTCAATTCTTACTGGAAAGTGGATTCAAAAGAGGTACCATTGATAAAACTCTATTCTATTTGAATCATGGTAAGGATTTGCTTTTAGTTCAAATCTATGTTGATGATATCATTTTTGGGTCAACAAACAATAAGCTATGTGAAAATTTTTCTAAGCTTATGCAATCAAGATACCAACTGAGCATGATGGGAGAAATGAGTTACTTTCTTGGTCTACAAGTTAAACAAACTGAAGATGGTATTTTTATCAATCAGTCAAAGTATACAAGGAATTTATTGAAAAGGTTTAACATGCAAGATTGTGCTACTGCAAGTACTCCTATTGCTACAGCTACCAAACTTGATCCTGATCAAGGTGCTGAGGTAGATGTAACTTACTACAGAGGAATGATTGGCTCTCTATTGTATCTCACTGCAAGTAGACCAGATATCATGTTTGCAACCTGTCTGTGTGCAAGATTTCAAGCAAAACCTAGGGAACCCCATCTGATTGTAGTCAAAAGAATCTTTAGATATCTCAAAGGCACTCCTTCTCTTGGCCTTTGGTATGCAAGGGAATCAGATTTTGGGTTATGTGGCTACTCAGATGCTGATTTTGCAGGATGCAAAATAGACAGGAAAAGTACTTCAGGAAGTTGTCAGTTTTTGGGTGGTAGACTAGTTTCATGGTTTAGTAAAGAGCAAAAGTCTATCTCTACTTCAACTGCAGAAGCTGAGTACATTGCTGCAGGAAGTTGTTGTGCTCAGATAATGTGGATGAGAAATCAGTTGTTAGATTATGACCTATCATACTCCAAAATCCCTATTTATTGTGATAACCAAAGTGCTATTGCAATGACAGGAAATCCAGTTCAACATTCTCTTACTAAACACATCAGTATTAGATATCACTTCATAAGAGAACAGGTTTTGGAAGGAACAATTGAACTTCACTTTGTTCCTACTGATCAACAACTAGTTGATATATTCACCAAGACACTGCCTGAAGCTACTTTCAACAAGTTGGTGAATTAACTTGGAATGATGAACTTTGAGAATTTCTGAGGAAAGCTACAGAGAGGAAATCCTGATGACTATCAAATCCTGATGGTCATTCTGCAAGGTATGTAATTTTGATCAAATCCTGATAGGACACAATCCTGACAGGAAGTCAACTGGTCAATCCTGATGTACAGGTCAGTATTTCATTGCTTAATTTGTGCCTGATTTTTCGTCAGTTACTGATGAGAAACGTTTGAGTTTTTGTTGGACAACTATATGCGCGCGTGTGTCACACTGATAGATATATACATAGAGATACACATAAAAAGTGGTGCAGTTATGTTTAATTACGCACGTAATTTGTCCACTAATCATTTATGCAGAAATCATATTTTGCCACTTGTCATTGAGAGTAATATTTTGTTTTAACAAAATACTTTCGTTTTTCTAAATTCCTGATTACTCTCTCATCATCAGTTTTTCATCTTCTTTCTCTCTCTGTGCTCAAGAACCCTATTTTCTAAATCTCAATTCTCAAGTTTTCGTTACTGTTTTAATGGCGTCTTCATCATTCATGAATAAATAGACTATGATTAGTGGGTGTTACTTTCGCCACTAATAATTTTGTAGTTGTTCTATCTCATCAGGATTTGCCTATTGAGTTTTACATGATTCAAGATTTTCTTACTTCAAGCCCATTGAAGTATGCTCGAACAGAACCTGCGAGTGTTTCTCTTAAGTCTATGATGCAGGTTTGGAACACAGCTGTTTTTGGCAAAGGGCCAACAGGAAATGTTTTGATGCAGTTTGAATTCAATGGTGTTACTCATCATGTCAATCCTGCCGTTGTTGAAGAGGCACTGCATTTGCCAATTCTGGGTGACAAAGTACCTGATAATGTTACAGATTCTGCAATTTTTGAGTTTGTCACAAAATTGGGATATAATGGTGAGGTCAAGAGGTATGGAAGCCTCTTCAGGACAAAGCTTAAAAGGGAGTGGAATTTCTTCTTTGACACAATCAGCAGATGCTTCCTGAATAAGACATCGAATTTTGATGCTCTGTCATCAGGATCTCTAAAGATTGGGTACTCTCTTATCTACTCTCAAGTTTTTGATTATGGCACATTTGTTTTGAAAGTTTTAAGTGATAGAAAAGCAGATAAGTTAGGTTATGTCTGTTTTATTCGATTTTTCCAATTAATATTCTGTCAGTTCTGTCCTAATGTTGTATTTGAAGAGGATGTGATTCTACCAATTTGTAGAATTACAGAAAATAATTTGAAGTCCTTAGTCAACAGTGATAAGGCAAATGGTTTCATATGCAATGCCTATATTCCTGATGAGGTCAGGCTTTTCTTGAAAGAGAAAATGCCTACTCAATATGGATCAGTTTCTGATGCTTGGGGCAAGGCCAATCACACCTTGTTCCTGACCCAAGCATCCAACCCAAACAGTTTAAACAATCAACTGCCACCTCTAATGTCTCTCAAAAGACTTTAGTTGTAAAATCAAAGAAATCAGCTAGATCTGATGTGTCTAGAAGACAATCAGGATCAAAGGATTTTTCTTCTACACCACTCACTCAAAAGAAGTTACAAGGAGGTGTACAAGGGGTCCTGGTGAAGAAGGCTGCCAAGGGTGTTGAGGCTGTTTCTTTGAAAAGGAATTTGGTGCTAAGGGATGAGACTGATTCTGAGGATGATATGCCAATATCCTCTAAGTTGAAGATAAACAAGGAAGTTGCTGATACTGCTGTTGTAGCTGTGGCACCATCATCTAAGCCACAGAAGAAAATGAAATTATCAAAAAGCAGGTATCATATTCCTTTAGAAAAGAAGCAGGATACTGATGGACAGGATACTTCAATTCCTGATGAGCAGTCAAATCCTGATGCTCAAGCAAATCCTGACGTTGGTAATCCTGATGGTACTCCAAGTAAAGTTGTCTCTATTTCAGACTCTCCAGCCAAAGCCTCTCCAACTACAAGACATGTTGATATTTCATGGGAGAAGCTTGGTGGTGCTGCTTCCAATCTTGGGTTTACACATCCAATGGAGAAGAAGAGGAAGGCAGAAGAGAAGGTCTTCCAGAGACAAAAGAAACTGAAGGGATCAAGCCCACAAGAACCTGAACCTCAAAGTGGTTCAGCAGCTATTGATGATCCAGCCACACAAGAACCACTCAATCAAAGTTTGGTTGAAGGCATAGCTAAAGGAATGGTCACACAAGAACCATTTTCTCAAAGGGAGAATGCAGACATTCACATTCCTGCTACACAAGAACCATCCTCTCAAAGTGAGGATGCAGGCAATACAGCTACAGTTTCTGGTGAAAGATTAGATGACAGCATGAATAAAGGTTACTGTCATAAGCATTGACAGTAAGATTACAAGAAGACAGAATGTTGCAAGTCACGACAACATATCCACTCTGACAGCAACATTGGCGGAAGACTACGCGACAGCAACTTTAGCCCTCGACAGCAAGTTTGGAAACCTCGACAGCACTCTATGCGGGGAACTCATACTGTAACCAAAAGAACAGTCCTGTGACAGCAAGCTTTGCGGCAAAAGTAACTGTCTCGATAAAGATCCTTGTTCTAGGTATCTTTCTCAGTCAAATCCCGTGACAGTTTCAATGTTCAAGAAACAGGCGTGTTGCAGTATCCCTAAGCTGCACCAAGTCTGCAAGACTACGACAGAAGCTTCAAGCACTACAAAACAAAAGCGAATCAATTCAAGAGCAAGGTCAAGTCTCTATTTGCTGAATTGTTTTAGCTGGAAATAGAATGAATCTAGGTTGCTTTCTTTGTATTGTGTATCTGACATGTTAGCAATTTAGGAAAGTCACATGGGTAGACAGTTTGTAAGAAGCTGCCACTTGATAATGACAGCAGCTTCACAAACCCGTGTTGACAGTGATAGGATTAGTTTATACTTAGACTATCAAATCATTCTAGGCAAGTAACTAAAGCAAGTAAGTGTCTTGAAGAAAACCGAAGCTCAAGAATTCTCTCTTGAGGTTGTAGCAACACTTTGCAAAATAAATAAAACATTTATTTTGTGAAACTTGTCTTTAGATCACACTGTTTGTGAATGCATACATAAATACTGATAACGTTAAATCTTAGTTTTGGTTGTTGAAATTGAGATTGAATTTTATCAGTATTGCATTCATCCCCCCCCCATTCTGCAATACACAAGGACCAACAACTGGTATCAGAGCGTTCAGATTAACATACATATCTGAGATCACGACGACAATGCAGAAATCAAACAGTATCAAGATCCCAGCTTTTGATAAAGAGAACTGCAGCATTTGGAAAAGAAAGATCTTGTTATTTATCAAAGCTGCGAATCCACTTTACCTAGGTATTCTCGAGAATGGTCCTTTCATTCCAAGGAAGGAAATTGAAGCCACAACAGTAAATGGTGAAATCATTCCTGCACATTGGGTTCCCAAAGATCCCTCTGAAATTTTGGAACCTGAGAAGGAGAAAATGGTGCTAGATGATCACTTGCAACTCATCTTGCTCGATTCTCTCACGTTGGATAAAGCCATGTGTGGAAGTGTGATAAGCTGCACATCTGCCAAGGAGATGTGGATCAGGTTAGCTTCACTATGTGAAGGAAGTGAAGAAGTTAAGGGCAACCAAAGGCAAATACTGATATCACAATATGAGGCATTCATGGCCAAGCCTGGTGAAGACTTAACTTCCATGTTTGAAAGGTTCAGTAAGCTCTTAACTGAACTACAGATACATGGCAAGTACTATGATAGAAAAGAATTAAATGTCAAGTTCCTGCTTACACTGCCTGATCACCTTGAACACAAGACAACAGCCATACGAGAAGGAAGAGATCTCAACAATATAACCTTTGAGACACTTTATGGCATTCTGAAATCCTATGAACTAGAACTCTTTCAAAAGAGAGCCATACAGAGTGGAACAAGGAACAAGATGGCTAACATGTCAAGTGCCCTAGTAGCACATGTGCCAAGGATCACACAGCCAAGTGAAGTACTACAAATCACACAACCAACCCCTGCACAATCCTTGAAGATAGAAGAGGTTGTTGAAGATGATGAGAAAGTAGTACTACAGCTCAAGGATGTGGAAGATGAAGACTTCTACACAATGGAGGAACTGGAAAGCATGGACAATCCTACTATGGCTTACATGGCCAAAAAGTTCAAGAACTTTAGGTTCAAGAAGGATAGGTCATACAAGCCCCAAGGCCAAGCATCCAAGTTCAACAAGGGAAGTTCATCAAAGGCTGTTGTGGGAAGTTCAACCAAAGGAGGATACAAGACTGGATTTGTGGATAGGTCAAAATTCAAGTGTTACAACTGTGGTGAACCTGGTCATTTTGCTACTGAATGTAAAAGACCCAAACAGGTTCAAAGATTTGAGAAAGGAACTGGTGGATACTCTAAGAAGAATCAAGGTAGAGCCTATGTGGCTGAAGGAAAGTGTTGGGATGAGTCTGATGATGAAGAAGAAGAAGAATATGTTAACCTAGCTCTCATGGCTAGCACTGATGAAGTAGCATCAACATCTTCAAGTCAGGTACCTTCACTTGTCTTACTTGATATGTCCACTGATGAGTATAAGAAAACCATTAAAGACTTAAGTGCTGAAATGTTCAATGTCTATACTAGCTTATCTGCTGCTAATGAGGAAATCACTAGGCTGAGTAAGCTAAATGAAACACTAAAGTCTAAAAATGAATCTCTTGTTCTTAAAACCAGTTCACTAGACTCTTTAGCTCAGGAGAATGCTAGACTTAAAAATGAATTAAAATGTGCTAAAGAGGTTGAGGAATTCCTGAGGAATGAGATTGCTGAAAATGAATTCAAGATTAAGGCTTATAAAAACTCATCAAAGATAGTTCATGATTACAATGATAAGCATACAGAAAATCAGACAGTTGGTATAGGTTTTTCATATGGTAGAAGACCTGGAAAGGAAACTGTGATTCAAGATTGTTCTGGAAATGCTGCTGTCAAACCCACCATTCTCAAAAAAGTTAAAACTCCTATTTTCAAAGCTGCAGAAATTGAGTTTGATGAAGAAGCCATGCTCATCAAACAAGAAATTCTTGATGAGGATGAAGGTGTTGACAGCACATCCAAGAATGGAAAGGATACTGTCACAATCCCCAAGACAGTAAACTTACCAAGCAATCAGACAGTAAGTTCAAAAGATGCTGTCACAGTTGGCAAGACAGAATCTTCCAAAGATGTTGTCAAGAATGTTTCCAAGACAGTAGCTTCCAAACCTTCTGTCAAGACAGTTGGAATAAAAGGTACTGTCAAGGAAAGTTCGACAGCAACTTCTGAACACACTGTCAATCCAGTAACTCCCAAGTCTAAGAATAGGAATGGTAAGGTAGGTGTCAATAAAGGAAATGGATACACTAATGTTGGAGGTGCCTCTAGGAAACTATGCAATAACTGTGGATCTACACATCATTTAACTCATGTTTGTAAGAAACCAATTGAGGATAAGATCAATGCTACTGAACTCAATGGTAACTTACACAGAACCCCTCTTATGCATAGAACTATGAGTGTTTGTAATAACATTGAATGTATGCCATGCAAGATCACTGCCATGAGTACATGCTTTAACTTACCTATTCTCACTACTGAAAAATGTTCATACATGCACACTGTTGAGACTTCTGAGCCTGCTGGCAACAGCAAAAAGGCTTCATCCACTAAGAAAAGGATCAAGTCCAATTCTAAGCCTAAGTGGGTGAAAAGATGTAACAGCCCCAAATCCGGGGTCAGGGATTTAGGGTAGTCACGATCCATGTACTCTTTGTCTTACCTGTATTACTCACACCATTCATAATTCACCTGCTCATGACCCCACAATATACGTCTTCGCACACACACACACAGGTTAGTCTCAGAAACGACACAATACAATAACTGCGGAATAAATAATTTTTAATACAATACCCAAATGTCTTTTGAATCTGTTACTGCTACAATTTCTAAGTATTGTTACATTACCAACTTAGCCTTCTGATGCTCACAATCCTATCATACCATTCATGTCTATACATAAGTTGAATGCCAAAAGTCGTAGCCTGATTCGATTGGGTCATACTACTCTCGGGATCACTGCTAGAAACTATTTATGGAAACGCCTTGCGAGGTATGTGCCGTCCCATTGGCATCCTGCTTCGCTGCTATATAATATATATAAAATAATAGCAAGAGTGAGCGATAGCTCAGCAAGGTAATGAAAGTATGGCATAATTCTGCCTTTAATTCAACCCAGAAATAAAGCGGGTATAAGATAATAATTTGTCAAAATATCTCGATACTGAAATTATTTCCTTATCGGAATGTATTCCAAAAATAGTATCATTGTGGTATTTCAAATATCATTACATAATACTCTGCAACTGTCGATATTCATACTATGAACAAAGTTCTAGTATAGTATAAAAGATGAAATAACAAGATAACTCAGTATATCCTTTCCGTAAAATATCTGCTATATAAAATATAAGCAGACTATCAACATATACTTGAAAGATGAAGTTATAAGGAAAATTCAATATCATCTTTCATATCAAACATTTACCTCATATCATAATTTGGAAATAAATACAATGTAAAATATTTCCAATTCATTTTCTAAACTCATCTGATTCCATATATCTTTTTGTAATTTCATATGCTTTCTGATAAACTCATATACTGGAATAAACTTGAATACTCTTGAGTAAACTTTCTTTCTCTGAAAACTTGCATAACACATGCTCTTTCATGGATGATGAACAATAGATGGAGATGCTAGGCGCCGAGGATACCCCTACGATGATCAGTCGTAAGATGTATCCCCCTGATCTTTTTCTACGTAGAAGGGAAGATATTCAGTCTCGCACCGACATACCTCCCCGCCTTCAGTTGTAGGTGGGAAGAACAGACTCGTTCGTAGTCCGTCGGCATGTTACTCTTCTCTTACCCTACGGTCGGGCACTCACTGATAATCTAGGGGAAGAACAGACCCGTTCATAGTCCGTCGGTCTTATTGTAATTCCCTTAGGGGACAGGCGCCACTCAGTCCCTTCCATATTCTCCGAGTTCAAGAAAATCCATAATTCTGAAACATAAAGTTCATTTCCCTTTTTTTCCCTAGTATACGACTCCACAAAGTAGTCATATCTGGTTGGAAAGGAAACTTCACCCATATTTCCCAAGCTGATGCTTGTTCATGGATACAACTTATTCCACTTATCTTACTCCTCGAGTCTTGAGGAAGTAATCAAAATCATTTTGATGATAGCATACAAAGTTGTTAAATGAATAGTTTCAAAAAGATTTAGGACCGGGCAGTCCACTTGAAACAAACATTAAAACTTGAGAAAGATCTCCTGAGTCTTTGTAGTTTGAGCGAACATTTAAGTCTTTCAGAATATAGACTTAAAAGGAAAATAGATTTGGGAACCTTCTCTAACTATATTTATAATTGCCTGAATAAAACTTTATTAGTTATCTAGGGTTAAAGAATAGATTTCACAAAATACTTCCTTAAGAAGTAGGGCTTTAAATAATTAATGAAAACTATATTTAATAAAGAATATTTATTTAGAAGTAATCCTCAATTACTTTCTTAACAAAAGAAGGGATAATAAATAATAATAATAATATAACCCTAGATAACAACTGATACCATTCCCGGTCCGTAGAATAAATACAGAGTATATATACCCCCTACTGAGGGATCTTTCTTAACATATTGGCTTATGAACATTGCCATAACCATAGCTTGTAAATCCAACTTGTACTTAGCATCATAAGTATCGTTTCGAAATCATGAACACATAGCATATATCTCAATATCTTTTCTTTATCACAACAACAGTTTATAGAGGTATAGGTTTGAAAACTTGCATGCATCTATCATATGCATATATTACGTCTCAACATTTTTAATACCATTACATCTATATACGATGTAAGGTTTGAAAACATGCATCATATCATATCGTATGCATCATTAGTATAATTAATGGAAAACATAGCATAGAATAAGAAAACTTGCATCTAGTACATGCATACTTCAAAATATGGTTTTAGAAACTTGCCTGATGCTCGAGAGGTGATAGGGCTCGTGACAATGTCGAACAATCTAGACAAAGTCAAACGAAAACACACGGTTAATCCCCTCGATAAACCACTTATAACTCAATGCTTAAACACGTAAGGGAAACACAACCAAGGCATTACTTGCTCGCTCTAGCGTCACACTAAGTCCATGTTATTCGTCAAATACTTATATCATAAGTTTGGTTCGAAATCCATCCTCAAATCCAAGTTATACTTAACCATTTACAACATTGGTTTCTAAGTCATGTTCTTGGTGGTTTTCACTTGCGCGACCTCGACTAAAACATTTTTATAAAATCGAAATATAATCTTTTTAATCCGAATCCTTTTCGTGAGCCTTCCTAACTGTCTCTAGTATTATTCCTCAGAGTTTCACATTTTAATATGGCTTCTAAGTGGTCCAAATATAGCCTCAAAGTGACTGACCGGAGATGGGTTGTTCCTCCGAACGGCGTTTACTAAAACTCACTTTTCTCTTAAACCGTAATTCGTATAGACATGATCTTTATACCAAAACAAACCTTAAAACAAGACCTACATGTTCATGGTCAGTGTTGTTCAAAAATATTCCAAGACCAGTTCGTAATTCTTGCTCAAAACAGCCTTAAATCAAATGGGCATTACGACGGCTATAATCGTAACGTTTCCCGGTTTTTGTTATGTCAAAACCTCTTAAAACCAAATTAATTCAACAACCCAACAATTTTTACAACATAATCAGTTTGTATACTTCAAGAACATATCACCAACATCAACCAACAACAAGTATCCATCAAGAATTAACCATACATACTCCAAACTCCATAAACATGCTCATTCTTAAACATTACTAGAAACTTCACTTAAATCTCAACATAAATCAAAGGGTGGATGAGTGGTATACCTTCCTTGAATCCTTAAACACACAAAAAGAGCTTGTAAGCCTTAAGAGAGTCTTTATCCATGGTTATCATCCTTAAACTTGCAAAAGAAATCAAGAACAAGTCATGAAACTTTCGGAGTTACTATACACCGGTTTAAAGAACTGGAAAAACGAAGGTCTTACCTTGCGCAAATGGAAGAAACTTGGGAACTACGAAATGTAGGTTATCTCAAGACCTTTCCAACAAGCTATAGAGCGCAATTTTCCACCGCGAAATGAAGGAGATATGGAATTTACAATTCGGCAGTTCTGTTTTAGCCGAAAATGAAGAAGAAAAGAATGGTTTTTGGTTTTTGTTGATTTGCTTGGAAATGCTGATTTTTTGTTAAAAGTGGTGAGTCATAAGCATTGTCCTTGTCATCAGGACACGTGTCAAGCCATGGAGTATCATGGTGGCAAAGCAGGGACACGTGTCGCGCATGCATGTGTTTGGTTAAAGTAGCTTTACTGGTTCGTTTTTTTCACATGGATGATCCAAATGTTGCATCCCTCGAATTAATCTTGTTACATGTTACTTCCATGTCTATATTTAATCCTGTAAATGTTGCCTTGTTCCTCTTGAAACGATTCGAAATATTTTCTAAAGAGCGAAAAACACTTTACGCGGTTCTCGCAGTGAATAGTAACTATTCACTATTTACTTCAACAATCGAATCCTTAAATCGACTTTAATAAAATAATAAAATTCCAAAATATTAAATCCTCAAATCCTTAATTTTAATATCTCATTTCTTGAATATAATAATATATAATTCGCTGCCCGGTCAGATACTATACCAAAATAAAATTTGGAATTTCTGAATTCCGATCGTCTTTGCATTCACTTATTTACTCCGTAGATCACTAATATGACTTCGGAATATCCACACTACGTCTCATACATTGGTGGCATGAAAAATTTTCTTAACCCTCAAAATCACTATTCATCCACCAAATTCACTATTCACTGATGCACTTAATCATAATAAGAAAAGTTTTAATTCTACCAAAAATTCGGGTTATTACAGTCTCCCCTCCTTAAAAGGATTCCGTCCCGGAATCAGCTTAGGAATAACTGGGGGTACTTTTCTCCCATTGCACTTTCTAACTCCCAGGTGGATTCTTCCACCTCTTGATTTTCCACAAACCTCTCACTAACTTGTCAACCTCGTCACTTAGCACTTGCTCTTTTCTATCCGTGATTTCCACAGGTTGTTCTTTGTAAGTCAAACCAAGTTGTATATCTACCTGCTCGTACTCTACATATGCCGGGCATCTATAGTATACTGACGTAGCATTGACACATGAACCCCGTTATGACCATTCTACAAGTTTGGGGGGGGGTAAGGCTGGCTCGTAGGCCACCTTCCTGATGCGTTTTAAAATCTCAGATGGCCCAATGAATCTCGGGCTCACTTCCCTTTCTTTCCAAATCTCATTAATTCTTTCCATGGATATCTTTTAGCATCACGAATCTCTAACCTCATATTCCCCATCTTGTTTGTACAGAAAATACACCAACATAAACTTGCTTGTCATCCATCAACATGTCATTTAGCTTATCAATAGCAGTGCTATCTCTATACTCGCGGGCTTAGTCCGCATACTTTCTCTGTCTGTCTTGGTTGTCACTAGCCGCTTGTTGGTGAAATCTTTTGTCTTTCTAGTTTGTTGGACTAACTTGGGTTTTGTGTAAAATCTCATCCTTTAATTCCCGATCATTCGGAATCCATCTCTGTCTCATTTTAATTAAGGGTATCGGCCACCACATTGGCCTTCCCCGGATGGTAGTGTATCTTACAGTCATAATCCTAGGTCAATTCTAGCCATTTCTCCATCTCATGCTATCTACTATCACGGGTGACTCAAAGCCAATTCATTACATTCCATAAAATTTGTGGGTGCATTAGTCAACCCAAAATAACCTCGCTGAAAACTCGAAGTGTCTATTCCTAGTACGAATCGCAGTCTCTGGTATATCCTCGGATTTAACTTCCAACTGGTGATACCCAGTTCTTAAATAAATTGGAAATACACAGCGTTCTTCCGCTGATCAAACAATCATTTACATGGGTACCTATTCTCCATGTCGAACTCATACAACTCTCGAGGTTCGATACATAATCTTGTGCTAACATCTTTCTCTCTTACAACAACACCGGGCTCTCCATGGTGGTACACTGGGTCTTATCATACCCTTATACAACAGCTCTTGTAACTGAGTCACTAACCCCTTTCATTCCCATTATACTCTGAATACTCGGTATTCATTCTCATGTCATCCAAATCGATATCTGGTAGCTCATTAAAACCTTGTACAATCTCCCAAAACCATTGTAGTTTCCTTCATACTTCGTGTCTCTTTTCTTGGCGTCAACCATAAGAGCTAATTAAGCCTCATATCCCTGGCATAATAATTTCTTAGTCTGAACTATACTCAAGAATCTCTGAATCTGTCTCCATCCTTTATTTATTACTCTCTCTCCCTTACAATTAGTCTAGGCTCCATTGGGTGTCAACCAACCCATCCTTATTATAATATCAACTTCTCCCAACTTGAAAGGAATCAGGTCTATCAAAAGTGTCGACCTCATATTTCTAGTTCACAACCTGGATGTACCAGTCTTATGGGAAAATCCCTCGAATGGCTATTTCTGCTTGTAATTATTCCCTTAGTGGCTCGGCCTTAAGGTTTAATTGTCATGCAACTTCTTGATATACAACGATACATTAGCTTCGTCTAAACAGTATAGAAGCGCACCTACTATTTAAAGGTCCTGACAGTGGGCTGCTTGTTGGAGGTAGCCCTGGTTGAAACTTACTGGCTTTCTTTTCTTCTGTGTTCACAAACTCCGGAACAAACCTCGATAATTCGGAAAACTTGGCCTCATACTTGGTCACAGTCATGGTTTCTTGTTTTAACTCTTTAACTTTCATTTTCATTCGGGTCTCCATATATTTCCGAAAATTATTCCTCTAAAAACAACACACGTTGCACCTCTCCCAAGTCACAATACCAGCTCCCTCTGACTCCATCGCCGGTACTTATCTTGCTAACCCAGAGGTAGTGTTCATTCGTAAACAACTCCTCCAAAATCTCAATTCCACTATAGGGCATCTGTTTAACACCGTTGTCACTGGAGTTTACGGCACATCGCTATTCTTTCACATATATCGATTAACACGCTTTCCATTATCATAATATCCTTGGGAGAATAAACCAATTTCATCGATATGTCACTAACATTCTATTCGTCTTAGGGATTCGCTCCTGTCATAGGCGATTTCGTTGCGAATCTAATTCCTATCAGCGAATTTTGACTTATTTGACCTGGTTAGCCTCCCCTTGAAATTCAATAAGGATAACAAAATTTTGGGGCCTTGAAAGATAGCTCCCTTATCAAAGAAAATGTCACACACTGGTGATCATAAGGTTATGAGTTTTAAGGTAACCTTATTGGAGGTAAGAGAATTTTACCGAGAGATCAATATGATCATAAGAACTCAACGTTGTGTGCCTCAATTGAGACATTACTAAAGGTAATTAACCTTCTTGTATTTCACAACTTACAAGTGATGGCGTCCCATCCGACTTCTATCACACAGACAGATAGTCCTTGTAGCCCCTATAAGTATAGGGTTGTTCGTCTCAGTGGAAGTTGAAAAGTATGAAAGCAATTCGAGATCAATTTAATGATTATCGCCTTTCGACAATATTTCTCAAAGGAACACCTTGGATTAAAATTGAACAGATTCCAAAGGTGCGGTTTTCCAAAGAAAATACAAAGAAAAGAATAACCAAAAAGATACTGGTACTTAACAAACAAGTGGTGATGTATCACCATAGGGTCATTCATTATTTGAAGAATAGTGAAAGCTTAAGTAACATCATTTGACAGGGCTTCGAAAGCCTGAAAGTAGTCATTGTGACAGCCTCTGGCACAAGTGAAACTGAATATGGTTTAGCACAAGTGTTATAAAACAACTTCGAAAAGGGAATATACCCTTTATCAGAATTCTTTCCTGGAGAGAGGTCAAGATAGATCATAGATTGGGGAGGTACCCCACATAATTTGCAAATGGGGAGGGTATTACCAAGGTCTCTACGGATGCCTTTTACGTCGGCTCCTCTAATGGATAATCGTTCAATTCCAAAGCTTTTCTTCTTCATGCACACCCTAAGGTGCTCGATACTTACGTTATTGCCGACTCAAAATAGTCGCTAAGGATTCAACCATCGACCTTTGCAATCGCAGGGAATTCTATTCGACTAGGCGCAAACATCCCAAGTAAGCGTTCTGTTCTATAAGAAGACTTCGATACCGTTGTTGCCCGTAGCAATGACAATTCCACATGTCGACTGGGCGGTACTTCGGAAGATCGTTAGAAACTACAAGATTAAATCTGGTCTCTATTTCAATCATCCTTATATCCAATATTCCTTCTCCCATATCAATCCCGTGCGCTACATAAGCTTAACACTTTTGGCACAATAGCCTTTTCATTTAAGTCAATCCCGGAACTTCTCAGTCCGTCTTGGTTCTTAAATATATTTCGCCTTTACCGTCCAATCTCAACTTCATCATTTTATCTCTACAATCAATTATAGCAATCAGGGTCTGTCCACCAACCCATATAACGGCTATCTTATCCAATCCACAGGGTTCGCTCTAATTTCCACTCTCTTTGGTGACACCCTCTGATAATCAGAAAGACAAGGTTTGCCAAAATTTGCTAAATTTCTTTCCAAAATCAGGGAAATTTGATCAATCTATTTACCCACTAATAATGCTCGGATCTGATTTCCGACCTTTCTGTTCTATCCTCATAATTCCTTCCTGGTTTCCTGAGGATGGTAAATCTCGTTCTCGATTCCGTCCTAGCGTGCTTGTCTTACAATAACATTTGCAGGGTACATATACCCAAAATTTTCCTTGAAATAATAAAATCCCTCAATGATGTAATAGACACTCTTTCCAGTGGAATCGCTGGTCGTGGGGGATTGAAACCTCATAGCCAAAGCAATTCCTTTCACAATTCTTAGGCAACTAAGTACCCTTAATCGTTCGTGAAAATCTGAACACCTTGGTTCTTACATATGCTGCCTCCTTATGGGCAACTATAACTTACTACGAGTAACAGGTTTCGTTCGAGTCGAATCAATCCACTGATACTGGCTATACTGCCTCTACCTCTTCTGCCTTGGAGACTCTACTCCATTTTCTTTGTCATACCTCTTGATGAATCATGAACGATCCTTAAACTCTCGTCTCGTCACTTATTTATCCCTTGAAGGTTCGTCCGGTCTTATTACTAGACCTCAAGTAACACACCACATCTTTATCAATCAACACGTCCTCTACAAGATTCTTTCCTTGACCCACTATGGGGTCTTCCTCTAGATCCTCCTATGGATCTTCCTTTATCGGGTCTCCGTCCATTTCAAGGAGCGCATCATCAAATGCCTACTCGAAGGCCTCGAGATCTGGTATCTCAAAGTCCCATCCATCTATAACTCATACGAATCGAGGTGACTAACCATGAAGTCCTATGTACGGTTTCCCAAAAGAAGTCCCCTCTCGGGCTTCATCTTAAACAGTCAGGGTCATGTCCTCTAACCCGACTACGAACTTAATTTGAGCTCTAGATGTCCTTATCATTATTAAGGGTATTGTAAGACTCGATCTCCTATCGTTTCTGAGGACTGTAACCTAACGCTCTGATACCATCTCTGTAACAGCCCCAAATCCGGGGTCAGGGATTTAGGGTAGTCACGATCCATGTACTCCTTGCCTTACCTGTATTACTCACACCATTCATAATTCACCTGCTCATGACCCCACAATATATGTCTTCACACACACACACACAGGTTAGAGTCTCAGAAACGACACAATACAACAACTGCGGAATAAATAATTTTTATTACAATACCCAAATGTCTTTTGAATCTGTTACTGCTACAATTTCTAAGTATTTTTACATTACCAACTTAGCATTCTGATGCTCAAAATCCTCTCATACCATTCATGTCTATACATAAGTTGAATGCCAAAAGCCGTAGCCTGATTCGATTGGGTCGTACTACTCCCGGGATCATTGCTAGAAACTATTTATGGAAACGCCTTGCGAGGTATGTGTCGTCCCATTGGCATCCTGCTTCGCTGCTATATAATATATATAAAATAATAGCAAGAGTGAGCGATAGCTCAGCAAGGTAATGAAAGTATGGCATAATTCTGCCTTTAATTCAACCCAGAAATAAAGCGGGTATAAGACAATAATTTGTCAAAATATCTCGATACTGAAATTATTTCCTTATTGGAATGTATTCCAAAAATAGTACCATTGTGGTATTTCAAATATCATTACATAATACTCTGCAACTGCCGATATTCATACTATGAACAAAGTTCTAGTATAGTATAAAAGATGAAATAACAAGATAACTCAGTATATCCTTTCCGTAAAATATCTGCTATATAAAATATAAGCAGACTATCAACATATACTTGAAAGATGAAGTTATAAGGAAAATTCAATATCATCTTTCATATCAAACATTTACCTCATATCATAATTTGGAAATAAATACAATGTAAAATATTTCCAATCCATTTTCTAAACTCATCTGATTCCATATATCTTTTTGTAATTTCATATGCTTTCTGATAAACTCATATACTGGAATAAACTTGAATACTCTTGAGTAAACTTTCTTTCTCTGAAAATTTGCATAACACATGCTCTTTCATGGATGATGAACAATAGATGGAGATGCTAGGCGCCGAGGATACCCCTACGATGATCAGTCGTAAGATGTATCCCCCTGATCTTTTTCTACGTAGAAGGGAAGATATTCAGTCTCACACCGACATACCTCCCTGCCTTCGGTTGTAGGTGGGAAGAACAGACCAGTTCGTAGTCCGTCGGCCTGTTACTCTTCTCTTACCCTACGGTCGGGCACTCACTGATAATCTAGGGGAAGAACAGACCCGTTCATAGTCCGTCGGTCTTATTGTAATTCCCTTAGGGGACAGGCGCCACTCAGTCCCTTCCATATTCTCCGAGTTCAAGAAAATCCATAATTCTGAAACATAAAGTTCCTTTCCCTTTTTTTCCCTAGTATACGACTCCACAAAGTAGTCATATCTGGTTGGAAAGGAAAATTCACCCATATTTCCCAAGCTGATGCTTGTTCATGGATACAACTTATTCCACTGATCTTACTCCTCGAGTCTTGAGGAAGTAATCAAAATCATTTTGATGATAGCATACAAAGCTGTTAAATGAATAGTTTCAAAAAGATTTAGGACCGGGTAGTCCACTTGAAACAAACATTAAAACTTGAGAAAGATCTCCTGAGTCTTTGTAGTTTGAGCGAACATTTAAGTCTTTCAGAATATAGACTTAAAAGGAAAATAGATTTGGGAACCTTCTCTAACTATATTTATAATTGCCTGAATAAAACTTTATTAGTTATCTAGGGTTGAAGAATAGATTTCACAAAATACTTCCTTAAGAAGTAGGGCTTTAAATAATTAATGAAAACTATATTTAATAAAGAATATTTATTTAGAAGTAATCCTCAATTACTTTCTTAACAAAAGAAGGGATAATAAATAATAATAATAATATAACCCTAGATAACAACTGATACCATTCCCGGTCCGTAGAATAAATACAGAGTATATATACCCCCTACTGAGGGATCTTTCTTAACATATTGGCTTATGAACATTGCCATAACCATAGCTTGCAAATCCAACTTGTACTTAGCATCATAAGTATCGTTTCGAAATCATGAACACATAGCATATATCTCAATATCTTTTCTTTATCACAACAACAGTTTATAGAGGTATAGGTTTGAAAACTTGCATGCATCTATCATATGCATATATTACGTCTCAACATTTTTAATACCATTACATCTATATACGATGTAAGGTTTGAAAACATGCATCATATCATATCGTATGCATGCATCATTAGTATAATTAATGGAAAACATAGCATGGAATAAGAAAACTTGCATCTAGTATATGCATACTTCAAAATATGGTTTTAGAAACTTGCCTGATGCTCGAGAGGTGATAGGGCTCGTGACAATGTCGAACAATCTAGACAAAGTCAAACGAAAACACACGGTTAATCCCCTCGATAAACCACTTATAACTCAATGCTTAAACACGTAAGGGAAACACAACCAAGGCATTACTTGCTCGCTCTAGCGTCACACTAAGTCCATGTTATTCGTCAAATACTTATATCATAAGTTTGGTTCGAAATCCATCCTCAAATCCAAGTTATACTTAACCATTTACAACATTGGTTTCTAAGTCATGTTCTTGGTGGTTTTCACTTGCGCGACCTCGACTAAAACATTTTTATAAAATCGAACAATAATCTTTTTAATCCGAATCTTTTTCGTGAGCCTTCCTAACTGTCTCTAGTATTTTTCCTCAGAGTTTCACATTTTAATATGGCTTCTAAGTGGTCCAAATATAGCCTCAAAGGGACTGACCAGAGATGGGTTGTTCCTCCGAACGGCGTTTACTAAAACTCACTTTTCTCTTAAACCGTAATTCGTATAGACATGATCTTTATACCAAAACAAACCTTAAAACAAGACCTACATGTTCATGGTCAGTGTTGTTCAAAAATATTCCAAGACCAGTTCGTAATTCTTGTTCAAAACAGCCTTAAATCAACTGGGCATTACGACGGCTATAATCGTAACGTTTCCCGGTTTTTGTTATGTCAAAACCTCTTAAAACCAAATTAATTCAACAAACCAACAATTTTTACAACATAATCAGTTTGTATACTTCAACAACATATCACCAACATCAACCAACAACAAGTATCCATCAAGAATTAACCATACATACCCCAAACTCCATAAACATGCTCATTCTTAAACATTACTAGAAACTTCACTTAAATCTCAACATAAATCAAAGGGTGGATGAGTGGTACACCTTCCTTGAATCCTTAAACACACAACAAGAGCTTGTAAGCCTTAAGAGAGTCTTTATCCATGGTTATCATCCTTAAACTTGCAAAAGAAATCAAGAACAAGTCATGAAACTTTCGGAGTTACTATACACCGGTTTAATGAACTGGAGAAACGAAGGTCTTACGTTGCGCAAATGGAAGAAACTTGTGCAATACAAAATGTAGGTTATCTCAATACCTTTCCAACAAGCTATAGATCTCAATTTTCCACCGAGAAATGAAGGAGATATGGAATTTACAATTCGGCAGTTCTGTTTTAGCCGAAAATGAAGAAGAAAAGAATGGTTTTTGGTTTTTGTTGATTTGCTTGGAAATGCTGATTTTTTTGTTAAAAGTGGTGAGTCATAAGCATTGTCCTTGTCATCAGGACACGTGTCAATCCATGGAGTATCATGGTGGCAAAGCAGGGACACGTGTCGCGCATGCATGTGTTTGGTTAAAGTAGCTTTACTGGTTCGTTTTTTTTCACATGGATGATCCAAATGTTGCATCCCTCGAATTAATCTTGTTACATGTTACTTCCATGTCTATATTTAATCCTGTAAATGTTGCCTTGTTCCTCTTGAAACGATTCGAAATATTTTCTAAAGAGCGAATAAAACTTTACGCGGTTCTCGCAGTGAATAGTAACTATTCACTATTTACTTCAACAATCGAATCCTTAAATCGACTTTAATAAAATAATAAAATTCCAAAATATTAAATCCTCAAATCCTTAATTTTAATATCTCATTTCTTGAATATAATAATATATAATTCGCTGCCCGGTCAGATACTATACCAAAATAAAATTTGGAATTTCTGAATTCCGATCGTCTTTGCATTCACTTATTTACTCCGTAGATCACTAATATTACTTCGGAATATCCACACTACGTCTCGTACATAGGTGGCATGAAAAATTTTCTTAACCCTCAAAATCACTATTCATCCACCAAATTCACTATTCACTGATGCACTTAATCATAATAAGAAAAGTTTTAATTCTACCAAAAATTCGGGTTATTACAAAAGAGAAGTCAAACAGGAGGTTCTTGATGATGCTTGTGATTTTATGACTGGAAGAAACTCAGGAGACACTAAAACTGCAGGACCCAACAGGGATTGGGTACCATATGCAACTTAAACACATTCTGTTTTGTAGGGCAAGAAGAAAGATCAAGTCATGTGGATTATTGACAGTGGTTGCTCAAGACACATGACAGGTGATAAAGCCTTGCTATCACACTATGTAGAGAAAGCTGGCCCAATCATAACCTTTGGAGACAACGGCAAGGGTTACACAGTGGGATATGGCTGTCTGGAAATTGGAAATATTGTCATTGAAGACATTGCTCTTGTGGATGGATTGAAGCACAATCTACTCAGTGTCAGCTAATTCAGTGATAGGGGATTCAAGGTTGATTTTGATATGATGATGTGTAACATCTATCACAAGAAGGATGGGAGCCTCTCTCTAAAAGGGGTCAGAAAAGGAAGCTTGTTTGTTGCTGACTTAAACTCAACAAAGAAGGATAAAGTTTACTGTTTTTACAGTAAAGCAACTGTTGGTGACAGTATGCTTTGGCACAGGAAGCTCTCACATCTCAACTTCAAGACAATGAATATTTTGATGAAGAAGGAGTTAGTGAGAGGTTTGCCCCAACAGGAATTATGTCAAGAAGGACTGTGTGAAGATTGTCAAATGGGAAAACTAAGGAGAGTTGTGCACAAGTCCAAGCAAATGAACACCAACATAGAAGCACTCAAGTTAATTCACATGGATCTCTTTGGACCAGTCAATGTACCATCTATGGCCAAAAAGAGATATGCCTTAGTAATGGTGGATGATTACTCAAGGTACACTTGGGTGAAGTTTCTTGAATCCAAAGATGAAGCTGCTCAAGTGATTATTGATCAAGTCAGAGTTCTTGATAGAACTCCAAACTCAAAAGTCCAAATCTTGAGGAGTGACAATGGTACAGAATTCAGAAATGCCACACTTGGAAATTTCTGTAAAGATGAAGGAATTGTACAACAATTCTCTGCTGCAAGGACTCCACAGCAGAATGGAGTTGTAGAAAGAAAGAACATGGCTCTCATTGAAGCAGCTAGAACTATGTTGCATGATGCCAAACTGTCAACATATTTCTGGGCTGAATCTATCAACACAGCTTGTTATACTCAAAACAGAACCATGATTAACAAAACTCATGCAAGTACACCTTACTGTCTGCTAACTGGAAAGAAACCTACTGTCAAATACTTTCATGTGTTTGGGAGCAAATGCTTTATGATGAAGGATAACCATGAGAAGAAAGGAAAATTTGACACCAAGGCATTTGAAGGACTATTCATGGGTTGCAGCACAGAAAGGACTGCCTACAGAGTTTATGTTATGGAACACAGGATTATTGAAGAAAGTGGTAATGTCACATTTGATGAAACCAAGTTTCCAGGACTGCATGAAGAAGGAAAGATGCAGACATTCATATTTGAGAATCAAGGATACTTGGAAGCTGAGGAAATTGTTGATGAAGAACCTAGCTTCACTCAAATTGTTGAAGTTGACAAAGATACTGTCAATACCATCACTGTCAACCAAACTCCAGCTCAGTCACAAACCATAACTTCTAACATTCATAACAGTGATGACTCTGGAGACAATGAAGAACATGGTGAAGACAATGGAATTGGTGAGCATTCAACTCAACAAACTGAAGCAACTATTCCTGTACAATCAAGTAGCTTGCCCAGAATCACCAAGTGGAACAAGGATCACACAAATGACCTTATCATTGGTGATCCTACTTCTGGAGTGGAGACAAGGAACAAAGTCTCTGCTGACAGCATGTTTTCATGCTTCCTGTCTCAAATGGAACCCAAGACAACTGATGAAGCATTGTTGGATTCTGACTGGGTGATAGCCATGCAAGAAGAGCTAAATCAGTTTGAAAGAAACAATGTATAGAAGTTGGTTCCAAGACCTAAGGGAAAGTCATTGAGACCAAATGGGTTTTCAGAAACAAGCTTGATGAAAATGGATCAGTGACAAGAAACAAAGCAAGGCTAGTGGCTAAAGGTTACTGTCAACAGGAATGTTAGGTCCTGATAAGTTTGTAGAAGGGGGGTTGAATACAAACTATACTGTTTTATCGAAATTTGTTCGTTTAAGATTAAACAACTAAGAACAAATTAATGCGGAATAAAAACTGAAACAATATTCAAGTTAAATAGAAACTCTATTAAACTTGAGAAGTGTTACAACTTTGATCACTGATTACAAAGAACTTAATAAAACAAATCTAGAATAAATTCGACATGAATTTATCTATTTTTGTAATAAAAAGGATCGAATACTAAAAAGTAGTTCGATATAAAATCTAGGGATTATGATCCGCTAGAAAGTCAAAGCAGTACAAGTGAAATGATCCTTATGGATTAAATGCTAAGAACAGATCAAGAATTAATTTCACTGGCAAGAATTGAATGCTTTTCCGTTTAGAATTGAAGAAGACAGTTGAAAAGAAATGTTAATGCCTCTGTGTCTTTTTTCTTTCTGTTGGAATTGTAATCATAGTAAAGCCTTCGAATTCCTTGTATTATAACAACCTGCATTGCTTTTACTTTTGTCCACTTGCCAATCCACTTGATAGAATCTAATTTTGTACTAGGAAGACAAGCAGAAAAACAATGTTTTTGCTCTTGGAAGACTCTCGGGAAGACAGTGCTTTGCCTAGGAAAACTACCGGGAAGACAGGGCTTTGCCTAGGAAGACTTTCGGGAAGACTCACTTGTGAGTCTTCCTAGTTCATTTTCCTAAGTCTTCCTAGTTAAAACCTAAGTCTTCCTAGTTCATTTTTATTCTAATTTAAATAATTAACTAAATAAATTATGTATTAAATTAATTCTTTTACAAAATTAATCTAATAAATAATATACTTGATAGTATTAATTATTTATAAGAGAATAAATAGAATTAGTTGACTTCTCAATTAATTCCAGAATCACTAAAAACTTAGATAAATAACAAACACAATAGTACGTTGACACTCGATGCACTGTCTGGTTCATGAGTGACTAACGACAATGTTTGTTCTTTATCTATTTGACTTTAAGCAGTGATTCACTTCCTTCTCATTCAAGAACTCCGTAATCAGTATCTTTTTCTGTCACCACTTGAAATCTCTGTCACTTTAATAAATCCACTGAGCTTGAATACTTCATTGAGGCTTGATCAATAAATTGAGCTTCTTTCAATGTAGAATCACTTCAAGTCTGTAGATGACTTTAATCTTCATTCTTTGACAGATATAACCTTCTGAGATTCCTGTGACAATTGATTTTTATTATTTACTTATTACATCTTAATTAAAGTTGAGTAGAATCCTCGGTGTTTACAAATAGGACTAGACATATGCCTTTCAATCTCCCCCTATTTGTTTGTTAGACAATAACAACCAAATACCTCTAGAGGATAACTCAACTAAAACAAGAAAAGATAAGACTTTTAAGAGCCAAGCAAATAATAAAAAGTTCTGGATTAAATATAACAATTTCCAGATTCAAACAGTAACGATAAATACAAGATAGATGTTCCTCTAGACTGAACATATGAATACATTTATCCTATCTTGAATCACCTAAGCTCTAAACATTTAATATTTACAAACAGAGCTTCTTCAAATTTCAGACTCAATCATCTCTCCTTCTTCAAGTGCTTCAAGCAAATCCTTGTCCAGAACACGATCAGATTCAGAAGTAATGCCACTAGGTCTGACAGGTTGAGTTGTGACTTTCTTCAGCCTATTCTTCATTTGATGATATCTTTTGATATTTGCTATGCAATAGTCTTGAATCAAATCAGCAACTTTTGTCTTCTCTTGTGTAGCAAATCCTGAAGTCCTCAACATGTTCTCCAAGTAGACAAGATGCTTGGCAGGAAAATCCTTCAGAGATATTGGATCCACACCACAAGTCTGAAGTGCCCTTCCTTTAAAAAATTTTACTTCATAAGGCACTTCCACCACTTGTGGACTAGCTTTCATTGCAAAGTCTCTTAGCTGATCATGCAACAGCTCAGCTAATGGAGAAGTTCTTTTTACCTTGCACATGAAGACCCATAGTTCAGAGAGAGTTCTGCTTTCCAGAAGATTGAGAGACACTAAGAAAGTTCCCTCATTATGAGTATAAACATAGATCTTCAACTCCTCTCTAACTCTGTCATATCCAGTTGAGATCCTTGAAATCTCTGCATGAAGAGCTTTCATATATACTGTGTTGTCTGGATTGACCTTCTTGTATCTTTCCAACATGCTAAAAAACTTTCCATCATTATCTGAACCTGTTGAATGTGAAAACATCTCTCTAGCTCTATCCCATTCTTCTCCAAGCTTTAGCCTCACATATAACTTCCTGTCCTTGACCTTTATATCATGAAGCCGTTGCTTTTCTTGATGTTCAGCTTTTTTGATAACTAGATGCTTTGAAATGATGTCAGAAACTTTAGCATTCTCCTCCTCTCTTCTCTTTAGATCAGCTTTCTGTCTTAACAGCTCAGCTTCAAAGGCAGGATCCACTTCAGGTTCATCTTCCCAGTCAGCATAGTCAGCCTCTCCTTCAACCTCCACTTCACCAAAGATATCTTCAGGGTTTTCTTCGGTTTCAATATTGTCAAAATCTCCCTGTTCACCTTGATAGTAGTCAGCATCAGAAAAATTTAACCTCTGCTTTCCTTTGTCCTTTACAGAACCAGAACCTCCAGCTTCTCCTCCTCTTTGTTTCTCCACATTCTCCCCCTTAGTTGAGGAATCCTCTACAGTTTGAGCTGTGGAAGCCCTAGGATTCACCTCAGATGGTCTCCTTATCTCTCCTCTATCTCCTCTTTCATCAGCATCATCCTCATCATCTCCCTCAAAGAAAATTCTTTGCTCTTCAGTAGGTTGATGTGAATTCTTGATCATATTATACAAGTGCTTCATACCTTCATTCAGATGCTCCATTCCTCCTTCTATCTTGAAAATCCTTTCTTCATTAAACTTTTGATTTTCATCAGCTGTTTGCAGAATGAAGTCCACCTTGGTAGAAATGGCAGCTATCTCCCTGACACTCTCTGATATTTGAGCATTTGACATTGTAAGATCAGAGATGTCTGAAGCCACTAGTACTTGAGATTGTTGGATTGAATTTAGCTTCGGGAGGAGATTATTCTTCAATCCTTGTAGGTCATCTTTCACAGTACCCAGCTGATTTGATACAGAGGTGGTAGATTGTGCAACCACTTGTGCTTTTAGAATTGTGTTTTCAGCCTGGGTCTCTTGCAACTTCTTCTGTAGATCAGCTAGCTGTTTTAACAAAGCAGTGTTTGTGTCAGTGTGTGCACTCACTTCAATTGCTCTCAGTGGTGTTTCACTCAACTCACGTGCTTGTGTTTCACTCGGTGTTTGACTCATATCTCTCACCACTAACTGTCTGTCTAGATTCTCAGTGGATGTACCTGCAGTAAAAATCACCCTAGCCCCTTCAAGAGAGGTCAGTGGTGGTGCAATAGGAGTTCGCGAATCCCAATCCCCAATGAATTCCAAATCAGATTGAATTTGAAACTGAATTGCTTCAGTGTTGGATTCATTAGGTTGCCTTCCACTTTCTCCAGTAAAAACTGCGAGTGGAAAATCCCTTAGGGGAGCCAGAGATGTTCCCTCTGGGAGGGGAGAAAATGATTCTATTTGAGTTGGCGAAGAATCAGATTTTCCCTCAGATGCCTGTGAAGGCACTTCTACCGTAACTATGGTAGGCACTGTTTCAAAGTCAAAAGTAAAGTGCTCTCCTGACATGGTGTCCTGAGTGTCATCTAGATGGATATCTTCTCCCATTGTGAGTAATGGGAGTGTGCTTGACTCAGTACAAGATGCCATGGCCCGATGGCGAATTTCAATAGATCCATCCTGTTGAGAGGATGTCTCCAGAGACTGTGTAGTGGCCATATCAATGTCCATATCCTTTTGAGAGGATACAGATGGGCTAACAGTTGTCTCCCTATAGGTTTTTCTTTTCTTAAAGGGTGGAGACAGAGCTGTGGGAACACTCATTTCAGCTATATCACTAACATTTCTTGAACTGGTTTGTACATTAGGCTCAGATTGTGTTTCAGGAGTGTTTGACTCTCTGTTTGGCTCTATGACCTGGGTCAGAGACTGTGGATCTACAATCTCTGGGTCAGCCCTAACAACCACTTGGGTTTCAATTGAAGTACCAGAAGAAGAACCAAGGTTAGGAATAACTACCTGCAGTGGTACTGGATGTGGTTCGGGAACTTGTTCACCAAAGATAAGAAGATTAATGAATTGTCTCATGAATGGTGAAACAAGAACAGGTATGGTGGTAAATTTGGATGAGACATCAAGTCTGGTGTAGAATTTGGTGTCTGTGGTTGGAGAGGTTTCAAATCTAGCTTCTCGAAACAGTTCTACCTGCTCAGCAGTGAGAAGATGATTAATGATAAGAGTTAGAAAGCGAGGGTACCAACACCTTACTTTCACACCATTATCAGAATCTCTCCTAGAGTGAGCAAGCCTGTTGAGCTAAAGGTTCCACAGAATTTCAGCAAAGTTCAATCTACGGCCAAATACTATAGCATAGGCAATGTATTGATTAAGACTGGTAATGCAATGAAAGTTTGTTTTTGTGCAGTTACCAAATACCCTAGCTATAGTATCAAAGAACAGATCCCATTCCCTTACAACAAAAGTTTTTGACAATTTTACCATTTGAAAGGGACCCTGATAATGAATATTCACAAAGAACTGTGTTAACTCATCATCAGTGGGTAATGGATCAAACCTGTCCTTTGGAAAATGCAACACATCACAAAATAAATCAAAAGTAACTGTATATTGCTGATTGAGAATATTGAAAGTAAAAGATTTTGAATTGTCAGCAATAACAGCACTTGAACACAACATCCTTAATGGATCAATTTTCAGTAGTGCATTGGCACAAATAGCATAACTAACACAAGTATTGCTATTTAAAAATTGAATCCACGGTCTGAAACGTTCCACTTTACACTTTAACGGATCAAAATACCCAACAAAATTATTTAAAACTAATTCAAAATTATTAGGATCCATTTTAAAACAAGACACAAAATTTAATTAATTTTAAAATAAAATTAAAATTTTAGGGATTTTTAGAATTAATAAAAATTACTTAAAATCCAGAAAATTAGACTTTTATCAAAATTAACCAAATTTTTAATTTAAAATCCTAAAAATTCGAATTATAAACCTTGAAAAGCAAATAGAATTGGGCAAAAGATTTAAAGAACACACACAATACCACACACACAGTTCACAATCCACAGAAGTACAAAGATCACTAAAACACACAAGAAAATTACTTAGCACACTCAAGAACAATCCAGTCGAACGATTTTGATTTAAAAAAAAATTGACAGCAATTCGACTAAAAGACTCGTTTTAGAGAACAAGATTAGTTTTGCTAAGTAATAACTTGAGCAAGAATGGATCAAATGCAAAGATTCTATGGAAATAAGAGAATTCGAATGGGGTGAGTTCAACAGTTGAAAGAAAAAAAAACTGTAAAGGCAGAAATGAATATGTGCGTGTATCTATATCTATATATATTAATAAGATAGATAAACTGTAAAAGAAAAGAATGAACCGTTTTTGTTTTTTTTTTAAATTTGAACTGGGAAGACAATCGGGAAGACTTAGGATAGTCTTCCCGGTAGTCTTCCTAGTTCAAATTAGGAAGTCTTCCGGAAAATACAATAAATAAAAAAACAGAAATAAAACTAGTAATGCATAGTCTTCCCGATAGTCTTCCTAGTTCAAAAAACTGGGAAGACTTCGAAAAAGACTTAAAATAAAAAGGAAAAAAACAAAAAACAAAAAAAAAACAAAAAGAAAATATTCCTTGTTTTCCCGATAGTCTTCCTAGTGTAAAACTGGGAAGACTTAGGAAAAATTCAGAAATAAATTCGAATATTTACAGAAAATGCTGAAAAACTAAGTAAAAGCATGAAAAATATATAAAATTCTAGAAAAATTCACAGAAAATTCCATAAATCCTAGAAAAATATGCAGAATATTAGAAATGCATAAAATTAATATATAACCTTGCAGAAAAATTCAAACAACAATATTTACAATCTGAAAAATATCTAAATAATTCTAAATAAATATATTTTCAATAAAAATACATTTCTCTACTTAAAAAATATGAGAAAAATATTTTTAAAGAAAATAAAATATTCAGAACCATTTAAATCAACAAGCATGCAATTATTAAATGAGAATTGGCAGAAAATATCAGTTAAATGACAAGAGAAAATGAATTTATTGAAAGAACAAACATGACAGAGACATTGTTAATCACTAAGACTGTTTAACATACCCAATTTACCAACTAACTTGATAAATGTGGATTCATCAACAGATTTAGTGAATATATCTGCAGTCTGTTCTTCTGTGGGTACAAAATGTAACTCCACAGTTCCATTCATGACATGCTCTCTGATAAAATGATACCTGATATCAATGTGCTTCGTTCTCGAGTGCTGCACAGGGTTGTTGGAGATTGCTATGGCACTTGTATTATCACAAAATATGGGAATTTTGTCTAATGCAAAGCCATAGTCCTTTAATTGATTCCGTATCCATAAGATCTGAGCACAACAGCTTCCAGCAGCAATATATTCAGCTTCTGCTGTTGAATTGGAAACTGTTTGCTGTTTCTTGCTATACCAGGAAATCAACCTACCTCCTAGGAATTGACAACTCCCAGAGGTGCTTTTTCTATCCACAACACTACCTGCATAATCAGAATCTGTATATCCAACAAGATTAAAACCAGAATCTTTAGGGTACCAGATACCTAGATTAGGTGTACCCTTAAGATATCTCAAGATTCTTTTCACAGCAACGAGATGAACATCTCTAGGGTCCGCTTGGAACCTTGCACACAAGCATGTAGCATACATAATATCTGGTCTACTAGCAGTAAGATAGAGTAAGGATCCAATCATACCTCTGTAGCTTGTAACATCTACCTTGATAGATTTGTCAGAAGCTCCAAGTTTGATGGCTGTTGAAGATGGAGTCCTTGCTGATGCTGAATCCTCCATGTGATACTTCTTGAGGAGTTCTTTGAGATACTTGGATTGACAAATAAATATTCCATTTGACCTTTGACTTACTTGCAATCCAAGAAAGAACTTCAGCTCACCCATCATACTCATTTCAAACTTACTCTGCATTAGCTCAGCAAATCTCTTACAGAGATTATCATTAGTAGACCCAAATATGATGTCATCCACATAGACTTGGACTAATATCATATCATTTTTGTGTTTCTTTGAAAAAAGAGTTTTGTCTATGATACCTCTAACAAAACCATTTTCTAAAAGAAAACCAGAGAGAGTGTCATACCATTTTCTTGGGGCTTGTTTGAGACCATAGATAGCCTTGAAGAGAAAGTACACAAAGTCCAGCAGCTCCTGATTTTCAAAGCCAGGGGGCTGTTCCACATACACTTCTTCATCAAGTTCACCATTCAGGAATGCACTCTTAACATCCATTTGATAGACTTTAAAATTGGAATAAGCAGCAAATGCTAAGAACATCCTGATGGCCTCAAGTCTAGCCACTGGTGCATAGGTTTCATCATAATCAATGCCTTCAGCTTGAGAATACCCTTGTGCAACCAGTCTTGCCTTGTTCCTTGTAACAATGCCATCCTCATCTAGCTTGTTTCTGTATACCCATCTTGTACCAACTACTTTCTTGTTCTTTGGCCTGGGTACCAGCTTCCAGACTTGCTGTTGTTCAAATTGATTGAGTTCATCTTGCATAGCAATCACCCAATCTGGATCAGTCAGTGCTTCCTCAGTTTTCTTTGGCTCCATTTTAGATAGAAATGCTGAGAAAAGACATTCATTCTGAGAAGCTCTTCTAGTTTTAACTCAAACATCTGGATCACCAATGATCAGCTCAAAAGGATGAGCTCTATTCCAAACAGTCTGTCTTGGAAGATTTGATCTTGATGATTCGCCTTGAAATTCACTTTGATGTTGTGAGTGACTAGTTGATCCTTCATTTGCTCCCCCTGAGTTGTTGCCTGTTTGCCTTGATGATTCTTCTCCAGTGTTGGTGGTATCTCCATTGTTACCAGTGTTTCCACCACCATCACCATGATCATTGTCATCATTGTTATTATCATCACCAGCAATAACTTCAGGTGGGTCTTCATCATCTGATTCTGAGTCTGGCAAGTTATCAAACTTCAGCTTTTCAGATGAGTCTTCTTTTTGGATACTGGGGAACTTAGTGTCATCAAAAGTAACATTGACACTTTCCTTTACTGTGTGACTGCCAACCACATAGACCTTGTAAGATCTTCTGGAATATCCAACAAAAATAGCTTCTTGTGCCTTTGCATCAAACTTGCCACGTTTAACATTGTCATCTAAAAGCACAAAGCATTTTGCTCCAAATACATGAAAGTACTTGACAGTTGGTTTCTTATTGTTCATGATCTCATACGGAGTCTTCATTAAGTCCTTGTTGATTAAAGTTCGATTCTGAGTATAACAAGCTGTATTCGCTGCTTCAGCCCAAAAGTACGTTGGAAGTTTGGACTCACTTAGCATAGTCCTAGCTGCTTCAATCAATGTACGATTCTTTCTTTCCACTACTCCATTTTGTTGAGGAGTTCTAGGGGCAGAATACTGTCTTGTTATTCCTTTATCAGCACAAAAATCAGTTAGAATGGCATTCTTGAATTCCGTACCATTATCTGACCTTATGGCTCTAACAGGGAATCTAGAATCCAACTCAATCAACTTTACATGGCCAATCACCAGGAATGGGGTCTCATCCTTGGAATGTAGGAATAAAACCCATGTATATTTTGAATAGTCATCAACAATCACAAGTGCATATTGTTTCTTTGACATGGACATCACATTAACTGGACCAAACAAATCCATGTGCAGTAGCTGAAGAGGTTCAGTTATTGATGATGTGTCAGTGCCCTTGTGAGAAGCTTTCTTTGACTTTCCCTTCTGACATGCCTCACACAGTCCTTCCTGTGTAAATTCCATCTGAGGCAAACCTCTAACTAATTCCCTCTTGACTAAAGAGTTCATAGTTTTGAAGTTAAGGTGAGACATCTTCTTGTGCCATAGCCAACTATCATCTGATGAAGCTTTAGCATAAAAACAATTAACTTCATCTTTGAATCCCGAGTTCAGATCAGCTATGAACAGGTCACCTTTCCTTACTCCTTGAAGAGCAGGCTTTCCATTCTTCTTGTGAGTAATCTGACACTTCTCTCTTTCAAAGGAAACAGCATATCCTCTGTCACAGAACTGACTGATGCTGAGAAGATTGAACGTCAGACCTTCCACAAATGAAACATCTTCAATGATAACATTTCCGTACTTCAAACAGCCATATCCTTTCGTAATACCCTTGCTGTTATCTCCAAAGGTAACTACTGGGCCAGCTTTCACAACCACATCTGATAGCAGGGCTCTATCTCTGGTCATATGCCTTGAACAGCCACTGTCCAGAATCCACATAACTCGGTTTACCTGTTTAACTCCCTGCAATATCAGATTGATTAGTCCTTCTTCGGAGCCCAAAATTGATTGGGTCCGGCATACTTAAAGAACTGGCCTTTGTCAGGCAAAACAACATTTCTAACTAAAACTACTTCATCCTCTTTCACATAAGAGCGTTTCCATTTATAACCAGCCTTAACACATTTCTGAGTAGGCTTAGGGATAAATGAATCCACTCTAGTCTGAGGAGGACTAGTAGTCTTTGTTTTAACATGCTTCTTATTATTAACATGTTGACGTGGAGCAGTCTTATCACTAGATACATGCTTTTTATTAAAGAAAGCATACATAACATTAAAAGCACAAGACATGCAATTACCCACACCACATGCTTTAAGAGAAGAATTAATAGCAGGCATGTTAGTTCTACAGTTGTTTTGATCCAACTTATGGATATCTGATTTAGTCTTTTCAGTTGTAGCAACTTTGACTGGAATATCAGATACACACTTTTTGGATTGCTCAGCTTCTAAAGCAACATCTTCTTCATGAATCTCCTCAGCAATAATGATAGAGTATTCATTCAGAGGCTCTGCCTCAGACTCCTTACAGAAGGGTGTTTTAATACCCTTAAGAATATAAGGAACAACCTTTCCTTCTTCTCTGACTCTACAAGGTGTATTAATACCAAGCAATCCTATAGCCTCATTATAATCATAACCTATACTGACATGATTACCAATAGCTTGTTTATTGAAAATTTCTTTAGCTGTCTTACAAGAGTTGCAATAGGCATTAGCTTTGGTTTTAAGCTCACTAATCTGCTCTTTGAGAATGGTTTCCAGTTGAATATAACATTTAACCCTATTCTCCAGAAAAGCAATTTTCTCATTAAGTTCATCCTGATTAACATGCACAAGTTTCAAATCTTTTAATTCCTTTTCAAGATTTGTGTTTAAAAGATTTATTCTATCATTTTCAGTGCGTGCACAACTTATGGTGCCACCAAGATGATAAATCATTTCAGCATCAGTAAAGGTTACCTCTGACATGTATCTGGATGAAGTGCTTTCCTCTTTAGCCATTAAAGCAAGGTTCCCAATCTCACCTGCTTCTTCATCACTGTCAGTGTCATCCCAACTCTTTCCCTCAGCAACATAGGCCTTCCCAATCTTGTTCTTCTTGCTAGAATCAAATGTGTTTCTAGTCACTTGTTTTGGCTTTCTGCACTCAGTAGCAAAGTGACCCAACTCATTGCAATTGTAGCATCTGATTATACTCCTGTCCACAGTTCCAGTTTTGTAGCCACCCCTTGTGCCACTTGAAGATGAAGATCCACCTCTCTGAAATCTGGGTCTGAACTTAAGATTGGGATTCCTCTTGAATCTAAACTTCCCAAACTTTCTGACTATCAAAGCCAAATCACCATCCTCCAGCTGATCAAGTTCTTCCAAAGAATAGAAGTCACCACCAGATTGATCAATGGATGTTAATCCATATTCAGCATCAATAACATTCATGTGAGAACTGGAAGGTTGAACAGCCTTCACTTCCAGTTTCTGTGGGACTTCAGCAGCCAATGCAGTGGAGGTACCAACAATCCTTCCAGTTCCATACAGCTCCTTCTGTTGAATCTGCTCCAGCTCATAGGTCTTCAAGACACCATACAATCTTTCCAAAGCAAGCTCATTCATGTCTCTTGCTTCTCTAATAGCAGATATCTTGTGCTCCAAATGAGGTGGAAGTGTAAGAAGGAACTTCTTGTTAATCTCCTTGTTGGTGTAGTGCTTCCCATTGAGATTCAGATCATTAATTAATTTGTTGTATCTTTCAAAAACCTGAGAGATACCTTCACCAGGGTTTGATCTGAAATGCTCATATTGTGAAGTGAGAATTTCCAGCATATTCTCCCTAACTTCTTCTGTCCCCTCATTGATTATCTCTATGGTTCCCCAAATATGTTTGGCAGTTTCACAATTTAGGACATGATTATGCATGATAGGATCAAGACTCTCAATAAGGATCAACTGAAGACAGGAATCCAAGGTAACATCCTCTTTCTCATCAGGAGTGTATTCCTTGGGATCTTTAGGGTACATTCTAGCAGCCCTAGTCACAACATTATCCTCAACAACTTCAGGATCAATAATCATAGGGAGTTTGGGACCACTCTTCAGCACATCCAAGTATTTAGGATTTGCAACCTTAAGAAATAGGAGCATTTTCTTCTTCCACATTGGATAATGCTCCTTGCTGAATATTGGGATTTTAACTGTCCCCACTTTCTGTGCAGTAGACATCTTTTGAGATTTTTAGAAAAATAAAAAATTCAGAGTTAAGAAAAAAAATCTCAAACAATTGGATCTTTGATTAGTATATCAATCAAAAGGCTCTGATGCCAATTGTTAGGTCCTGATAAGTTTATAGAAGGGGGGTTGAATACAAACTATACCATTTTATCGAAATTTGTTCGTTTAAGATTAAACAACTAAGAACAAATTAATGCGGAATAAAAACTGAAACAATATTCAAGTTAAATAGAAACTCTATTAAACTTGAGAAGTGTTACAACTTTGATCACTGATTACAAAGAACTTAATAAAACAAATCTAGAATAAATTCGACATGAATTTATCTATTTTTGTAATAAAAAGGATCGAATACTAAAAAGTAGTTCGATATAAAATCTAGGGATTATGATCCGCTAGAAAGTCAAAGCAGTACAAGTGAAATGATCCTTATGGATTAAATGCTAAGAACAGATCAAGAATTAATTTCACTGGCAAGAATTGAATGCTTTTCCGTTTAGAATTGAAGAAGACAGTTGAAAAGAAATGTTAATGCCTCTGTGTCTTTTTTCTTTCTGTTGGAATTGTAATCATAGTAAAGCCTTCGAATTCCTTGTATTATAACAACCTGCATTGCTTTTACTTTTGTCCACTTGCCAATCCACTTGATAGAATCTAATTTTGTACTAGGAAGACAAGCAGAAAAACAATGTTTTTGCTCTTGGAAGACTCTCGGGAAGACAGTGCTTTGCCTAGGAAAACTACCGGGAAGACAGGGCTTTGCCTAGGAAGACTTTCGGGAAGACTCACTTGTGAGTCTTCCTAGTTCATTTTCCTAAGTCTTCCTAGTTAAAACCTAAGTCTTCCTAGTTCATTTTTATTCTAATTTAAATAATTAACTAAATAAATTATGTATTAAATTAATTCTTTTACAGAATTAATCTAATAAATAATATACTTGATAGTATTAATTATTTATAAGAGAATAAATAGAATTAGTTGACTTCTCAATTAATTCCAGAATCACTAAAAACTTAGATAAATAACAAACACAATAGTACGTTGACACTCGATGCACTGTCTGGTTCATGAGTGACTAACGACAATGTTTGTTCTTTATCTATTTGACTTTAAGCAGTGATTCACTTCCTTCTCATTCAAGAACTCCGTAATCAGTATCTTTTTCTGTCACCACTTGAAATCTCTGTCACTTTAATAAATCCACTGAGCTTGAATACTTCACTGAGGCTTGATCAATAAATTGAGCTTCTTTCAATGTAGAATCACTTCAAGTCTGTAGATGACTTTAATCTTCATTCTTTGACAGATATAACCTTCTGAGATTCCTGTGACAATTGATTTTTATTATTTACTTATTACATCTTAATTAAAGTTGAGTAGAATCCTCGGTGTTTACAAATAGGACTAGACATATGCCTTTCAAGGAAGGAATAGATTATGATGAGACATTTGCACCTGTTGCAAGACTTGAAGCTATAAGAATCTTTCTAGCCTATGTTGCACACTGCAACTTCAAAGTATTTCAGATGGATGTCAAAAGTGCCTTCCTAAATGGAGAATTGGAAGAAGAAGTGTATGTTGAACAGCCACCAGGGTTTGAGGATGCTGAAATGTATGATTTTGTGTACAAACTCTTCAAGGCTTTGTATGGACTAAAGCAAGCACCCAGGGCTTGGTATGACACACTTTCCACTTTTCTATTGGAAAATCAGTTTACTAGAGGAGTTGTGGACAAGACACTTTTCTACAAACATCATGGCAAGGACATCATTCTGGTACAAATCTATGTGGATGACATCATTTTTGGTTCTACAAATGAGAAGCTGTGTGAGAAGTTTTCCTCTCTCATGAGTAACAAATATGAGATGAGTATGTTGGGAGAATTGTCATTCTTTCTGGGATTACAAATTCTTCAACAACCTGATGGAATCTTCATTTGTCAAGATAAATACATCAAGGAACTTCTCAAAAAGTTCAACTTGGAAGATTCATCACCTGCAAAGACACCAATGTCCACATCAACTAGTCTGGATCTTGACCCTAAAGGAAAGAAAGTTGCCTCAAACACCTATAGAGGCATGGTAGGATCTCTCCTATACCTAACTGCTAGTAGACCTGACATCATGTTTGCTACATGTCTCTGTGCAAGGTTTCAAAGTGATCCAAAGGAGTCACACTTAGTAGCCATCAAGAGAATCTTTAGATACTTAAAAGGCACTCCTAACCTAGGCCTTTGGTATCCTAAGAACACTGGATTTGATCTAATTGGTTACTCAGACTCAGACTATGCTGGATGCAGAATTGACAGAAAGAGTACTACTGGTAGCTGTCAATTTCTTGGTGGAAGATTAGTCTCATGGTTTAGCAAGAAGCAACATTCAGTTTCTACCTCAACTGCAGAAGCTGAATATATTGTTGCAGGCAGTTGCTGTGCACAAATTCTATGGATGAAGAATCAACTTCAGGATTATGGTCTAGTGTTAAGAGAAATTCCTATTTACTGTGACAACACTAGTGCCATAGCCATTTCAGACAATCCAGTTCAACACTCTAGGACAAAGCACATTGATATAAGACATCACTTTATCAGAGAGCATGTTGAACAAGGTACTGTGAAGCTGATCTATGTCCCAACTGACAAGCAACTTGCTGACATCTTCACTAAGCCATTGGATGAAGCAACCTTCAACAGGTTGGTAAGTGAATTGGGAATGCTGAATCTGGTATATTGATTTACTAAGTTTTCTGAATTTCCAATTTTCTTTTGAAGCTCATGACAGCACCTTTGTTATTCCCAAATGACCTAACAGAATTGTAGAAGGGGGGGTTGAATACAATTCTTGATATTTTCTTGAAACTAAACACTTTATAAAATTAAACTGAACTGAATAAATAAAAACACAAGATATAAATAATTCAGTTGGATTGTTTGATGATCCAACTGAAGTGTTTTTATTGCGGAAATAATCTGTGATACAAAAGTACACAGCTGCTCAGTTACAAGGTTGTAGAGAAGAATTGCTCTCAAAAATAGCTAATACTATCTATTTGTGTTTCTTCTCTTAATTCTAAAGTAACTGCTACACTTGGTTATATATCCCAAGTTTACAATTCTACGTTTGGTTAAACTAAAGAATAAATGTAGTAACCATCAGTAGCTTGCTTTTCATTCCTTTTGTCCAATGGTCCTTGGAGATCTTTGCTTTTGTCTTCATGCTCATTATAATCATTTCCAAGAGCCTTATTGGAAATTGGAATGTTTCCTTATTTCCAGTATCCACTTTGATGGCTTCCAATGCAAAGTACACTTCCATATCTCCTTTTAGATCTGTTCAGTAAACTGTCACTATCACTTTGTCAACTGTTCAAAAAGCAACATTGATTCGTTGATAGCAAGGAGATGTGTTTCGTTGATAGCTTCATTCTTCATTCCGTTGATGGTGTTTCCCTCGTTTCGTTGATGGGTAAACTCCATACCGTTGACAGAGTAATCTTCATACCGTTGACATGTCTTCACTTAGTCAAAATTACAAGGCATAACATATTTACAATTAACCAACCTATTTTGCCTATCTAGTACTTAGTCAACATGACTTAGAAAACCTATCTAAAACATATAACAGAATGCCTATCATACTGTGAAGTATTGTACAATGCAATTGCTACAACACTCATTTCGTTGATGAGCTTCCTGTCAACGGAATGCTGCAAAGCATGCCATTTCGTTGACAGTTACAAAAATGACTTTACACAAATTCTACTAAGTGTTTTATGTTTATCATCAAGAACAACATATTCCTAACAATCTCCCCCAATTTATGACTGATAGAATAACAGCCATAAATCAAGAGACTTGATGATAACAAAAACACTCAGATACATCATAAATTACAAAAGTAGAAAATGTATTAAGCTTCAAAACTTTATAGACAAAATACAAGACTTACAAGACTAATGCCCACAAGTGCTCCTCTAGTCTGAGCAAATGTTTCATCTGTGACTTCTTTGTGGCATAGTCTTCTTCCCTCTCTTGGAGTTGTTTTCCTCAATCTGGACCTGTAGCCTTCTGTAGAAGATTTTCTCCTCTTCATCTTGATCACCAAGCTTGGATTGCATCAGCTTTAGAGTTTGATTAGATGCCTTCTCCAGCTGGTCTTCCATTCTGAAGAATCTTCTGCAATTGTCCTTGTCCTTAAACTCCATCATCCAATAAGGTTGAAGATGGATTTTCTTTCCTGTTGAGGGAACTCTAAGTATCCTGGGAAGAGCCTCAGGCTTGTTCCAGCTAGCCTTTATCTGACAGATTTTGGAGACCACCTCAGACTTGGCTGTTTTGGTGAAACCAAAGTCCTTTTTCAAGCATCTAAACACTGAGAGTAGTGTTTGATAGTCTTCTCCTAAAATTCTGTAGAGAGGCCACACTTGTTCTCTACCTCCCTTGAATATGAACACTAGTCTTTCAGGCAACTTTTGAGAAGCTGCAATTCCCCTTACTTCCACCAGGTTGTCTAAGTCAAGATGTAGACTGGATTCTTCCCTGATGTCAGCAATGTACATGCAGTCCTCTGGGTTTGCAGGGGGTTTTTGAGATTGTGGCTTTCTCACAAGAACAGGCTTTGCTTTGACAGACCTCTTCTTTGTCTTCATTGGTTGGTCCTTCTCTAACAGGAACTTTGGAAAGTAGGCTTCATCAAAATCAAAAGGTTCCTCTTTTGGCATGATTGGATGATCATGAAAATTGACAGGATGTGCAGGATCACAAGCCAACTTTCCCTCAATAGGTAGATCACCAGGAATTTGATGTGCACTTGTTGTGGAAGAGTCTTGAGCAGTTTCTTGAGAATCATCTTCATCAAAGTTCAGATTCCTCTTAGCTCTAGCCTTTGGCTGACTTGTTCTCTTCTTCTTTCCAGCTTCCTTAGCTTTATCCTTGGCCTTTTCTTCCTGTAGGGCTTCTTCATCTTCAAGTGATTGAGCAACTGCAAGAGCTTGCATTGCTGCCCTTTCACTTTCTTCAGCTTTGGCCTTAGCAAAATTTGGGTGACCAACCCAAATGTAGATTTCCTTGTTATCCCTGTAGATGAGTGCCCTCTTGTTCCTTATGCTTGGATGATTGCTTTCTTTGCTCTCCTTGATCAGCTTCCCTAAGACTTTGAACTCATCTGGCTTTGGTGGAGGATAAGCTATCCTTTCTATGTTCTTGCCTTTGGGTTTTATGGGAGATACTGGAGATATCCCTCTTGCATCCACATTCCTCAAACATGAAGCTTGTCCTTTCTCATTCCTTGAATCTTGAAGGACTCCATGCTGAAGGGGTTCCATGACATAGGAACTCCTGAATTGTGGCTCCACTTGCACTGTCACCATTTCATTTGTTGATGGTGGTATTGAAGTAGCTTGTACAGATGATACCTTTTTAGTGTCAGCTAGCTTCTTGACCTTTGCTTCAATATTTGACCAGTGATCCTTGATTTGTTCTGCAAGTTTCATCCTCAAAGAGGCTTCCTGGATCAGGTCAATACTGTCCTTTTTCTTCTTTGGAAACTCCCCCATTGCTAATGGCTCGTCTAGTAAGGAGATGGCTGGGACCATAACCTTTGTAATCTGAATGTCTAGCTCCTTAGATTTCTCCCCCTTTTTGTTAGCATCAAGTGAGATGATAGGGAGCCCTTGAGCTGCCAGAAGCTGGGTGAGTAGCTGAGTTTGCTTCTCCTGCTCCTTTTGCATGTGACTAAGTGTAGCCTCAACTTTGTCCACTCTAGAGGAAAGAGTTTTCAAAGATGAAGACACTTCAGGTTCCTTGGTGAAAAACCTTGTCATCCTGGAGACAGTGTGAAGAGGAAGCTTTTCATCTAGCCTCCTGTCAGTAGCAGCCCTAAGGTTGCTAATTGAGTCCTTGATTTCTGTAGCCTCAATCCTTGTCTGCAACATTTGTAGCCTTTGAATTTCCAGAGAATCCATGATGGCTTTGTAGAATTTCTTGTCCCTTGCTCCTGCAGACTCATGAGCTAGATATGCTTCATTGTACTGCCTTGTGATAGCAGCATCCAAACTGCATCTACCATGCATATCTTGAGAAAGCCAGTTTGGTGTAGGAGGCACCACAGAAGTCCCAGTCTGTGCAGTAGTGGCCACCTGTAGAATGTCACCAAAGCTATCCTCATTATCAGAAAAATCAAATTCTCCACTTGCTTCAGCCCCTGGAGGTAGATTGGTCAAGGCATCCTTTGCTCTTTGCATTGATGCAGTTGTGTGAATTAGTTGTAGTGGCCTCTCTGCCTCCACATTGCCCTGTTGAGCCAAAACTTGATAGGCTGACACAGGATGAGTAAAGGTCTCAGGATCCAGGGAAATACTATCCAGAGTTTGTTGATAAACCTCTTGGAAAGTAAGTTCCCTTTCTCCCTCACTGACCTCCATTAACTCACTAGCAATGACTGCTTCCATCCTTATTACTCCTGTAGTCCCTTCTCTCTCTCCACTCTGTTCTTGCATCATGGGCTCCCCATGGCTCACACCTCTCACACCCTCACCTTCACCTTCTAAGGTGGAACTCTCAATCTCTCCTTTTGCCTGGCTGGAAGAAATAGCCAGCCTCTCACTCACATTCTCTCCTTTTGCCTGGCTGCAAGCCAGCCTCTCAGTTTCACTCCCTCTCAGTCCTAGAAGTGTCTCAACTACCACTAGATCATCTGCACTAGTTGTGGGAACAACTTGATTTTCAATTAAAGGTGCAGAGTGAACTATCAACGGAATGGTAGTTTGAACTGTCAACGGTATGGATACCGTTGATGGAGAAACACTTGTCAACGAAATAGACTGTTTCGTTGATGAAGTCAAGAAAGCACTTTGAGAATGAGAAATTACAGTAGAGTCTGTGGTGATTGATTTTAAAGATTGGTCCACAGATCCCCTTGCAACTTCAGGAAAAGTTGGTTGATGGCCCAACAAATCACTTAACAAGTGATGGCCACCAGCTTCAGAGTGGGGCTTCTCCAAGATTAGAGTTGGAGAATCAGGAATAGATGTATGGATCATGTCCACATCTAAAGATTGAGTTGGTGAATTTGATGGAGATAATTCAAGATTGATGTTTAGAGAATGGGACTGTAACCCCAGAGAAATGATAGGGGTTACATCAAACTGAATTTGAGAAACTGGAAGTGTTGCTTCCAGTGTGTGTGCACCCTGTGTACCCTTGGACTTTTGCTTCACTCTCCTTTGGTATTGGGAAAATGTAGACTGTGGGCTTGAAGTGTCCCTTACCCTTTTGGACTGTGCTCTAGGAGGAGAGCTTGTTTCAATAATCACATCCTTTTGGGAGGATGCAATTAGACTTGTGTTTAAATCCATGTTACTCATTGTGCCTTGTTGGGAAGACACAATGGGGCTTGGCTGGTACACACTAACCTGTCCTTCCTTATCCTTGGGGTTTCTTTGATGTTCACCCCTTCCCTCACCTCTCACAACTCCAGACTCACTCCCCTTAGGTTGTGTGGTAGTTTTTACAACAGGTGCCTTTTGAGAAGCACCTGAGGTTGGCTTGGAGGATTTCTTTGATTTTGGTTTTGTTGCTAGGGCAGGAGCCTGTTGGGTCACAGCTACAGACTCCATAGCAACATTGGAAGGTAAAACAGTGGAGGTGTTAGCTACACTAACAGGGATAGTAGTAGTTACCTCAATGATTGGCAGATACACCACTGGAACATCACCATTGTGGTTCAGCCTCAGTATGTCTGTCAATACTCTCTTTTCTTGCACAAAGCACTCAAACCTGGCATTAGGGTTAGAGATAACTAATGGTGCTGGACTAACATGGTTAGCCAACATCATCAGAAACCTAGCATAATAGATATTTTTCTTCCTATTTGCTTTGTCACCCAACTTAGCACCAATTTCATACATAAGTTGGGTGCTAAAGTTGTGATATCTATCATTTAGAAGCATGGTTAGGAGAATTAACATAGAGTTAGTTAATGCATCAAAATTACTAATCTTTCCAGAAAAGACCTTAATGAATGCATCAGCTAAATAACTGTATTCCCTAACCAAACCTCTCCTAATTATTCTACCCAGATTATCAGTAGGCAAAGAGTAGTTTATAGAATTTAGCATGGTAGTTATTTCAGTGTTAGTAGGCAAAGCATCACAGTTATTATCAGGAATATGTAAACATGCTTGCAAAACATCAGAATTAACTATGTACTCATTACCTTGAAGAGTGAATTGTAGTGTGCAGTTTGTTCCACTATACTCACATGAGGTCCAAATTTCCTCGATTATCTCATTGTAGAGTGGTGTAGAGTGAAACATTGCATAGCTCAACTTGCAATTCTTCATGAAATCCATCATTTTGAAGAACAGTCTGTTCGGGTTTTCCTTGACAACAAAAGGGATGGAGTTGTTCTTCTCATAGATGAACCCTCCAGCAGACATAAGCTTGACTATAGGTGCCATTGTTGATTAAAGGAAAGCTTCGAACTGAATTGCTTGTTAGAGAGAAGAAGAGAGAAAAAAGCCTTTGGAATTTTTAAGAACAGGTAAAAAAGAAATAATGAAAATAAAATTTCTTAAATACTCCCCCAAAAATTCTCAGAAAATGAATCCAATAATAAATGTAAATTACTGGATTGGCTTAAAAATATAACCGTTACTTTTAAAGTATTACCATGATTTATACTTACAGGGGTGTATGCATAGATCGTGGTAAAAGACGTGTCAAATTACAACGGTTCAGATTAAAAGCGCTAAATCAACGAATCAGGATTGGGCGGTTAAAGTCCCGTCTTATTTCGTTGATAAAGCTGCGTTTCGTTGATATAAAAGAGCTATCAACGAAACACCCAGAAAACTGCTAAGACTGTCAACGAAATGGTTCGTTTCGTTGACATAGTAATTTTGACTTAGACAAAATTTCACTTTTTCCTAAGAAAATTAATTCACAAAAAAAACATAGCAAGTTTCTGGCTGCATTTTAACTTGCAAATATCTCAAAAATAATTAAGAGAAATTTAGCATACCTAGCTCACTTACTAATCTTGAGAATGTTGATTCATCAAGTTGCTTGGTAAAGATGTCTGCAAGTTGTTGTTCACTTGGAACAAAATGTAACTCCACAGTACCATTCATAACATGTTCTCTAATGAAATGGTACTTGATGTCAATGTGCTTGGTCCTTGAATGCTGCACTGGATTTTCAGTAATGGCAATGGCACTAGTGTTGTCACAGAAAATAGGAATTTTCTCAACTCTTAATCCATAATCAAGAAGTTGATTCTTCATCCATAAAATCTGTGCACAACAACTTCCAGCTGCAATATACTCAGCCTCAGCTGTGGAGGTAGAAACTGAGTTTTGTTTCTTGCTGAACCATGACACAAGCTTGTTTCCTAGGAATTGACAGGTTCCAGTTGTACTTTTCCTGTCAATTTTACATCCTGCAAAATCTGCATCTGAATAACCAATTAGTTCAAAACCAGATTCTCTAGGATACCAAATGCCAAGGTTTGGTGTTCCTTTGAGATATCTGAAAATTCTTTTAATAGCAACTAAATGGGATTCTCTAGGATCAGCCTGAAATCTAGCACATAGACATGTAGCAAACATAATATCAGGTCTACTAGCTGTTAAATATAAAAGTGAGCCTACCATGCCTCTGTAACTTGAAATGTCCACAGATTTTTCCTTAGTATTCAATTCAAGTTTGGTGGCAGTAGGCATGGGAGTTTTGGCAGTAGAGCATTCCATTAGGTTAAATTTCTTTAATAAATCATGAATGTATTTTGTTTGACTAATGAAAATGCCTTCATTAACTTGCTTTACTTGAAGACCAAGAAAGTAAGTTAATTCTCCCATCATGCTCATTTCATCTTTACTTTGCATAAGCTTGGCAAACTTTTGACAAAGTTTCACATCTGTAGACCCAAAGATTATATCATCTACATAAATTTGAACAAGTAAAGTAGAGCCATTTACAACCCTGTGAAAAAGAGTTTTATCTACAGTACCTCTAGTGAAATGATTCTCAAGGAGGAACTGTGAGAGAGTGTCATACCAGGCTCTAGGTGCTTGTTTCAAACCATAGAGTGCTTTGAGAAGGAAGTACACATAGTCTGGAAAATCATCATCTTCAAAACCAGGAGGTTGACTTACATACACCTCCTCTTCCAATTCCCCATTCAGAAAAGCACTCTTCACATCCATTTGATAGACTTTGAAATTGGCATGGGCTGCATAGGATAGGAAAATCCTTATTGCTTCTAGTCTTGCAACAGGAGCAAAGGTTTCATCAAAATCAATTCCCTCTTCCTGTGAGTAGCCTTTTGCAACCAGTCTAGCTTTGTTCCTTGTGACTATGCCATTTTCATCCATCTTGTTTCTGAACACCCACTTTGTGCCTATAACACTCCTGTCATTAGGCCTGGGCACCAGCTTCCAAACATTGTTTCTCTCAAATTGGTTTAGCTCTTCTTGCATGGCTAAAACCCAATCTGGATCTAGAAGTGCATCCTCAACTTTCTTTGGCTCATCTTGAGACAGAAAGCTACTATATAGACATTCTTCTTGAGTTGCTCTTCTAGTTTGGACTTTTGAAGAAACATCACCTATAATAAGTTCAAAGGGATGATCTTTAGTCCATTTCCTTGAGGGAGGTAGATTTGCTCTTGAAGACGTAGCTTCATGATCATGATTGCCTTGATTGGATATTTGTCCTTGAGAAACTCCCCCTAAGTTTGTTGTCCCTAATTGATCACTTCTAGAAGCATTCCTATGACTATCAATGGTATGACCGTTTTGGCTGTCAACGAAACGCTCATTCTGACTGTCAACGAATCCACCATCATGACTGTCAACGAAATGACCATTTGGTCTGCTAGCTGCTATCCTTTTTAACCTTAATGCAGCAATTTCATCTTCACTGCTGCTTTCATCTGTGCTAGATACAACAACTTTAGGCTGTTTCTCAGTAGCCTTATCATGATTCACTTGTTCTCCTTCCTCATTCTCAAAAGAGAGACTTTCATGGAAACCTTCATCACAGAGACCTTGTATTTTGAGATCATCAAAAACAACATGTACAGATTCCATAACAATGTTGATTCTGAGATTATAGACTCTGTAAGCTTTCCCTGCTGCATATCCCACAAATATTGCTTCATCTGCCTTTGCTTCAAATTTCCCCAAATGCTCAGCTTGATTTCTCAGAACAAAGCACTTGCATCCAAAGACATGAAGAAAATCTAATAGTGGCTTCTTTCTTTTGAGTAGATGATAAGGGGTCATTCCCTTGGCCTGATTAATCAAAGAAATATTTTGAGTAAAGCAAGCTGTGTTAACTGCCTCAGCCCAAAAATATGTAGGTAACTTTGATTCATCTAGCATTGTCCTTGCAGCTTCAATAAGTGTTCTGTTTTTCCTTTCAACTACACCATTTTGCTGTGGTGTTCTTGCTGCTGAAAACTCATGCAAAATACCATTTTCTTCACAGAATACCTTCATGCTCGAATTCTTGAATTATGTCCCATTGTCACTCCTAATCCTTCTTACTTTGAAATCAGGATGATTGCTTACCATCTTGATGTGATTGATAATGATTTCACTTGCCTCATCTTTAGAGTGCAAAAAGAAAGTCCATGTAAATCTAGAAAAATCATCAACAATCATAAGACAGTATTTCTTCTTTGAGATGGACATAACATTTACAGGGCCAAATAGGTCCATATGAAGTAATTCAAGCTGCTGGACAATTGATGACTCTGTCTTGCTTTTGAATGATGCCTTCTTCTGTTTCCCTTTTTGACAGGCATCACACAAACCATCCTTGGAAAATTCCACTTGTGGAATTCCTCTAGCAAGATCCTTTCTCACCAAATCATTCATAACTTTGAAATTCAGATGGGATAATTTCTTGTGCCATAACCAACTTTCATCTTTGCTTGCCTTGCTGAAAAGACAGGTGATGGTTTCTGAACTTGTGCTACTAAAGTCAGCAATGTACACATTCCCTCTTCTGAATCCAGTCATTACCACATTGTTGTTTCCTCCTTTAGAAACAACACAGGCTCCTTTCGAAAAAGTAACTAAAAATCCTTTGTCACAAAGTTGGCTGATACTAAGCAAGTTGTGCTTAAGACCATCCACCAATGCAACCTCATCTATGATGACATTCTCTTTTGAAATCAAGCCATATCCCTTTGTGTAGCCTTTGCTGTCATCTCCAAAAGCAATACAAGGGCCAGCTCTTTCCTGAAACTCTGTGAGCAGGGTAGAATCACCAGTCATGTGTCTTGAACAACCACTATCCAAGTACCAAAGATTCCTTTTGTCTCCCTGCACACAATAAACCCAAATCAAGTTGATTTTGGTACCCAAGTTTCCTTGGGTCCTGTCTTGTTAGCCTTTGCATTCCCTTTTGTACCATTTTTCACTTTGGGCTCAGATTGATTCAAATCAATCTTTACCCTTGGTGTTGATTTCTGAGGGTTGCTCATATTTTCATTCATAGCATGCATAGTTGGAGGAACAATCATGTTATTCATGTTCCATGGCATTTGTGGCATGTTAAACATATTCATGTAAGGATTAGGCACAAATGGCATGCTAGCATATGGATTCTGAAATTGTGCATATGGAGCAAACATGTTAGGCATAACAGGCATTTTAGGCATGGAACTGTTCATTGCAGGCTTGGGCATTTTCACATTAACAGATTTCTTAACAGATTTGCAGTTAGTAGATAAATGATTAACACTTCCACAATTGACACATGTCTTTCTAGGTGCATATTTATCAGGTGTGTAATTGTTGTGTTTGTTAATCCCTACCTTGCCATTTCTGTTATTCTTTTTATTTCCCTTAGCCTCAACCTGAACTTTCTCTAACTTGTCTTTCAATTGCTTGTTAGACAAGTTACCTACATTAGCTCTCTCAACAGGCTTCTCAACTTTCTTTGATTTACTAGACTCACCTTGAACAAAGTTCTTGGTGACAGGACCATACTTGTTATTAAGTCTAGTGAGTTCATCCTTTCTTTTCTCTGTCAATGAAACAGCCTGATCGGTTGATGGTTCATCTGTCAACGAAACATTGCATTCCGTTGACATATCAACCTTCAACAAATGATCCTTGTTGTTTGTTGACTCAGTTTCTGATTCTAAGGTTTCACCAACATACCCTAGCTTCTCTTTGTTCCTTTTCCATGATTGCTTACAGAAGGATTCCACGCCTTGAACATTAATTATGTTGGCAGCAACATTCCTGGCATCCTTCCATTTTGCAATCACACCTTGTTCTATCTCAAGTTGTGTTTTAAGAATTTCTTCCCTTTGTAACACGTTCTCAAGTTCCTTCTTAGCATCCCTACTAACACATCTCATTTTCTCAAATTCAATGAGCTGTGCTTCTAACATTGCATTCCTATCACTTAAGAGCAGATTGGTCTCTTTTATTCTAGAATTCTCTTTAGTAAGTGATTTAAGAGTAACACGCAAATTATATAATACAGTAGACATTTCATTTACTGCACTGTCGCATTCCTCTTTAGAAAGCTCAGAAAGATTAGTAATTGTTACCTGGTTGCTTGAGGAACTTGCTTCCTGCTCATGATTGTCAGCCATAAGAGCCAAGTTGACATACTCAACATCATCATCAGAATCTTCACCATTACCAGCCCAATCATACTCCTGAGACATGAAAGCCTTTTCTTTTTGTTTGAGAAGTTCAAAGTATTTCTTTTTATAATCAACAGGCTCAAATTTCCTGTTGCCCTTCTCAACCTTGGGCTTTCTGCAGTCTCCAGCAAAGTGACCAAGCATTCCACAATTGAAACATTTTGACTTAGACTTTTCAATCCAGTTTGTTTTGCTAGGTTGAAAGTCTCTTCTTGGTGGCCTTGCTTCTGAGTTTCTTTTGAACTTGAACTTAGAGAATTTTCTAGACAGAAAAGCAATGTGTTCATCAATCTCATCTAAGTCCTCCAAGTTGGCTGGTTCTGATTCTTCTTCTTCTGTCATCTTGTCTTTACCCTTGCTAACATCACTCCTACAACTAGATCGACTAGTTGTGGCCTTTGCAGCTTCTTTATTGTCATCTTCAAGTTGGTTCACAGATGCAATCAATGCAATAGATCCACCCTTCTTTTGTACCTTTTCAATTTCCTCATCTTGCTCCATTTCCAGCTCATAATTCTTCAAGGTTCCATAAAGCCTTTCAAGAGTGTAGTCTTTGTACTCTTGAGTGTTTCTGAGAGAAACAGTCATAGGCTTCCATTCTTTTGGAAGAGCTCTAAGAAATTTAAGGTTTGAATCCTTGGTTTGATAGATCCTCCCATACAACTTTAATCCATTCAAAAGCTTTTGAAACCTACTAAACGTGTCATTTAGGGTTTCACCAGCTTTAAAATGAAAATGCTCATATTGTTGTATAAGGAGTTGCATTTTATTTTCCCTGACTTGCTCAGTTCCTTCACAGAGAGTTCTAACAGTATCCCATACTTCCTTAGAGGTTGTACAGTTGATAACATTGTCAAACATCTCTTGCTCCAAACCATTAAACAGAATGTTCATGGTCCTTTTGTCTTTATGGACTTCTGCAATATCTTCAACAGTCCATTCTGAGACAGTTTTTGGAATCTCTACATCAGGTGCATCATCTGGCAGTCCAACTCTAGAATCAAGCTTCATGGGAACGTGTGGACCTTTCTCAATGCAGTCTACATACCTCTCATCCATAGACATGAGATGTAAATGCATCTTTACTTTCCAGTGAAAGTAATTGTCTTTATCAAGAACTGGTATCTTCACACCTGCATCCTTCTTCACCATGGTTTCTGTTTTTGGTCTTGATCTTTAAACTTCTTGTAGGTTAGAAGCTCGCTCTGATACCAATTGTTATTCCCAAATGACCTAACAGAATTGTAGAAGGGGGGGGTTGAATACAATTCTTGATATTTTCTTGAAACTAAACACTTTATAAAATTAAACTGAACTGAATAAATAAAAACACAAGATATAAATAATTCAGTTGGATTGTTTGATGATCCAACTGAGGTGTTTTTATTGCGGAAATAATCTGTGATACAAAAGTACACAGCTGCTCAGTTACAAGGTTGTAGAGAAGAATTGCTCTCAAAAATAGCTAATACTATCTATTTGTGTTTCTTCTCTTAATTCTAAAGTAACTGCTACACTTGGTTATATATCCCAAGTTTACAATTCTACGTTTGGTTAAACTAAAGAATAAATGTAGTAACCATCAGTAGCTTGCTTTTCATTCCTTTTGTCCAATGGTCCTTGGAGATCTTTGCTTTTGTCTTCATGCTCATTATAATCATTTCCAAGAGCCTTATTGGAAATTGGAATGTTTCCTTATTTCCAGTATCCACTTTGATGGCTTCCAATGCAAAGTACACTTCCATATCTCCTTTTAGATCTGTTCAGTAAACTGTCACTATCACTTTGTCAACTGTTCAAAAAGCAACATTGATTCGTTGATAGCAAGGAGATGTGTTTCGTTGATAGCTTCATTCTTCATTCCGTTGATGGTGTTTCCCTCGTTTCGTTGATGGGTAAACTCCATACCGTTGACAGAGTAATCTTCATACCGTTGACATGTCTTCACTTAGTCAAAATTACAAGGCATAACATATTTACAATTAACCAACCTATTTTGCCTATCTAGTACTTAGTCAACATGACTTAGAAAACCTATCTAAAACATATAACAGAATGCCTATCATACTGTGAAGTATTGTACAATGCAATTGCTACAACACTCATTTCGTTGATGAGCTTCCTGTCAACGGAATGCTGCAAAGCATGCCATTTCGTTGACAGTTACAAAAATGACTTTACACAAATTCTACTAAGTGTTTTATGTTTATCATCAAGAACAACATATTCCTAACAACCTTCAAACCTGCTGTCAAGAGAAGTTACTGTCTACTTGGTCTATGTCTGTTATGTGACAACATGTGTTGACTTGACTATACATGTCTGTATTCTGTGCCAGTCTCATACTTTTAGACCCTGTATGACATTAATGTGGTTATTTGCTTAGTTTGAGAGATAAATATCTGTTCCATTGGACTTTCACACTTTTTGAATTAATCTGTAGGATTAAAGAAGGACACGACCATTAATTACTTTTGTGGTAGTTGTATGGGTACTCTAACTGTTGACCATTAGACTTTAATCCTTAGACGTTTTTGCCTATAAATTAACCTTAGGTTTCACCAGTCTGCTCTCAGTTTTAAAGTAAATCATGGAAAACAAAGTAGGAATAGAGTACAGGCCAAAAGTCTCGTGTGAATCTCACATTAGAGATGAAGTGGAAGTCCTGTTTGATGAACTTGAAGACTTGCTTCATGAGGAAGATGAACAGTCTCAAGCCATTCAAGCACAGGAAGGAGAAAAATGGAAGATTCAAGAGGAAGAACTTCAGGCACTTCTCAAGGAAGAAGGTCGCACTGAAGAGGAGATTAAGAAAGAAGTTTTAGAATTAGTTAATAAAATCAAAGACTGATGTACCCATTGCTATGTTTAAATGATTTTATTAATAAAAATAAAGCTTCTTGCTGATTGTGTTTTTTTTTTAGTTTTTGATTCGTTTGTGTTAACTGCATAGTATCTGTGTTCAAATGATTAAATTGCTAAATTCATACTCTGTTAATGTTAGGTTAAGTTAATGAATAAAGCATTCTATTAAGTTCATGACAGAAACAATTCCCCACCTAAGTTACTGTCATTAAGAAGGATACTGTCATTAAGAAGGATACTGTCATGTGTCTCTTGACAGCAAACTTCTTGACAGCAGGGAAAGACTTTCTGTCAAGACTTTTAAAGGATACTGTCATTCAATTGCTTAACGGTGACAGCATGTTTTTGCGCAATAGTTGTTGTCGCGCATAACCTACTGTCACCACCGCTTATTACTGACAGATTGTTTCTAGCGCACAGGTTACTGTCAACAATAGTGGACCGTTGAAATTGGATATTCATCCCACGTTTGACAGTGAATAACGGGCAGTAACTCACGTGCTATATGACTGGGTTAAGACACGTTCTTTAAACCCACTTTTTGTGCACCAACGTTTGAGATACCCCTTTTTATTCCCCAGTTACTCAGACATATCATTCTTATCAAACTCAAGGCAAAATACTTTTCTTCAAGCAAAAAGCTACTTTCTTACTTTCTTCTTTTCTTGAATCTCTATGGCCCCCAAACAGACTCTCTCTCAAACAAACTTTGCTGGTATCTTTTCCCCCAATGATGCTGGTGAAGGTTTCAAAGGACTAGTGTTTTTCTTGAACAAGTCCTATCTTGGTTCTGCCATTACCTCAACACCCATTCTCGACTTAGACAGAATTGAGGCATTTTGGCAAACTGTTGTTGCTCAAACAGAGGGTGAAAACCCATCTATTCGATTCACACTCAATGGGCAACACTAAATTCTTACAGCTGAGGTCATCAACACTGCTCTTGGAATTACACTTCAAGAAGGCAGAAATTTTGCTGAACTTGCTAATGATGACACTCTCAAGAAGCTCTTCTTGAAGATTGGGTATGCAGGCCCTATTCTCGAAGAGGGAACAACCAAATGGTATCCGTCTGGTGAAATGGATAGGAAGCATCTGAGAAAGGAGTGGAGTATGATCTTTGATGTGATGGTCAAGGTGTTCTCTACCAAGTCCACGGGCTGGAATGGAATACAAGGTGAATATTGGAGCTCTCCTCATGGCACACCTCAGGGCTGCCATAGGTAAGAAATATCAATCTACCCTCGCTTTCTTATGATGTGCATCAACTCATTCTGTGATTTTAATAATAATGCCCCTCGTTTAGAGGCTTGCTCTGTTTTGAAAAAGAACACACACACACTGTTATCATCACAGAATCTCAATGCACATATTCCACTTTGTTTCACTCAGCACATGGTTGATCAAGTGTCCAACCTTGATTATCCATTACCCTCTGGTTATGAATCTTTCACTCTTGCGAATGAAACTGAATTAGACCCAAATTCAGTTAACCCACATTCAACACCATACACACAGCCTAGGCTCTCTAGACTTCCCAAGGCCCAAAGAGAAGCCTTGCAAGAATCCAGAAAACGACCCTTAGAAGCTGGTGTTGGTGGTAGCTCTGTTAGTCAAGAGGGAGACACTGCACCTAGTGCAGCAAATAAGGAAGGTAGTCAAACAGAACCCCCAGTGGTTTCCCCTGAGCCTAAGAAGAAGAAAGCTAGGAGGACCAAAACCACTGTTAGCCAAGCTGCAGTTTCTCAACAAACTGTGGTTACTGAAAGGGATTCAAACACCTCCCTAGATGTGCCTTCTCAACAAGGTGCATCTATTGAAATTGGCCTGTCTCCCAAGGTACCCTGTACAGAGTTTGCACAAACTCATGGTTCACAACCTGAGGAACCCCCACTTGAAGAAACACACAGTGAGTTAGGGCACAGTGAGGATTTCTCTATTCCTATTGATGGTTCACATGTTTCTCCTGTGAATCAGCCCCCACTCTCTGCTACACTTTCACCTTCTTCATTCCCTATACATTCTTTTGTTTCTTCTCCACAACCTAGAGAAGGGGACAGTCCCAACCCTTCAGGTTTTGATCATCCATCTCCAATCATGGATGAGCCCCCATCTAGTGGTCCACAAGAACCCATTTCTCAAAGTGAAATGGATAGCACTCCTCCAAATACTGAGCAAGGGCAAAGTGGTATTTTGTCAGAAAATGAAACAACCAACACTTTGTCTGAACTCCAAGGAGCATCTTACCTTCAGGAAGATGCTGTCACAGCCTCTGTTGCTGTCAAAGACACTGGAAATGTTGCTGTCTTGGACACAGCTGCTGTCATGGGTGGAGAGAAAGCTACTGTCAACACAGAACCTACTGTCACTCCACATCCCAAAGATGCTGTCATGACAGAACCTGCTGTCCACGCTCAAGCTGACAGTAACATTCCTGCCAAAGATGATGTCCAGTCCTCTCAGCCAGATTTTGATGCTGTAATCATTGAGGATGCCTCTGATGATGACCTACCTCTTGCCAAACTCTTGAAGGTATATTCTAAATCTTCTCCTTCCATGCATGTTAGTACTGCTCATACCCATGCATTTAGGTTGAGTGAGGGTGTGCAAAAGAAAAGAGAGATAAAAGAAAAGAGAGGTGAGCATAAAAATGAGAGGCAGCCAAATGAGCTGGCAAAAGGAGAGGGACTTGAGCATGTCCAGCGAGATCATGAGGGAGCCCACACTATTCAGGCATTAGGCCTTGAGAGTCAATCAGTGAGGAGTGATGAGATCACTCAAAAACACCCTGAGAGGTTGAGAACCCCCTTAGCCTCCAAGCCTCTTTCTTTTCCTTCCCCTCCAAGAAGGTTAAGGAATGGTGGCCCCTCTGCAATTTTTGGTAACAGGATTGAAGCTCTGGAAGGACAGTGTGCTTCTTTGAACTCCAAACTGGACTCTCTCTCTCAACTGATGGTTGATGGTTTTGCTACTACTCAACTCTCTATCCAGTTCCTTACTGACCTAGTAGCTGCCAACTCAACTAAGGGGGAGAAGGTAGCAAGATCAGAATCAATATCTATTCAGGAATCAGGTGGAACTCAGGGGGAGCCAGTAATTGTGAAGACCAAAGGGGGAGCAAAACAAGTTTCTGGAGTCAAGAGTAAAGCAAGGACAAAGGGGGAGCAAGTCAAACCAAGCAGTGAACAACCAAAGGATAAAGCTGAAGATCTTGTTGAAGTTGAATTGGATGGTGAAAAGGTGTTAATGTCTAAGGCAACTCAAGATGCAATGCAAAGAAGACCTGCATCTAGACACCCTATTCTACCTCCTGTGACAATTAGAGAACCAACTTCAGCAACTCAAGAAACTGCTCTACAGAAAAGATGGAGAGAAATGGAGGAACAAAATAAGCTTGGGAAAGGTAAAGGGAAACTGCCTGAATCCATCTAGAAAGGAAATACTTGGTCCAATGGTACTGAGTTTGATCAAGAAGAAGTCAATACCATAATGGTGGATTACAGGGAGAGCACATTCCATAATCATGACATTGAATTTAGCAGTCTGGTGGAAGAAGCAATGAATGCTCCAAGCAACAGTCCAACCAACACCACAAAACTGTTAAAGGATCAAATCACCAGTGTCAGTGTAATGGTGAATGATGAGAAAAGATGGGCTGTAAGTATCTATTTCACTTCTGGCATATCTTATTTCATCACAATGCAGTTATTGCAGAGTCTGCCAGCAAAGGTGTTGTGTGCTATGAAGGGAAAGATCAAGGCAACTCAAACACCATTCAATGAAATATTGAATATGCAAATCCTGAACATGATCACACAAAAGCTACCTGAAGTCTACACAAATCCACCATGTGTTTTCTATAGATCTACTACAAAGGATGGCACAAGAAGGAACAGCTACATGAATTTGATCAATCCATCCAGGATGCAAACTGAGTCAATTCTGAAAGTGTTATATGGAATACTCAGCTCAAATGCCAATCCAGGAAGAGTCTATGTTGTTCAAGAGATCTACAAAATGCTGGTGTTGAGAGACAAGGCACTGGGAGCTAGAGTGAAGGAGCTAATCACTAGAGCCAATGCCAAAATAGCTGATCAAGGTGGAAGCTGCCTCTATGATATTCCTTTTCAAGATGATGATGATGATGATGAGGTTGGAGGTGGTGAAGCTTCTGTAAATGCAGGTAATGCTGGTGGAAGTAATTCTGAGAATACTTATACTGGTATTCAATCTCAGAATGAAGGCAATGAAGAAACTCCTAGTCAAGAAAAGAAAGATGCTGCTGCAACAGATGAAGAGGAGCCAAGAATACTGGAAGCTTTGGAGGCAAGCATTCTTAGATGTGTTGTTGATTGCATAAATGCAGAAAAGGATGCTGTCACCAAAGATACTGTCGACAAGGAAACTGTCATAGAAGATGTTGTCATGGAAGATACTGTCGACAAAGATACTGTCAAGGATGAAGCCAAAGCTACTGTCAAGCCCAAAAGACTGAAAGCTAAAGCAAAAGCATGGTTTTCTAGACAGAAACCTGAAGGAAAGCACAAGTACTCAGGAAAGGAAAAGGCCACTGGATTAGGCAGAAATCTTAGGATGCCAATTCAATCAATACCTACTAACAGTCTTAAGATACAACATATGCAATCTAGAGAAATCAAGAGTGTTGAGGTTAAGCTGAATGCAAATCAAGAGGTCACTGAGTACATTCTGTGGTGGGAAGAATCAAGATCTACCAAGGTTAATAAGGACTTCTATCTGGAAGCCACAACAACCAGTGGTAGAGTGTCAAACATAGATAAAAGGAGAATTGACTTCTTCTACCTAGAAAGAATGGTAGAGTTGCTGGAGAGCTATGATAATGTTCCAGAGTCTGTCATGGAACACATTCTGAAATATCAGGCTGATAGGCATGTTGAGTTTTATCAGAAATTTGGCTACAATTTTGCAGATTTTGATGATGCTGATATTTTAACTGATCTACCAGCTTCTCCTATACCATATCATAGGTACTATGAGTTTGATGATTTACCCACAGAAGAAGGGCAAACCCAACCAACTCAGGAAGGGCAACCCAAGCCAAGCAAAAGACCTGACTCTTCTCAATATTCTCAATATCAGTTAGAACTTGATAAGAAGGAAGCTGAACTCCTGGAAAGATGCAAGACTGCCAACAAGGCAGAAAGTGAAGCTCCAAATTATCAAACATGTATACTGGAAAATCCCTTAAGAATGAAGTACCTAAAAGAAGAAATCTACGTTTGCAGCTTGCACAAGCTAAAAATAACTATTCTGAAGGATTTACAGTATATGGTAGATGGATCAATACATCCCTTGGAGCAGATTTGTTCTGATGAGATAAAGGAAATATTGGAAAGGAGAAAAGGAGAATGTTCAAAGCTGGACAAGCAAAGGAGGATGACTCCCAATGCTTATCCTGGATGTAGATTCAAGCTCATTCATGAAGAACTCCACTTCAGAAGCTATCCATATGATCTAGAGCTATGGATGAATCTCAGGGATGCTAATTCTCTTATTTCTCCTACTATCAAGAAGATCATTGAAGAAATAGAAGATGTTGCAGTCACTCCTGCTGAAATCTCTCTTGTAGAAGGTCTAAGAGGCTGCTTGGTAGAAGCTCTCAAAAGAGAGGATGTAGCAAGACAGAAGAGGAAATCTCAAGCTAAGTAAAAATTCTTAATCCATTCTGATCTTGTTAGTTAAGTTGTCAGCATATATTGTAAATTTGTTGTTATTATCCATAAAAACAAATTGGGGGAGATTGTTGGGATTTATGGGTGATAGCATAGAAACAACTTAACCTTGTATAGAAACAACTTAACCTTGTATGTACTTAATTTTTAATTAAGTAGAACATACTGTCACAGCCAAAGTATGTTCTTGTAATCAGTATGCAATGTCATTTTTAATTGTGTAATTTGGAAGAAGTTCACTTGGTGTGTTCAAGCCTCAAAGAATGCATATTAGATGACAGCATGAATAAAGGTTACTGTCATAAGCATTGACAGTAAGATTACAAGAAGACAGAATGTTGCAAGTCACGACAGCATATCCACTCTGACAGCAACATTGGCGGAAGACTACGTGACAGCAACTTTAGCCCTCGACAGCAAGTTTGGAAACCTCGACAGCACTCTATGCGGGGAACTCATACTGTCACCAAAAGAACAGTCCTGTGACAGCAAGCTTTACGACAAAAGTAACTGTCTCGAGAAAGATCCTTGTTCTAGGTATCTTTCTCAGTCAAATCCTGTGACAGTTTCAATGTTCAAGAAACAGGCGTGTTGCAGTATCCCTAAGCTGCACCAAGTCTGCAAGACTACGACAGAAGCTTCAAGCACTGCAAAACAAAAGCGAATCAATTCAAGAGCAAGGTCAAGTCTCTATTTGCTGAATTGTTTTAGCTGGAAATAGAATGAATCTAGGTTGCTTTCTTTGTATTGTGTATCTGACATGTTAGCAATTTAGGAAAGTCACATGGGTAGACAGTTTGTAAGAAGCTGCCACTTGATAATGACAGCAGCTTCACAAACCCGTGTTGACAGTGATAGGATTAGTTTATACTTAGACTATCAAATCATTCTAGGCAAGTAACTAAAGCAAGTAAGTGTCTTGAAGAAAACCGAAGCTCAAGAATTCTCTCTTGAGGTTGTAGCAACACTTTGCAAAATAAATAAAACATTTATTTTGTGAAACTTGTCTTTAGATCACACTGTTTGTGAATGCATACATAAATACTGATAACGTTAAATCTTAGTTTTGGTTGTTGAAATTGAGATTGAATTTTATCAGTATTGCATTCATCCCCCCCCCCCCCCCTCTGCAATACACAAGGACCAACAATATATATATATACCCATGTAAAAATTAGGACCATATGCAGTATATGTGTATGTTAGTGGTTTACTAAATTGAGTTCACCGTACCATAGTCACTAACCTAAAATTTTCACCGATTATCTAATTTTGTAGTAATCATAAGTATCACATTTAATATTTAAACTAACAATCAAGTTTAAACTAGGCACTCATTCACCGTACAAGCTAGCCATATAATTTTAAATCTCAAAATGTATTACTATACTTCTAAAACTAAATATAATATTTATAGTATTATTATTTTATTATTATCTTTCTTTACAACACCAATTAAATTTTAAGCATGATGATGAATTATGTTGAACGCAATCTCACAGTGACTTATAATATTCTTAGTACCTACCATGATATTGAATTTATTCTTGCTTGTACCCGTCAACTAGCTTACCAACATCAATTCCTTGTAATTTTACTTAACAAAACATAAACTTTTGAGAACATAGAAAAATAATTGTAATAACAATACATGATAAATACATATTTATACATAAAAAAAATTGAATCTAACTCACCGTCCAAAGTTGTAAACCCGAGACTATATTTGCACAATCCAACCTTCTTCTACACACATGACATAACATCTATTTTAGGATTTGGGAACAATAATAATATTTGAATAATTAATAAACTAATTAAATAGATAAAATGATGTGAATAAAGTAGGTATCTTCAACAATAGAGTTTTTCGCCAACGATTTTTATTAAGAGAGGGTCATACTATTTATAGTAATTGGTGGAAGGATTAAAGTTAAAGAAAAATTGAATGATATATTTCAAGAGAGGAGAGTCATTCCCCGGATTTCACTCGTTTTAACGCACGTAGCACTAGTTCTAGTACATCTTGGTGACTACTAGCCTTGGCTTGCTTTATCCTTTCAATCACTTGACATTTTAATGATCAAATTAAAACTAGATTATCAAAATTGTTAGAAAATGGAATGTTTGAGGAATATTTTATATGTGTTCTTGATGAAATTTCTGAAAACTAACAATTGGAGGTTGTTCCTTGTTATGAGGACTTAAACTTTCATGTTTGGATCTAAGACATTTTCTTAGTGGAATCCATAAATAAATTGAGTTGAAATAGGTTGCTTGAAATGGGTTATGTGGGTTGTTTAAGTTGAAATAACTTGTGTCCCACATAGAATTGGTAATGAGAGGTTGGTGGCTTTATATAGAAACATGGGCAAGAGTAGTGTACAACTACTAAGGCATGTGAGTGTGCATGGTGTTATAGTGTGCCTCACGCGCGCACACACACAAACGCGCGCGCCACCGCCGCCCACCTCACCTCGCCATGCAACGTCACGACACAACTCGGGTCGGGTCGGGTCGAAGGGCGATTTGGGCGAATGTCTCGGCGTCTCGCATACACGATACGACCTGGGCGAATGACAACAATCTGAATGCTTATAGCATTGGCATCCGTACATGGTCTCATCATCCATCAAATGGATGTTAAGACAGATTTTCTTCATTGTGACCTTGAAGAAGAGATTTATATGGATCAGCCTAAGGGATTTGTTGCTTCTGGTAATGAAAGTAAAGTCTATAAGTTGATCAAGTCTATATATGGCTTAAAACAAGCTCCTAGAGACTGGCATAAAAAGTTTGATGAAACTGTTTTAGAATCATTTTGATCTTGGAAGATTTTGATCTTGATGATTCGCCTTGAAATTCATTTTGATGTTATGAATGACTAGTTGATCCTCCATTTCCTCCCCCTGAGTTGTTGCTTGATTGCCTTGATGATTCTTCTCCAGTGTTGGTGGTATCTCCATTATTATCAACATTTCCACCACCACCATGATCATTATCATCATTATTATTATCATTACCAGCAACATTCTCAGGTGGAGCTTCATCATCTGATTCTGAGTCTGCCAAGTTATCAAACTTCAGTTTCTCAGATGAATCTTCTGTTTGGATACTAGGGAGCTTAGTGTCATCAAATGTAACATTGACACTTTCCTTCACTTGGTGACTATCAATCAAGTACACCCTGTAAGATCTTTTGGAATAACCAATAAAAATAGCTTCTTGTGCCTTGGCCTCAAACTTGCCACGTTTAACATTGTCATCCTTAAGCACAAAGCATTTAGCACCAAATACATGAAAGTATTTGAGAGTTGGTTTCTTGTTGTTCATGATCTCATAAGGAGTCTTCATTAATTCCTTGTTGATTAAGGTTCGATTCTGAGTATAACAAGCAGTATTCACAGCTTCAGCCCAAAAGTACATTGGAAGTCTTGATTCACTTAACATAGTCCTTGCAGCTTCAATCAATGTACGATTCTTCCTTTCCACCACTCCATTCTGTTGAGGAGTTCTAGGGGCTGAATATTGTCTTGTTATTCCTTTATCTGCACAAAAGTCATTTAGGACTGCATTCTTGAATTCATTTCCATTATCTGACCTTATAGCTCTAACAGGGAATCTAGAATCCAACTCAATCAACTTTATATGATCAATCACCATATGTGGGGTCTCATCCTTGGAATATAGGAATAAAACCCATGTGTATTTGGAATAGTCATCAACAATCACAAGTGCATATTGTTTCTTTGACATGGACATCACACTAACTGGACCAAACAAGTCCATGTGCAGTAGCTGATGTGGTTCAGTTATTGATGATGTGTCAATGCCCTTGTGAGAAGCTTTCGTTGACTTTCCTTTCTGACATGCCTCACACAGTCCTTCCTGTGTAAATTCCATCTGAGGCAAACCTCTCACCAATTCCCTCTTGACTAAAGAGTTCATGGTTTTGAAGTTAAGGTGAGACATCTTCTTGTGCCACAGCCAACTTTCATCTGATGAAGCTTTAGCATAAAAACAAGTAACTTCATCTTTGGATCCAGAGTGCAGATCAGCTATGAACAAATCACCTTTCCTTACTCCTTGAAGAGCAGGCTTTCCATTCTTCTTGTGAAGGATCTAACACTTTTCTCTCTCAAAGGAAACAGCATATCATCTGTCACAGAAATGACTGATGCTGAGTAGATTGAACTTCAGACCTTCCACAATAGATACATCTTGAATGATAACATTTCCAAACTCCAAACAGCCATATCCTCTGGTAATACCCTTGTTGTTATCTCCAAAGGTAACATCTGGGTCAGCTTTCTCAACCACATTTGATAGCAGGGCTCTATCTCCGATCATATGCCTTGAACAACCACTGTCCAGAATCCACATAACACGGTTTACCTGTGCCACACCCTGCAATATCAAATTGATTAGTCCTTCCTCGGAACCCAAGCTTGATTGGGTCCGGCATACTTAAAGAACTAGCCTTTGTCAGGCAAAACAACATTTTTAACTATAACTACTTCAACCTCTTTCACAAAAGAGAGTTTCCATTTATAGCCAGCCTTAACACATTTCTGAGTAGGCTTAGGGATAAATGGATCCACTCTAGTCTTAGGAGGACTAGTAGTATTAGATCTAACATGCTTCTTATTATTAACATGTTGACGTGGAGCAGTCTTATCATCATATACATGCTTACTATTAAAATAAGCATACATAACATTGAAAGCACAAGACATGCAATTAACCACACCACATGCTTTATGATAAAGATTAACAGCAGGCATGTTGGTTCTACAGTTGTTTTGATCCACTTTATAAATGTCTGACTTAGTCTCTGTTGCTGAAACAACTTTGACTTGTTTGTCAGACATACACTTGTTGGACTGATCAAGTTCAAAAGTAAGATCCTCAATACGCATCTCCTCTTGAATAATGATAGAATATTCATTCAGAGGATCTGCCAAGGATTCTCTAAAGAAAGGTGTTTCAATACCCTTAAGCACATATGGTACACCCCTTTCTTCAGCACTGACTCTATTAGGGGTGTTTATGCTTAATTCACCAATAGACTCATTATAGTCATACCCTATTCCTATAGTATGACCAATACTTTGTTTATTGATGATTTCTTTAGCAGTCTTACAAGAGTTATAGTAAGCATTAGCCTTGATTTTAAGTTCACTGATATGACCCTTAAGAATGGTTTCTAGTTGAATATAACAATTAACCCTATTCTCAAGAAATGCTATTTTCTTAGTAAGATCATCCTGATTAACATGCACAAGTTTTAATTCTTTTACCTCCTTTTCAAGAGTTGTGTTCAAAAGAATTATTCTATCATTTTCTCTACGTGCACAAGAAACAGTAGTACTAAGATGATAGATCATTTCAGTATCAGTAAACTTTACCTCTGACATGAATGATGATGAAGTGCTTGCCTCATTAGCCATTAAAGCTAGGTTTCCAATTTCACCAGCCTCTTCATCACTATCCGTATCATCCCAACTCTTTCCCTCGGCAACATAAGCTTTCCCAATCTTATTCTTCTTTCTAGAATCAAATGAGTTCCTTCTCACTTGCTTTGGCTTTTTACATTATGTAGCAAAGTGACCCAACTCATTACAATTGTAACACCTGATTGTGCTTCTTTCCACGGTTCCAGTTTTATAGCCACCCCTTGTGCTATTTGAAGAGGAAGAACCACCTCTCTGAAACCTGGGCTTGAACTTAAGATTGAGATTCCTTCTGAATCTGAATTTGCCAAACTTTCTCACTATCATTGCCAAATCACCATCCTCCAGTTGATCAAGTTCTTCCAAAGAATAGAAGTCACCACCAGATTGATCATTGGATGTTAAGCCATACTCAACTACAATAACATCCGTGTCAGAACTGGAAGGTACCTTCACTTCCAGTTGCTGTGTGACTTCTGTTGTCAATGCAGTAGAAGTACTAACTATCTTTCCAGTTCCATATATCTCCTTTTGCTGAATCTGCTCCAGCTCATAGGTCTTCAGAACACCATAAAGTCTTTCCAAAGAAATCTCTCCAAGATCTCTTGCTTATCTGATTGCAGATATTCTGTGCTCCAAATGAGATGGAAGTGTCATGAGGAACTTCTTGTTAATCTCTTTGATAGTATAGTGCTTTCCATTGAGATTCAGATCATTTATCAATTTGTTGTATCTCTCAAAAACCTCAGAGATACCTTCACCAGGATTTGATCTGAAATGCTCATATGAAGAGGTGAGAATTTCCAACTTATTCTCTATGACTTCCTCTGTCCCCTCATTGATTATCTCTATTGTGTCCCAAATGTGTTTGGCAGTAACACAGTTTAGAACATGATTATGCATGATAGGATCAAGACAATCAACCAGTATCAACTATAAACAGGCATCCAGGGAAACATCCTCTTTCTCATCAGATGTGTAGTCCTTAGGATCCTTAGGGTACATCCTAGCAGCTCTAGTAACAACATCATTCTCTATCTGCTCTTCCTCCACAATCATAGGAAGTTTAGGACCATTTTTCAGCACTCCAAGATATTTAACATTTGCCACTTGAAGAAACAGGAGCATCTTCTTCTTCCACATAGGATAATGCTCTTTACTGAACATGGGAATCTTTATTGTACCAACTTTCTGAGTTGTAAACATTTTTGAGATTTTTGATGAATAATAAGAATTTCATAATTTAAGAAAAAATCACAAAAAAATGGATCTTTGATTAGTATATCAATCAAAAGGCTCTGATGCCAATTGTTAGGTCCTGATAAGTTTGTAGAAGGGGCATTGAATACAAACTATACCGTTTTATCGAATTTGTTCTTTTTAGAATAAAACAATTTAAGAACAAATTATGGCGGAATTAAATGAAACAGAATTCAAGTTAAATATAACTTATATTAAACTTGAAAGGTGTTACAAATATGGTACTGATTACAAGATTGAATCTCAAACTAATTAAAACAAATCTAGAATAAATTTGACATGAATTTATCTATTTTTGTAATAAAAAGATATAACAATAATTGGTAATTTGAGATACGTTCTAGGGATAAAAATCCGCTAGATAGTCAAAGCAGTACAAGTGAATGAATTCTATTGGTTTGGATTTAACACAATGATTTTTAGAATTAATCCACTTAAGAAAATTGATCCGGCAGTAGCTTTGTGTTCTTCACAGAAAGTTCTTGACAAGATATTATGTTGATGATCCTTGTTTTTGTCTTGATCTTTTGTTTATAAAGGTAAACACCTTTTGGTGATCCACTTGACATCTGCACGTTCCTTTCCTTTTTGCTTTCTGGAATGACTAAGAAAATACTCTGGAATGACTACCAAAAAGCACTGTAATGACTACCAATAATGCCTGGCATGACTATGAGAATTTACAAGAATTAAATTAGAATAATTAGAAATGCACTAGGATGACTATCCCTTGATAGTCATTCCATTTCATTTTTTATAAAAATGACTTGGAATGACTACCGGAATGACTATCCTGGATAGTCATTCCAGTTCATTTAAATTAAGTAATTCTAATTAAATTCTAATTCTACTTTAAATTAATTCTAATAATTAATTTATTTCATAAATTAATTCTGATGGAATTAATTTAATAACTAAATTAATAACTAATTTAAAAGAGAACTTAAATTCTGAAAGGATAGTAAACCAATCCTTGAACCACTTGAACTTGATGAAGAATATCCACTGGAATGTAATTGTCACTTGATGCACTGTCTGGTTCATAAGTGACTAACTGAAATGTCTGTTCTTCATCTTGACTTTAAGTTGTGGTCCATTGTCTGCTTTTGACTGTTGTTCAACCTTTGTAACCTATACATTTGCTGTCACACATCTGAAATCTCTGTCACTTTAATAAATCCACTACCTTGAATACTTCACCGAGGCTTGATCAAATAATTGAACTTCTTTCAATGCAGTATTTCTTCAAGTCTGTAGGATGACCTTAATCTGTATTCTTTTGACAGTTATGATCTTCTGAGATTCCTGTGACTGTGACAATTGAATTATTATTTACTTATTACAAACTTGTTTAAGTTGAGTTGAATCCTCGATGTTAACAAATAGGCCTAAACATATGCCTTTCAATGGACTTATGTTAGTGTTACCTGTAGTAAGCAGACCACTTCCAGCCATTGTTGTTCATTGTGATAGTCGTACAACTATCGACAAGATCAGTAGTGAAAAGTATAATGATAAAATAAAGAGACACATCCAAGTTAGACTTAAGTCTATAAGGGGTCTAGTGTCTGAAAGGATTATTGCTATAGAGTTCATTGGAACTCAGGATAATATAGTGTCTGATAGCCCATCCTGATTCATCTACAGCGTGAACCCAATACACCTGAGAGGAGATCTCTTGAAGTGTATTCAATGTGGTAATAACAAGATGTGAGGGTGAGTCGGAAGTACCTTTACTATATAATTTGATACTCACGTATCTGAGTCTATCCCCTGTAAACCTAAAAGGTACTGATACTGCCAATATAGCAAGAGTTATTTGAACTCTGAATGAGGTCAAGTCATTTGACGAGATGATAGCAGTACATCTCTGGAGATGCCCAGCTAAGCGAATGTAATTTTGTGGTCGCAGTTAGAGGAAGGGTTATTCCTTGAAGCATTCGATGAACAGGATCGAGACAGGACCATTAACGTCTCAAGGCCGTAGATCAACACCATAGCCTTTGATTTTTCGTCATCTATGGAGTGTGGTTACACCAAACGGATAAAGATTCAATGTGAAACATTCCATCAGATCCGGTAGCCATCGAAGTAGAGGACTTAGGAGGGTTCAAACCCGGAAGGGTACCGACTCTGAAAAACAAGTCATGATAAGGACCGATATGCATTTCTGTATGGATTTGTGGGAGATTGTTAGAAAATGGAAAGTTTGAGGCATATTTATATATGTTCTTGATGAAATTTCCGAAAACTAACAATTGGAGGTTGTTCCTTGTTATGAAGACTTAAACTTTTATGTATGGATCTAAGACATTTTCTTAGTGGAATACATAAATAAATTGAGTTGAAATAGATTGCTTGAAATGGGTTATGTGGGTTGTCTAAGTTGAAAGAACTTTTGTCCCACATAAAATTGGTAATGAGAGGTTGGTGGCTTTATATAGAAACATCTGCAAGAGTACTGCAAGAGGTTGGTGGCTTTTGTCCCGCCTCGCCTCGCCACACCACGTCACGACACGATTCGACTCGGGTCGGGTCGGGTCGAAGGGCGATTTGGGCGAATGTCTCGGCGTCTCTACCTGTTTATTTAATATTATTTATTGATTTAATTTAACAGTGTCAGAATTTATTTGTAATAGCTGAACGAACTGGGTCAAGATTTACTCTATAAATCCTGATGGACCAGTACATGGGTTAAGTTCGAATGGCATGAGTAAACTACTGATGGGATTTAGATCCTGATGGGTGAGTACTTGGACTAAGTCTTGATGGGTCAGAGTGCGTCAAATCCTGATGGCTCTAAGTCCTGATAGGATTAAATCCTGATGGCAGATGTAACTGTTTGTAAATCCTGATGACAGCTGTTAATGATATTTAAAGCAGAATATTTAGTATTAAATGTCATATCTGCAGTTACGATTTTATTTGGTCTGTTACGTTTTATTTTGTATTATATATATACAAAACAGAACATTTGACACATAGATATATATACGTACTCAGAAAACCCTATGTTAGGTCCTGATAAGTTTGTAGAAGGGGGGTTGAATACAAACTATACCGTTTTATCAAAATTTGTTCGTTTAAGATTAAACAATTTTAGAACAAATTAATGCGGAATAAAAACTGAAACAATATTCAAGTTAAATAGAAACTCTATTAAACTTGAGGAGTGTTACAACTTTGATCACTGATTACAAAGAACTTAATAAAACAAATCTAGAATAAATTCGACATGAATTTATCTATTTTTGTAATAAAAAGGATCGAATACTAAAAAGTAGTTCGATATAAAATCTAGGGATTATGATCCGCTAGAAAGCTAAAGCAGTACAAGAGAAATGATTCTTATGGATTAAATGTTAAGAATCAATACAAGAATTAAATCTCTCCTAGAAATTGAATGCTTAGCAGTTGAGAAATAAAGACAGGTGAAGGAATGTAATGCTTTTTGTTCTCCTGTGTCTTTTGTAATGTTTTCTTCTGTATCTCTTGTTTAATGTCAACTGCCTTTCTATTTAAACTAATTGCATTTCTATATTCAACCCACGTGCAAGTCATTTCACAGAAATTAGATTGCACTAGGAAGACTTACAGAATAACAATTAATTATGTCTTGGAAGACAATCGGGAAGACAAGAAATGTATTAGGAAGACAATCGGTAAGACTTATATTTACTCTAGGAAGACAATCGGGAAGACTCACTTATGAGTCTTCCTAGTTAAATAAACTGAGTCTTCCTAGTTTAAATCTAAGTCTTCCTAGTTCATTTTTATTCTAATTTAAATAATTAACTAAATAAATTATGTATTAATTTAATTCTTTGCAGAATTAAATTAATAAATAATATACTTAATAATATTAATTATTTATAAGAGAATAAATAGAATTAGTTGCCTTCACAATTAATTCCAGAATCACTTAAAACTTAGATAAATAACAAAGTACGTTGACACTCGATGCACTGTCTGGTTCATGAGTGACTAACGACAATGTATGTTCTTTATCTATTTGACTTTAAGCAGTGATTCACTTCCTTCTCATTCAAGAACTCCGTAATCAGTATCTTTTTCTGTCACCACTTGAAATCTCTGTCACTTTAATAAATCCACTGAGCTTGAATACTTCATTGAGGCTTGATCAATAAATTGAGCTTCTTTCAATGTAGAATCACTTCAAGTCTGTAGATGACTTTAATCTTCAATCTTTGACAGATATAACCTTCTGAGATTCCTGTGACAATTGATTTTTATTATTTACTTATTACATCTTAATTAAAGTTGAGTAGAATCCTCGGTGTTTACAAATAGGACTAGACATATGCCTTTCAATCTCCCCATATTTGTTTGTTAGACAATAACAACCAAATACCTCTAGAGGATAACTCAACTAAAACAAGAAAAGATAAGACTTTTAAGAGCCAAGCAAATAATAAAAAGTTCTGGATTAAATATAACAATTTCCAGATTCAAACAGTAAAGATAAATACAAGATAGATGTTCCTCTAGACTGAACATATGAATACATTTCCCTATCTTGATTTACCTAGCTCTAAAGATATAACATTTACAAATGAGCTAACTACATCATGCCTTTAGTCTCTAATTTCACCTTCTTCAGCTTCTTGTAAGGTGACTAGAAGATCTTTGTCAAGGACACGATCACTTTCAGAAACCACACCACTTGGCATTACTGGTTGATTGGTGATCTTCTTCAATCTATTCTTCATCTGAGCATATCTTGGAATTTTCTCCGTGCAGTAGTCTGAAATCATATCAGCAACTTCAGACTTCTCTACAGAAGCAAACCCAGAAGTTCTAAGAAGATTCTCCAACTTCACCAGTTGCATAGCAGTCTGTAGCTTCATGGAATCAGGATCCAGCCTCACAGTCTCTAAAGTTGTACCTCTGTAGATTTTGACCTCATAAGGAAAATGTACTACTTGAGGACTGGCCTTCATAGCAGAATCTCTAAGCCGGTCATATAGAAGCTCATTCAAGCAAGAAGATCTCTTTACTTTACTCATCAGAATCCACAATTCAGATAGAGATCTTCTTTGTAGGAGGTCAAGAGAAATGGTGAATGACCCTTCAAGCGCACTTGAGACATAGATGAACAATTCTTGCCTCACTTGATCAAATGCAGACGTAATCCTTAGGATATCTTCCTTCAATGCCTTCATATATAATGAGTTGTCTGGATTAACCGTTCTGATCTTCTCAAGCAGCTTCAGAAAAGTAGCATCATTGTTTGTGCCTCTCTGAGGGATATCAAACATCTCCTTTGCCTTGTCCCACTTGCTTCCTTGCTTCATCCTCATATCCAATCTCCTTTCTTTGACATGAATACTATGAAGACGTTGTTTGTCTTCATGTTCAACCTTTTGAATTTTCAGCTTCTGAGATATGATGTCTGAGACCTTGGCATTCTCATCCTCCTTTCTCCTTAGCTCTGCTTGCTGTTTCTTCAACTCTTTCTGAAACAAGGGGTCAGGTGTATATAGATCAGCTTCATCCTCCCAATCCTCAAAGTTTGCTGCCTCCTCAACCTCCTCCTCACCAAAAGCTTCTTCAGGTATGGTCTTCTCCAGATCACCAGATGTGTCATAATGGAAGTCATCCTGTTCACCGTGGTAGTAGTAGGCATCATCAAAGACAGTATCCTCCAGTGATTGTTTACCTTTTCCCTTATCTCCTCCAGAAGCTCCTCCTTCTTTTCCTTTCTTCTCCTTCTCCCCCTTAGTTGAGGAATCCTCTACAGTTTGAGCTGTGGAAGCCCTAGGATTCACCCCAGATGTTCTCCTTATCTCTCCTCTTTCTCTCACATCTCCTCCTTCATCAGCATCATCATCCTCATCATCATCTCCCTCAAAGAATGTTCTTTGCTCTTCAGTAGGTTGATGTGAATTCTTGATCATATTGTATAGGTGCTTCATTCCTTCATTAAGATGCTCCATTCCACCTTCAATCCTAGACATCCTTTGTTCATTAAACCTCTGGTTCTCATCAGATGTTTGCAGAATAAAGTCCACCTTGGTAGAAATAGAAGCAATCTCCTTGACACTCTCTGATATCTGAGCATTTGACATTGTAAGATCAGAGATGTCTGAAGCCACCAGTACTTGAGATTGTTGGATTGAATTCAGCCTCGGGAGTAAATTATTCTTCAATCCTTCCAGGTCATCTTTCACAGTACCCAGCTGATTTGATACAGAGGTGGAAGATTGAGCAACCACTTGTGCTTTCAGAAGATTGTTCTCAGCTTGGGTTTCTTGTAACTTCCTTTGTAGATCAGCTAGCTGGTTCAACAAAGCAGTGTTTGTGTCAGTGTGTGCACTCACCTCAATTGCTCTCAGTGGTGTTTCACTCAACTCACGTGCTTGTGTTTCACTCGGTGTTTGATTCATATCTCTCACCACTAACTGTCTGTCAAGATTCTCATTAGATGTACCTGCAGGAAAAATCACCCTAGCCCCTTCAAGAGAGGTCAGTGGTGGTGCAATGGGAGTTCGCAATTCCCGATCCCTGAATGAGTCTGTCAAAATATTTGACATTGTATACTGAATTTCTTCAGGGACAGACTCATCAAGTTGCCTTTCACTTTCTCCAGTATAAACTGCGAGTGAAAAATCCCTTAGGGGAGCCAGAGATGTTCCCTCTGGGAGGGGAGAAAATGATTCTATTATTGGTGGCGAAGAATCAGATTTTCCCTCTGATGCCTGTGAAGGCACTTCTACCGTAACTATGGTAGGCTCTGTTTCAAAGTCAAAAGAAAAGTGCTCTCCTGGCATGGTGTCCTGAGTGTCATCTATATGGATATCTTCTCCCATTGTGAGTAATGGGAGTGTGCTTGACTCAGTACAAGATGCCATGGCCCTATGGCGAATTTCAATAGATTCATCCTGTTGAGAGGATGTCTCCAGAGACTGTGTAGTGGCCATATCAATGTCCATATCCTTTTGAGAGGATACAGATTGGCTTACAGTTGTCTCCCTATAGGTTCTTCTTTTCTTTAAGGGTGGAGACAGAGCTGTGGGAACACTCATTTCAGGTATATCACTAACATTTCTTGAACTGGTTTGTACATTAGGCTCAGGTTGTGTTTCAGGAGTGTTTGACTCTCTGTTTGGCTCTATGACCTGGGTCAGAGACTGTGGTTCTACAATCTCTGGGTCAGCCCTAACAACCACTTGGGTTTCAATTGAAGTACCAGAAGAAGAACCAAAGTTAGGAATAACTACCTGCAGTGGAACTGGATGTGGTTCGGGAACTTGTTCACCAAAGATAGGAAGATTAATGAATTGACTCTTCAATGGTGAAACAAGAACAGGTATATTGAGGAATTTGGATGAGACATCAAGTCTGGTGTAGAATTTGGTGTCTGTGGTTGGAGAGGTTTCAAATCTAGCTTCTCGAAACAGTTCTACATGCTCAGCAGTGAGAAGATGATTAATGATAAGAGTTAGAAAGCGAGGGTACCAACACTTTACTTTCTCACCATTATCAGAATCTCTCCTAGAGTGAGCAAGCCTGTTGAGCAATAGGTTCCACAGAATCTCAGCAAAGTTCAATCTACGACCAAATACTATAGCATAGGCAATGTACTGATTAAGACTGGTAATGCAATGAAAGTTTGTTTTTGTGCAGTTACCAAATACCCTAGCTATAGTATCAAAGAACAGATCCCATTCCCTTACTACAAAACTCTTGGACAATTTAACCATTTGAAAGGGACCCTGATAATGAATATTCACAAAGAACTGTGATAACTCATCATCAGTGGGTAAGGGATCAAACCTGTCCTTTGGAAAATGCAACACATCACAAAATAAATCAAAAGTAACTGTATATTGCTGGTTTAAAATATTGAAAGTAAAAGATTTTGAATCTTCAGCAATAACAGCACTTGAACACAACATCCTTAATGGATCAATTTTCAGAAGTGCATTGGCACAAATAGCATAACTAACACATGTATTGCTATTTAAAAATTGAATCCACGGTCTAAAACGTTCCACTTTACACCTAGCCGGATCAAAATACCCAACAAAATTATTTAACACTAATTCAAAATTATTAGGATCCATTTTAAATAAAACACTTAAAATATTAATTAATTTAAAATAAAAATAAAATTTTAGGGATTTTTAGAATTAATTAAAATTACAAAAATCCACAAAATTAAATTTTACCAAAATTAATTAATTTGCAAATTTTAGATCCTAAAAATTCGAATTACACTTGAAGAACAGAAATGAATTGGGCAAATGAATCTCAAGAACACACACAGAAAACAAACAAGGATCAGTTAATCACTCAAGAATCACTTAGAAAACCAAGAATACTCAAGTCGAAATTTTGACAGCAATTCGACTCAAAACTTGATTTTGAAGAATAAAATGATTTTGCTAAGTAAAAACTTGAGCAATATGAACAGAGATCAAAGATAGGTTCTGCAGGAATGAATGAATTCGAAGAGGGGGAATTTGAAAAACCAAGAAAAACTGATAAGGCAAAAATAAGAAGATGCGTATGTACTGGTGTGTATCTATATATATAAATAAAATAATAACTGAAAAGAAAAGAAATATGAATGGTTTTTTTTTTAAATTTGAACTGGGAAGACAATCGGGAAGACTTAGGATAGTCTTCCCGGTAGTCTTCCTAGTTCAAATTAGGAAGTCTTCCGGAAAATACAATATATAAATAAATAATAAAAAACAGAAATTAAAATAACTAATTCATAGTCTTCCCGAGAGTCTTCCTAGTTCAAAAAACTGGGAAGACTTCGAAAAAGACTTAAAATAAAAAGGAAAAATCAAAAAATCAAAAAGAAAATATCCCTTGTTTTCCCGGTAGTCTTCCTAGTGTAAAACTGGGAAGACTTACCAAAAAAAAATTCAGAATAAATTCGAATATTAACAGAAAATGCTGAAAAACTTAGAAAAATGCATGAAAAATATATAAAATTCTAGAAAAATTCACAGAAAATTCCATAAATCCTAGAAAAATATGCAGAATATTAGAAATGCATAAAATTAATATAAACTTGCAGAAAAATTCAAACAACAATATTTACAATCTGAAAAATATATAAAATAATTCTAAATAAATATATTTTCAATAAAAATACATTTCTCTACTTAAAAAATATGAGAAAAATATTTTTAAAGAAAATAAAATATTTAGAGCTATTTAAATACACAAGCATGTACTATTAAATGAGAATTGGCAGAAAATATCAGTTAAATGACAAGAGAAAATGAATTTTAAAGAACAAACATGACAGAGATATTGTTAATCACTAAGACTGTTTAACATACCCAATTTACCAACTAACTTGATAAATGTGGATTCGTCAACAGATTTAGTGAATATATCTGCAGTATGTTCTTCTGTGGGTACAAAGTGTAACTCCACAGTTCCATTCATGACATGCTCTCTGATAAAATGATACCTGATATCAATGTGCTTCGTTCTCGAGTGCTGCACAGGGTTGTTGGAGATTGCTATGGCACTTGTATTATCACAAAATATGGGAATTTTGTCTAATGCAAAGCCATAGTCCTTTAATTGATTCCGTATCTATAAGATCTGAGCACAACAGCTTCCAGCAGCAATATATTCAGCTTCTGCTGTTGAATTGGAAATTGTTTGCTGTTTCTTGCTATACCAGGAAATCAACCTACCTCCTAGGAATTGACAACTCCCAGAGGTGCTTTTTCTATCCACAACACTACCTGCATAATCAGAATCTGTATATCCAACAAGATTAAAACCAGAATCTTTAGGGTACCAGATACCTAGATTAGGTGTACCCTTAAGATATCTCAAGATTCTTTTCACAGCAACGAGATGAACATCTCTAGGGTCCGCTTGGAACCTTGCACACAAGCATGTAGCATACATAATATCTGGTCTACTAGCAGTAAGATAGAGTAAGGAGCCAATCATACCTCTGTAGCTTGTAACATCTACCTTGATAGATTTGTCAGAAGCTCCAAGTTTGATGGCTGTTGAAGATGGAGTCCTTGCTGATGCTGAATCCTCCATATGATACTTCTTGAGGAGTTCTTTGAGATACTTGGATTGACAAATAAATATACCATTTGACCTTTGACTTACTTGTAATCCAAGAAAGAACTTCAGCTCACCCATCATACTCATTTCAAACTTACTCTGCATAAGCTCAGCAAATCTCTTACAGAGATTATCATTAGTAGACCCAAATATGATGTCATCCACATAGACTTGGACTAATATCATATCATTTTTGTGTTTCTTTGAAAAAAGAGTTTTGTCTATGATACCTCTAACAAAACCATTTTCTAAAAGAAAACCAGAGAGATTGTCATACCATTTTCTTGGGGCTTGTTTGAGACCATAGATAGCCTTGAAGAGAAAGTACACAAAGTCCAGCAGCTCCTGATTTTCAAAGCCAGGGGCTGTTCCACATACACTTCTTCATCAAGTTCACCATTCAGGAATGCACTCTTAACATCCATTTGATAGACTTTAAAATTGGAATAAGCAGCAAATGCTAAGAACATCCTGATGGCCTCAAGTCTAGCCACTGGTGCATAGGTTTCATCATAGTCAATGCCTTCAGCTTGAGAATACCCTTGTACAACCAGTCTTGCCTTGTTCCTTGTAACAATGCCTTCCTCATCTAGCTTGTTCCTGTATACCCATCTTGTACCAACTACTTTCTTGTTCTTTGGCCTGGGTACCAGCTTCCAGACTTGTTGTTGTTCAAATTGATTGAGTTCATCTTGCATAGCAATCACCCAATCTGGATCAGTCAGTGTTTCCTCAGTTTTCTTTGGCTCCATTTTAGATAGAAATGCTGAGAAAAGACATTCATTCTGAGAAGCTCTTCTAGTTTTAACTCCAACATCTGGATCACCAATGATCAGCTCAAAAGGATGAGCTCTATTCCAAACAGTCTGTCTTGGAAGATTTGATCTTGATGATTCACCTTGAAATTCACTTTGATGTTGTGAGTGACTAGTTGATCCTTCATTTGCTCCCCCTGAGTTGTTGCTTGATTGTCTTGATGATTCTTCTCCAGTGTTGGTAGTATCTCCATTGTTACCAGTGTTTCCACCACCATCACCATGATCATTATCATCATTATTATTATCATCACCAGCAATAACGTCAGGTGGGGCTTCATCATCTGATTCTGAGTCTGGCAAGTTATCAAACTTCAGCTTTTCAGATGAGTCTTCTTTTTGGATACTGGGGAACTTAGTGTCATCAAAAGTAACATTGACACTTTCCTTTACTGTGTGACTGCCAACCACGTAGACCCTGTAAGATCTTCTGGAATATCCAACAAAAATAGCTTCTTGTGCCTTTGCATCAAACTTGCCACGTTTAACATTGTCATCTATAAGCACAAAGCATTTTGCTCCAAATACATGAAAGTACTTGACAGTTGGTTTCTTGTTGTTCATGATCTCATACGGAGTCTTCATTAAGTCCTTGTTGATTAAAGTTCGATTCTGAGTATAACAAGCTGTATTTGCTGCTTCAGCCCAAAAGTACGTTGGAAGTTTGGACTCACTTAGCATGGTCCTAGCTGCTTCAATCAATGTACGATTCTTTCTTTCCACTACTCCATTTTGTTGAGGAGTTCTAGGGGCAGAATACTGTCTTGTTATTCCTTTATCAGCACAAAAATCAGTTAGAATGGCATTCTTGAATTCAGTACCATTATCTGACCTTATGGCTCTAACAGGGAATCTAGAATCCAGCTCAATCAACTTTATGTGGCCAATCACCAGGAATGGGGTCTCATCCTTGGAATGTAGGAATAAAACCCATGTATATTTTGAATAGTCATCAACAATCACAAGTGCATATTGTTTCTTTGACATGGACATCACATTAACTGGACCAAACAAATCCATGTGCAGTAGCTGAAGAGGTTCAGTTATTGATGATGTATCAGTGCCCTTGTGAGAAGCTTTCTTTGACTTTCCTTTCTGGCATGCCTCACACAGTCCTTCCTGTGTAAATTCCATCTGAGGCAAACCTCTAACTAATTCCCTCTTGACTAAAGAGTTCATAGTTTTGAAGTTAAGGTGAGACATCTTCTTGTGCCATAGCCAACTATCATCTGATGAAGCTTTAGCATAAAAACAATTAACTTCATCTTTGAATCCCGAGTTCAGATCAGCTATGAACAAGTCACCTTTCCTCACTCCTTGAAGAGCAGGCTTTCCATTCTTCTTGTGAAGGATCTGGCACTTCTCTCTTTCAAAGGAAACAGAATATCCTCTGTCACAGAACTGACTGATGCTGAGAAGATTGAACGTCAGACCTTCCACAAATGAAACATCTTCAATGATAACATTTCCGTACTTCAAACAGCCATATCCTTTCGTAATACCCTTGCTGTTATCTCCAAAGGTTACTACTGGGCCAGCTTTCTCAACCAAATCTGATAGCAGGGCTCTATCTCCGGTCATATGCCTTGAACAGCCACTGTCAAGAACCCATATAACACGGCTTACCTGTTTAACTCCCTGCAATACCAGATTGATTAGTCCTTCCTCGGAACCCACACTTGATTGGGTCCGGCATACTTAAAGAATTGGCCTTTGTCAGGCAAAACAACATTTTTAACTAAAACTACTTCAACCTCTTTCACATAAGAGCGTTTCCATTTATAGCCAGCCTTAACACATTTCTGAGTAGGCTTCGGGATAAATGAATTCACTCTAGTCTGAGGAGGACTAGTAGTCTTTGCTTTAACATGCTTCTTATTATTAACATGTTGACGTGGAGCAGTCTTATCACTAGATACATGCTTTTTATTAAAGAAAGCATACATAACATTAAAAGCACAAGACATGCAATTACTCACACCACATGCTTTATGAGAAAAATTAACAGCAGGCATGTTAGTTCTACAGTTGTTTTGATCCAACTTATGGATATCTGATCTAGTCTTTTTAGTTGTGGCAACTTTGACTGGATTATCAGATATACACTTTTTGGATTGTTCAATTTCCAAAGCAATATCTTCTTCACGAATCTCCTCTGCAATGATGATAGAGTCTTCATTCAGAGGTTCTGCTTCGGACTCCTTACAGAAGGGTGTTTCAATACCCTTAAGCACATATGGAACAACCTTTCCTTCAGATTTGAATCTACAAGGGGAATTAATTCCAAGCAATCCAATGGCCTCATTATAACCACAACCTATATTGACATGATTACCAATAGCTTGTTTATTGAGAATCTCTTTAGCCGTCTTACAAGAGCTAAAATAGGCATTAGCTTTAGTCTTGAGCTCACTAATCTCTTTCTTAAGAATGGTTTCCAGTTGAATATAACATTTAACCCTATTCTCAAGAAAAGCTATTTTCTCAACAAGTTCATCCTGATTAACATGCACTAGTTTTAATTCTTTTATCTCATTTTCAAGATTTGTGTTCAAAAGAATTATTCTATCATTTTCAGTGTGAGCACATTCTAAGGTGCCACCAAGATGACGAATCATTTCAGTATCAGTAAACATTACCTCTGACATGTATGCAGATGAAGTGCTTGCCTCTTTAGCCACTAAAGCAAGGTTCCCAATCTCACCTGCTTCTTCATCACTGTCAGTGTCATCCCAACTCTTTCCTTCAGCAACATAAGCTTTCCCAGTCTTGTTCTTCTTGCTAGAATCAAATGTGTTTCTAGTCACTTGCTTTGGCTTTCTGCACTCAGTAGCAAAGTGACCCAACTCATTACAATTGTAGCATCTGATTGTGCTCCTTTCCACAGTTCCAGTTTTGTAGCCACCCCTTGAGCCACTTGAAGAGGAAGATCCACCTCTCTGAAATCTGGGTCTGAACTTAAGATTGGGATTCCTCTTGAATCTGAACTTCCCAAACTTTCTGACTATCAAAGTCAAATCACTATCCTCCAGCTGATCAAGTTCTTCTAAGGAATAGAAGTCACCACCAGATTGATCAATGGATGTTAATCCATATTCAGCATCAATAACATTCATGTTAGAACTGGAAGGTTGAACATGCTTCACTTCCAGTTTCTGTGGGACTTCAGCAGCCAATGCAGTAGAGGTACCAACAATCTTCCCAGTTCCATACAGCTCCCTTTGTTGAATCTGCTCCAGCTCATAGGTCTTCAGAACACCATACAATCTCTCCAAAGCAATTTCATTCATATCTCTTGCTTCTCTAATGGCAGAAATTTTGTGCTCCAAATGAGGTGGAAGTGTAAGAAGGAACTTCTTGTTAATCTCCTTGTTGGTGTAGTGCTTCCCATTGAGATTCAGATCATTTATTAATTTGTTATATCTCTCAAAAACCTGAGAGATACCTTCACCAGGGTTTGATCTGAAATGCTCATATTGTGAGGTGAGAATCTCCAGCATATTCTCCCTAACTTCCTCTGTCCCCTCATTGATTATCTCTATAGTTGCCCAAATGTGTTTAGCAGTATCACAGTTGAGAACATGATTATGCGTGATTGGATCAAGACAATCAATAAGGATCAACTGAAGACAGGAATCCAAGGTAACATCCTCTTTCTCATCAGGAGTGTAATCCTTGGCATCTTTAGGGTACATTCTGGCAGCCCTAGTCACAACATTATTCTCAATGAGTTCTCCCTCAATAATCATAGGGACTTTGGGACCGTTCTTCAGCACATCAATGTATTTAGGATTTGCAACCTTAAGAAATAGAAGCATTTTCTTCTTCCACATTGGATAATGCTCCTTGCTGAACATAGGGATTTTGACAGTACCAACTTTCTGTGTAGTAGACATCTTTTGAGATTTTTAGGAATAAGATAAAAAAATCAGAGTTTAAAAGAAAAATCTCAAAACAATTGGATCTTTGATTTGTATATCAATCAAAAGTCTCTGATACCAATTGTTAGGTCCTGATAAGTTTGTAGAAGGGGGGTTGAATACAAACTATACCGTTTTATCGAAATTTGTTCGTTTAAGATTAAACAATTTTAGAACAAATTAATGCGGAATAAAAACTGAAACAATATTCAAGTTAAATAGAAACTCTATTAAACTTGAGGAGTGTTACAACTTTGATCACTGATTACAAAGAACTTAATAAAACAAATCTAGAATAAATTCGACATGAATTTATCTATTTTTGTAATAAAAAGGATCGAATACTAAAAAGTAGTTTGATATAAAATCTAGGGATTATGATCCGCTAGAAAGCTAAAGCAGTACAAGAGAAATGATTCTTATGGATTAAATGTTAAGAATCAATACAAGAATTAAATCTCTCATAGAAATTGAATGCTTAGCAGTTGAGAAATAAAGACAGGTGAAGGAATGTAATGCTTTTTGTTCTCTTGTGTCTTTTGTAATGTTTTTTCTGTATCTCTTGTTTAATGTCAACTGCCTTTCTATTTAAACTAATTGCATTTCTATATTCAACCCACGTGCAAGTCATTTCACAGAAATTAGATTGCACTAGGAAGACTTACAGAATAACAATTAATTATGTCTTGGAAGACAATCGGGAAGACAAGAAATGTATTAGGAAGACAATCGGTAAGACTTATATTTACTCTAGGAAGACAATCGGGAAGACTCACTTGTGAGTCTTCCTAGTTAAATAAACTGAGTCTTCCTAGTTTAAATCTAAGTCTTCCTAGTTCATTTTTATTCTAATTTAAATAATTAACTAAATAAATTATGTATTAATTTAATTCTTTGCAGAATTAAATTAATAAATAATATACTTAATAATATTAATTATTTATAAGAGAATAAATAGAATTAGTTGCCTTCACAATTAATTCCAGAATCACTTAAAACTTAGATAAATAACAAACACAATAGTACGTTGACACTCGATGCACTGTCTGGTTCATGAGTGACTAACGACAATGTCTGTTCTTTATCTATTTGACTTTAAGCAGTGATTCACTTCCTTCTCATTCAAGAACTCCGTAATCAGTATCTTTTTCTGTCACCACTTGAAATCTCTGTCACTTTAATAAATCCACTGAGCTTGAATACTTCATTGAGGCTTGATCAATAAATTGAGCTTCTTTCAATGTAGAATCACTTCAAGTCTGTAGATGACTTTAATCTTCAATCTTTGACAGATATAACCTTCTGAGATTCCTGTGACAATTGATTTTTATTATTTACTTATTACATCTTAATTAAAGTTGAGTAGAATCCTCGGTGTTTACAAATAGGACTAGACATATGCCTTTCACCCTAGTAGCGATCTTCTTCTTTGTTCTCTCTCAATACATACAGATTATATACATAGTTCTCAGGCAAACTGAGGTGCGGCTCGTTGTTGATCATTGTTGTTATTGTGAGCGGATTGATCTGTGTTGTTTTATCCTGAAAGTGATATTGCTGCAACCCAACACAGCGTAAGTGGGGCAATAATCTCTTCAAGAACAGTCAAGACTTCTCGAAAGGCTTGGCGACTCAGCCGTTCTGTTCTTTACAGTACTTGTTAAAGCGACAAAGATAAGTTTTCTTTCTTATCTTGTTATTTACCGTGTCTAATTATATTCTTATTTCGACCTTCGTGTTTGTTTTGTTAATTGGTTAATTTGCTTGTTCTTGTAATACAAATAAAACTGTTTTATTGTTGCTGTGTAGTTTAGTATTATAGCGGAAATAAAAATTTTATTTCCCACCTAATAAATTGTGAAGAAGAAGCCCAATAACTAAGTTTCACTTGGCCTTACTAACTTTAAAACCAAACTTCAAATTTTGATCCACAGTTCACTAAGCCTCTCCCTTAATTATACCACACCATTTCTAGTAAAATAAATAAATTATATCTTGCAAATTCGATACATGCCAAAACCACATTTGATCATGTTTATAATTATTAATAATAAATGGTCTAAAGGAGGGATCATAGCCGTTTGAATAAGAATAGAATAAAAATTATTAATGATAATAAATCCATCTATTTTAAGTTTAAAGCACTTTAATCATGTGCTAGTTAAATTTGTTTTCAGGTCCGTAAATTGTGTGGCTCATGAGCTTGCTTGAGCTGCACATTCTATGTCCGACCTTGGAGAGTGGCTTGTCACTCCTCCAGTTTTCTTAAGGCATGTACTTGATGCTGATTTAATTGAGTAATGCAAGTACGGTTTATTCAAAAACAAAATCCATCTATTTTAAAAATGCAATGTCAATAACTTAATATTAATATAATTTTCTCATACGAATAGGCGTATTACAATTACAATACAGTTAAGATAAAATACACTAATTAAAAATTAAAAAAATTTACACTAACATTAAAAATTGTATTATGATTCATGCGTTTTACTATTTTTGTTAATCTTGGCCAAAAGTAAAATTCATAATACTACTATATTGGTGTTATACATAATACAAATCTCAAAAATAACTTTTTTACCATTTTCTAAATATAAAAAATTTTAGAATAAATATTTAATAGTCAAATTTGATAATGTATTGCAAAGGAGAAAGAGATTATGTTGCAATTTAAATCAATTAATTTCGTTAAAAAAAGAATGAGATATTCGAGTTTTAAAATCTACAAAAGTTCATCAATGATGTATCTGGGTTTCAAGAAGAAAATGAATATCAAAAAGACTGTTTTCTCCTTATTCTGATTAACGGCGGCGTTAAACATATTTGACAGAAATACACACATTGTTAAAAAATTTAAATTTCGATATAGCAAATGATAGATTTTGAAGTGAAGTATTTGCAAGTGGTTTAACACCCAAATAAATAGATTTTAGGTATGTGTTTGATTAATTATAACAACTTTTTAAAATAATTATGTCATCAAAATATGTTTAAAAGAAATAGATGGGTTACCCGCTAAATGGTTTTAAAATAAGTACGCGTAGTCTGAGTCAAGAAAATAGGGCATCCAAATAAATAGGTTTTAGGTGTGTGTTTGATTAAATATAACAACTTTTTAAAATCTTTTAATTTCCTTTGTTTTTGTTCTTATTTTTCAATAATCTCCCTTCTTGGTGAGAGTTTTCCCAATTTATTTGGGTCTAGTTTATCTCTCCTTGTGAGAGTTTGGTGTGTTCTTTGTGTGTTTGGTGTGTTTTAATATCCGGGATTTCAGATCTGCAGGATTTTTTGGTTTTGATGGAGTTTTATGGTTTTGATTTTGTTATTCGCTTCTTAATTGTGAGCGGGGGTCTTGATTTAGTGATAAAGTTTTGTATGGGATTGCAGCTTTGGTCGATAGCTCAAACGATAGCTCCATCGGGGCATGATGAAGGGGGTACCAGTAATCCAACGAGGATGCACAAAGTGGGTACTTGTATTTGTATATACTTTATCTTCAAAATATCGCTTAACTGTCTCTTCATGAGAACATGCGATTGCAAATTACTGTTTGTTCGACTCGATCATTGGTGTAGATGCCGTATGGCTTTTTATTATTGAATTAACACCTTTATTTCAAAAAAAAACAACTTTTTAAAATAATTATGTCATCAAAATAAGTTTAAAATAAATAGTTGGGTTACCCTATCCAAATACTGACCGTGATCAAACAAAATTTTCAATATTTCGATTTTAATATAATAGTAAAAATAAATAGATAGATTTAATATGATAGTATAGATGTCATTTATTACATTTATATAAAGAGTAATTTATTTTAAGATAATCCAAACGAACTTGTTAGAAAGAAAATTTTTACGGACTCGTTAGGAAGATGATCAATTTTTACTACAGTATAACTAGTTTATAACCAGTGCGATGCACAAGCTTCTTTTAATATCATAATTTTTACTTACTATAATTTTTATATAATAATTGTTTTATGATATAATAACAATTATAGATATTTAACTAATGACTTGTATTGTTTAGACTAATAATTAAAAATTCTTAATTTTTATATGTTGTTGTGAGGATTCGAATCTTAGACCATTATTTCTCTACTTAAAATCTACTATGAATCTAACGACTCTTATTTCTCTACTTAAAATCTAACGGTCAATATGCTTTGGTTGAATCAAACTACTAATAACTATACCCATTTTTACTTATAGATATAGATTTAGAGAAATATTTCATACTATTAAGAATAAACTCTATTAAGAATAAATAAAAAGACAACCAATAAGAGCGAGCTATTTTAGTTTATAAAAAGATATATTAATACTTTTTGTCCAAAAAAGATAAATTAATAATTAATCATTAATATACCATAATTAATATATAAACCAATCTATCTATCTATACTATCTATACTTCTATACTACTGCCTTCGTCTCATTCAAACTGCCTTATTTGACTTTTCTTGGTCAAATTGACCAATTTTATAAATTAAATTATTTATATCATATGTTAAATATAACAAGTGTAAATTATATCAATAGAATATATATATATATATATATATATAATCTATTATAGCATACAAAATTTTAGATTTATAAAAAAGTATGTCAATTTCTTTTAAAAATTAGTCAAAATTTAGTCAATTTAACCAAGAAAGTCAAACAAGCCAGTTAAGTGGGACGAAGGGAGTATAATATAATAGACGAAATATTAAAAGTTTGGTTGGTCGGTATATTGTATTTTTACCTAATTACCCTTACTTATTTATAAAAAAAATATTATTAAATAATAATAGTACATATTTATAATTAATTACCTTTTTGAGCTAAAACACGTTATTTTTTTTATTTTTCTAACAAAATATCCTCATTTTGCAAAAATATCACAGACATTTACCTTTTTTTTAACTAAAACATGTTATTTTTTCTATTTTTTCTTACTAAAACTCCTCATTTTCTAAAAAAATCACGGGCAAACCCTTACTTATTTATTTTAAAACCTATTTAATGCTTTTAATTATATAAAAAAATTTGCATACATATTTTAACATGCCTATTTTTTTAACTAATGCAATTAATAAAATATTAAAACGTGAAAAAGTAAAATAACAAATATTAAAACAATCTGTGCATTGCACGGATTTTAATCTAGTACTATTATATAATAAGCGAAACATTAAAAGTTTGGTCATACCAGTTTTTTGGTACATCGTGTTTTAATTAATTATCCTTACTTATTTATAAAAAAATATTAAACAATAACATTACCTCTTTATAACCAATTACCTTTTCAACTAAAACACATTATAGATTTGTTCTAACAAAACCCCTCCTTTTCCAAAAATATCACAGGCAATTACTTTGCTCAACTTACTTTTTCTATTTTTATTACTAAAATCCCTTATTTTTCTAAAAATATCATGGACCAATCTTTTACTTATTTATTTTAAAACATATTTTAATATTTTAAATTATTAAAAAAGTTTACATAACATACCTATTTTTTTTAACAAATACAATTAATAAACTATTAAAACATAAATAATATAATAACAATTATTAAAAATAATTCATGCATCGCACAAGTTTTGCTAGTAATATACAATTAAGGCTCTGTTTGGGATTGCTGTTAAAAATTGTTGTGCTGTTGAAAAAAGTGTTGTTAAAATAAGTGCTGTTGTGAAAATCAGATAACTGTTTGATAATATTTTTGATATGTGCATGTTTTGGTATATAATATAAAAAATTAATGTTTTTGGTGAGTTTTGATGTTAAAACCAATAGCTACTTCCCGCAAAAACTGAAAAGCAGCTTTTTTCAAAAGCATGGGAACCTGCTTTCTCTAAAAGCAGCTTTTCAGCCAAAAGCGTTTTTCAGAAAAGCAGCTTTTAAATTTTACCAAACACTTTTTTAGTTGCTTTTCATAAAAAAGCTGTTGTTGCTGTCTGCAACAATAATGTCAAACGGAGCCTAAGTCATGCAAATCAAGTGGTAAGAGTTTATCTTTTGTCGTTCGTTCGCTTACCCTAAGAACATATATTTATTGTAAGACATATCTATACTATATTATTAAAGCCGAAACATTGAAAGTTTTGGTTTTCAGTTTTCGGTTTTCGGTTTTGGTTTTCGGTCATTTATTCTATTTAATAAATAATAAAATAATATAAAAAATTTAACTAAATGATTGTCTTTTTATAATTAAAACATTTTTTTCTAACAAAATCTATTCATTTTTCAAAAATATCACGGACAATTACTTTTAAATTAAAACATATTACCGGGCAATTATCTTTAAATTAAAACATATTACCTTTTATATTTGTTATCACTAAAATCTCTCTTTTTCAAAAATATCAGGTGCAATCCTTACTTATTTATTTTAAAACATATTTTAATACTCTATTTAATAAATAATAAAATAATTTAAAAATAGTAACTATCTGATTGTCTTTTATAATTAAAACATTTTTTTCTAACAAAATCTACTCTTTTTCCAAAAATATCACGGGAAATTACCTTTAAATTAATATATATTACCTTTTATATTTGTTATCACTAAAATCTCTATTTTCCAAAAATATCAAGTGCAACCCTTACTTATTTATTTTAAAACATATTTTAATACTTTTAATTATTTCAAAAAACTTACCTATTTTAACATGTCAACGTACTTTTTTTTAACAAATACAATTAATATAATTAAAACACATCTAAAAATATAACGGATAGTTATTTTTTTAATTAAAACATGTTAGCTTTTCTATTTTTCATTATTAAAAAAACTTATCTATTTTAATATGTCAACGTATTTTTTCAATAAATACAATTAATATAATTAAAACACTTCTAAAATAATCACAAGCAATTACTTTTTTTTTAATTAAAACATGTTAGTTTTTCTATTTGTCCTTATTATTAATATTATTTTAATAAATAATAAAAAAATATTAATAATAGCCCATTTATCTTTCTCAGCCCCATCTGTAATTTTTTTTATTTCCATGTTCCAATTAATATTTAAGTTTCTCATTTTATAATTTATCATTTTAATTTATATTTTTTTCTTTAATATTTTTCGTTTGCATTAATATTTTTTAATTTATTATTTTTAAGACCCGTGCCTTGCACGGGTTATGGGCTAGTAAGCCTAAATAGTAAAAAACAAAAAACGTGCAAATATAAAAAAAAAATTATTATTTTGCTAAGTAAATGCAGTGTTCTAAAAGTCAGCGATTAATCGCTAAACGGCGGGCCACCGAACTGATTAAGCGAAAATTGGTAAATTAATCGTTTTTTCAAAAAAAACGGTCAAAAATCGGCTGAATCGGTCAAAAATCGGATTAAACCAAATTATAAACCCCTCTCTTTAGGAGAAAGAGAGATACAGAACATAATACGAGGAACACACACACTCTCTCTCATTCACCAATCTGTCCGAAATCGATTGTTGTTCGAATCAGCAGCTCCTCAATGTCTACCCTTGAAATTGAAGCTCGCGAGTAAGCCTCGCCCCCTTTTCAATTTTCTATTACATCTTTAAACTAATTGTCTTGTTCTTGTATGTATATATAAGCATACTAATTGAATATTTGAATTGCATATTTATATGTAAAGTAAATTTAATTTGATGGGTTTTCAAGATTAGTGTCTGTACAATAAGCTTCTGTTGCAAAAGGGCAAGGAAAATTTGTTGTTGGGTTGTTACGAGTATCGGAAGAGTGCCTATATCGAATTCGAAACCTGTTTGTTCTGTTTCGTTAGGATAATAGTGTTGCGCAACTTATCGTTGTTGTTAAGAATAAGGGTGCTGATTTGTTGGTAATTTTGGGTAATTGAAGAAAAGGAGAGTGTAATTAAGGACTTTAAGGTCTTGGTTGATGCTGCATTACACTTCGGATTATTACGACATATTACTATTAGGATTTTTTTAGTTTTTAAAAAGTAGGTTTTTAAGTTCTGCTACTTCAAGATGACAGAGTAGTTGATTAATTGTTTTTGTGTCTAATATATAACATGTTGTGCTTGACTTTTTGTGTAGCGGCCTGTGTTAATTTCATTAACTTTGCACTAGCACAGCTTTTGTTGATTATTCCTAAAAATTTAGTTATTTATAAGAATTGGTATTCGAGGAACTCTGCAATGATAGAGCTGCTGTTTAAGGCGGATATTAAGAATTTACCCAATTCCGGAAGTCGGTTATTATGTGGCAGTATATAGTGAAGAAAAGGCTAGAATGGGATGAGAAAGTTGGAATTATATTAAAGCTTTTTGGGAAATGCTAAACCTTGCAAATCATCCAGCTTTCAAGAATGTTATATTGTTAATTGCCAAAGACTATGTAACAGGGAATGAACACTCGTCAACATATTTTCACTTTTCTAATTTACCAATACACTCATACACTCCATATAATAGCAAGGCCACCATACTGCTGTAGTGCCATATAAAAAGAAGTTTTGATAGTTGATTCGAGTTAATCTTTTAATGAACCTTTTTAAGGTTGTTGACTTTGATATATACTTTAACCTGTAAGGCAGAGTGTTTTCACTTCTCAGTCTATTGGCTGTGACTTAAAATTGTATATACCTCATAGTTAAAATATCCATTTTAATAGTTTTGACATATAGTGCGATTTACATTCCTTTTTGTTGGTGCATTATCTACATCATCTTAATTTATTGCTAGTTAACCATTCAACTAATATACCTTGCACATTGTTTTCCGCAGTGTAATTAAGATAGTTCTTCAGTTTTGCAAGGAAAACTCTTTGCACCAATCTTTCCAGACATTACAAAGTGAGTGCCAAGTTTCACTGAATACAGTAGACAGCCTAGAAACATTTGTTGCTGATATTAACAGTGGAAGGTGGGATGCAATTTTGCCACAAGTATCGCAACTTAAACTTCCAAGAAAGAAACTAGAGGATCTGTATGAGCAGGTATGTAGCATTTATTGCTCCGAAAAAGCTTGTTCATCTCCCTATGTATACATATATATGGTCAACCTGGGACTACATATTTTATCCTTTAAGTATCAAATTCAAGTGGTTGAAATAGTATCGTATCTAAAGTCTGCCAATGGTGAAAGCAGTGTTTGACGGCTGGAATACGCTTTCTTCTGTTTATTCTCTATCAAATATTATGCAACTCGAGTAATTGCATACCTTTTGCTCAAACTTGTTAGGTATATATTGACCATGTACTAGGTGTATATTTTCTGCAGAGTTTTGTACGATAATATTTGAAGTATCTATTTGCCACAAGTGTGTGAATTACTTATGTAGTAAAGAAATCACTAGAAGTGTCACTGTTTATGCAACTTGGCTTTACATTGAACATAAAAGTTCTGCAACTGGGTAGTGTAGACTGAAGATTACCTAGCTTTATACCAAATGAGGGAAAAATTGTTTGCTATTTCTTTACTTTCCTGTCGCCCACTTTTGCAACCAGCTATATCCTATTTGTCTAATCTGTATTTTAGATTGTTTTAGAAATGATTGAACTTCGAGAAATGGATACTGCACGGGCTATTTTAAGGCAAACCCAGGCGATGGCTGTCATGAAACAGGAGCAACCTGAAAGATACCTGAGGCTTGAGCATCTTCTTGTGCGAACTTATTTTGATCCCCATGAGGTTAGGATGCTTTTTCAAGATACAACTATAAAAGCTATAGTTTTTGATATAGTGATGAACTCCATGTTTCCATCTTTATAATTATCTGATAGTTTATTCTAATCCCAAGGCTAATTTCATATTCACAGGCTTATCAAGACTCGACGAAGGAGAAGCGACGTTCACAAATTGCACAAGGTTGTACCTCTTTTTACATAATTAATGAGCCCTGGATGAAATGCATGCATTCAGTTCTGCATCACTTATGAATTGTTACCATACATTTCGACTTCTTCATTAGATACGGGAGATATTATCATAATTAGATATTCAAGAACCGGTGATATGTCAATATATTATCGTGTGGATAGAACCGGGAAGATGATTGTAGCTAATTTTCTATTTTATTTAGGAGTCTATACTCTGTTGAGTTTTCCAAAGGCCATGTGATCTATTTAACTTGTATGATTATAAAATAACATTCGACCTCTTGGTAACTTGCATAATGCATCTGATACCATGTTTAAGTGACTGTTCAAGCCTAGTTGGAGGCATGTGGTTTGTTTGAGTATATAAGTTCCTAAACCAAGTTTTATTTATTTGTTTGTCATATTGCTAAATATATATCATTCTTTTTAAATATATATTTTGACAAGTCAGTTCTATGGAGAAACAAGAAAAAAGAGTTCATATTAGCTGAGTTGTTAGACATCTTCGAACCTAGAACAGTGGATGAGCATGGCCTTAAATTAGGATTCAATTTAGGAATGGAGGGGGTCCTTGCGGGTGTTTGCCTTTTATTGATTACTTAACATGCAATTCTTCTACATATGCATAAAGCAATAGGAAAGCTTATAAAGGTAATTTACCGTGCATCTTTCAATATTTGCTAATTACCGTTTTATTTTGCTCGAATCTCAGCTCTTGCAGCAGAAGTTTCTGTGGTTCCTCCATCACGGCTAATGGCTTTAATTGGTCAGGCTCTAAAGTGGCAGCAGCATCAAGGTTAGAATTCCAAAGTGATCTGCCTATTATAAGTAAATTTGAACAAGACATTTGTGGATCCTTTTTGGTTATATGAATCCAAACAACTTACTAGTTGATACGTGACTTCATAATTGTTTAGAAACAGGTTTTAGACCACATAACTTAAGCTTAACATGCTTATTCTTTAAGGAGTAGGCATAGATTGTTGCTGTGTGTATGAGGTAATAGAAGTTCAGCAGACCATCTCTGACTGTGAGGAGGCATGCATTTAGATTGTGGCATGGCCAGTAATTTAATTGGTTGCAAGCTGATAGTCTGTATTTGGCCTGGGGAAAAAAATTGCAGTGATGCCATTAGATCTTAAAGTTGAAGCAATTGCCACTCCCATGTTACTCCTCCTCAATGTTATTCTAGTAATTGTCAAGGCTTAGTGATATACGCTTTCCCACCTATGTTACTCTGACTCGGGTACAGAGTGTCGGACATGACACATATCCGAATGTCGGACTTGAAAACTCTGAAAATCGGGGACACGGGACACTGTCCTATTTTTAGACACGGGTACGGGACACGTCGTAATATATAAATGAACAAGTATAGTAAGTTAGAAATCTTCAAAAATTTAACAATAAAGCTCAGATTAAACATGATTTTGTAAAGGACTTTGCAAACTAGGCGTCTTCTCTGTTCTTATCTCATTCTTGCTTCTTTCTTTCTGCTCACATATTTATTTTGAATCATAATTCTGACTCGCATTTGGTCTTTAAATTGGTCAAAGTGTCCACATTTTAGTCAAAGGATCCGACACAAAATAAGTGTCGTGTCCGAGTGTCCGACACGGGTACGGCAACCTAAATAAAAGAGTCGGAGTAGCATTGTTTCCCATACTCTAGGATTTTATAATGTCTTCGCAGTTAGTATTATAAGAATGGCTGTTAAAACTCTTCAGTAATCGTTGACTACCGTGTCTCTGTCTGTTTTTTCATTGTCCAAAAGAAAATCATCTTTGTTTCTTGTTTTAATCTATATCAACATTACACTATTTCACCTTTGAAATCACTAATTAAGCTTTTCATCGACGGAAAACCTAATGTGTAGCTATGTGCCTATGCCATAATTAAACTTTACTACCCTGTTAAATCTTTCATGGAGAAATGATTATTGGTTCTTTCAGGTTTGCTTCCACCTGGAACACAGTTCGACTTGTTTAGAGGCACAGCTGCTATGAAGCAAGATGTAGACGATATGTACCCAACCAATCTCGGGCATACTATCAAAGTAAGCATCACTTTATACAGCTGATTTTCTTCAGTAGCCTCTGTGCTTGACTGCTTGTGAATGGATCACAAAGTGAATGAAGATTCCATTCTGGCAGACTTTGCATTTTTTTTATCCTGTTAATTTATAGTAGATTCTTTAGTTGCTATATCTGTTGTGCTAGAAGTTCTCATAGAGTTCATTTTCTTAAGTAGATTGATAAGTTTGTTTATAGTGGTTTTAATAGTATTAAGTAATTTAGTTTTTGTCACTAGCTCAATGTTTATTATGCAAGAAAGATCAACTGCGATTAGGAATTCCATATAAAATTTTAATAAAATTATGTACTTTGGATTTTCTCATAGAATAATGTTCTTGTGTGGTATGAATCAAAATCCTAATGAGTAATGCCAATTTGCTCATGTACCGTGAATTGGCATGTAGAGAAAGGAACACCAAATTATAAATTTTGGCATGTTCATTTTTTTGTGATTCTTTTCAAATGTGAACCTCATATATACTTTTACTTTTTATTAAACTTTATTGTTAATGATCTGTGTAGGTAAAAGAGTGTTTTTTCTTTTACACGATGATCGTTTTTTCAATATTGGGATTTTTTAATGATGTTGCTGGTGATCTCATCCTGTAGTTCGGGAAAAAAAGCCACCCAGAATGTGCTCGGTTTTCACCTGATGGCCAGTTCCTTGTTTCTTGCTCTGTTGATGGATTTATTGAGGTACTTGAGATATCAAAAATACTCCAGAAGCGGTTAGTGTTGGGATCTCGGGTGATCATTCTTATCAATTGCTTGCTGAATTCTTTGCCAGGTTTGGGATCACATAAGCGGGAAACTTAAGAAGGATCTCCAGTATCAGGCTGAAGTGAGTTCCTTTTTTTACTTTTCTGTTTCAGTTTTTCTTTTTTTTTACCTACAATTGAATTGCTCTCATATTACTATTATATGCAGTTGTGGTCCTGTGAATCTATATCTGTGGTCTTTTATATTTGTTGATGTCATATTTCTGCAAGAAGATAGTTTGTCGAAATTTTATTACAATTATAAATTTTGCAGAAGTTATTTTAATGATAGTCCTTTGGTAAAAATATTCATTTTGAAGTCGTTCTTTGGGTACACATTTAATATACTCCTTAAAGATTATTTCTCAAGGCATCTACCATGGAATTGCATGAAAGTATTACATGCAAGTGCCATATATCAATGAGCACTACACTATTCTAAAGGCTAGCTTAGTTTGGTACTGACATTATAGAATGAGGATCAGCTTCGTTTAAAAAAACGAGGTTGGTCCCTATTTTCAAAAACAATCATAAACTTGATCAAGATAATATCTCAGCAATCTTGCACTAGTTTTTAGCAATCTTCTCAGTAATACTATTTATTCTCCAGCAATCTTCCCATATCCTTTTCTGATTATCTTGAACACATTTGATAGACCAGAATTGATCATAGGATCTGCTGTTGTGTAACCTGGTCAGCATACTTGTTATCATCTGATTTATTTGATAATATGACAAACATGATGTTATAAATTTTGCAAATGTATTTGTGATCTGTTCTCAAGTTGTCATATATTATACAGTCGCTAATTTCTGCGATAAACTTTTGCAGGAAACATTCATGATGCATGAGGATGCCGTACTTTGTGTGGATTTTAGTAGGGATTCGGAAATGCTTGCATCTGGATCTCAAGATGGAAAGATTAAAGTAAGCTATATAGTTATGAAAGTTTATCTATATATATAAATCTTTTCTCCAGTTAGCACTTGGCAGTTTCCTTACTAAAGCCATTAACCAAAGGTAGTTAATGAAATCGATCAGGAAAGTGTAATTGTTGACGCGATGGGTTCAATTCCAGCTTAAAAGAATATTTGGAAGCAGAAGTTTACTTTAAACTAGTGTTGACTGTATTATAATGAGCAGGGATCAACTGACTATTTCGTTCTTGAACCTGTATATGTCCAAATATTGGTTGCTCACTATGTAAGAAAATAACAATAGAAAAACCTGGAAACTTGTATACTGTAATCATTACTTCTCTTATTGTTGCAGGTTTGGCGCATTAGAACTGGTCAATGCTTGCGTCGCCTTGAGCGTGCACATTCCCAAGGTGTTACAAGCGTCGTCTTTTCTCGAGATGGAACTCAGCTGCTAAGCACATCGTTTGATGGAACTGCAAGGTGCTGTACTTATAAAACGATATATCCATTTTATGTTGAATGTTGAATAATGTTTCTACTTTCTTTCTATCTCAATTTGAGTGCAATCTTGTTTCTGATCTTGAAACAGATATTAGGGCATTATAAGCCAAGTTATAATTAGGGGTTGCGATTTTGGTTCATGGGCCCGGTTTATGTCGGGTCAGATGATTACACAACATGAACCGAACTTAGTGGACCCCGGGTTAGGATTTTACTCCGGTTATGGAAGGTTATGTAAAGGTTATTTTTCCGGTTAATTTTGAGCCAACCTTACCGGAACCAAATTTAAAAATGTTCAACCATTATTCGTATTATTTTTGTGTGGGGGTTACGGTACATGCCAGATATTGCCTCCTCTAGTTTGAGTTAATAAGATTGAAAATATGCAGATTCACAAATCGAAGGACTAGTGGTATCTTCAGGTCCTTGTATGAGTATATATTCAATTTAATTGTCCTTGAAACTTGAACTTATAAAGTCATACTTATGGTTAGCTTGAAAAAAACTATGTAATATTTTCAACATTGTGTCTGTACACAGGCACACACATACATATTATGTATCTAACTCACAGTTATTTAAAAAGAATAAATTTGACTATGGGGGCAATTCCTGCGACAGATGATTTGGGATGTTATATATCTAAATGACTCATGTTATGTATGCAAGTACGTTAGTTTATAGGATTTGGGCAATAGGTATTATCTTTCAACCAATTGTTTTTTAATATTATGAAGGATGAACTCTTGAGCTGTAAATCAAATTTTCTAGAACTCTTTATTTAAATCCACGTTAGCTGAAGTCCACCTTAGTTGAGAGGTCGTGTGCTACGCCCGCTTGGCTGAAAAATATCAAACATGCTATTTTTTTGTCACCTTATGGTTCTTATTATTAATTACAAGACCTAAATGACTAAATGGTTTGGTTTCTACTGCTGGTGTAGGATACATGGGCTAAAGTCAGGAAAGCTGTTGAAAGAATTTCGTGGCCATGCATCGTATGTAAATGATGCCATATTTACACATGACGGACTTCGTGTCATTACTGCATCCAGTGACTGCACAGTCAAGGTTGGTTCTTTCTATTTTCTGCTTGCTGAGGCTAAAAAGTCAAAAAAGGTGTTTGTTTCTTATAACTTTGTGATTGATATATATGCTGTAACTTAGGTCTGGGATTTGAAGACTACAGACTGCCTGCATACATTCAAGCCACCACCTCCTTTAAGGGTATGTTTTCTGATACGTATCTCATCTATTTCCTTAAGTCATTTTGGTTGTTATATTTAGCTTTTATTTAACTCTCTTTTTGAATGGACAGGGGGGTGATGCATCTGTGAATTCTGTTCATCTTTTTTCAAAAAGCTCAGATCACATTATTGTGTGCAATAAGACATCATCAATATACCTAATGACACTTCAGGGGCAGGTAATGTTCTCATCTTTATACATATAGAGGAAGTCTATAGCACTGGGCCATTATCTTGTTGAAGTGCAGTTATTCATACAAAAGTAAATGAAGAATGGAGAGAAGTAAAATAGTAGTTATGTAGAAGATAGAGAAGCTATCCATAAAAAACGAGAGAAGATAGAAAAGAAATTAGCAAAGGTAAATAAAAAGATAGAACAGACACCGACATCTCAATGACTATTGGTCAAGTGTTTTAAGCATTTGAAGTTTTTTTTGGTGGTTGATTAAAATAAATTCAAAACTCGCAACTGAGGATTTTATGCGCAAGGCTAAAGTCTTGCAGACAAGTGTTTGAAGTTTAAATAAGTTATGTAAGCAAGATATGTCTGTCTGTAATGATTGGGAATCTAGGTGGGAGAAAAAGCTAGTAGTGAGATGTAAGCGTTAAGTGTATTCTTGAAGTGGTTTCTTGGGTGTTAAAGAATGGTGTGTCTATTCTAAGAAAAATGGTGCTGCTCTTTTCTTTTAACCTTTCTAATTGGTAATTCCTTTGGTCCACAGTTTATTGACAGTTTTTTTCTAAAGTTTAAGGTGCATGAAAAATGCTTATACAAAATATATCTATACATTTGTATACTTTCGAAGATAATTTTAAAGTAATTTTTTTTTAAGAATAATAAACAAGAAAATTTTATAAACATATAGTCTCTCAATATACCTTGACCTACGTCAAAAAGTTAAATGGCTTATACTATGGACCCGAGTACATTACTTTTCGGTTTTCTCAATGGGGAAAAAAAGTGGTTGTAGTGTCACTAATGCAAATACTTCAGAATAAAGTGTGCGCGCGCAAAAGAATGACTAAATAACTTTTTGTAGTTCTCTGAAAATCAAAGGAATCCCTTTAGAGCTTTAAAAATACTTCTAGGTACGGGATATTTTGATATTTATTAATAGATGCTTTGATGAGGCCACTGTCACTTGTTTAAAATAATATTTCCTAAGTAGCCAAATTGAGTTTGAGGAACAGCTCTCTTGCCCAACTTGACAACCTGTTGTGCTTCCTCATAATTCTGATGATTTGCATGCAGTAGCAGTTGTAATGCTGCTGGTGATCTTTTGAAGTCTTTCAGTGTACCATGATAGCATCAGCCATAGTTTTTTTTCTTTATTATTATCATCATTGTAATATGCTTCTTTATGATGCACGTGTAGGTTGTGAAGAGCTTTTCATCGGGTAAAAGAGAAGGTGGTGATTTTGTGGCAGCTTGTTTATCACCTAAAGGGGACTGGATATATTGTGTTGGTGAAGACAGGTAGTTGCTTACATAATGTTTAGTTAAATGGGTTCTGTGTCCTATACTTTCATATGCTGTATTGAACTGTTATTTGCTAAGCAGCCAGTTTTCTTATATGTTTGTCGGGCTGTCTTTCATCTCAACAATTCTTGCCCTTTAGTCCAATGATGACAATAAGTAAGAACTGGGATTTTGGGGCTTCGCTATATGTGATATGTATGGACGCACACACATATGCGGTTACACACATATATGATGATGTGCTTTATAGAGAAATTCCAAGTGAAAAGTAGTAGGACTATTTACCGAGTTGATAATAAATTCGATTATGTGCAATGCTTCAAAGAAAGGGTGGTCCTTTAAGGAAAACGAGGATACCTAATGTCTTATTTGCATATAAAAATATTCTTTTATTATTTAAGATATTAGAGCCCTTGCTGGAAATCACATTCATCCTCAAAGGTTTAGAAAATATTTGTATCAATACCTGTAGATCAACCAAACTAGTTATTCTTGAGTCACTCCCACCTAAAACCTTGGATGCTGTGATGCTATCATAATCATGGTGAATTTCCACTGCAATCATGACATTTGAATCATAAAGAATCTAGCAGGTATGATTTTTGTTGTGAAACATGGACCTGGACACATTTTACCGTACAGACAAAATTCAGATAACTTGCACTGCAGTCCTTGTAATTATGGATAAAGCCAGTGCGGCACTGATAAGTGCTAGGTTAGTGTATTGTATTGAGACTTTAAATGAGTTCAAAGTCATTGAGATATTTAATTCTAACTTTTTAGGAGTTTATAGAAGTACAGTGGTATTTCAGTCTAGACTTTGTAAGTTTCCTTTTGTCATATTTTGTTGTATTGCGGACTACACAATGTTTCTTATGTGACCTGTGAGGTACATTTGAATTCTTATAACATGCATGCTAATTTTATTAGGTAATCACCTATTAATTTAATGTGCATTACCCAAAAGTTTGTAGTATTGTCTATTATTATATACATGTAGTGTACCTAAGAGTTTTTCTATGTAGAAAATGATCAAACTAATGATGTAAATCATTGTACCTAAAGCATAGGTTTTAATAAATTAGGTACATTACCTATTAATTGACCTGTTATTTATGTGCAGAAATATGTATTGCTTCAGCCACCAATCAGGCAAACTGGAACATTTGATGAAGGTAACAGTTTCCATCAAACCGTTATTATTTTCATTCTGTAATATGCGCCAACAAAATCGCCATTCATTGTTCATCAAAATGAAAGAGACAAGTAATTTGGTTGAAAAAGAATTGTGGAATAGGAAAATATAGATATATGTGTGTTATTTTGAAATAAGATTCTTTCTTTCTCAAATAATAGTTTTTTTTTGTTTAAATGGGTCCAGGTTCACTTTTCATTTTTCCTTTGGGTCTGTCTTCTTATAGTTTTTGGTGCGAGTGCAGTAAAAGTAGAGAATTCGAGGAAATTTCATGACATAGTTGAAAGAGTATAATCTTTATAATTAAAAATTTTGCAGAAGCATATAATGATTTGAGACGTGAATATATTTTCTTGTTTTCGCCTAGTTTTATCAAATTCTAACATCTGTAAGCTAAAGCTATTATATATATCTACAAACATTTCATTGGCAGGTGCATGAGAAGGATGTAATTGGTATAACTCATCACCCACACAGAAATCTAGTCGCGACCTACGGAGAGGATTGCACGATGAAGTTGTGGAAGCCTTGAAAACCAACATCACGGTTTAGTTTTGTGTCTGAAACAAACCTTCCAAGGTTGATGTAATTTCTCCTGCAATATACTCATGAAGTTAAACTGTTACTATTTTCTTTTAACAAAATTCTCATGTGAGTTAAATTGTTTGTAGATTTGCACGAGGAAACAGATTTTCGTAAAATTTAATATAAAATTCAACTTCGAAATATGCATTAAGTTGGATAGAATAATAATGAGTGGGTTGATGAAAGGAGATCCACCGATTTTTTTATAATATGCGCTTTTCGTCACCCCTTACCTCAGCTAAAGGTTACACCGACCGCACTCCATTTTAGACTTGATGACTTATCAAATAAAATATGGTAAATTTAATTAGACATCACCCGATATATTTCTGAAAATAGAATATTTGAGTTTGCCTGAAATTACGTAATTATTTAAATAAAACTTATACTTTCAAAATCATAATATATGATGGTCAAAAATTGAGAAATTTGATTTCTTTTTAAAAAAATATTGTTTTGCAAAAATACGATTTTACAACTAAATGCAACTGAATACAGTTAAATGTAATAAATTTTATTTAGATTACTTTCGGTTGCAAATCTCACAAAAAACATTCAAAAATAGTACTAGTAAATTCAATAATTTCTCTTGATTTTTCTCCAAAGCGACATTTGAATACTACAAAAAAACATTTAAATATACGAAAACAGTGAAACGAATATTCGAAATAATTGTGCTACAGCTAGACACGTCCGTACAAAATTGGCCTATTTGGCTATTTGTTTATTCACAATTATGGTATGCATTGTATCCACGTCACAATTACCCCACCTGCACCTGCATATGCCTGTGTCGCACAAATATATTAATTAATCATATAAAAAAATAGATAAATCTATGTCCAAAATTAATAATATATCCAAATAAATTAAAAAAGTATTTGCCACGTGGAAAATAGAATCCCCTCTCCTCGCCTATAAAAGCACCCCTCCACCCCTATGCCTACCTTCTTTGGTCTCCGCTTTGTTTGCATCGCCTCCCTGTAAGTTTACTTCCCCTCTTCTCCTTACAGCTCTTTTTTATTTTATTCTATTTTAATTTTCTAGTTATTTCTTGTTTAGATAAATTAAATTTAGTTTTTTTTGGTTTTCTAGTTAATTTGTAGATCTAATTTGCTTGAATTTTGTTTATCATTTCTGCAGATTCAACTGTTAAATTGTGTTATTAATCAGAAATTTATATACATACCAGCCTCCGATGATCTTATAGTTTCGTGGTATTGTCTCTGCTGTATTTATTGAATCTGAACGATGATACTATGATTTTCGTGCGTCGTATTCGTATTCTTCATTCCTTCTCCGTTGTGTATCTGTATTTGCTCTACGTTTTTTCATAAAGTGGACTTACTAAGAAACCTTGGGAATAAAATCTCGAAAACAGTTCATTTAGCGAAACTACTCATTTTTAGCCGAAATATTACCCTGAGAATACGGCGATTGTATAAAGAATCATAAATTAAGTTAGAATTACGAGTTAAGTTGGATGGCATCTTCCCAAACACAAATTAGTTCGGGTTCTGATGGTGATCTACGTTATGCGAAGTTTGATGAGAGGAAGAGAAAGAGGATGATATCCAACAGGGAATCGGCTAGGAGGTCGAGAATGAAGAAGCAGCAGCGTGTTGATGAATTGTTTGGCGAAACGAGCCGGTTGCAGAGCCAGAACAAGGTTGTTACAGACAAGATTAATCAAGCTACGGATATGTTTGTGAGTGTTGCTTCGGAGAATAATGTGTTGAGAGCTCAATTGTCGGAGTTGAGTGATAGGTTGTATTCGCTCAACACGGTTTTGTCTATTGTGGAGGAGGTGAGTGGTCTTGCGATGGATATTCCACGGATGCCGGAACCGTGGCAGATACCGGATGCTTTAATGGAACCGTGGCAGCAGCCAATCACGGCATATGCTGATATGTTCAATTGCTGAATGCTGTTGCCATTGCTGGTGTTGTATTGTTAGTGTTGTGTGGTTATGGTGCAACCGTGCAAGTATGTTTGTGTATCGCTAGAAATCTGTTGTTGCTAAGTGATGAAACTAGATTGTGTTGTGATGTAGTGAATTATATAAATTTCAGTTAATAATGTATTGAGATCAGTATTATCTCTCTATCTTTACATTATGAGATGGTTGATTTTGTTTGAAAGGTTCTTTTGATGTTATGTTGGAATTTCAGTGTTGTTTATCGTAGTTGTATAGTAGTATTTGTAGAATAATGTTTGGACAATAACAAATGAAAGAAACATAGTAATAGACAGCAAGAAATAGAAACCTCAGAACAGTTGTGGACTAGGACAACCTTAAACAGAGTGTTAGCTTCTGTAATTGTCGGTACTAGATGCGAAGAAGGTTCATGTTTTAGTTGATAATTGATGAACCATGTTCAAACTCCAGACTGTGTTGGCTTTGCAGACGATCAAGTAAGTTTAGTTGATTATCGATGAACCGAGTTCAAACCCCAGAGTTTTTTCAAACCCCAGAGTTTTTTAGCTTTGGTTGTTACTTTGGTGTGACACCTCGTTTGCCTTGCTAAGATCTTATAAATATTTGGTTTAGTATAAAGCCTTTAGAGTTAGGAAAACAAACCCAATATCCACAGAGTCTCTGTATGCCTATTCACCTGTACACACAATAGATTCGATATGCAAAGTTGTTATAAAAACGTGTGTGTGTATGTGTGTGGGGAGAAGAATGTAAGGAAATTTAATCTAAAAAATAAAAAACAGAATTGTAAAACACAAATGAACCGATTATATTTTTATGATTCTTTAATATATTTTTTTTGTCACTTTAACCCGCTCTATATACACAATGTTGAAATTTTTCAATACTTTTATCTAAACCAATATATCAAAGATTTCACATATTTATGAACTCAGACTCAAATAACTGACAAATTAATCACCAAACTGTTATATTTGTTCTTTTTAATACTTCTTTCATCCCAATTAATCTGTCTTGTTTGAGGTCAAATTGACTTAACTTTGACCGTAAATTAGAACTCATTTTTTCATTATTTTGAGAAATTAAAAAATACATATTAAAGTAGATTAGATATACATTCTAATGATATAATTTTTATAATTGTTATCGATTACATATTAGGGACGAAGGGAGTAATATTCAAATATGTATAAAATCTAATAAAGAAATAAAATTGTGTTCATATAAATTTATTCGTTGTGTTAATAATATGATGTACAAGAACTCAATTCAGTCTAATTCTTTTATTATCATATGATCAAATACAAGTTTATTTATACAAAAAAAAAATTAGTGACAGTGCGATTATAAGGATTATAAGGGATGTATTCAATTCAGATATTGATTGATTAATAATAATATATGAATTTTACAAGATTGTTGATGATTTTAGATTTACGCTGATTTTTGCAGAGTTTATGTAAAATCTCGTAGAATTGATGTAGAGTTTCAGAGATTTTGAAAAGTTTCTCACAAATTCATCAAAATCTTATTGATTTTGGACGGATTTCAAACTTAAAAAAATACACTATCAAATCCATCAAAATTTATCATTTTATTAAATCAAAAAAAGTTCATAGATTGTTGAATACCACCAAATTTTAATGAATTTTTTAAAATCCAAATTGAATAACCCTATATTTCAAAAGATATTTTAAAATTCTAATTGAATACCCTAGATTTTAAAGACATTTTACAATTCAAATTGAATACTATCAAATTTTAAAGGATTTTTTTAAATCCAAATTAAATACCCTAGATTTTGAAAATTATATAGTATTATATAATAAGAATTATATAATACTAGCTTATATCCCGTGCGACGCACGGTCTTCTTTAATATTTTCTTATTTTTTATTTAGATTTTAGTTATTATATATAATTTGATAAAATTCTAATATATATACCGGATTTATAAATCTAACAATTTAATATCTAAATTTAATATATTCTTGACGTAATCTGTAGTAATATTTTAGATATTAAAATATAAAATATTTTAAAATAACAGATCTAATGATTCGTATTTTTTTACTCTTAAAAATCTAAAAAGGGACTCAAATGTAAATATCAAAATATGTGCTCGTGCAATATACCGAGTTTATTTGAATATACTATTACTTTTATTTTCATTAATTATCTCGTTTAAATTGAATGTTAAAAAAATTATAATAAACATGAATTTCATAAGTTTAATATAATAATATTACCAATATATCTGTCTTTTGCCGTGTTATTTTTAATTTGAACATGAGTTGTTAAAGTTAAAAAATATAAAACAGGTAATATTCTTAAAAAGACAATTAGTTACTTATTCACAATTATATAAATTATATTACTTTTTTTTATATATGTCGTCTGCATTATTTTTAGAAAATTAGTTGTTTAAGTTAGAAAATATAAAAGAGGTAATGTGTTTTAGCTGAAAAGAATAAATAGTTATTTATTAATATTTATATAAAACAATATTACCATTGTATATTTATTTTGCATGTATTATATTTAGAAGATAAGTTGTTTTAGTTAGAAAATATAAAACAAATAATGTGTTTTAGCTGTCGGTTATAAATATATAATAATATTACCATTTTATATATATGTTGCCCGTCTTATTTTTAGAAAATGATTTGTTTTAGTTAAATAAATATATGAAATATGTAATATGTTTTAGCTGAAAAAGGTAATTGGTTATTAATAAATTGGTTTCCATATATGTGTATTTAGAAGATGAGTTGTTTTATTTAAAAATATAAAAATAATATGTTTTAGCTGAAAAAGGTAATCGTTTATAAATATATAATAATATTACCATATTATATATATGTTGCCCGTTTTATTTTTAGAAGATGAGTTGGTTTAGTTTAAAAATAATATAAAATAGGTAATGTACTGAAAAAGGTAATTGATTATTAATAAATTGGTTATAGATAGGCCCGTGAATCGGCCCAAATACCGACCGACCGACCGACCGACCAAAACTTTTAATGTTTCGTCTTTAATAATATAGTATAGAAGAGTAGCAGAGATAATAAGAGAAATAAGAGTTCGACTCCCCTCAGTGATATATTAAATAAAATATTTATATTATGAGATTTAAAGATAATATCACAATCATATACTCCCAATAATAACATATTTAATATTATATTTATATTATTTATTGTAAACTTTAATTAATTACGTAAGGGAATTTTTGTATTTTAATTTCAAATCTCAACACAAGGAAGATATTAAGAATGTACGTGTCTTTGCTATCTGTTCTCCTGCAATTGCCAGCTTCTTCCAACTGCCTTCGCGTGTTGTGACATGTAGCTAATAGTCAGATACAAAACCATAACAATTGCAAACTCTATTTGCTGTGCAGTGTACACAGAGACGCGTCGTATTACAAATCAAATAATTTGTCATTTTTTAGATTTATAAATAAGAGGGGTATATAAAGAATATCATCACAACGACATAACATTTCAACTTTTATAAAATTTAATTTGTTAATATTAGAATTATAATATCTAACAACAATTAAACTTAACAACTCTTTAAAGGTAAAACACCTTTTTTTGACCAAAATACCCTGCTTTTAATATCCATCAAAATACATATCTAATCACTCAATTAAATATCTTGGCAATTATTTGTTTTCCTGCTCTTATCAAACATTACATCTGTATATATTAACAAATTTTGACATTACATCTATAGATATTGAAAAAAAAAATCTGAAAATATATCTTTCGCAACACATACATAATAAACTTAAAAGGAGCTCCAAATGTAATCAAACTTTCCCATAAAAACACTATTTAGAGCAACTCCAATGCAACACTATAACATCAAAATGGTGGAACTTTTGGTGTAAAACCCGCTTCAATGCAATATTATAATAGTGTAGAAATTACACCAAATGAATAGTGTGACATCAAATTTGGTATCAAAAGTACATTTTGTAATTTTTACATCAATTTGACGTCTTTCATATTGCCTATTATACCCTCGTATTAGTTAACAAACACAAATGATTCTCTTCATACTCTATTTATATCCTATTATATGCCAAATAAGATATTTACTTTGAAAAAATAAAAACCAACATGTTTTCTTTTAGACTTTTAATGTAAGATAAAGTGTGGATCGATTGGAGTTGTTTATATAGTTGGTGTTATTTTAACACTAAATTAATGTAAAAGATACACCATTTTAGTATTACGGTGTTAAATCAAAGTTACAAAACTTAGAGTAAAAAAGAGCAAAACAACCCAATATTTAACATAATATTTCATTCTCCACGTCTCCAAAAACTATAACAAAAGTTTAAATTTCAATATCTAGCCCGTAATTTGCACCGTTGAGCCAACACCTGAAGTCTAAATTAAGCACGTAATCTGCGTCTTAAGTCTAAATTAAGACATCTGAAATCTATAATCTCCGGCAACATATATTGTAATGTCAATGGGAAAACCAAAATTAGCATCCAATATCAATCCTTCCATCTGCATTAAGAAAACAAAATACGATAAGTTTTGATTATATATCATCTGCATGGCACATATAAAACATAACAAGTTAATCAATATATGACAGTAACTTATATATAATAAACGTAAGATGAATTTTATCAAAATTTTGGTCTATATACTACCAAACCAATAAAGACAGTTGATTTTAAAATAAATGAATGAGAACCGTTAAATCTAATATTCAAAACTGCATTAGATTGTTAGTCGAATTATATTTAAATACTTAAAAATGTATTTTAACAAAATAAATAAAATATGAGTAGGTTTTCTAAGTTGAATAGAATTTCATGTAAAAAATTGTTACTTTATTTTCTCTTACATTTTTAGAGTATTTTCAGTTGATTATTAACTGTTAAACCATTAATAAAATAAAATTATTTTGTGAGATTCGCGTGTACCGTGAAATCGTTCAAATTTGATTTTTAGAACTTAAGATAAAGTCAAAATAGTAAAGTTTGCCGTCTAAATCTAATAAAAAATAATATTTTATTACTTTTAACTCAAACTTGGTTATTTGTTTCTCTATTTTTTTTAAATTTAGATATTAATTATTTTTTAATAAAATATTAAAATTAATCTAATAAAAATATAATTCCATATAAAAATATATTAATATGCAAATAAAATTTTGTAAATTATTTGAATGATTTTATAGTCAGTGCGAAACTTACAAAATAATCTTCAATCGACTGATGTTTTACAATTATTATCTAACTAAAACTATCCGGAAACTGAAAATAAAAGAAAGTTACGAATTTAACATTAAGAATTCTATCAATTTAAGAAACATACAGTACTTATATTTTGTTTATGTTATTAAAATATACTTTTTAATTTTGAATATAATTTTATTAACAATCAAAGACACTGTCTAAAATTAAATTTAACGATTCTCATTTATTTATCTTAAAATTTAATGATCATTATCATTTTAATGGTACATGACCAATATTACACTTATTATATCCTAATTATTAGTAGGCCTAAAAAAATCCTAATTATTAGTAGAATTATGTTAAATACAAAAAGTTTATTTTAATAAAATATATGAAATATGAGTGGTTTTTCTAAGTTATAGAATTCTTAATGTAAGTTTCGTGTTGGATATAAAATTATTCAAATTTGATTTTTAAAACTCAAGAGAGAGCGCAACGAGTAAAGCAGCGTTTAAAACATGACAGCTGTTAATTTTTCTAATTTATTTTAATTCCAATATAATTGATTTGTTAATAAAAAAATCTTAAATTGAATAGATAAAGATCTTCTTTAAAAGTTCAATTTTCCCCCTAATTTAGTTAATATAAATGACGTAATTTTTTAGTTTATTTAAATTATTCTAATCAATAAAAATATTTTATTATATTTGGTTGTTACCGGGGCCTGATATAAGGATTCTGCGATCAATAATTACAGAGAAATATCAAAATTAAGATATATATTAAATAAAAATAAAATATTAATATACAAATAAAAGATACTAAACATTAAAATTAATTTGTATATTTTATCCTATATAACTTACTATATCATGCATAATTATATTTTATTGTATAAATATATCCTATTAGGGATAATGAAATGGTATTACTATAGATTAAAACTATAGATTAAAAGATGGATGGATATTACTATAGATTAAAAGATTGATATCTACAATGTATTAAATAAAATAGTTATAAGTGGAAATCTACCGCTATGCTAAAAATTCTATAATAACAATGATTACAAAAATAATTTAAAATTACTATAAAAAGTCAATATTTCAAACTCATTAACAACATATTTAAATATGATATCTAAAACTTCAAATATATTAATATATATTAACATATTTAAAAGTTCGAATCACATGAATAATGTATAAAATATAATATTTAAAACTTCAAATTATTAACAATATATTAGAATTTAAATATCATCGATAACATGTTAATATCTAATATTTATATTGTTAAGTTTAAGAACTTTTAAAATAAAAAAAGTATTACTTATTATTTTATTATTTGTTCTAAAATAATATAAACCTAATAAATAAATTTTATATTAATATCCTAGTAATATATACGTATAAAGAACCGTGTGAACTAAGGAGAAAATGCTCTCAATGTCACAATTTGAAGAAAAATGGTCCAAAATATCATAATCTGAACAAATGGCACAAAATATCACTCTAAAACACCACTTTAACCGGTATTAACTAAAATGTATAAACGTCTAGCATTTTAACAAGTTTTTGAAAAAAATATACTGAAAACGCAAGTTAAAGTGATGTTTTTGTAATCAAAACGCTAATTTAAGTTGTGTTTTCAGGTAAAAACGCTACTTCAAGTTATGTTTTAAGTCCAAAACGCTATGTTTTCAAGTTCCGGTCAAAACCTACTTTAAGTGGTGTTACCCGATTTATTTATTTTTTTAAATTTGCAAGGTTCAAACGTTAGACGAACTAGCGTTTTTAAAAAAAATGAAAACACATGATATTTAGGATCATTTTTTCCAATTATGATATTTGGAGCAATTTATCTTAAAATACTCATCACCCCGAACTAAACTAGTTCAATAAAATTTTTCAAAATCTCAATTGAATACGCCCCTTATCTAAAAAATTACTTTAACGTTTCAATTGAATAGTGATATGCAAAATTCGTGAAAACAAGTAAAGAAAAACTAGATGCAAATTTCACGGGGATTTTTTTTTGTTAAACGACGTCGGATCACACATTTGAGAAATGATCGGAAAGAGTTAGTTGTACGCCAATGTTGAGTGATCGATATGTAGGAAACACACATAAATCACAGTGAAATTGGTCTAATCCAGTCACAAAAATGGAGGGAGATGAGGTGCCATTGGATGATAAGGCCAAGAGAATGAGAGATCTCTTATCAAGTTTTTACGCTATAGATTCTCCTTCGTCTCGTACTACTAATGCAACTGTTGGTCGTGCACCCTCGACTAACGCATCTGGGAGATACGCCACACTTGATACCATCAACACCGCCTCCTTCGATGCCGATCGATACATGAATCTTCTAGTAACTTCCGATTTCTAAATGTACTTTTGTTTATTATGTACGATCACGAAATGTAGGTTAGACATAATTTGTGCACATGAAATGTATTTTATTTATGTGAATTGTTTTGGTGTAACAAATCATTTTAGCCGAAGAAGAACTCTAGTTTTCGTACAGTAGATCATTTTAGGCTTTATGTGAGTTAGGATTGCGCAAATTGTAGGGTAATGAAAACCTCTTAATTGGAAAAGGAAGTGAAATTCAAGCTGAAACTAAGGTTGACAAGAACAAAAGATAATGTTGGTTGATTTCTTGACATTCTTTCGTCTTTAGGGTACACTGATGTTTGATTCATGACATTCAATTCTTACCTTTTTGTCAAGGCACAAAAGTCGAATTTGGATAGTTTGCTTCAGCGGCATTTGGAAATGGCTGCTGAGATAAAGAGTCTTGACACTGACTTGCAAATGTTAGTGTATGAGAATTATAACAAATTTATCAGTGCTACAGATGCAATTAAAAGGTTGGGACAAGCCTTATACTGGATAACTTTGTTTCAGTTTTCTGCTCTTTAGTGTTTGCATTGTCCAGGTTGATGAAAATTGAATGGTCTCTTTCAGAATGAAAGGTAATATTGTGGGCATGGAAGTCAACATGGAGCAGCTCTTAGAAAAGGTGTTACAGAAAGCGGAATGTTTTTTTTTAGCTTTTATCCTTATTTGAAGCAAGCCATTGCAATGAAATTAGTAGTTTGGTCCAAAATTTACATTTTTTATTGCAGATAATATGCGTTCAATCTAAAAGTGATGGGGTGAATAATTCTCTTCATGGGAAGAGAGATCATATAGAGAAAATGCATCGTACACGTAATCTTCTGCGTAAAGTTCAGGTAGATTTGAATCATGTGCCTACACCTATCACTTTCCGGCTATGTTATATAATATCACCCAGAGTTACTACTTGAGGGGAATAGAACTTTTGTTTCAAAGAATCAATTGTTGCATCTGAGTAGAAGAAACAATTCCGATATACTCATGTGCCTACTTGCTCCTCTGTGAATCTGGCGCACTTGTAGCTTGCATTGCACCATTTATTTAGATAAATACTGGCATGTTCTTGGAAATTTACACCAACAAAGCAAATCACTTTAAAATTCCTATCAGTTTGCAAACTCTTTGGCTTGAATTATATTTTCTTGAAGTTTATTGTCTAGTGGCCGATGTGTTTTTCTTGTAACATTTGCTTTAGGTTTTGCAAATTTGGTGTTGGGCCATGTGTTTAATTATACAAATATTGTTTTCTGTAAAATTCAGTTCATATATGATCTACCTACTAGACTTGGGAAGTGTCTCAAATCTGAAGCCTATGCAGATGCTGTGAAGTTGTATACTGGAGCCATGCCAATTTTTGAGGTTGCCAGTTTCTTTCCACTTCTTTTATTTACAGTTTCATTAGGAAATTTAATATAAAATCTTCATCCACTGACTGAAAGATGATAATTGCATTTAAATAATGAACTAGGCATATGGGGACTCATCATTTAAAGACTGTAAGAGAGCTTCGGAACAAGAAGTATCTAAAATTATAAAAATCTTGCAGGTAAGTAAACTTGTACAATTTTTTTTCCCAGATATATACTATCTTTTTTGTATCAGGATATGCAGTCACAAACTACTTAACTATTAATTTGACTTCAGCAAACTCTTCTAACAGTTTGAGTACACAAGAAAAGAAGCTGTATATGATGGTAGGTAGTTTTTATTTTTTATTTTTTATCAAATCCTTGCAAATGGTTGAAGACCCTGGAAAAAAAGAGCCCATTTCCTTACCTTAAAAGTGAAAAATAGAAGTAATCACTTCAAAGTTTTCTTATAAGTAAAAGTTATATTTTTTCCTTTAAAAGTCATTATCCGCTTGCAAAGTTTGACTGTTAATCTGTATGCGTTATCAAAACCCAAAAAATGACAAATAATATTCTAAAAGTTAAGTATGGAGATGGTAATTATTCCCAGCATTGTGGTTCAACTTGCTTGCTTATCACATGTCGTACAACACTCATGTCATACAACACTCATGAGTCATTTTTCTGGAGTGTGTTATCCATTTAGAATTGATCTCACTTCCTTTACTATCACAAGGGGAGGGGATAGAGAAATCGGCTCCCCATATCTGGGGCCGAGTCTTAAATCTTCCTGCTTGAATGGGATAATGCTGTATTTCCCCAAAATCATAAGTGGGAGAAAATGAGAACTTGCTGAATCTGTGAAACTAAACTTATGTATACAATACACTTGCAAATACCTGATACTCTTTGTGATGGGTAACTAATTTTAAATTTTTCCTAATAGAAAATTGTTTCTCAGGGGAAAGTATTTGCCGATTCTGAGTCCATACAGGCAAGAGCCGAAGCTGTGATGCTTCTAAATCAGTTGAATTTCCCAGTATGTAGTCCAGTTTCTCATTTCTGTTACATTCTCACTTGTTTTTTAATCTACAACTAATAATCTCTCAAAAATGCCAAATGGCCTTGGTTTACATGCACCATATACATATGCGTCAAGGTGTTACAAGTTTTTTTTTGCTTCACAGGTTAACCATTTGAAAGATAAAGTACTTGAAAAGTTGGAACAAGTACTTGTGGATATGAATCTCGAGTCCGGAGAAATAGCTCAATTTAAAGATGATTCCGATGAATCCTCTAAAGGAGAAATCATTCCCGAATTAAGTCCAAAGAATTCTGAAGGGGTAAGTGAGAGAGCTCGATCTCATTCGTTAAGTAAAATTTGACACTGGTAGTAAAAGCCAGGTTCTTACAAGAATTCGTTCGTGGCAAGGGTTATTATCCTCTCCCTCCCTCTTAGGACCAAAGGTCATGGGTTTAAACCCTCACCCCCCTCCCCACATATTTAAAAACTAAAACATTGAAATTTAGAGTATGTGTATTGTAAAACACCCCCCCCCCCCCCCCCCACCATTCAGAAAAAAGATTAAAAAACCTGGTCCTTCAATCCCTGTTCACAGCATTTTACTGCATGGTAATCTTGGTTTGTTTAAGATGCTGGAGGCTGAGGTTGGCTTGGGAGCGACTTGGGTGAACATTTCATGGTTCGGATAGAAGAAATGATAGACGTCTATGGGTATTAATGATAATAATTGATAATTTAGGTATAGGGGAGAGTTTTGTAGAAAGAACAGGCATACGGGCGATAGGCTACAGAAAGTGAATTTTGTTAGTTCCATATAAAAGACTACAAATTTAATATCTCTGTGATACAGATGAAAAACATGTTTATCTAATTTTTATGCCCTCGTGCTTTTTTGTGCTCCAATAATTTCCATAACCCAGATTCATCACTAAAACTGTAACTGCAATACTTTTTGCTTCAATCCTATTTAGTTAATGAACATACCCAGTAAGTCGCTGTATATATCCAGTATAGTCCGAGATCGGAATGGGCTGCAAGAATCATCAAGTCATTAACTAATAAGCTCCAGTGATCTGGTTTTTTCAATTTAAGTTGCAGATGACATTTAAATTATAGACAAAACTAGAGTTAATTTAATGAAGATCTAATGTAGACATGTAGTTATACCTTATTATAAGTGTGTACCGGCTTGCTCTCTTTAAAACTAGATGCCCGATTTGGACTTTTAGAAGGCAAATCTACTGATATTCTGTTACAGAAATAAGATATCTTTCATTCGAAGCAGCTGGTATTACTACATACGCAGTTTTCAATTGCTATGTAAGCATTAATTAGAACTGGATTGATGTATTATTTTGATTTTGAAACAAGTCAAGCTGACTTGCAAAAGTCAAAAAGGCCATGTACTTTTTGGTAGAGAGGGTATTTAACGAATGCACACAAAAAATGTCCTCGTAAGATTAATGTTTATAAGAGATATCTGCCAGTGGATGACTTTAGAATATCCAGACTCCCAGGTATTTGGAATTTATAACTATTAGCCCCTTACTAATAAATCAAAAATCTGTAATATATCTTTGGTACTTCTGCATTGGGTATTTTTCAAATAAAGAATTTCAAAGGCCTTAATCCCTGAACCCTTATTCACATCACTGATGCAGCTCTTGGGCAAAACTTTTTGTCATATAGAGTATAGTACAGAAAGCAGTAGGGGTTGAATTGCTTAAGGCATGTTTGAAGGTATCAATGTAGCATACCGTGATCATGTGTTACTGAAGGAATGATATACATAATTCAGGCATGTTACTGATGTTGAAGTAGTCAGCGATGGAACATATATACGCACTTTTATTCTTCGTTTTACTTTCTGTTTCATTTTGGGTTCTTTTCATACTTGTCCTCATGTCCTGTAAAGTGTCAGTTACCATTTTAAGTGAGCTACCATAAATGTCCTTTTTTTTCCTTATATTTAGGTGTCAACTAATGACTTTGTCGAAGCTGTTCGTGCTTACAAAGTAATATTCCCTGATTCCAGAGAGCAGCTAATCAGGCTTCTGAAGGCTTTAATACTGAAGTATGGGCGACTATATTTGTATAACTGCTCTTAGAGAATATAATCTTTGTTATCTTGGGTTCAATGTTCATTTTTCATTTCCCACTACTATCTATCTGAAAATATTGGCATCTGAATTATCCAGGCACTTTGAAGTCACCCAAAGACGCATCAACAAACAGATTTCTTCAACAGATCTGTTAGAAATGCTACGTAAGTTTTCTTTCCTGTTTCACAAGTCTTATCTTGAATGAGAACCTACGTAGTTCTTTCGGAGTACCACTGTGTACATGTTATTTTTAGCATTCTCGAATTGCTCATGGCTATATTCGTCCACTGTAGGAAGGATATCTCTAAGTTTTTATTGCTGCGCTTCATATCAATTTACATATCGATACCCTTAAAGGTCTACGATGTAAGTGCTCTTGATAGGGGCAGTCTTAAAGTACTAGGATAAAGATCTCGTCAAAGGTTGATAGGAATGGAGAACTCATCGATTATGTTCTACCACAGACTCAATTTTTCATATTCTTACCTTTTTTTTCCACTTGTTCCTCCTTGTAAAGAAAAGTGGGAAGTGTAAAATTATAAACATTAGATGATGCTTCTTGCAAGTATGTGATCGACCAGAATAAAATATCTGCAACCAAAACTCGCACATACGAAGATAAGATTACTTAAGCCATTTACTTGGTCAGCACTTCTTCCTGCTGTATGTGTGACAATTAAAAACATCAATAAGTTTTATACGTAAACTATAAACAAGTGCATACAAGCCCCATAAACAAAAAGCTGGCTGCTTAAGCCTGAACCACCCTTTGTCAGAGTATACAAGAGCTCCTGACTTCCATTTTTAAGTTTTGTACGTAAATTTTATATCAAGTCAGGAACCATCACCAAGACCAAGATGAAACTCGTTCGATGGATATTACTAAGTTGATCCCAGGTTAATTGCTTGATAATCCAACATGACAAAATTTTAAGAGCTGTATTGCTTTGATTAACTTCACATCTTTGATTATTGCATCTACTTTGTACGGCAGCAGCTAAAGATTTTCAGATCAAGTTAAAACTTGTATTTTTAGGCCCATAATTGCATTCAATATTTGATTTTTCATAGTCTGAGTTAGTTTACTATAATGCTACATTGTTTCTTGGTCATTAGCGGGATGTGAAGATATACTATATGATCCTGCTAATCCCTCCTAAAACCTTGAGGTTGGTTTTAGGAGAGCTTTAACAGGGAAAAATAGGCATCGGTAGTTTTAATTGTTGCAATCTGACTGCAAAAAAGCATAACATCATTACAGGTGGTATTTGGACTAATGTGCTCGTGATGGATGAAACTTTGCCTGAGGCTGCTTTTCCGGAGTTTTCTTTAAAGGTTTCCTTGTCACATTTTAATTATAATCAAGTTAGAAGTTGGTTGGAATATTATTAAAAGGAAGTGTTTACACAGTATGTAAATAAATTTGACTAATTAGGCTCTGTTTCTGGGATGTAACCTATAGGAAATTAGGGAGTATTAAATAAGTTCTCTAAAGAACTTATATCATGTTTCCTCTTTCATACTAAATTGGTAATGTTCATTTACAATTATTCTAAATTGGTAATGTTCATTTACAATTCTTAAAAGAAATTTAACATGTCAGTTCTTTACAATGTCAGGCTGCCCGTGTTGCTGTCGAGCACTTCATTACTATTTCATTTTCACGTCTTCTACTTAATATCTCTGGTTAGTTCACCTGTATTTTAAGTATCATACTTGCATTTTGTACAATTTTGATGCCTTCTTCCGAACATTTTGCCAAGGAAAAATGATATAAATTTATAATGTTTTTTCTGTACCATTTTTTATATTAACAATTTATTTTAAAATTTAAGTCAGAAATAATGGTCTTTTTATAATGTTTTTTCTGTACCATTTTTTATATAAACAATTTATTTTAAAATTCAAGTCAGAAATAATGGTATTTCTTGAGTGATGTTCAACAACTTGATTCAGTTGGTTGTTTTCTCATGGTCCAGACGTTTTTTATGATCATGTTGCTTTACCTTGTATAACTATAAAAAATATTTGTCAGTATCTGCAATAATATACATGATTAGTATGATAATTATTGACAAAGAAGTAACTAGGGTTTGGACTGTTACTTTTTGGTTTTTGCCTCGTATAATAATTTTTTAGATCAGTTTTCTCAACTACAACATATATGTGGGATCAATCAGTTAATGATTGTTTTCTTTATATGTTTCTATGAGATTTTTATTTTTAATTGTATTTCATTGGCAGAACCTCTTACAAAACTCCAAAGTAGGCAGAAGGGGGGTCTAGAAGAGGAATGCTCTTTTGAGGGTGCCCTAGCAGCCAGTAAAAAGTCTGTAATCCAAGACAGTATGAGTGTCTTACTGGTAACTAATGAGCTTGCTTGATGGCTACATCTTACATTTTTGTTGCTTCAGTACAAGACCATATCTTTGGACAGTTTATGCTTTTGACATTTCTATTCTCCTCCTATCTTCCTAGCATTCTCCGAAAAAACTTTATTATGCACTATGCAAAATTATGCATTCTACTTATACCTAATACCGGATTAGAGAAGTGGGAGTTAAAGGCCTCTCAGGATGGGCTAATGTTTAAAATATTTTAACCAAAATGTTTCAAATAGGAAAGAGATTACTGGTTTTCTATTCTTATGTAATAACAAACCATCTTGCAGCCCAAATTAGTTGGATAGATATCATTTAACTGATCTGAAAGCACTTGATATAGACAGAATTGTGCTTGCTAGAGTCTTTAGGAACATGACCTTGTATTCTGGTGATATAACAACAAACTGTTAGTGCTGCAGAACACTGAACCTTACTAATTATCTGGCAAAGGCCTATCTGCATCTAGTGTCAGTACGAGATGGATTTAATTAAGCTTTGGAATGATTTGATCCCAATATTGACATGCTTTATCAAATATTGCAGTACTTTTTCCTTTCTGCGAATGCTTAAGTTGCAGAAACATTGAGACAAGAAGTACCAAATAATAGTTAATCCTTGATCATATTTCATTTTTCTTTTTCAGTTACAAATTATTAGTTATTTGTTTTCTTTAGTTTTTTTAACTTTCTTATGTACTATTTCTGATTTTTATCACTTAAATATAGATTAGGCTACAAACTAGTGTTCTAAATTATTTAATTGTTTATTCAAGGACTTCCGTCAGCTTCTTGAAGAAAATCTGGGCCTGCTTCTGAATTTGAATAAATCGATTATTGAATGGGTACATCGAGGATTTCAAAACTTGTTCAAGAAAATTGATAATCACTTCCAATCATTATCAGGATTAAACACCTTGGCTGAAGGAGTTTCGGAGGGTTCCCAGAGTGACAAAGTGCTTCCTGGGCTTGTTCTAGTGATGGCTGAACTCTCAAAGTTCATTGAACAAATTGCCATACCAAGAATTACCGAGGCAAGTTCTGTAATAGTAACTTGTTTTGTATCAAGTGTTTAAGATGTGTTACCACAGTACTAATTCTTCCAAGTCCAAAAAACCTACTTCAAAATTTTTAATGTGAACTTTTCAGGAGATAGCGGTTTCTTTTTCTGAAACTGGTGCCAGAGGATATAATTCTGGACCTGCTTTTGTTTCTGAAGAAATTTGTCGTACTTTCCATTCAGGGAGTGAAAAGTTCTTGCACCTTGTATGAATTCCAAAACCTATGTTTCTTTACTTATTAGTTTGCTTATATTGTTCAATATTTGTCTAATCGAAAGACTGTTAACTTTTACCTTTTCCCGTACTTTCGGAACTATTCAGTGCTGTCTTGATAAATTTTAAAACTGGTCAGATTGCTACTATAATTTGACAGAATACGCTATTTCAATTGCAGACCAAATTATCTATTGATGTCTAAATGTCTGCATGTATAGTTTGCTATCTGATTTTCACGTATCACAGTTGCTGGTGCCAGGTTTAGGTGCTCTACAATATTTAACTTCCCTTATGGTACACTAATATTGGCGGAAATCTAGAAATCTTGAAATGGATGGTTATATGAAAATGGAATATCGGGTAAATTTATGCATTGTCGGATTAGATTTACAATTTAATGGAATTGATGCTCTACTTATTCCCAAGCTTAACATGAAATCAAGTTTTGACTGCATCAAAATTTTTATCACGCCTTTACCTATGTGGTTTTTAGTTGTACATGTAGGTCTGTTAGGACCAGATCTTACCTGCTCTAATATAATAGTAACAACTCTTTTATTGATAAACACACACACTAAAAACATGATAATTAGGTGGTTTTCGAGAGACCACCTGCTCTCCACAATATCGGTGGTATTCGAGAGACCACCCACTCTCCACACACTCTTCAATCAATCTTATTTTCTTGATACCTCAATCATACAGAGGGCTTCTTTATTTATAACCCTAACATCAACTCACAATCCCTAAATTAAAGCTGAAATATTTTAATTCCCACCATAATTATTCAGATTTGTAACTGAATTATGAATTATTATTTTTATTATGTTTCCTAACATTACTCCCCGCCCAAACTTGAACCTTGTCCTCAAGGTTCAAATAAATTGTTCCATCAGTATTTGTTCTTCTTCTTCTTCTTTTTCCTTTTTCTTTCTATTCCAGAACCTATGACTCACCACCAATACTTTCTTACATTCCTCCCAGTTGCAAGAAGGTCCTTGACACTCCTTGCAATAGTACAAGAACAAAAGATCGGTTTTCAAGCATACTACAATTGGCCAAAGCTTCTTTGTTGGTGATGAGAGATTAATAAGTTCAAAATATTTTTCAGCCTCTAATGACCAACTTTCTAGTTTTACGCCTTCGAACACGACTGTGTTAAGTCTTCGTGATAATGAGTCCATGGATGCGCTTGAAGTTGGAGAGACATCAAACAAACAAGTCTCTTGTTCTTTGCTATTGCCACTGGGAATCTACCGGAGTCTGCTCTATAACCTCCAATATTGGTGGCTGTTGTTGAGTCACTTCATCTAACCGTTTGACAAGTGCATCCACTTTTTTAACCAAAACAAGGATAGTTTCTCCACGTGATGAAATTTTGTCTATTCCTGCTTGAAGTTTTCCGAAACTACTCCCTTGAAAATCTGATTTAAGCTCTCTATCATTCGCTTGTACCACCTTCGGCTTCTCCTTCGTTTCGTGGACTCGATTCTCTACCCGTTTCAAACCTTCCATTGTCCCAAGAGCAAAAATGCTCTGAAACCACTGTTAAGACCAGGTCTGACCTGCTCTAATATAATAGTAACAACTCTTTTATTGATAAACACACACACACTGAAAACACGATATTTAGGTGTTATTCGAGAGACCACGTGTTCTCCACAATATTGGTGGTATTCGAGAGACCACCCACTCTCCACACACTCCTCAATCAATCTTATTTTCTTGATACCTCAATCATACAGAGGGTTTCTTTATTTATAACCCTAACATCAACTCACAATCCCTAAATTAAAGATGAAATATTTTAATTACCACCATATCCTCCCTTTTAAATCCGTAATCGATGCACACACTGGTTATTCAGATTTGTAACTGCTTTATTAATTATTATTTTTTTATGTTTCCTAACAGCGTCATGTATCATTTCTGAATATGATTAACAAGTTATTGATCAGTTTAATTATCTTTAATAAATTATGCAACTCTGAACTTTGATGTTATAACAGAATTCTTTCCTCTGCAATGGTTTGAGATGTTGAATAATATTATAGTATTAGAGTATAAGATTTTGTTGGGGCCTTCCTCACACCTTAAGGTTTTAGAGCGACTCGGATACATATTTGTTGGTTAAGCAGAGCTTATTATGGTTTGAAATTATTAGTAAGTTAACTAATCCAATAAGTTATATCTTTAGATTAATGATTAAGTTATACAATATGAGAAGATTAATTTTTGGTCATATAAGAGCTTATACAGTATATACTTTTTATTCATTCCTTCTGTTTCTTTGGCACCTGGAAAGCAAGCACAGTTCTGCATATAGAAGTCTTAAGTGAAATGTTTATGTGAGATTTAAGGGATCAGTCAAAACTGGGCTATATCTTGAGATGCACAATGTATAAAACTGAAAATGTTACTATAAATAATACACGTGGTGTCATGACAGCTGATCTTGTCTATTTTGTCGACAGTATATAAAAATGAGGATGAAAAAAATATCAGCTATATTGAGGAAGAGGTTTACCGCACCAAATTGGGTCAAGGTGGGTATAATCAGGTTGGGCCTTTGGGAACATATATAGCTAAGCAAATCAGTTTCCCTAGTTACAATTTTGTTTTTTTGCAGCACAAAGAACCTAGAGAAGTTCATATGTTTGTTGATCTTTTACTTCAAGAGGTAAGCAAGTGTTTTATTCTTGTACATATTATGTTTCTATGTGTTCCTTAATTCATCATTAGATTCACTTATTTTTTCTCAACACATGTTCAATGGTGATACCTTTTGAGATCCGAATGCAGCTCGATACTTTCCAGTCTTTAATATCTCATGTGCCTAAGGTTACCTCATGTGGCAGTTGAAAGTAATAGGGAACAAAGTCAAGCAGATTTTACCTCAAGGACCACCTCATAAGCATCGACATACAGACAGCAATGGAAGTGGCAGTTCATCACTCAGCAACTCATTTAGTAATGATAAAATGAGCAAATCTAATCCGCACAGAACCAGGAGCCAGCTTCTAGAAACTCATCTAATAAATTTATTTAAGCAAAAGCTGGAAATATTCACTAAAGTTGAACATACGCAGGTACAAGAATTATTTTTTTAGAGAAACAACTTATATTGGCAATACAATCTAGACTCAGATGTATAGTCAACTGCAGGAATCAGTGTATTCAACTATTGTAAAACTTAGCTTGAAAAGTTTGCACGAGTTGGTCAGGCTCCAAACATTTAACAGGAGCGGCTTTCAGCAAATTCAATTGGATATGCAGTTCTTAAGGTCTATTTTGAAGGAAACTGCTGAAGATGAAGCTGCTGTTAATTTCCTTCTTGATGAGGTATTAGAAAAAATAAAATTCATTGGCTAGCTATCCCTTATAATTTGCTCTTCTGGATTTCTATCTATTCTTAGGACCATCCTCTTACGAACAATACAAATTTGACCCGAATTATAATTTATCCTATGGAAAATCTGCACTGTGTGCTCCATCATTTCTAGTATTAATAAATGTAGTAAACTGAAGTAGTCGATCTGTATACCAAAATAAAAATTGTTGATCTGAGTTACGTACAACTTTCAAATAAGAAAGTGTCGTAAAGATGTTCATATCTTGTTGAGCAGGTAATTGTCGCAGCAGGGACACGCTGTCTTGATCCAATTCTTTTGGATTCCCCGGTCTTGGACAAACTGATACAGACAAAGTTGACAAAGAATTCTGAACAAAGTGAAGTTTAGTACATGAAATTGTGAATAGCCAGCCCTTCAAAAGTTGCGTTTCCAGACTACTAGAGTTATGCAGGAATGCATTACTGAAGTGACTTGATATATGAGGGTTTTCAGAAGTTGCATAAAGCATGACTTGTTTTCCACCTTAGTTGCAGAGGAGATAAATATTCTTGAATTTTTTTTTTGGATTAATTCAAAATAAAATTTTGACTGCGGCATTCATTTAGATCATGTAAACTGATTTGAGGGGGAGTTGGATGACAAAATTCAATTCATTATTCTTATGGTGTGTTTGGTTGGGATAAATAAAAATGAAAGGTTTGGAATGAAATTTGTATTATAATACGTGTGTTTGTTCATAGCTCATTCCTTCCCTCGTTTCATTCACAATTATCTATATCAAAAATCAAATGTCCCATGCTGAGAAGTAAATACTCCGTTCATTACAAATTCTATGATAATAATTTGCATTCACCTATTTTTTTTTAAATATTCTCTCCAAACTCCACGAGTTTCCATTAATTTTACTAATGTCATTTCATTACATTTCATTCTTCTCAACGAAACACAACATTACTTCTTACCATTATACAAGTCTATCATGCTACAGGTATTGCAAAGATATTTTCAGCAAATTTTTTCTATAAACTAAATTTAACATTTTCTTATTATATTCAATGATATAATAATATAATTTTTTGTATTGGATAACCATACCTCTTTGGTGAATCAGCATCTCAACTTTTATGATTGTGAAAAAAAATTAAATTAATATTTTACAGTTGCTTTAAAATTGTTATTTGTGTCATTTTTTTTTAGAAAATGTCAATCCTTAACATTTTTTCCTCTAATTTGTTTGTGATAAAGCGGGAGAAAAAAAATAATTTATTCTTAATATAGTAAACAATATTCACATACGGTTTCAAAATAATAAAAAAGCATTTATAATGGGAAATTCACTCTAGAGAAATATTAGAAAAGAAAGGCAGTAATCAACAATCTTTTAAGATAAACAAGATAATGATAGTTTTTGGTGTAAAATCTGGAGGATTAAAGCCCCTCCTAAGGTGCTGAATTTTCTATGGAGATCCTTGTCAAATTGTCTTCTAACTAAAGTTATTCTTGCTCGGAAGAATGTATCAGTTAATTGCATATGCCCTGTGTGTAAGGCTAATGATGTAACAATTGTTCGTACTCTAGTGTTTTGTCCAGTGGTCAACCAATGTTGGCAAAAGATTATTTCGGAGGTGGACGTTTCTGAAATTGAGGAACTATCTCAATGGTGGGAAATGTATTCAGAGTCTGGAATAATGACAGACGGTCGGAAATTGCTACCATTTGCTGGGCTCTTTGGAAAGCAAGAAATGATTTGGTGTGGAATAATAAGTATACTCGTATAAATGTAGTGATAACATTGGCAAAGCAATATCTTGTGCAATGGAGAACTGCCCAAAAAAGTAAACCGGACACTCTGATGCCTAACGTTTGTGAGGGTGATGGAGCTGTTGTTTGGGCCAAGCCACAGACGGAAAAAATCAAGATTTCAGTCGATTGAGCTACTTTTGAAGAGTATCAAGCTTGTGGGATATGTATGGTTGCTAGAGATCACATGGGAGACCTGATCCTAGCCCGTACAGTTCGTTTAAATAGTTTACTTTCAAATGAGATGGTTGAAGCAATAGCAATCAAAGAGGCATTGAGCTGAGTGAAGCAATAGTGATGGCGGCAAGTGGTGATTGAATATGAGAGTCTAATGGTAGTCTAGTGGTAGTGCAGGCGATTCGTAGCAAGGTTCATATGGTATCTCCATTTGGTCGTGTTATTGAGGAATGTCGGATTATGCTCCAGGAGTTAAACACAGTTTCGTTGTTTTTCATTAAACGATCTGCTAATATGGCGGCTCATGAACTAACTAGAATGTCATATTCTCTTCCGGTTTTTCGATAGAAACTCTATTCCTATTGGTGTTATGTATATTTTATTGGTTGACGCAAGTTAATATAATCCAATTTTGTTTGTCAAAAAAAATGGATCATGTTTTGTACACAATATACGAACAAAAGTTTTAAATTTCGCTAATTTTAGATCTGTTCATAACTATCTATGGTAATATTAAACAAACATCCACTATTTCAATAACTTGATATAAGTCACTTCTTCCAAAAAAAAAAAAAAAATTGGTCTCTCTCTTATTATTGGCTTCCCTAATTCTCTTTTCTCTTTTTTAACATTTTTATTTTTCTTTGACTTTCCCGATTTTTTTTAACGCTTTTATCAATATTATAATATGCTATTAACGTGTCAATACTTTGAATTAAATATATTTATTTTAATTGACAAATATTAAAAAACTTTAGAAATATTTTTTACAGCATTCACGACATTTATAGTCCATAACTTTAAATTAAAATTTAATATTGTAAATATATAAAAACTAGTTGAAAAAGCCGCGCTTCGCGGCGGCGTAATAATTTTTTTTAAATTTCTATCAAATAACTTACGAAAATTACTCGGTACTCGCTAATAAGCCGTCCTCCCGTGAAACACGTTTTCCTTTTTAATATCAAAATCTCAAATTTAATATATTGAATATATACTTGTCTTATATATTAATTTTTATGTTACCATATCCTTTCTAATGAGACACTCTTTCGTCGAAAAAACACCTATATAACTTTACATATTCTACTTCAAATAGAACTTTTAGTTATTTATTAAAAACGCTTATTCTACTTCCAATTCCAATAGAACTTTTAATTGCAAGTACTTCTTTTATATCCGAACTTTTCTCCTCTATAAATCGAAACACCTATTCTACTTCAAATGGAACTTTGCAAGAACTTCTTTTATATTTGAACTCTTCTCCTCTACAAATTCAAACACCTATTCTACTTCAAAAATAACTTTTAATTATATGTCGTCGCTATAAATTCGAATTCTTCTCCTCTATAACTTCGAACACCTATTCTACTTCTAATGTGCTAAAGAATATTTTTTGATTTATTAGTATTTAAAATTGTAAACCTCTAAAAAAATTAAAAAAATAGATTAAGACGATCTTAGGGGTGCCACCTCATCTCCCGTGTATCCTCCTTTATATATATATATTGATACATAATATCGGGCCGGGTCGGATCCAAAACCCATCCCCCTCAATTTTCCCGCCAAGTTGATTCCCTCAAATTGGCGCCAAAATAGCAGAAGAAACGCTGTATAATCAAAAACAATTGTCATTGTTTGTTCCTGTAAAACCCCAAGCCAAACAAAGCTCTCTCGCTCGTCTATCTCTTTCCCCAACTGCCGAGACAATGGATTCCGGTCGGGCTGACTTCACTCGAGACGTCGGTGAGTTCTCTACTATACATCTCTGTTTTATCATTTTATGTGTCTATTATATATAAACTCCTGACGATTATTTGATTTGATTTTGTAGAAATTGCTAAAGATTTTCTTTCAAACTTCGCGGATCTACATGGTGAAGCCAAGTACATTGGTCTCCTTGTAAGTTCTTTTCCTTTTACTTCTGTTAACCCTAATTTTGCTCCTTTTGTGTCCAATTACTCTAATTCGCCTTAATAACCTAATCTCTCTCTCTCTCTCTCTCTCTCTCTCTGCGTATGTGTAATTTCTCATTTCACTTAAACCTAATGTTGCAACCTCTCTCTCTCTCTCTCTCTCTCTCTCTGCGTATGTGTAATTTCTCATTTCACTTAAACCTAATGTTGCAACCTCTCTCTCTCTCTCTCTCTCTCTCTCTCTCTCTCTCTCTCTCTCTCTCTCTCTCTCTCTCTCTCTCTCTCTCTCTCTCTCTCTCTCTCTCTCCCTCTCTCTCTCTCTCCCTATATATATGCGTATGTGTGTGTAATTTCTCATTTCACTTAAACCTAATGTTACAACCTCCTTCCCCCCTCTGTGTGTGTGTGTGTGTTCGCGTGTGTAAATTCTCAATTGAACCTAAGATTGCTACTTCTCTGTACGTGTGTGTATAATTTCAGCAAGATGTTGCCAACCGCAAGACTAAAGCGATTGAGATTGATATCGAAGACTTATTCAATGTGAGTTTCTTTGCTTTCATTATCTCTGAATATTAAGGAGTAGGCTTATAATTGTATGTGTAATTGATTTTGAGATGTGTGTTTGGTTGTGGTGTTTTAGTACAAAGATTTGGATGAGGAATTTGTTAGACGAGTCACTGAGAATACCAGAAGGTATATTGGTATTTTTGCGGAAGCTATTGATGTGCTAATGCCAGAGCCAACTGAGGCTTTTCCGGATGATGATCATGATATCTTGATGACGCAAAGGACGGAGGAAGAGCCTGATGGCACAGAGAAGGTGGATTCTAAACAGAGGATGCCTCCGGAAATCAAACGCTTTTAGTAAGCTTCAATGAAATCCCACTACTATTTAATTAATTTGAATGTATAATTAGTCTCCTTACAATCCCATTGCTGAAATGAAAATTAGTTGCATATAGTTCTTGCAAGTACATTTAGTGTAAAATATTTTTAAATATCAAGTATTAGAAATTTAGATTCAGAAATGATATACCACAAAATTAATTGTTCGAGAAATCAGATTATAATGTTCGTTTTAACCATCAACCACGATCTTAAGACGTTAAGTGGATCATTACCATGTTTCTAATACTTAGGTTTTTCATGACAGTGAGGTGTACATTAAAGCTTCTTCAAAGGTGCAACCTTTCACAATCAGGGAGGTGAAAGCTTCAAATATTGGGCACCTTGTGAAGATATCTGGTATTGTAACACGTTGTTCAGACGTCAAGCCTTTAATGCAGGTTGCAGTGTATACATGTGAAGAATGTGGTTTTGAAATCTACCAGGTACTCATAGTAAATTTCATGCTACAAGAAAAGTATAAACTTGCTTAATTTTTACATTCTTTTTTGATTGTCACAAGTCAGATGAATAAATAGAGCAACCCAGTGCATCTGTCAACTTATAAGTGTTGCACTATTCTAATTTTGTTTAATAATGTGCCAATAACAAAAATTATATTATACAGGAGGTAACTGCTCGAGTCTTTATGCCACTATTTGAGTGTCCTTCCAGTCGATGTCGTACAAACAATGCCAAAGGGAATCTCATCCTCCAACTTAGAGCATCAAAGTTTTTGAAGTTTCAGGAGGTTAGAACTTACTCTGCCAGCTATCAGTGTTTGGTCACAGTTGACAATAGTTCTATCAGAATATATTTTCCCCCTTTATCTTCTTATGCTCAATCAAAAAATGCTTATGTTTTTCTTGAATTTTGTTGTCTTTTCAGGCGAAGATGCAGGAGTTGGCTGAGCATGTCCCAAAGGGCCACATCCCAAGAACAATGAGTGTACATCTTAGAGGAGAACTAACGCGAAAGGTAGAGCTACGGTTTATGCACACACACACACACAAATGCATTTACATAAGTATGACAAGTCAATTATAGCCAACCTCAGCTATATCGTTCTGTATTTTACCTTGTAATACGTTTAGTAGTTTCACAGTCAACTGTTAGTTAATCTTTTTTTGTCACGTAATGCAAATGTAACAATCGTCTATTCTTATTGTCTCCTTTTGTGTTCTTCCTGGTACTTGCATTAAATTCAATTTTGATTGCGTCGTGTTTCCAACAGTTGTTCCCTTGTAGTCTCTTAGTGATTAGTTATTGCATACCAACATTGTTAACCACAACTAGTTCTGAATTATGAAACTTATCAGTTTTGGATTTAAATTTTTAATATTTAATTTACACCATGTGCTCAGAGAGATGCATTCAGCTGTTCCCAGAGGGCCAATCTTTAATTTTTACATCTTTATGTAGCACTTTGACTAGGGCTTCTCAACTTACTGAACTGTCCGCGAACAAACTCGAGCTCTTTTACAGCCCTAATTTTGTTTGTATATTCTCAAATACATAATTTGTTCATGTCCTAAATGTTCTCAAAACTATCAGGTAGCACCTGGTGATGTTGTGGAGTTATCAGGAATTTTTCTTCCTATACCTTACACTGGCTTTAAAGCAATGCGGGCTGGTTTAGTTGCAGACACATACTTGGAGGTTATGTCTGTCTCCCATTTCAAGAAAAAATATGAGGAGTAAGCTATTCTCAGCTTTGTTACTTCAATATAATATTATGTTAGTTCTTCAAAAAAATCTTTGAATAGGATATATTAGAACAATGATCCGTAATTACAATATTCATATTTATTGCATACAAACAGGCATTTGAATAGTCTACGGATAATGGAAAAGGTGTTTTGTTTATTAAGTTAAAATAAAGGGAGATGGTGTTTAATAGCGGAGTGGTTATATGGTTGGATTGGAGTAAAAGTTATTAATAGAACATTCTTTTAATCTTTAATTAACAGTGAATAATATAGTGTTTCTTTATGTTAATTGTCTTCAAATTGGGAATCCTTGTTTTCGGGAGATACTTATTACTGTCTTATGTTAAAATCATGCCTTAGAGGGTGCATAGTTTAATATCTTTCTGTTAACAGCTATGAACTCGAAGGGGATGAAGAAGAAAAGATTGCACGTCTTGCTGAGGATGGAGATATTTATAATAAGTTGTCTCGTTCCTTAGCACCTGAAATATATGGGCATGAAGATATCAAAAAAGCTCTTCTTCTACTGTTGGTAGGTGCTCCTCATAGGACACTGAAAGATGGGATGAAGGTAATTTCTGATGAAAAGTTTTAACCCTTGTGGACTTTTAATTTGAAAGAATGTTTGTCCATCTGTGGTATGATAAAATTTTGAAGAGTAAAAGAAATACTACTTTTAACCCTTGTAGACTTGTAACTTGAAAGAATGTTTGTCTATCAATAGTATGTGCATATTTTTTAAATATGATTTGTTTCCATCCAGTAAACATAGTTTTCTCTTTGCTTTTGTTGCATTGTCTGATACATGGTTAACAAGTTCTCAATATTCATCTTATATTGTTGCAGATACGAGGAGATCTACATATTTGTTTAATGGGGGACCCTGGTGTTGCAAAAAGTCAGCTTCTTAAGCATATTATCAATGTTGCTCCCAGGGGTGTGTATACTACAGGAAAAGGAAGCAGTGGTGTTGGTCTAACGGCTGCTGTTCAGAGAGATCCAGTAACAAGTGAGATGGTCTTGGAAGGGGGAGCTTTGGTAAGGAGCTATTTTAGTTGTAAAATATTCTTTTGTTGAACAAGGCTAGCTTAAATGCTTATACTTGATTGTAAGATGTCCAGTATCTTTCCTATATGTTAACTATAAGTGTAGCATTGCTTTTATAACTAGAATTGAAACCCGTGTTTTTTTAGGTGTTGGCAGATATGGGTATCTGTGCTATTGATGAGTTTGACAAAATGGACGATTCCGATCGCACAGCAATACACGAAGTAATGGAGCAGCAGACTGTTAGCATTGCCAAGGCTGGGATTACTACATCCTTAAATGCAAGAACTGCTGTCCTTGCTGCTGCTAATCCTGCCTGGTAAAAATATTTATAAGTATAATAATAACTAAATTTGAGATGTTGTAATGTTATTGAAACTAGTTTGATTTGTATGTAACATCATGAATTGCTTTGCTTGTTTTTGCCTTATTATATGGATGTTTCTTTTGTGTTGAAGGGGAAGATACGACATGCGGAGAACCCCAGCTGAAAATATCAACCTGCCTCCTGCCCTGTTATCAAGATTTGATCTTATGTGGTTGATCTTAGATCGTGCAGATATGGACACTGATCTTGAGTTGGCTAGGCATGTGGTCTACGTCCATCAAAATAAAGAATCTCCAGCTCTTGGATTCACTCCACTTGAACCTTCTCTTCTTCGGTAAGTCTTTGTTTTAATATGCAATCTATTTCAAAGTGAACTGTTAAGTTTTTTTAACTTTGGGTCTGTAATTATATTCCAAGCAGGTAGGACCTGATCAAAAATAACCTGGCAAGAAAAAAGAACATGACCAAAAATTGAAATAAATATATTAAACTTAACTTTGACAATGACAATGTGTTGATTACTATGGATGAAGGGCATGATATGTTAAAAGACCAAGGGCTGTTGGTCTTTTTTGGACGTCAATAGGTCACAATAAAGGAGAAGATTAAATAGTTGCTCAAAACACCCCCTACCTCTCAGTCACCACATAATTATGAGAACTTATTAGAAGAGGGCTGTCATATTGAAAATAGAATTAATGGGCGGCTTAGCTCCCTATCCGTATATAATTTAACAAAAAGGAATATCTGAACAGCCTTATTGTCAATCACAAGGGCGTAGCTCCCCTGTCAATTGTCTTTTCTAAGGTTGCTGATACTTGTTATTTTATTAATAGGAAGGTGTATAATTGTGTCACAAACTCGCATTGTGGTAGTTGTGTTTCAATCTTTTTGTAATCAACATGAATTGATTGTTTAAGTATCATTCTCTTGTTTATCTCAAATCTACAAAGAAAGACTGGTTGAATTTTTTCCTTCCACAACATTTTAAGCACTACTCTACAAAATTATACAGGAAATCAACCGATACAAATTAGCTTCTACTCTGATCCCTATTTGTTAATCTTCGTTAGACTGAATTGTTAAAATATTAACACAGTAGCCATCTTAGAAAAAAATGGCACACCCCCTCGTTTTCCAGGTTAAGGAGTCACATGACTGCACATTCAGCTTCATTCTTCTTATGAAGTTTCAACAATTTTAGTTGTGAAATACTTTGTTTGAGAGTGTTATTACTTTCATTGAGTAGTCTGAGAATAGCTTTTTAAATCTCCTTGGCCTTTGTTTTTTCACTCTGACCAGTGGCTCTACTTAGACTTGTTAACACTCTTTAATTGGTTCTGTTTCATGTTTATCAGCGCCTATATCTCAGCTGCACGGAAAGTATCTCCCTCTGTCCCAAGAGAGCTGGAGGAGTACATTGCTACTGCCTATTCCAGCATTAGACAAGAAGAAGCAAGATCTAATACTCCACATTCCTACACAACCATCCGAACACTGCTCAGCATTCTCCGTATTTCAGCTGTAAGTTTGTTACTTTATTAGAGCTATTTAATATATGATATATTGTAAAAATAGCCAAAATTAAGGATGGACCTGGATGCCAGTTTCCTTGAAAGAGGTATTGAACATATGACCCCACACAATTATAGTGGAAACTTTACACCCATCTAGCTAACAACTGGATGTCTACCTGCAAGGGGGGGAGGGATAGATTCAAATTATTAACTTATTGAATAATTATTTTAGAAGGTTTACATGAAAGAAATGTGAACTCGCACAGCTATAGCATGTAACACCTTAAACTACTGTAGCTAACAACAATTATGCTGTAAAAGTAAGAATAGTGGATATTTGTTAAAATATAGGGGGCAGTAACCCTCATGAGTCCGCCCCTGTGAATCACCCTCTCCTGCAATCAGGGCAGTTGGTTTCTCATGCATTCACTTGTACATATTGTCAAGCATGTTTTTCTGAAAGATAATTAAGTCAATGTCCTCTGATATACTAATTTTTAACAACTTGTTTTCAAAGTGATCAATTGGTAGTCCACGTGTACTTCTTTCTTCTTGGTGATAAGAGGTTAAGGGTTCAAGGCTCAGTGGAGGCATGAGGATTACGACCGTTAAATTCTTTGCAGATGAACATCTCTTATGAAACTTTCTCAAAATTTTATTCTCCGATTACAGGCACTAGCACGACTCCGGTTTTCTGAGACTGTTGCTCAGAGTGATGTGGATGAAGCACTTCGGTTGATGCAAATGTCAAAATTCTCCTTGTATTCAGATGATCGGCAGAAATCTGGTTTGGATGCTATTTCTGATATATATTCAATCTTGAGAGATGAAGCTGCCAGGACTAACAAGATGGATGTGAGCTATGCCCATGCACTCAATTGGATATCTAGAAAGGTTTGTTTTCACAAATTGGGGTATACTATAATAGAAGTTGGAGAGACTTGGTAACTAAGCAGCTAACTGTTGAGATTACAGAGGTTACACTATTATCCTCAACATAAAACACAGTATAATAAAAAACCTAGTCATGCTAAAATAATTTTAGATGCCTTGTGGTAATGCATGCAATTCGGTTGTAAACTACTATTATACTTGAGCTCTCATTCTTATTTAACAAGTGAAGCTCTTGTTTCTATTGATATTTTTGCTAGCAATAGTAGCTGCAGCCTTATAATGTGTAATGTTTTCTTTTGAACAGGGATATAGTGAAGCTCAGCTTAAAGAATGTTTAGAAGAATACGCAGCACTAAATGTTTGGCAGATACACCCGAACACTTTCGATATCAGATTTATTGATGCTTGAGTTATCCAATAGCAGACAAAGTGGGAAAGTAGTTCATGAAACAAACTGTGCAATGTAGAAAGGATCAAGTGACTGTAACAATTTGTTCAAGATGACTGTTCTAACAAGATCCTTGAGGGGTGCAGTTTTACATTAGCAGTTGCATACAATATTTCTGGCTTTGTAGGTGGAAGATTGTTGTAATGATTTCATTTTTTCCATGGCCAAAACTAGCAACCAGTGCCGGCCCTGGACCAGTGCTGGCAGTGTGACTGCACTAGGCCCACTGGATCTAGGGGCCCAAAAAGAATTTATCCTATACATTTTATGAGTACTAGCAATGTGTCCGTGTTTCGTACACGGAGTATTTTTTATTTTCAAAAAAAATGACAAAATATTTCATTTTTATTTTGGATTGTTTCAATCTCTTGACAGGAAATTGTTTAAATATTTTACATCTATTTGGCAATGGTTCTTACTTTCTTTTTTATGGTTGGTACAACTATCAAGTTAGCATAATGTGATTTCTATTTGTCCAGAACAGAAGTATGCTGATGTGTTATATCATCCAATCCATAGTGAAAAGAAAGGTAACATTCTCCGGGTGACCTGATTAAACTCAAAAGTAACTAATTAAAATATTACATTAAGGACATAAATAGTAGCAAAAGACTCCGTGGTAAAATTTCTTTATAGCCTGATCTAATTTTATAGATGATAGCATCAGGACAATGTTTTATGTTGGTATTGACATTGAAGAGATCATCTCATGTCACACCAGTAGACCCGGTAATTGGACCGTGTCGTGTATTTTCGTGTCGTGTTTTTGTGTACTTAATGTAAAACACATATCCGACCCGTTTTGGATTTGTGTACTAAATTTGAAACACATATCCAATTCAAAACGTGTCGTGTACTTTACGTGTCGTGTACTTTACGTGTCGTATTCGTGTACATTAAACAAAAATATAAATATAATTTAATTAAAATTTATATATTATAAAACTATTTTAATTATGTAAATTTTTATGAAATGTGTATTAAATATGTAATACATACAATTTTACAAAAATTTGTAAATATAACTTATATATATAAATGTATACTTCTTATATATAAATGTATAACTTATTGCTAATTAGTCGTGAAACTTTTATTTATTGTTCATATGTAATTTCTTATATATTTTCTAAATATGTAATACTATAAATAATATATATTTTTTAAAATTATTTATTTACTTCATTAATTCGTGTACTTTTGTTTCGTGTCGTGTACCTATTGTGAAAACCCAAACCCGACACTAATTATATTCGTGTTTTTTCGTGTTCGTGTACCAAATTTTTGCACCCAAACACTAATTATCCGTGTCGTGTTCGTACCGTGTTCACGTGTCGTGTATCAAATTGCCGGCTCTACACACCAGGCTTTCTCGGAACAACACCAGCGGATAAGACAACCACGTCTACGCCTTTTAATGTACTACCCAGTTCCAAAATTCCCGTCACGTCTAACACCTCGGAGAGTGGATTGCAGTTACTAAAATCAGCTGCAACTCCCTTGACATTTGATGTAACGTAAGGATGCTGTTAACGGAGGAATTTGGTATTAACAAAGTTTGAGGTTCATCACCGGAATCAAGATCTATGATGATGGTTCTTCGCCAGAAAGTCGCCGTAGTATGGTGGTTGTGATGAATTGGGAGCTGAGATTGTAAGGGTTTTCTTGGTGGTGGCTTGCTGAGCTCTTCGCTTCCAACCCCTCACAATGTGCCTACGTACCCCATATTTATAGGGGATCAAGCCCTACGTAGTTCTTGGGGAACAAGTAACTTATATGGATTGGTTTCTGATTTTCGAGGCCCACTAGGATACTTGATCCGTCTTCTGGAATCGGTCTTCGACTCGCTTTAGGAATGTCCAACGATGAGGCCTAGTCACAAAGGCCCAAGACTCAACTACAGTCTAGGGACTTCACGGATACGGCATCGACCCAACTTAGGAGCCGACACTAACCGCTACCAGCTGTCTCCCTGACCAAAATAGTTGCATGTATATCCATGACTTACCCCAAATGTTGGACACATCCTTGTCCCCAGAATGAGAAGCACCCACCAGATTGCAGGACAAATGATTCCAAGCGTTTGGGTGCACAGTGCAGGATTACTCCAAAGTTCCCCAATGAGGACGCGTCCATTGAGTACAGGAACAGAGCTCCCAAAACACACACCAATTAAGTTTAACCCCACATCCCCAATGAGGACGCGCCCATTGAATACAGGATGAGACCTTCAATCAGGGACATCGTCATCGGGCAAATCCCTGGAGGCCTTCAATCACGAACATCCCTCCCTTAGGAGACTCCTAAGGCAGAAGTCTTCAATATTTTGCCATTATCAAGCCAATGGAGCCATCCTTCACTACCAAGTAGCTACTTCAAACCAAGAGGACGCGCCCTCAAGGGGTCGACGACCTAAAGGGGCGCACCCTAACCCCAGTGTCGGCAAGCCCTAACTCTTCCTTATGCCAATCCCATGTCAATGTAGCTCTTATTATCTGTCAAGTCATCACTTCGTACCATGAGGGCGCGCCCTCTAAGGGTGGACGGCCAGTGGGCGCGCCCATTCCCCTATTAAGGCAAGCCCTAAATCTTCATTGTACCAGTCCAATCCCTAATTGCATCTTGGATATTCCCAGTTGATTATTACTTGGCCCAAATCTACCCTAAAAACCCGATACCGAATTTTGGCTATAACAGATGCAAAGTCAAAACTAATGGAAACATCTTAATGAGTAGTGCAGTGGCTGGAAAATACCACCTGCAGCTCTAGCTCCAATAACTTAAACAACAAAGTGGAATCAATGAAATCTAATTTAGTGGAATCTGGTTTAGAAGAATCAAATTGTTGGTTCCACCTTCCATGCCACCCTCATTGATATCTTTATCATATATATCATTTGGTCATCTTGAATATAGGTACAATGCTCAACTTTTGGTACGACACTATGATAAGGTGCTTTGAATTGCTCAATTCTAATTATCCAGCTAACTCAAAGACTCGGAGTGGTGTGAAACATCTAGATATCATGTAATAAATAGAATTATAATCCATATAACCGGCCCACATATCTGAAAAAAATTGAGGTTCAGAATACATATGACATCCCTAAAAAATTACAGTGTAGATAGGAAAGATCTACCTTCATGTGGTATGTCTGATTCATATTCATTGTCATCACTATAAGGTTCAGAACTGATAGTTGCGTAAAAAGTGAATTAACTTATTAGTTAAGTGGTTAATGTGACTTTATTTAAATAAATATTATAATGTTAAACATACAATCAACATCATCATCCTCCGGTGCAGGAATTTCATCTGTAGTTATTAAAACGATAAATAGATGTCAAAATCGTACCACAGAGTTAAACCATATAACCATTTTAAATATAGAAATTATATGATTGAACATACACTGATATTCATCATTCTTGTCTTCGTGTGAATTCATTGCATCTGCAACTAATTAAATTAAATGTCAAAAATGATAATACATGAAATTACCCTGGTATAGAAACTATGTTATAATTTTTTATAATATAAAGTGTAAGGGGATCACCTGATGTCGTGGTATTATCAACATGGGCAACTTCATTGAAAGACTGCAATAAATTTTTACTATGAAGCGTTGACAATGTGTTCGCCTGGTCATCTTCCTTTTCATTGAAAGGATGTTGTTGATCTGTATGAATTATTATCATTTAGGTATTGTGTTATTATCAAATTAAAATAATAAGAACAATATTATTATTTATAATAATATTATTATTTTCTAGTATCCTAATAAAAAACATGTTGGACGTTATTACTTTATAAAATGAAATAACATACGCGGAGTATCAAGACAATATATTGTGGATGGAGGCAATTGAAAACATGAAGTCCCTAGGTGCCTTTGCGGGACTTTATTCGAAGGATGGTGTATATATGCATGTCTAGGAACACCTATATTAGAGCAGGACAAAAATAGTTTAAGTATAAGAACTGAAATCATAAAACTACTGGCCGCATTTAGTCAACAATAATTAAAATCAATTGGGAATGGCACCTGCTAGATTAACATTGGATAATCTCCGAGCAGATGTTGAAATAAATGGTGGATTAACATGTATGTTATATCCTTGTCTTGTTCCTGTTTTATAAAATTCATAAAGTAATACTTAAAAGAACATGGACAGGAATAGGAATTTTGAAATTTTGTATTCTAAAGTTATTTTGAATACATTTCTTAAAAGATCATAAAAAATATATATGTACCTGAACTACTACTTGATGTTTCTGATTGAGTTGTGTACAATAATGTAGATTGACTTCCCGATAGAGTGCAATTTAGATTTCCTGTAATAACATTTGAGTTACAAACATGTGGCATTATGAACTAAATGGAGTCTGGAACTTTTTATCAATTGAACTAAAGATGATGAGATAACACAGAATACATTTGAGTAGAGGGTATCAGATGTAACCTTTTTCGATGTCACTTGCAAAGGGTGATGCAATTTTTGGAGTCCTTGTAATGCTCGACCGAGTGCTCTTGTTGTTGTCTGAAAATATAAATATATAAATAAACTTAAAATTACCATAATAATGTACTTTGTCAATGAAAGTTATTTGATTAAAAATCCTAATCAATAAAATATAATATTTGATTATAAAATTGATTGAGTTTCATTAAATTTACCTGCAAAATTGTGGTTTGGAAAGGGCGATACAATTTTTGGAGTCCTTGTAGTGCAAGACCGAGTACTACTGATGTTGCCTGACAATGGGCATATAGATAAAAAAAAAAAACTTACAATGAAAACTTCGTATCCAGCTGGAACATTGAGCATATATTTTATGAAATACATCACTGAAATAATTAATTTATCTTATTGTGATACTAATCACACAATGTTTATGCAGATGCTTTTTACTCAACTAACTCAACTGATCACTCAAACATCTACAAAATCATGTGATCATAGCAAATTCGTTACTGTAATTCATTATGATTCTAAATAATTCTAAATGCCTAGCTAATGCCTGTAAAGGTAGAATACCTGAATGAATTGTTCCCGAGTACTTTGGTGTAACTTCTGTTTTCTTTAACCGATAAAGAGATTTGAGATCCAATTGAGAGAGTGGTTTAACTGATAAAGAAGGACCGAGATTATCACTACAGTAGTTAGTAGAATCTAAACACAATCAATTTAAAATTAAAGAAAAAAAAATTAAATTTACCTGCCGAAGTTGTATTTGAGCTTGATATTCCAACTAGTGAGTGAATTGGTTGAAATACATTTGGATCATGTTCATGAGGTGCACGATGAATATGTGTCTGAATAGAATAATCTACAAATGAAAGTGTCACTATAAGTGTAGCCACAATTAAACAGAAATAACTCATTAATATAACAGTATACATTACATTATATACTGAAACCGATTAAGAGAACTCACCTTTTTGAATAAAGTTGGTTGTCAATCGTGAGGGTTCCAAATTCTCTTTATTATTCTGAGTTTCATTTATATTTGAGGATTGATTGGCAAACTTTTCAATGGGATTCATACGGCGCTTCAAAACTGTTTACATTGTTATATAAACATAAATAATTAAACACCTCTGACTTTAAGCAATATTATCAGTTGTTGCAAAACCAAATATGAAGAAAAACAATTACACATACATACCAGGTTTTGCCAAATTTGGTGATAATTGATTTGACAAAGCCCTCCTTTTGGAAGCTACCAGAAAAATTAGAAAGTGAGAATTTCTTGTATAAATCGAGAGAGTGGTTTAACTAATAACAAAGGACCAAGATTATCAATGCAGTAGTGGGGTAGACTTTAAACACAATCATTTCCATTGTATTAAACTTAAATTAAATGTACCTGATGAAGTTGTTTTTGAGCTTAATATTCCAACTGACGAGTGAATTGGATCATGTACATTATGTTTCTATTAATGTGATTGAACCAAGTAAATATTATCTTAATAGCATCACTGAAGTTCACAAAGAAAAGATTTCTAGATACAGGGCTAAGAGAAGAAAATTAAAATTTGGCAGGAACAATGTAAAGTATACATTACATACCAATCACAAAAGAATTAACACCTATGAACCTAAATCAATTACGAAGAAACAAAAACTTGACACATACATACCAAAATGATAAACAGAGAAATCTGAGAAGTTGAGCATTGGAGACATGTACATATTCAAAGGTAAATAAAACCAACCTGATGTGCAGACGATACATTTATTTCTGAATTACTATCTGTTAGGTCCTGATAAGTTTGTAGAAGGGGGGTTGAATACAAACTATACCGTTTAATCGAATTTGTTTGTTTGAAGATATAACAATTTAAGAACAAATTAATGCGGAATAAACTGAAACAATATTCAAGTTAAATATAACTTATATTAAACTTGAAAGGTGTTACAATCTGAGTGTCAAATACAGAGTTCTTGATAAAACAAACCTAGAATAAATTCGACATGAATTTATCTATTTTTGTAATAAAAAGGATCGAATACTAAAAATTAGTTCGATATAATTTCTAGGGATTAAATGTTAAGAACAATACAAGAATTTAATCACTGGCAGAATTTGAAGCTTGGACAGTTGAGAAAAGTTAAGACATAAGTTAAGAGAATAGAATGTTTTGCTTTGTTCTGTCTTGAGTTAATTGTTTCTGTCTTGATTGCCTTTGCTTTGATCACACAATTTGTATTTAACAAAACTGCTGCCTTCAGTCTTCACGCGCCATTCACTTAACAGAATTTGTATTAGGAAGACAACCGGGAAGACTATCTTTTGCCTTGGGAAGACTTTCGGGAAGACAACCATTTGCTAAGGAAGACAATCGGGAAGACAAGCAATTTGGCCTAGGAAGACAATCGGGAAGACTTATTTCTAAGTCTTCTTAGTTAATAAACTAAGTCTTCCTAGTTCATATCTATTCTAATTTAAATAATTATCAAAGTAAATTATGTATTAAATTAATTCTTTACAAAATTAATTTAATAAATAATTTACTGAGTATTAATAATTATTTAGAAGAGAATAAATATAATTCCTTGTCTTCACAATTAATTCTTGAACCACTAAAACTTAGATGAAGAAATAACATTTGCAGAACGTTGACACTCAATGTACTGTCTGGTTCATGAGTGACTAACGACAATGTCTGTTCTTCATCTGTTTGACTTTAAGCAGTGATCTACTTTTTTTCCCTTTTCCTTGAACTCTGTAACCTGCACAATTGCTGTCACAACTTAAAATCTCTGTCACTTTAATAAATCCACTGAGATTATACCAATTGTTATTGTCATTATCAACAACATTCTCAGGTGGGGCTTCATCATCTGATTCCGAGTCTGGAAAGTTATCAAACTTCAGTTTCTCAGATGAATCTTATGTTTGGATATTAGGGAGCTTAGTGTCATCAAATGTAACATTGACACTTTCCTTCACTTGGTGACTATCAATCAAGTACACCCTGTAAGATCTTCTGGAATAACCAATAAAAATAGTTTCTTGTGCTTTGGCCTCAAACTTGCCACGTTTCACATTGTCATCCTTAAGCACAAATCATTTAGCACTAAATACATGAAAGTATTTGAGAGTTGGTTTCTTGTTGTTCATGATCTCATAAGGAGTCTTCATTAAGTCCTTGTTGATTAAAGTTCGATTATGAGTATAACAAGCAGTATTCACAACTTCAGCCCAAAATTACATTGGAAGTCTTGATTCACTTAACATAGTCCTTGCAGCTTCAATCAATGTACGATTCTTCCTTTCCACCACTCCATTCTGTTGAGGAGTTCTAGGGGCTGAATACTGTCTTGTTATTCCTTTATCTGCACAAAAGTCATTTAGGATTGCATTCTTGAATTCAGTTCCATTATCTGACCTTATAGCTCTAACATGGAATCTAGAATCCAGCTCAATCAACTTTATATGATCAATCACCATCTGTGGGGTCTCATCCTTGGAATGTAGGAATAAAACCCAAGTATATTTGGAATAGTCATCAACAATCACAAGTGCATATTGTTTCTTTGACATGGACATCACACTAACTGGACCAAACAAATCCATGTGTAGCAGCTGAAGTGGTTCAGTTATTGATGATGTGTCAGTGCCCTTGTGAGAAGCTTTCTTTGACTTTCCTTTCTAACATGCCTCACACAGTCCTTCCTGTGTAAATTCCATATGAGGCAAACCTCTCACCAATTCCCTCTTGACTAAAGAGTTCATGGTTTTGAAGTTAAGGTGAGACATCTTCTTGTGTCATAGCCAACTTTCATCTGATGAAGCTTTAGCATAAAAACAAGTAACTTCATCTTTGGATCCAGAGTGCAGATCAGCTATGAACAAATCACCTTTCCTTACTCCTTAAAACCCGTGCGATGCACAGATTGTTAATTGTTATTTTATTATTATTTTTTAAATATTTTTTTAATTGTAATTATGCAAAAAATAAGTAGACATGTTATCAATAATATGTATGCATTCACAAACAGTATAATCGAGAAGACATGATTCACAAAATAAATGTTTTATTTATTTTGCAAAGTGTTGCTACAACCTCAAGAGAGAATTCTTGAGCTTCGGTTTTTCTTCAAGACACTTGCTTGTCTTCGTTACATCCCTAGAATGAATTAATAGTCTAAGTATAAAACTAATCCTATCACTGTCAACACGGGTCTGTGAAGCTGCTGTCATTATCAAGTGGCAGCTTCTTACAAAGTGTCTACCCATGTGACTTTCCTAAATTGCTAACAATGTCAGATATACATTACAAAGAAAGCAACCTAGATTCATTCTATTTCTAGCTAAAACAATTCAGCAAATAGAGACTTGACCTTGCTCTTGAATTGATTCGCTTTTGTTTGCAGTGCTTGAAGCTTCTGTCGTAGTCTTGCAGACTTGGTGCAGCTTAGGGATACTGCAACACGCCTGTTTCTTGAACATTGAAACTGTCACGGGATTTGACTGAGAAAGATACCTAGAACAAGGATCTTTCTTGAGACAGTTACTTTTGCCGCAAAGCTTGCTGTCACAGGAATGTGCTTTTGGTGACAGTAGGAGTTCCCCGCATAGTGTGCTGTCGAGGTTTCCAAACTTGCTGTCGAGGGCTAAAGTTGTTGTCGCGTAGTCTTCCGCCAATGTTGCTGTCAGAGTGAATATGCTGTCTTGACTTGCAACATTCTGTCTTCTTGTAATCTTACTGTCAATGCTTATGACAGTAACCTTTATTCATGCTGTCATCTAATATGCATTCTTTGAGGCTTGAACACAGAAAGTGAACTTCTTCCAAATTACACAATTAAAATAACATTGCATACTGATTACAAGAACATACTTTGGCTGTGACAGTATGTTCTACTTAATTAAAAAATTAAGTATATACAAAGTTAAGTTGTTCCTATGCTATCACCCATAAATCCCAACAATCTCCCCCAATTTGTTTTTATGGACAATAACAACAAATTTACAATATATGCTGACAACTTAACTAACAAGATCAGAATGGATTTAGAATGTTTACTTAGCTTGAGATTTCCTCTTCTGTCTTGTTACTTCCTCTCTTTTGAGAGCTTCTACCAAGCTGCCTCTTAGACCTTCTACAAGAGAGATTTCAGCAGGTGTGACTGCATCATCTTCTATTTCTTCAATGATCTTCTTGATAGTAGGAGAAATAAGAGAACTAGCATCCCTGAGATTCAACCATTGCTCTTGATCAAATGGATAGCTTCTGAAGTGGAGTTCTTCATGAATGAGCTTGAATCTACTTCCACGATAAGCATTGAGAGACATCCTCCTTTGCTTGTCCAGCTTTGAATCTTCTCCTTTTCTCCTTTCCAATAATTCCTCTATCTTGTCAGAACAGATCTGCTCCAGGGGATGAATTGATCCAGCAACCATATACTGTAAATCCTTCAGAATAGTTGTTTTTAGCTTGTGCAAGCTGCAAACATAGATTTCTTCTTTTAGATGCTTGATTCTTAAGGGATTTTCCAGCATACATGTTTGATAATTTGGAGCTTCACTTTCTGCCTTGTTGGCAGTCTTGCATCTTTCCAGGAGTTCAGCTTCCTTCTTATCAAGTTCTGACTGATATTGAGCGTATTGAGAAGAGTCAGGTCTTTTGCTTGGCTTGGGTTGCCCTTCCTCTGTGGGTTGGGTTTTCCTTTCTTCTGTGGGTGAATCATCAAACTCATAGTACCAGTGATATGGTATAGGAGAAGCTGGTAAATCAGTTGAAATATCAGCATCATCAAAATCTGCAAAGTTGTAGCCAAATTTCTGATAGAATTCAGCATCCCTATCAGCTTGATATTTCAGAATATGTTCCATAACAGACTCTGGAACATTATCATAGCTCTCCAGCAACTCTACCATTCTTTCCAGGTAGAAGAAGTCAATTCTTCTTTTATCTAAGGTTGATATCCTACCACTGGTTGATGTGGAGACCAGATTGAAATCCTTATCAACCTTGGTAGATCTTGATTCTTCCCACCACAGAATGTACTCAGTGACCTCTTGATTTGCATCCATCTTGACCTCAACACTCTTGATTCCTCTAGATTGCATCTGTTGTATCTTAAGACTGTTGGGAGGTATTAATTGAATTGGCTTCTTAAGATTCTTGCCAAATCCAGTGGCCTTTTCCTTTCCTGAGTACTTGTGCTTTCCTTCAGGTTTCTGTCTAGAAAACCATGCTCTTGCTTTGGCTTTCAGTCTTATGGGCTTGACAGTAGCTTTGGCTTCATCCTTGACAGAACCTTTCTTGACAGTACCTTTGTCGACAGTATCTTTCATGACAGCATCTTCTATGACAGTATCCTTGTCGACAGTACCTTTGGTGACAACATCTTTTTCTGCATTTATGCAATCAATAGCACATCTAAGAATGCTTGCATCCAAAGCTTCCAGTATTCTTGGCTCCTCTTCATCTGTTGCACCAGCATCTTTCTTTTCTTGACTAGGAGTTTCTTCATTGCCTTCATTCTGAGATTGAATACCAGTATTCCCAGAATTACTTCCACCAGCATTTCCAGAATTTCCAGAAGCTTCACCACCTCCAACCTCATCATCATCATCATCATCATCATCATCATCATCATCATCATCATCATCATCATCATCATCATCATCCCGAGGAGGTATGTCATAGAGACAGCTTCCACCTTGATCATTTCTTTTAGCATTGGCTCTAGAGATTAGTTCCTTCACTCTAGCTCCCAGTGCCTTGTCTCTCAACACCAGCATTTTGTAGATCTCTTGAACAACATAAACTCTTCCTGGATTGGCATTTGAACTGAGTATTCCATCTATCACTTTCAGAATTGACTTGGTTTCCATTCTGGATGGGCTAACCAAATTCATGAAGCTGTTCCTTCTTGTGCCATCCTTAGTTCTAGATCTGTAGAAAACACTTGGTGGATTTGTGTAGACTTCAGGTAGCTTTTGTGTGATCAGGTTCTGGATTTGCATATCCAATATTTCATTGAATGGTGTTTGAGTTGCCCTGATCTTTCCCTTCAAAGCACACAACACCTTTGCTGGCAGACTCTGCAATAACTGCATTGTGATGAAATAAGATATGCCAGAAGTGAAATAGATACTTACATCCCATCTTTTCTCATCATTCACCATTACACTGACACTGGTGATTTGATCCTTTAACAGTTTTGTGGTGTTGGTTGGATGGTTGCTTGGAGCATTCATTGCTTCTTCCACCAAACTGCTAAATTCACTGTCATGATTGTGTAATGTGCTCTCCCTGTAATCCACCATTAGAGTATTGACTTCTTCTTGATCATACTCAGTACCATTGGACCAAGTATTTCCTTTATGGATGGATTCAGGCAGTTTCCCTTTACTTTCCCAATCTTATTCTGTTCCTCCATTTCTCTCCATCTTCTTTGTAGAGCAGATTCTTGAGTTGCTGGAGTTGGCTCTCTGATTGTCACAGGAGGTAGAATTGGATGTCTAGATGCAGGTCTTCTTTGCATTGCATCTTGAGCTGCCTTAGACATCAACACTCTTTCTCCATCCAAGTCAACTTTAACAAGCTCTTCAGCTTTATCCTTTGGTTGTCCACTGCTTGGTTTGACTTGCTCCCCCTTAGACATTGCTTTCCCCTTAGCTCCCCCTTTGGTCTTCACAGTTACTGGCTCCCCCTGAGTTCCACCTGATTCCTGAATAGATATTGATTCTGATCTTGCTACCTTCTCCCCCTTAGTTGAGTTGGCAGCTACTAGGTCAGTGAGGAACTGGATAGAGAGCTGAGTAGCAGAAAAACCATCAACCACCAGTTGAGAGAGAGAGTCCATCTTGGAGTTCAAAGTAGCACACTGTCCTTCCAGAGCTGCAATCCTGTTACCAAAAGTAGCAGAGGGGCCACCATACCTTAACCTTCTTGGAGGGGAAGGAAAAGAAAGGGACTTGGAGGCTATGGGGGTTCTCACACTCTCAGGGTGTTTTTGAGTGATCTCATCACCCCTCACAGATTGACGCTCAAGGCCTAATGCCTGAATAGTGTGGGCTCCCTCAAAGTCTCTCTGGACATGCTCAAGTCCCTCTCCTTTTGCCAGCACATTTGGATGCCTCTCATTTTTATGCTCACCTCTCTTTTCTTTTATCTCTCTTTTCTTTTGCACACCCTCACTCAACCTAGATACATGGGTATGAGCAGTACTAACATGCATGGAAGGAGAAGATTTAGAATGTACCTTTAAGAGTTTGGCAAGAGGTAGATCATCATCAGAGGCATTCTCAATGAGTACAGCTTCAAAATCAGGCTGAGAGGACTTGACAGTATCTTTGGCATGAATGTTACTGTCAGTTGGAGTCTGGACAGCAGGTTATGGCATGATAGCAACTTTGGGAGGTGGAGTGACAGTAGGTTCTGTAGTGACAGTATCTTTCTCTCCACCCATGACAGCAGCTGTGTCAAGGACAACAACATTTCCAGTGTCTTTGACAGCAACAGAGGCTGTGACAGCATCTTCCTGAAGGTAAGATGCTCCTTGGAGTTCAGACAAAGTGTTGGCTGTTTCATTTTCTGACAAACTACCACTTTGCCCTGGCTCAGTGTTTGGAGGAGTGGTGTCCATTTCACTTTGAGAAATGGGTTCTTGTGGACCACTAGATGGGGGCTCATCCATGTGTAGGGAAGGAAGAAGGTGAAAGTGTAGCAGAGAGTGGGGGCTGATTCACAGGAGAAACATGTGAATCATCAAAAGGAATAGAGAAATCCTCACTGTGCCCTAACTCACTGCGTGTTTCTTCAAGTGGAGGTTCCTCAGGTTGTGAACCATGAGTTTGTGCAGACTCTGTACATGGTGCCTTGGGAGACAGGCCAATTTCAATAGATGCACCTTGTTGAGAAGGCACATCTAGGGAGGTGTTTGAATCCCTTTCAGTAACCACAGTTTGTTGAGAAACTGCAGCTTGGCTAACAGTGGTTTTAGTCCTCCTAGCTCTCTTCTTCTTAGGCTCAGGGGGAACCACTGGGGGTTCTGTTTGACTAGCCTCCTTATTTGCTGCACTAGGTGCAGTGTCTCCCTCTTGAATAACAGAGCTACCACCAACATCAGCTTCTAAAGGTCGTTTTCTGGACTCTTGCAAGGCTTCTCTTTGGGCTTTGGAAAGTCTAGAGGGCCTAGGCTGAGTGTATGGTGTTGAATGTGGGTTAACTGAATTTGGGTCTAATTCAGTTTCATTCTCAAGAGTGAAAGAGTCATAACCAGATGGTAATGGTAAATCAGGGTTGGACACTTGATCAACCATGTGCTGAGTGAAACAAAGTGGAATATGTGCATTGAGATTCTGTGAGGATAACAGTGTGTGTGTGTGTTCTTTTTCAAAACTGAGCAAGCCTCTAAACGAGGGGCAGCATCATTAAAATCACAGAATGAATTAATGCACATCATAAGAAAGCGAGGGTAGATTGATACCTTCTTACTTATGGTAGCCCTGAGGTGTGCCATGAGGAGAGCTCCAACATTCACCTTGTATCCATGGACAAGAGAATGTGTCAGTTTCTTGATGTAGGAAGGTATTCCATTCCAGCCTGTGGACTTGGTAGAGAACACATTGACCATCACATCAAGTATCATGCTCCACTCCTTTCTCAGATGCTTCCTATCCATTTCACCAGACGGATACCATTTGGTAGTCCCCTCTTCGAGAATAGGGCCTGCATACCCAATCTTCAAGAAGAGCTTCTTCAGAGTGTCATCATTGGCAAGTTCAGCAAATTGTTGTCCTGCTTCAAGTGTAATTCCAAGAGCAGTGTTGATGACCTCAGCTGTAAGAGTGTATTGTTGCCCAGAGATTGTGAATTGAATACCCGGGTTCTCACCCTTAGTTTGAGCAACAGCAGTTCGCCAAAACGCCTCAATTCTGTCTAAGTCGAGAATGGGGGTTGAGGTGATGGCAGAACCGAGATAGGACTTGTTCAAGAACAACACGAGTCCTTTGAAACCTTCACCAGCATCATTTGGGGAAAAGATGCCAGCAAAGTTTGTTTGAGAGAGAGTCTATTTGGGTGCCATGGAGATTTCAAGAAAAGAAGAAAGTAAGAAAGTGGCTTTTTGCTTGAAGAAAAGTATATTGCCTTGAGTTCGATGAGAGTGATATGTCTGAGTAACTGAGGAATAAATAGAGGTATCTCAAACGTTGTGCACAAAAAGTGGAATTAAAGAACGTGTCTTAACCCACTCTTATAACACGTCAGTTACTGCCCGTTATTCACTGACCAACGTGGGATAAATATCCAATTTCAACGGTCCACTATTGTTGACAGTAACCTGTGCGCTAGAAACAATCTGTCAGTAATAAGAGGTGGTGACAGTAGGTTTTGCGCGACAGCAACTATTGCGCAAAAACTTACTGTCACCGTTAAGCATATGAATGACAGTATCCTTTACAAGTCTTGACAGAAAGTCTTTCCCTGCTGTCAAGAAGGTTGCTGTCAAGAAACACACGACAATATCCTTCTTAACGACAGTAACTTCGATTTGGAATTGGTTCCGTCATGAACTTATTAGAATGCTTTATTCATACACTTAACTTAATATTGACAAATTATGGATTTAGCAATGTAATCTTTTGAACACAGATATTAAGCAATTAACACAGACAAATCATAAACTCAATAACCACAAAAACAAGAACTTTTATTATTATTAATAAAATCATTAAAATAGAACATTGAGTACATTATTCTATGATTTTATCAACTAGTTATAAAAGCTCTTCCTTAATCTCTTCTTCAGAGCGACCTTCTTCCTTGAGAAGTGCCTGAAGCTCATTCTCTTCTTCCTGAGCCTTGGCCTCCTCTTCCTGTTTTTTTTCCTCGTCTATCTCATCGATGGCGTCCAACAGCATCTCGAAGAGCTCATCAATCTCTTCACTGTCGGGTTCACTATCGCACCGTTTTAGCCCTACTTCAATTCCTACTTTGTTTTCCATTATTTACTTTAAAACTGAGAGCAGACTGGTGAAACCTAAGGTTAATTTATAGGCAAAACCGTCTAAGGATTAAAGTCTAATGGTCAACAGTTAGAGTACCCATACAACTACCAAAAAAGTAATTAATGGTCGTGTCCTCCTTTAATCCTACAGATTAATGCAAAATGGTGTGAAAGTCCAATGGAACAGATTTTTATCTCTCAAACTTAACAAGTAACCACATTAATGTCATACACGGTCTAAAAGTATGAGACTGGCACAAAATACTGACATGAAAAGTTAAATCAACACATGATGTCACATAACAGACATAGACCAAGTAGACAGTAACTTCTCTTGACAGCAGGTTTGAAGTTGCTGTCATGAGCTTCAAAAGAGAATTTGGAAACATAGAAAAACTGAGTAAATCAACATACCAGATTCAGCATTCCCAATTCACTTACCAACCTATTGAAGGTTGCTTCATCCAATGGCTTAGTGAAGATGTCAGCAAGTTGCTTGTCAGTTGGGACATAGATCAGCTTCACAGTTCCTTGTTCAACATGCTCTCTGATAAAGTGATGTCTTATATCAATGTGCTTTGTCCTAGAGTGTTGAACTGGATTGTCTGAAATGGCTATGGAACTAGTGTTGTCACAGTAGATAGGAATGTCTCTTAACACTAGACCATAATCCAGAAGTTGATTCTTCATCCATAGAATTTGTGCACAGCAACTGCCTGCAGCAATATACTCAGCTTCTGCAGTTGAGGTAGAAACTGAATGCTGTTTCTTGCTAAACCATGAGACCAATCTTCCACCAAGAAATTGACAGCTACCAGTAGTACTCTTTCTGTCAATCTTGCATCCAACATAGTCTGAGTCTGAGTAGCCAATTAGATCAAATCCAGTGTTCTTGGGATACCAAAGACCTAGGTTAGGAGTGCCTTTTAAGTATCTAAAGATTCTCTTGATGGCTACTAAGTGTGACTCTTTTGGATCACTTTGAAACCTTGCACAGAGACATGTAGCAAACATGATGTCAGGTCTGCTAGCAGTTAGATATAGGAAAGATCCTACCATGCCTCTATAGGTGCTTGAGTCAACTTTCTTTCCTTTAGGATCAAGGTCCAGACTAGTTGATGTGGACATTGGTGTCTTTGCAGGTGATGAATCTTCCAAGTTGAACTTTCTGAGAAGTTCCTTGATGTATTTAGCTTGACATATAAAGATTCTATCAGGTTGTTGAAGAATTTGTAATCCCAGAAAGAATGACAATTCTCCCATCATACTCATCTCATTTTTGTTACTCATGAGAGAGGAAAACTTCTCACACAGCTTCTCATTTGTAGAACCAAAAATGATGTCATCCACATAGATTTGTACCAGAATGATGTCGTTGCCATGGTGTTTGTAGAAAAGTGTCTTGTCCACAACTCCTCTAGTAAACTGATTTTCCAAAAGAAAAGTGGAAAGTGTGTCATACCAAGCCCTGGGTGCTTGTTTTAGTCCATACAAAGCTTTGAAGAGTTTGTATACAAAATCATACATTTCAGCATCCTCAAACCCTGGTGGCTGTTCAACATACACTTCTTCTTCCAACTTTCCATTTAGAAAGGCACTTTTGACATCCATCTGAAATACTTTGAAGTTGTAGTGTGCAACATAGGCTAGAAAGATTCTTATAGCTTCAAGTCTTGCAACAGGTGCAAATGTCTCATCATAATCTATTCCTTCCTGTTGACAATAACCTTTAGCCACTAGCCTTGCTTTGTTTCTTGTCACTGATCCATTTTCATCAAGCTTGTTTCTGAAAACCCATTTGGTCTCAATGACTGACTTTCCCTTAGGTCTTGGAACCAGCTTCCATACATTGTTCCTTTCAAACTGATTTAGCTCTTCTTGCATGTCTATCACCCAGTCAGAATCCAACAATGCTTCATCAGTTGTCTTGGGTTCCATTTGAGACAGGAAGCATGAAAACATGCTGTCAGCAGAGACTTTGTTCCTTGTCCTCACACCAGAAGTAGGGTCACCAATGATAAGGTCATTTGTGTGATCCTTGTTCCACTTGGTGATTCTGGGCAAGCTACTTGATTGTACATGAACAGTTGCTTCAGTTTGTTGAGTTGAATGCTCACCAATCCCATTGTCTTCACCATGTTTCTTCATTGTCTCCAGAGTCACCACTGTTATGAATGTTAGAGGTTATGGTCTGTGACTGAGCTGAAGTTTGGTTGACAGTAGTGGTATTGACAGTATCTTTATCAACTTCAACAATTTAAGTGAAGCTAGGTTCTTCATCAACAATTTCCTCAACTTCCAAGTATCCTTGATTCTCAAATCTGAATGTCTGCATCTTTCCTTCTTCATACAGTCCTGGAAACTTGGTTTCATCAAATGTGACATTTACACTTTCTTCAATAATCCTGTGTTCCATAACATAAACTCTGTAGGCAGTCCTTTCTGTACTGTAACCCATGAATAATCCTTCAAATGCCTTAGTGTCAAATTTTCCTTTCTTCTCATGGTTATCCTTCATCATAAAGCATTTGCTCCCAAACACATGAAAATATTTGACAGTAGGTTTCTTTCCAGTTAACAGACAGTAAGGTGTACTTGCATGAGTTTTGTTAATCATGGTTCTGTTTTGAGTATAACAAGCTGTGTTGATAGCTTCAGCCCAGAAATATGTTGGCAGTTTGGCATCATGCAACATAGTTCTAGCTGCTTCAATGAGAGTCATGTTCTTTCTTTCTACAACTCCATTCTGATGTGGAGTCCTTGCAGCAGAGAATTGTTGTACAATTCCTTCATCTTTACAGAAATTTCCAAGTGTGGCATTTCTGAATTCTGTACCATTGTCACTCCTCAAGATTTGAACTTTTGAGTTTGGAGTTCTATCAAGAACTCTGACTTGATCAATAATCACTTGAGCAGCTTCATCTTTGGATTCAAGAAACTTCACCCAAGTGTACCTTGAGTAATCATCCACCATTACTAAGGCATATCTCTTTTTGGCCATAGATGGTACATTGACTGGTCCAAAAAGATCCATATGAATCAACTTGAGTGCTTCTATGTTGGTGTTCATTTGCTTGGACTTGTGCACAGCTCTCCTTAGTTTGCCCATTTGACAATCTTCACACAGTCCTTCTTGACAGAATTCCTGTTGGGGCAAACCTCTCACCAACTCCTTCTTCATCAAAATATTCATTGTTTTGAAGTTGAGATGTGAGAGTTTCCTATGCCAAAGAATAATGTCACCAACAGTTGCTTTACTGTAGAAACAGTAAACTTTATCCTTCTTTGTTGAGTTTAAGTCAGCAACAAACAAGCTTCCTTTTCTAACCCCTTTTAGAGAGAGGCTACTATCCTTCTTGTGATAGATGTTACACAGCATCATATCAAAATCAACCTTGAATCCCCTGTCACTGAATTGGCTGACACTGAGTAGATTGTGCTTCAATCCATCCACAAGAGCAATATCTTCAATGACAACATTTCCAATTTCCAGACAGCCATATCCCACTGTGTAACCCTTGTTGTTGTCTCCAAAGGTTATGATTGGGCCAGCTTTCTCTACATAGTGTGATAGCAGGGCTTTATCACCTGTCATGTGTCTTGAGCAACCACTGTCAATGATCCACATGACTTGATCTTTCTTCTTGCCCTGCAAAACATAATGTATTTAAGATGCATATGGTACCCAATCCTTGTTGGGTCCTGCAGTTTTAGTGTCTCCTGAGTTTCTTCCAGTCATAAAATCACAAGCATCATCAATGATCTCCTGTTTGACTTCTCTTTTCACCCACTTAGGTTTAGAATTGGACTTGATCCTTTTCTTAGTGGATGAGGCCTTCTTGCTGTTGCCAGCAGGCTCAGAAGTCTCAACAGTGTGTATGTATGAACATTTTTCAGTAGTGAGAATAGGTAAGTTAAAGCATGTACTCATGGCAGTGATCTTGCATGGCATACATTCAATGTTATTACAGACACTCATAGTTCTATGCAAAAGGGGGGTTCTGTGTAAATTACCATTGAGTTCAGTAGCATTGATCTTATCCTCAATTGGCTTATTACAAACATGTGTTAAATGATGTGAAGATCCACAGTTATTGCATAGTTTCCTAGAAGCACCTCCAACATTAGTGTATCCATTTCCTTTATTGACACCTACCTTACCATTCCTATTCTTAGACTTGGGAGTTACTGGATTGACAGTGTGTTCAGAAGTTGCTGTCGAACTTTCCTTGACAGTACCTTTTATTCCAACTGTCTTGACAGAAGGTTTGGAAGCTACTGTCTTGGAACCATTCTTGACAGCATCTTTGGAAGATACTATCTTGCCAACTGTGACAGCATCTTTTGAAGTTACTGTCTGATTGCTTGGTAAGTTTACTGTCTTGGGGACCGTGACAATATCCTTTCCATCCTTGAATGTGTTGTCAACACCTTCATCCTCATCAAGAATTTCTTGTTTGATGAGCATGGCTTCTTTATCAAACTCAATTTCTGCAGCTTTGAAAATATGAGTTTTAACCTTCTTGAGAATGGTGGGTTTGACAGCAGCATCTCCAGAACAATCTTGAATCACAGTTTCCTTTCCAGGTCTCCTACCATATGAAAAACCTATGCCAACAGTTTGATTTTCTGTATGCTTATCATTGTAATCCTGAACTATCTTAGATGAGTTTTTATAAGCCTTAATCTTGAATTCATTTTCAGCAATCTCATTTCTCAGGAATTCCTCAACTTCTTTAGCACATTTTAATTCATTTTTAAATTTAGCATTCTCCTGAGCTAAAGAGTCTTGTGAACTGGTTTTGAGAACAAGAGATTCATTTTCAGACTTTAGTGTTTCATTTAGCTTACTCAGCCTAATGATTTCCTCATTAGCAGCAGATAAGCTAGTATAGACATTGAACATTTCAGCACTTAAGTCTTTAATGGTTTTCTTATACTCATCAATGGACATATCAAGTAAGACAAGTGAAGGTACCTGACTTGAAGATGTTGATGTTACTTCATCAGTGCTAGCCATGAGAGCTAGGTTGACATATTCATCTTCATCTTCATCATCAGACTCATCCCAACACTTTCCTTCAGCCACATAGGCTCTACCTTGATTCTTCTTAGAGTATCCACCAGTTCCTTTCTCAAATCTCTGAACCTGTTTGGGTCTTTTGCACTCAGTAGCAAAATGACCAAGTTCACCACAGTTGTAACACTTGAATTTAGATCTATCCACAAATCTAGTCTTGTATCCTCCTTTGGATGGGCTTCCCACAGCAGCCTTTGATGAGCTTCCCTTGGTGAACTTGGATGCTTGGCCTTGGGGCCTGAATGACCTATCCTTCTTGAACCTAAAGTTCTTGAACTTTTTAGCCATGTAGGCCATAGTAGGATTGTCCATGCTTTCCAGTTCCTCCATTGTGTAGAAGTCTTCATCTTCCACATCCTGGAGCTGTAGTACTACTTTCTCATCATCTTCAACAACCTCTTCTATCTTCAAGGATTGTACAGGGGTTGGTTGTGTGATTTGTAGTACTTCGCTTGGTTGTGTGATCCTTGGCACTTGTGCTACTAGGGCACTTGACATATTAGCCATCTTGTTCCTTGTTCCACTTTGTATGGCTCTCTTTTGAAAGAGTTCAAGTTCATAAGATTTCAGAATGCCATAAAGTGTCTCAAAGGTTATACTGTTGAGATCTCTTCCTTCTCGTATGGCTGTTGTCTTGTGTTCAAGGTGATCAGGCAGTGTAAGCAAGAACTTGACATTTAATTCTTTTCTGTCATAGTACTTGCCATGTATCTGTAGTTCAGTTAAGAGCTTACTGAACCTTTCAAACATGGAAGTTAAGTCTTCACCAGGATTGGCCATGAATGCCTCATATTGCGATATCAGTATTTGCCTTTGATTGCCCTTAATTTCTTCACTTCCTTCACATAGTAAAGCTAACCTGATCCACATCTCCTTGGCAGATGTGCAGCTTATCACACTTCCACACATGGATTTATCCAACGTGAGAGAATCGAGCAAGATGAGTTGCAAGTGATCATATAGCACTATTTTCTCCTTCTCAGGTTCCAAAAATTCGGAGGGATCTTTGGGAACCCAATGTGCAGGAATGACTTCACCATTTACTGTTGTGGCTTCAATTTCCTTCCTTGGAATGAAATGACCATTCTCGAGAATACCTGGGTAAAGTGGATTCGCAGCTTTGATAAACAACAAGATCTTTCTTTTCCAAATGCTGTAGTTCTCTTTATCAAAAGCTGGGATCTTGATACTGTTTGATTTCTGAATTGTCGTCGTGATCACAGATATGTATGTTAATCTGATTGCTCTGATACCAGTTGTTGGTCCTCGTGTATTGCAGAAGGGGGGGGGGATGAATGCAATACTGATAAAATTCAATCTCAGTTTTAACAATCAAAACTAAGATTTAATGTTATCAATAATATGTATGCTTTCACAAATAGTATAATCGAGAAGACAGGATTCACAAAATAAATGTTTTATTTATTTTGCAAAGTGTTGCTACAACCTCAAGAGAGAATTCTTGAGCTTCGGTTTTTCTTCAAGACACTTGCTTGTCTTCGTTACATACCTAGAATGAATTAATAGTCTAAGTATAAAACTAATCCTATCACTGTCAACACGGGTCTGTGAAGCTGCTGTCATTATCAAGTGGCAGCTTCTTACAAAGTGTCTACCCATGTGACTTTCCTAAATTGCTAACACTGTCAGATATACATTACAAAGAAAGCAACCTAGATTCATTCTATTTCTAGCTAAAACAATTCAGCAAATAGAGACTTGACCTTGCTCTTGAATTGATTCGCTTTTGTTTGCAGTGCTTGAAGCTTCTGTCGTAGTCTTGCAGACTTGGTGCAGCTTAGGGATACTGCAACACGCCTGTTTCTTGAACATTGAAACTGTCACGGGATTTGACTGAGAAAGATACCTAGAACAAGGATCTTTCTTGAGACAGTTACTTTTGCCGTAAAGCTTGCTGTCACAGGAATGTGCTTTTGGTGACAGTAGGAGTTCCCCGCATAGTGTGCTGTCGAGGTTTCCAAACTTGCTGTCGAGGGCTAAAGTTGTTGTCGCGTAGTCTTCCGCCAATGTTGCTGTCAGAGTGAATATGCTGTCTTGACTTGCAACATTCTGTCTTCTTGTAATCTTACTGTCAATGCTTATGACAGTAACCTTTATTCATGCTGTCATCTAATATGCATTCTTTGAGGCTTGAACACAGAAATTGAACTTCTTCCAAATTACACAATTAAAATAACATTGCATACTGATTACAAGAACATACTTTGGTTGTGACAGTATGTTCTACTTAATTAAAAAATTAAGTATATACAAAGTTAAGTTGTTCCTATGCTATCACCCATAAATCCCAACAGGTTTCCTGTGATATTTTTGGAAAAAGAATGGATTTTAGTGAGAAAAATAGAAAAAGTAAATTGTAAAAGGCAATTTCCCTATTTAGAAAAGGAGGGACTTTATTAGAAAATATATAATGTGTTTTAGTTGAAAAGGTAATTGGTTATAAATAGGTATTTGATTATTTATAATTTAATATTTGTAGTAATTGCATTTGTTAAGAAAAATAAGTAGACATGCTAAAATAGGTAAACTTTTAAAAAATAATTATAATATTAAAATAGGTTTAAAAATAAATAACTAAATGTTTGTCCGTGATATTTTTGGAAAATGAGGGGTTTTAGTAAGGAAAAATAGAAAAACTAACATGTTTTAGTTAAAAAAGGTAATTACCCGTGATATATTTGAAAAAGTAGGGGAATTTGTTAGAAAAATAGAAAAAATAATGTATTTTAGGTGAAAAAGGTAATTGGTTATAAATATGTAATATTATTATTTAATAATATATTTCTATAAATAAGTAAGGTTAATTAAGTAAAAATACGAAGTACAGTTAATTAAGGGTAATTAAGTAAAATCACAACGTACCATACCGACCAACCAAACTTTTAATGTTTCGTCTATTATATAATAGTATTGATTGATAGTATTGATATATTGTTTTGGTAGTTTAACTAAACAAATATAATCATCATATATTTAAGCAAATTTGTTAAAAATATTGTATAATTGATATAGATAAAATTTTCAAGATATAACTTTTGACTTAGAGATCAATTTGAGAGTAAAAATTAAGAGAATTTATAATTTAGGAATATAAACTAATAATTTTATGTACGAAAATAATAACTTTTTTTCTTATTTTTTACTCAGGTTTCTACCTTTTTAATAATTATTATTTTTAAAATTTTAACTAATATTTACTATTTTTTAATAATTAGCCCGATTTTGACTGTTTCAATCGATTTTCGCCTATTTTTTGAAAAAAAAAACGATTTTTAGCTGAACTCTGCATAATCCGTCTAGTGATAAAGCGATTAATACCCGACTTTTAGAACACTGAATATATTTATATTTAATTTCAATTAGTTTTTAGTTTTTATGTACTGAAAATAATAATATTTTTTTTGATAAATAAAAAGAAAAGAAAAATTAAACAACCATAATATTGAAGTACACAAGCACAACATAACCCGGCCCATTCACCGTTTGACTGTCGGCACCTGATCCAAAGTCCAAACAAACTGGGAGCTGCTGCTTCTGTGTTTCAGAGTCGCAAACAAGTTGCCCTACTTCCGTGTTAGCAAAGGACGCAGGTAATAAAGTTTACTCCTTTTTGCTTCAACTTCGTTTCCTTATTTTGTGTTTTTGCATCTTTTTATAACTAATTTGATTGCATCCTTTTTCTTGTTTTAATTTGAGCAATTTCAATTTTACATTCTTTATCCCCAGTTTGTAATTTTACTGTACTTGAATGGATTGTTTATCTGTTTCTGCGCTCAGCTAATTCCTTAATGTGTTGATGGTTGCGTAAAATCGCTTTTACATAGCAGGAGGTTTCGTGCCCTTTTTGGCATTTAATTGTATATATTGGCATACTGTAATCTTGATTTTGAGCTATTCCAATGCTAGATAATGTGTTCAGTGCATCTTTAGAAACACGGGTCGGATCGGGTGGAGTTTGTTTAGCAACGGTGACAAAGCGTTGTTAATTTAGCAATGTTCAGTAACCAAACAGTGATAGTTAACAAGGATTTAAAGGAAATAAGCTTGAAAACTAAAGAAAATACTGGAATTGATAAAACAATTATAACACCTCTTCTCTCTAAACGACCCCGTATTGTTACAGAGTTGTGCAAAGCCAAACGATGCCTTTTCCATGTTTGTTTAAATAATTTAACCTTTAATATTATTATAACAGAGACTCTGTTACATGTTCTTAATGTGAATTTGGTTGAATTTCGGTCATATTTATGTACTATTGGAATAGTAAATGCACACAGTTTATTAGTTTTTGGGTTACGAGGGAAAGGCACACATATATTGTTAATTCTGAACCTTATCAATTATTCTGACTAATAGAAATTATCAATATTTTGAACCTTATCAAGTTAATTCTGTTGCTTGTCGAAATTATGGATATGTTTACATTTCACTCTCTTTTTATTTATACTATGGAGTATCGTTTTAGTTTTTCTTGGATAATTTATTTTAGTTTTTTATTTTCACTTGTTTTATTAAAGACCCATATATCCTGTGATTAGAAGGTGGAGTGCTTGTTCTTAATGTTCCTTTCCACATAGTAATTCGTATGCGTCCTAATCTTTTTCACCTTGAGTGTTGAATCTTTTGTTGTCTTAACATAAGTCACGGTGCTTTGTGCAGACTTAGAAGATGGAGGTACCACAGGTTAAAGCTACGTTTCACCTAGGCTCGGAAACTTATTCTGTTAATGCAAACAAGGGGATTCTTTCAGAGCAGTTAGTTACATTAAAGGAAGAAAGCATGAGCATACTGAAGGCATATATTACGAAACATAATGTTCCAATTGACGTCCCCGACGAGGCTGATGAAGTTTCAGAAGATGAAGAAATCACCGAAAAGCCAAAACCTAAGAAACGCAAGTAGGGCCTTTTTTATCTTTCGTGTTTTGAGCTTGATTTAAAGAATATTGTGCAAGTTGGTTTAATCTTTATCATGAAATGTTCTATATTAGAGTTCGTATCTACTCCATTTGCTAATTAAACATAAAATTATTAACTTGTACTTCTTTGAAATAGCGTAACCCGCTTATTTGGCAACTGCATGCAACAAATTATTTGGTAGCTATGCATCTTTTTGATGAACACATTTCATAGAAAGATCTTGCAAAACTGTGATTTAGAACTTGAAGGGAGAATTGTAATAGACAAAAAATGGGTTCTCGCACAACTTCTTTTGAAAGCTTGAGTCCTTTTGTCTTGCATAGTTCTGACATCTTTATCTGTTCCCCTAGGTCTCCCAGAGAAAGTGAATGTTTAAGAAACACAGCTAGGTTTCTCTTGGTCTTAAAACCTTAAATGTTAATTCAAGCTAATTTAGTTAGTTGTTATGAGGGTTAGTTGTGCTATTTGTGAATAGAAAAGAAGATGAAAAGGAATAACAATGACCTAGATTAATTTGATTTAAATAGGGAGAAAAAGCAACAGAGATCTTTTCTGACTAATAAATAAGCCTTTAGATAGAGCGAAATCTTTGTAATGGTTTCCTTACCAGCTGGTGTGGACTTTAGATACTATAATCCATGCACTTTATTTGCCGGAAAGTCATCTTACAACTGGATAGAACGAGTTTATAGTTCAAGTCTTATGTTGTCCTCGCATCGGCATTTGAACTATGTAGTAAACATGCATGAATGCAAATTACACAGTATTAATGTAAAAGTCATGTATCTAATAAGACCAATATATTATTTTTGTACAAAATCTTACTAAACACAAGTAATGTTAAACTCTAAAATATGATTATGCATAATTAACTGAATTTGCTTTATATGAATATCCATAATAACTTTCAGCAGCTTTGTTGGGTTCAGTGATTTTGGTAAGTGATGATGCATTCCAGTTTGGATCATCTTCCTTATTTCTCGATCACTTTCTATGTGCTTATTCAATACATAATTATTATCTACAGCATAAAAACAACATGATTACATACTCTACAGAAACAAATTTCAGAAAGGATGACCTTGTTACTGTATCTAGTATTTTTTTTACTTTTTTTGTTGCTTCGTATAGATTGTCGTCTATCACAGAGTATCTTTTAACTACCTCTTCAGTCTTACATTGTATTGGATCATTATTTTAAAAATATAACACCTGTCAGCTAATCGATAAATGGTAGTAAAATGGATGAGACGCATTGCCTGGCAATTCAGAAATACGGACGAGATACAGTACCTGCCCATCCATGAAACTGTAATTGTAAGGTAGAACATCAAGAGCTCCTTGTTTCCTTTGATCATACAGACATTTTCCAGAAAATCTTTACCATTTCCACATACTTTAAAACTTGCTTCAAGTTTAGAATTAGTGAAACAAGCTATACTCTGTAACACTAGATCGTATTTTGCCACCCCGAGACTTTTATCCTAGCCAAGTTTTTTCATTGCTTGGGCCACCAAGTTTTCTTATATCTGAAGGATTGGTATATTTTTACTACTAGTTAAGATTAACTTTGTTTTAGGACCAACAGTATTGGCTTTAGAGCTGAAGTTCCGGTTGATGACTTTATCTCGTTTTCCTCTGCTGTTGGAAATTTGGGTATCATTTATTGCCTGTTGACAAAATCCAATCACTAGATACAAGTGTGATTCATGAATACATTGGATTAGAGGGAGACAGGGAGTTTATCCTTGCCAAGGTCTTTAATTGAATATTTTGAGCTCATGGTTTATCTATATAGACAGTCCTGCAAATGTCGGAATGATTCAGCCACAACCTTGCTTAGTTTGCAAAAAGGTGTGCTATCTGTTTGTATGACAATCTTAATGAATATCGATGTACCTTAGTATTAGTCCTCCGTTTAGCTCTTGCTAGATCAGTTCCATCTAGGCATTTAGAGGTTCTCTCTTTAATTCTTTATTCTAGTGGTAGAACTATGTTGTGTGGGTATTCTTAGTCACTTCTTGTCCTTGAGCTTAGATTTATCTTAGAGTTCCTACATAGGAACACTTCGCAACAGAGCCATGTAGAGGTCCAGACCCTAGCTAACACCCTTCATTCCGACTATTGTGTTTTGGTGACGGAAGGTGTATTTTTCTCGCACCAGCTGATGCCAAATGAGTCATAAATCATACAATAAAAGTTCCCGATATTGTGAAATACATGTTGTAATGAAAAAAATAGTCGTACTGCTATATTTGCAAATTACCACATCAATGAGAATTTAATAAATGGGTTGTACATGTTACACATCAAAATCATACACAAGATATTTATATGCATGAATATTTTAATAATTTTATGTACTACATTTGATAAATGTGTTATACACTTGCTGGAATTTCAAATAAATTAGCAGATGTCCGTGCTTTGTTGTCACAAAGATTTTAAATGTGTTTCAGAGCGTTAAACTGGACCAACTTTTTGAGACAACAATTCTGGTCAACATCCCTGCCTTCTAGATATCTGAATGAGTAAGACTAGCAAACCCAAAAAAATCTCCCAAAATTTGTATAAATTAACGTGAAAGACACCTGACATGTTTTTTTAAATCCGAATAAGCCCTTGAATAATGTCATGCGGCCCTCACGCAGTAAAGTCTCAAACCATTCGCACTACGAGCGTATCTAAATTGTTAAATATTCCGATCTTCAGAGCTTCTAATTTTGAAATCAACAAAAACCAGTAGACTTGAGTTTTAAATTTAGGGCCTATTTGGGTAACTATTTATAAGTTAGCTTATGACTTATAAACCCATTTGAGTTTATGAGGGGTGTTTGTGTGTACCCAGCTTATTTGATAACTTATAACTTATAAATTGATAAGTTGAATGTTAGAAATCGCCAACATTTTACTTAACTTATCAACTTATTCTTTGATTTCTTTATTTTTTTAATACTTTATATTTTTATCTTTGTGTTTTTAAATATTTTTTTTAATTTAAAATGCAAGTGTTGAAATCATTGTATTTAATAGTTATTTTTTCAAATTTAATTTAGCAAACTCTTAACTAACTTATAAGTAAATTTATCCAAACACCCGTATAACTTATAAGAATCCATCAACTTATCACTTATAAAGCACTTACTCATTTTAAGCTATAAGTCAACTTTTTTGTGATACCCCAAACACGCACTTAATAGGCAGCCCGAGGCATTTTAAGAGCAAGTCCAAGTTATGGATGTTATAAGTTAAAAGTACAGCATCGCATGGTCTTGCGGAGCTCTCAACTTGAAGTTGCAAACACCCGTTTTTGAATATTAGATTTAGTAGTTTAACCGTATGGATTTTTCGGTTTGTAAAGATAGTCCAACAATGTGCGATGACACAAAGTTGATTACATGTTATTTGAAGAGTGAACAACAGACCATGTAATTGAGTGCTTGTCAAGAGAGATTGACAAGCTTCAACAAATCAGTAGATTGAGGTGACACAAAGGTTAAGTTGTGACTTGTGAACAATGTAGATGAAAAGCAGCTATTTTTTCTCTCTACCAATTTGATTCTCTTGACAGTTAACAAACTGTATTGCCTTCTGCTAGGTTTTCTTATCTAATTTAGCAAAATTCAGCTTTGTGTAATTGAAGCATACAACTTGATAAAATACTATCAGTCAATCTCTGTCTATCAACTTGTTTGTTTTCATGCTAATCCCCTTGTGGAACACAACAAGTTAGATCAACTAGATGTATAAATGGAGACCCACTAAAGGCTACCGCGTTTGACAATCTTGTCTTTGATTTTTTTTAACAACCATTAAACTTAATAACAAGTAGACACTTAAGAATCAAATAAGGTGTACTGAAATGCGACCTTCGATCAATTAAGAGAAAATCTACTACGTCTATTTAGATGCTAAGTACTTCGTCCTATATCCGACCTTCGATCAAAACAAGAAAATTTAATTCATATTTAATGGAGTCGAAAGTTTTTGTAAGTAACCTTTGTTGATTGCGGAAGTCCTAGCTCATCTCCTTTATTTCTTTTTAACAACCTTCAAAATTTCCAAGGATCTAGCTATGACCTAATTATGACAGCCAACCAGAAAGTTGTTCACCAATTGCATTATTGAGTGACTAATGTTTGCACACATGTTTTTGCTTCGAAAAACAATCTTTTCTTTTATCACTCTGTATATAATTATAATAAAAAATAAAAAATAAATACTTTTGTCATTGTCCCCTGTTCCCTCCCATGGGGGAAGGGGGATTGGGTGGGATCATGCTCTAAATCTATTATGTAACAATTTATAAATATAATTAACTTAAAATGAAATGAATTTCATATTCATAAGGTATGTATATCAACTCTATGTTCAAGGTGGTTATGTTGCTCCTCATCCTGGTCATCTTCTTCGCTTTCAGAATTCGATGATTCGTCTTCAAGATCCTAAAAAGTTTAAAGAATGCGCCAAATTTAGTTTAAGTTGTGTATGAAACCATAACGAATTATTTCACTTGAGCAAAAACGATAGAACTAACCTCGTACTGATGTCTGGTACCGTGCTTGAAACTGTTATGGATTGACTGTACTATTCGGATCATAACATACATTGGAAGTACTATTCCACTTGTTTTTGCAATGAGCAACTGCAATGATAACAAATGAACACAAACATTAGTAAAGATCATAGCGTCATTATGCTTGGACTAATTTTGAAGTTAGTCTCGAGTACTAATAATAAAAGTAACAAGAAGTTTGGTGCTCACAGTAAGGAGGGTAAATGGGTAATCCTCGGTTTCACCCGTGAGCAAGGTTAGAAGATGTCTCATCAGCAGAAGTAATGTAAACTGCACATTTGATAAATTTAACAGATTGGTAAAGTTTAATTGAATTAACATAGTTTATAAGTATAGATTTTTAAACAGCTAAGAACAGATATATATTTACTCAGACATGAGCCTGCTGCTATGCATTATAATCTGCAACAGTGACCCTGACATACACGCAGTCTTGCACCGTCTAACTAATCATATTAATAAGCAACTCACTGTATTAAGTGCACAAGACTCTCACATCAAAGAAAAGTTCCCATACTTGCAATTGTCACGTTAAATTTTATATAGAGAGCGTTTACTTGAAATAGTAACACACATAACAGTTGCATTTAGCATGATATTACAATAATCTGAACACTGCCCGTAGCCCTGGCCTAAATTATGGTGAGCATCAATGAGGTTACAATCTGCGGTTTGGCTCTCTTTTGGTTTGAATTTAGGTACTACACATGAACATGTTTGTCTTTTGCACAAACTATTAAAAAGTTTAACCTCCGTGCCCAATCCAAATGTAAACAAATGAGTGGAACGGAGGAGTACATATCTAACAGTTTAAAGCATTATACATGAGAGTGGTGGTAGGACCTTTCTTTTACATTATCATCTTTAGAAGCTAAAATGAATGATTTGTCTATTTAGGCCACTGGGCATTATCTAATTATGCATTTTTAGTGTGTTCAGCTGGATGCCACACCATACATTACATATCAGCCACATACTGAAAATTGTGTTCATAATCAAGACTTTCAAGTGGTATTAGACTCCACATAGCAATTAAAAGCCCAAGTAAAAAGGACATTTTTATGTCTACATTACTGGGAGTTATGTTTTGGTGTTCTCCAACTAGCTGAATGTGTTTTTGTCAATGTCTGTCAACTTCAAATTTTCCAACTTACAGCATGCGGGGTTCTATGATTCAACAACTGAGAAAGTTTTCCAAAATATATCGAAGAAATAGATAAACTTACGATGAGAGCAATTACTCTAAAGTAATTCCATCGTCTATCGTCCGAGGAGCTTTCACTTTCGAGCAGCTCTTCCTCGTCCCTCGTGGCTTCCAAATCTGGATGTTCTTGCCTTCTCTCCCTTCTTGGAACTTCTAAACTTCCTCTGTTTTTTTCATTGAAGTCAGTTGTCAGATTGTCATTATTTAACAAACTTTACTCTATCAGTTTATTCAAACGACAAACATTTAAAGTCGTATTTAAACAAGGTACTAGAGGACGGACATATCTAATAAATTTAGTTAATGTCATAGAAAATTTAAGATGTTCTATTGTTATCAAACTCACTTTACAAATTTTAGGGTTTCCCTCAAGTGAGAATTAGGCTCAAAATGAGAAACGGAGAACTAAATGTTCTGCATTTCTTCCTTGACTCCATTCAAGTACAACAGAGCATTTCAATATATTTATGGTCAAGTTCAGCCGGAGAAGTGCAGACCTTATTAAGATGACAGCTACATCCTGGACCTGGTAGCTGGTAGTAGAGGTTATTATTTGACTCGGTAAGATTTAAAATCCGAAACATTTCTGGCACTACGCGCCACCTTTCTTTGAATTATTAAAGCCAATAATCAAGATTTTCCTCAAAGAGCCAAATATCCTAGTACAGGAGCGTTTTTATGCTTTATTGTGTTTGGTCATTTTGTACAGATATTTATTTTTCTTTGGAGACAAAAATAAATCTAATCAAACAAAGCAACATATATGACTAAGATAATGGCATCAATAGCATGAAATGCGTTTTACGAGAGATTGTTTCCGTAAAGACCCACGTATAATTTAAGTTGTGCTTATAGATATAAGAGGAAAGATCATTATACCTTATGGTTACAACTGCATCCAACAGTCGAACTTTCTTGATAGGGGTAGTGTACCCAGGTTCAAAATTCTGTAAAAGCAAAACGTCATTTTCATTAAATTAAATATATCAGAAATTTCCACGTCACAAATTAAAAAATTAATATAAAATCTCTATGAACAGAAACGGATGTATATTAATATGATGTAGTTGACGTAACTTAAAATCATTGTCTCTGGATAAGAAGAATAACAGCATGGTATGGTCCTTCTCTTTCAATAAAAATCACCAAGTAGCTTACATTCATTGTTTATCTTTATTTCATTTTCAAGAAAACGAAAGGCAAAATGATAACCTCTTCACCTTTTCCATAATAGCATGCACAACATACTAGGACCTTCTCGTAACACTTTAAAATTTCGACATATGAGTCGTATTAATAATATTTACGACTTCTTTAATTTTCGGGGAAAAAATATTAGCATATAAAATACTAACTGTATATGGTTAAATTTTGAATTTTTTTTTCTGACACCTTAATATATTTAAACGAGTCAAAATCAAGTCTTATTAATCAAATTTAGATGAAAGAAAACGTATTATGAAAATCTTATGCAAAAAACACCATAAAACACCCAGTGAGCGGGGAATTCGAAGAAGACGAAAGAAGAACCCAGTAAACACGGCAAAAAGCTATGTTTTATTATCTTTGTCAATAAGCCAAACTCCAAGTTTCAGATAGAGAAAACCCAGAACATCCAAGACATACGAAACTGAATCACTCAACAACAAATACAACCAAAAATTATATACAACAAAATATGCAAACCTGTAAGCAAATTTCACAAGTTGTATTTCCCTTTTCATCACACCATCTCTGTATGCAATCTCTGTGTGCAAACTGTAAACAAAGAAGAAATGATCAAGAGTTCAAGACAGCTGTAAATATCAAGGGAAATAATCAAGATATCATGTATGATCATAAAGAAAAAAAACCCACAAGTGACACAGAGAGAGAGAGAGGGAGAGAGAGAGAGAGAGAGAGGGAGGGAGAGGGAGGGAGAGGGATGATTGGCAGAAACAAACCTTGACAGAACCAGAACAAGAACAGGGAGCTTCCAAGCTCTTGAAGCTCTCAAATTCAATCTCATGGCAAATTCTACAAAAGGGAATTCCAGAAACTATTTCTGATTCTAATTCATCAACATATAATATAACTTCTTTTTTCTCTCCCATGTATATATTTCTATATGAATAATATTTCTATGCTCTGTTTTCAAATTTTCTTCCCTCCCCTGACCTTCTCTCTGTTTTGGCTTTGTTAGTTTGGTTTTGGTTTGCTTTCTCTTGGGAGTTATAGGACTTTAAACAAAAGTAAGCTATTATTCTGACATACCAAAACTACCCTTTTAGAATTTTGAAATTAAATTTCTTATTTTTTAAATAAGAAGGAAGGGCGATTGTTTTATCCACTTCCTGACGTGGTATGCATGTCTCTTTCTTTACGGCAATCACACGTGGTAAACTAGAAATGGTTTGTCACAGAGTGACCAATTTTAAGGATAGAATACGAAAGTAACTGCCAAATGGTTAAATTCTTACGATGAATCTTTTCAGTCGACCAAGATATCTGCTGGGTTCTCTACTATCTACTATCTCTTTTGTTTTACTTGGTTAATCTATACTAATATATATATCTACTTGGTAACCGTGGAACAACCCAATCAAAACTTGCACACTCTATCATACAGTAAACTTGTAAATTCGTTATACAGTTCCGCTTGCACGTTAGGGGGATCAAAGCGAACCTCTGTCTAGAGGTGGCTACAGCGGCGGGCGAGCCGTGCCGGGCCGAGTTGTTGGCGAGCCGGTTTGGTGAAAGGACCCGAGATCGGCACGGTCCCGATGGCGAGCCATGCCGTGCCAAAGAAATGGGAACTCGCGGGCGGACATAACGGGTGAGCGGGTTGGTGGGGCGAGTTGGGGCGGGTTGGGTAGGCGGGCGGTTCAATCCCTCGAAGTAGTCTTGCATTCTCAGCAATCCCTCGAAACCTAAACTCTCTCCTCGCAACCAAGACAAGTTTCGCTCTCCTCTTTGCATCTTTGCATACTCGTATGCAATTTGCTGATGTCAAAAAAACCAAAATCACATGATGAAATTTTCAACAAATGAGAACTATTGCATATATCACAAGGTCAGTATATTGTAAGCATATGCACAAAATTAATCAAGATAAAATGAACAACAGAAAATTATTATGCAAAGAAATACATAACTCAATCAATTTGAATCATAGATACACAAAGAAAAGTAATAAAATTGGAAACACGCACATCTAATTTCTATGTACTACCAACAACTTATAACTGCGGAAGCACTACATATCTTTTCTTGATTCAACACATTGTATCACGTGCCGTGCCGAGTTACATCACGGGTTCCCGTGACGTGCCGGGTTCACGTGTCATGCCGGGCTGTATGCGGTTCTCAAATCCTGGACTCGTGCACGCATCATTTAACTGTATCGGGTTGTGCCGAATTGAATAGGCACGGTGAAGTGCCGAGTTATGCGAGTTCGTTGACGAGCCGATTACGGTTCCGGCGGCCAAACCCGCCCGTTTGGCCACCTCTACCTATGTCCATGTCAAAGACATAGAAAGGGTGTTTTTCAAAAATATTTACTACATAATATTTTTTTAGTGAAAATACTATTTCATATTTACAAAAATATTATCTTCCTAGAAAAATAATTTGCGAAAATACGGTTTGCAATTTCTGCAACCATATTTGCAATTAAAATCAATCAGAAGCAACTGCACATGTAACTTTAAAATTTAAAAATAAATAAAACTTTATTTAGTAGCATAACGTTGCATAACAAGTTATGTTCAACAAAATCAACTAAAATCATTACAAAAGATAACAAAAACACAATCAACCATACTTGTAACTGAAATCAACCAAAATCAACCACAAGTGCGACTTCCAATTTTAAAACAATTAAAATTTTTAAATCTGAATATTAAGATGGGTGCCCCTGCGAGGCCTGTTTCACAAAATCAACCAAAATAAACTTAGTTCAACCGAAGAACAACTAAAATCTCTTCACAATAAACTAAACATCATTTAAATGCAACTTTAATTTTCTAAGAAATAAATTATGAGCAACCACGAGCAACCAGAATTAACTTCGATTATTGTCATCTCTTATCTATTAATCACGAACTAACCGTCGAGCTCTACTCTAATCGATCCACTTTTCGTCAAAGAATTCTCGTCATTCGTTTCATCTATGTAGGTAAACTGTTCAAATTGATTTACAAATTAATATTTGTATATATGCACACATACATATAGGTATATATACACAAATTGATTGTAGTAAAATTGGAATTGCTTTAATCATTTCTATAAGTGAAAGAAACAAAAAGTAATTGAGAAAAAAGATGAGAGATTGGCTAAGAAACGGATCGGAAAATACAAAAAAATAGAGGAGAGAAAGAAGTAACGAATGAGGAGAGAGGAGAAAGAGGGAGAAAGAGAGAGAATAAGTGGTGGGTAACTACTTGTCCGTATTAGTGCAAACTAATTCATTCTAATTTGAAAAAAATTGTAAAATTGCAATAAATTTCTCAAGATGGTATTTTTGCAAAAATAGACTCTAACTATTTTTGACAAATATTCTAGAAACTTTAATGTAAAATATTAAAAATTTTGATAGTAACCTGAATCGGTCTCCGCCAAATATTATTCGATCCCTCTATGTCAAAATCATGGCTTTGTCCTTGAATATATCTACAGATGAAATCTTGATTCCCAAGTTATTCGAATCGGCTAATCAATGTTAGTTTCATGTGAATTCTCTCAAACTAGATGTCATCCCAGTTCAATTGAGTACTCAGTAAATCTACCAGAATTTCGACTGATACTTTATGGCTGTGTTCATTTCACAGGAATGTAATGAGAAAGAAATGTAACCAAAATCAACTTAGTTCAACCGAAGAACAACCAAAATATCTTCACAATAAACTAAACATAATTTAAATGCAACTTTAAATTTCTAAGAAATAAATTATGAGCAACCAGAATTAACTTCGATTATTGTCATCTCTTATCTATTAATCACGAACTAACCGTCGAGCTCTACTCTAATCGATCCACTTTTCGTCAAAGAATTCTCGTCGTTCGTTTCATCTATGTAGTTAAACTGTTCAAATTGATTTACAAATTAATATTTGTATATATGCACACATACATATAGGTATATATATGCAAATTGATTGTAGTAAAATTGGAATTGCTTTAATCATTTCTATAAGTGAAAGAAACAAAAAGTAATTGAGAAAAAAGATGAGAGATTGGCTAAGAAACGGATCGGAAAATACAAAAAAATAGAGGAGAAAAAGAAGTAACGACTGAGGAGAAAGAGGGAGAAAGAGAGAGAATAAGTGGTGGGCAACTACTCGTCCATATTAGTGCAAACTAATTCATTCTAATTTGAAAAAAATTGTAAAATTGCAATGAATTTCTCAAGATGGTATTTTTGCAAAAATAGGCTCTAACTATTTTTGACAAATATTCTAGAAACTTTAATGTAAAAAATTAAAAAATTTGATAGTAACCTGAATCGGTCTCCGCCAAATATTATTCGATCCCTCTATGTCAAAATCATGGCTTTGTCCTTGAATATATCTACAGATGAAACCTTGATTCCCAAGTTATTCGAATCGGCTAATCAATGTTAGTTTCATGTGAATTCTCTCTCAAACTAGATGTCATCCCAGTTCAATTGAGTACTCAGTAAATCTACTAGAATTTCCAGAATTTCGACTGATACTTTATGGATGTGTTCATTTCACAGGAATGTAATGAGAAAGAAATGTAACCAAAATCAACTTAGTTCAACCGAAGAACAACCAAAATCTCTTCACAATCAACTAAACATCATTTAATGCAACTTTAATTTTCTAAGAAATAAATTATGAGCAACCACGAGCAACCAGAATTAACTTTGGTTATCCCTTTCGATCACAACCGTTAGATCTTCAACTCAAGTAGATGATGACCGTTGGATACAATACTAGAAGTTGTTATACAAAGAGGTCTAAGGTTCGAATCCCGCCTACAACATATTAATTTATTTTTAATACTAAAAGTTGTTAACTGTTTGGGCGATAACCGGAGTTCTATAAGTCCAATTCAGACGATTCAACAACCCACGGAAAGCTTATGAGAAGAGCTTTATTTTGGAAGTGACCTTGATATTAAAATCCATATTGCTTACAACATATTAATTTAGATTTAATACTAAAAGTCTTTATTTATAAAACTCTAAAGTTCGAATCCTCCCAAGAAAACATTAAAATTAATATTTGTAATATTATATGAGATTGGGGAGCCTTAGATATATCTCAGGTAACTCTCCTGAGATATGAACTAAAATCATATCATATTTTAAAAGATTTTACATATCAAATACTCCCTCCCTCCGTCCCACCCATTTGTTTACATTTGGGTTGGACACGAATGTTACGAAAAAGTAATAAAGTAGTGAAAAAAGTAGAAAAAGCGGGTTAAGTGGTGGGACCAATCAATATTTAATGTATAAAGTGAGGATAGTGGAGGAAAGTAGTGGAAGTAGTTGATTTTTTTATTATAAAAGTTTACTATTTTTGGAAAGTTTAGAAATGTAAAGAATTGAAAGGGACATCCCGAAAAAGAAAGTGTAAAGAAATGGTTGGGACGGAGGGAGTAATATTTTAAAAGATTGAGTATATCAAAAGATTGGATTTATCAAAGAACACAATGTTTTTATTCACATCTCATGAAAGTTACCTAAGATGTATCTCAGGTTCCATTTTCTCATATTATATTACACTATAGATAAATTAAAAGAAAATTAAAAGTAACCCGTGCTTCACACGGGCTATAAGCTAGTATATTTAATTTGACTAATTTATGTATCACTAAAAAGCACATGCAACTTGTTTTCTGAACTAAATGAGAGTCAACCTCTCTCTTTTCCCCCTTCTCCCCCTTTCAAACCCTAACCTTAATTTCACTAAATCCCCTCAATTGAACCCCTTTCAAACCCTTAATTCTCTGTTTCTTTTAGAGAATGCTTGTCTTTCTTTTTGTTTTTCTCTTCAACCCACTATTTCTCTTGTTGTTATGGATGTTTCATCCTCACAAGTGAAATATGGATTGAGAACCTCTTGTCTCTGTAAATCCATCGTTCTTGATGGTGGAGACTTGACTCTCTTTGTAAACTCTTTGGTTCTTGTGAATTTGCTAATCTCTCAACCAAAAGCGAAATGGGTCTTGGAAGAGAAGCGTTTTTACTCTCCGGTAATGGTCTTTCTTCTTGCAAATTGAACCCGAATCTGGTCCTTTCGGATTACAAGTGAATTCTGTGCCTAGAGAAACTATTTCCTTACAAGGTGGCCTTAACCTTAAGGGATTGCAGATGAGGTATCTTATTACATCTCTTAGTATTGTTGATAGCCTACTTAAGTGTGTGAATGTTACTGGCTCTTTTATGGAGCCTAGTTTCCTTATTATTGTGATGAAAGTGAACTTAAATAGTAACTATTTGCTCATTCTTGTTTGGGTTGATTTTTATATCAATGCTCACTTATTTGATGGATTAGGTTCTGTGATTTTTTTTATGTTGGGTACTACTCCTGATAATGTTATGTTAACAAAGATGCGCTTCCTCGGCTAGTGCCACATTTGTATTTTCTGACCTTTTACGAAACATACCAAGCTGAGTTTAGTTTTATTTGTGAACTTAGCAAGAGTTTTATTGCCTATTTGCCCTTGTTCTTTTATTGGACTTGTGGTTGTGACAAAAGCTATGTTTTACATAGGTTTAAAATTAAAAATTTATTGTTTAGATTTGTGAAAGAGTTAGTTAGTGATCTTTTCGTGGTATTTGTTGGCATAGAGGGAAATTCGCTTGTTGAATTTAAAAAGAATCGAAAACATGTTTGTTTGGGTTTAGATCTTAGTGACAATATTCTGGTTCATGTTGGACTTGAACTTGATACAAATGGAGCATTGTTCCGTCTGATCGTTTTTGGGAATATGGTTAGAATTGTAGTTTTGAGAAGTTTAGACATGTTGTGGCAAATGTTCGGGTTGAACATGTTAATTGAGCACAAGAGGGATGATGGTGATAATACAAAGGATCACCAAAATTCAGAGACTATTGAAGATTTTGATTTCCATCCGAAACAGAAGATCCCTGTGACCACTTTAAGGTGCCAATCTATTTAGCTCAGTGTTGTAATAAGATGCTTGTGAGAGATGCGATTGGAGACCAAGGAGACCAATGAGACCAAGAGTTTAGTCTTGATGCCGGCGATGTTGATGTTGGTGAAACTCTAGACATATACCATTGATGCTACTAATCATGTTGATCGATGTGGAAGTGAAACAAGATGGCGAAACTATTGGACAGATTGTGACTATTGGTGGTGGATTATTTTGTTTTAGGCACCAGTGATTCTAAAAGTATTGTAAGTTTGAACTTACACTTTGTTTTCTATGAACTTGGTTTGTTAAAGTTTGAAATTTGTTCATACCTTAACAACAATGAACTTGAGTTTTAGCTCCAGAGTTTACCCTCTCTTTTTTTATTCCTGCGCCTAACGAGGCGTTTAATCCCTTGTATCCAAATTCATAATTTTTAACATATTTACATAAATAATAAAAAAAGTTACCAAAAAAAAGGCACATGCAACTATATTACATGTCTAGCATATGCAATACGTTGAACAGATTTAACGTTTCGAATAGTCTATTTACGTACAAAATCTTCAACTTTTGAATCTTAATTTATATTTAAGCCAAACATCTATAAAAATATTGCATAGTAACATTTAAAAATTGGAGCAATGATGAATAAATATACAAGTTTTCTTTGCTCTAATGTTTCTTTTCCGTCTTTTTTGCCGATTCGATAAAACTATAAATGTAAAGAAAGGAATAGCAATACCTACAAGTTTTCTTGGGCTACAATATTAGAATCTAGATGAAAAACTCTAGCTCGACGCGTTGTGCATTTATTACGACAATGTCAAAGTCAAGGTTTCGTTCTTTTTTCTTGACCTCTAAGCTACGTACAATTAGTCTGCTGGCGTCTTTGCTTTTACACACTTAAAATCAAAAATAGAATAAAAAACATAATAATAAAAGACTTCCCATTTCAAAATTTAGATATTTGTGTATGAACTCTCAAAAACGAGGTGCAATGTAATAGCCCTCCCATCTCTTTATTTTTCTACTTAAAATTTCACTTGCAAATTTTGTTTCTACATTGAGTTTGTTACTCAATCATAACATCCTCAATTCTCATTGTTGGCCGCGTAAATTGTTTTTGACTGCTTATATTTAAGATAATTCTTTTTTATCTTATCGATTTGATATGAGACTTGGGTTGACAACCACTCTGTACTAATATAAAGTTTTATTTGAGTTTCTTTTTTCAATCCTAGATAAATAATATAATAAATGATAGTCTAGCAGTGACCTAAAAAGTTAGTGGGTTATCAGATATTGAAAATCCACTCCTCCGCACGTCTAGGATTTTGGATTTCATCACTACAGCTGCCGGGACCTGAATCTTCTTTTAATATTTTAGTATTGTAGTGTACCTATTATGACCAAGCAAGTATATAATAATTGAATTGGTTAAATTATAAAAGTGTATTAATTTGTACATCAAAATTTCGAGATTAATTTCCTATTTTTTTATCAGTTTCAACTGTGCTAATGGCAAAATTTTAAATTTTAATTTAAGTTAAAATAATAAATTAATAACTTTTTTTTTGCTAAGCAAGTTATTAACTTTTGAATTGCCCAAACTAATAATTTATTTCTTTAAGGCACCAGAATAGGCTTGGCTTCAGCAACTGAATAAAGCTACTAATTTAGAGGTATTTTGTAAAAAATTATATTAGTTTACGAGTCTAACTCTAGAATAAAATTTCTGATTTCGCTACTGAATTAAAAAATTAGAGGTTTTTTCAAAAATATGTTTTTTTCAGATTTTTTTTGCAAAAATACAATTTTGCCACCTGATACAACTGTATGCAACCAAAATCAACTGCAATTATTTGTCAGAAAAAACGTAAAAATAAGTTGCATCTAGTTGCTTCCGATTGAAAATCGTAAAAAAAAAAAGTTGTATTTGATTGTTTCTGATTGTAAAAATTTTCACAAAAAATTTCAAAAGATAGTAAAAACACAAATAAGTTCTGAAAAGTAGTATTTTTAATAAATTTTCAAAAAAATAAGACTACTCTTTTAAGATAATTGAATCATTTTGCAAAAATAAAAATCTCTTTTTTCGGAGGGCAAATGCAGTGATCCAAAGATCCAAATTTGGGATAGAAATTTGGATCAATGAACTAATCCAAATTTGGTACTATTTAATGATCCAAATTTGGATTAGTTGGTTTAATATTAAAATAATTATTTTGTCATTTGTTTATTTTCAGTTTATTAGATTCAAAATATATTTATAATTTTTTTAATTATTTTATATGTTAATTAATAAAATGAATGTGTTTTTCACTAATTAAGTATGCAACTTTAATGTTAGTTAAGTATATTAAAAAATTTATATCTTTATTTTAATTAATTAATCTCTTTTTTGGGAACACTAACTAATTAAATCACGTTCTTAAGCTTTCCTTGGGACCAAGAACATTAGAGAATCACCTTTTCTTACAGTGCCAAAATATATTCCCATAATCTTCAAAGCAAGAAGCAAGTCAAATCTTGAGTAAGATAAAAAATGTGGAATGTCCATATGACTTTACGGTCCAGATAGGACTGATCCTTGGGCCCAGCCTTTTGTTGTAAAATACAGTGCAACAAATAGCCATGTCTATCCTTTTCACACAGTCGACTCTGCTGTCTTGCTCTTGCCTGATATTTAAAACCTTTGATAACTCATGATATAAATATTTAAAATCTTTGATAACTCACGATATTTAAATTCAACTTCTTTTATAAATAACTAGTGATGACGCCGAGTACAATACTTTGCGATTGTTGTGTCTATCCTATCTTTTTCTTAATATTGTGGCCGTCTCTATCTCTATGCATATTTGTCTTGTAGTTTACACTGATCTTTCTTTAAATTTCAGCTTGTGTATGTATGTATTATTAAGAGCAGTATTTTAGGAAATCCCTTAAGAGGTTGTTTAGTTGTATGAACATGGAGCTTTCTGAGATATATTTCTAATATGGTGTATTTGGTTTAGTATTAAAATGAATCAGTTTAATTTAAAATATAATTAATAACTCATTATTGTTATTCTATTGTATGTAAATATGTATTATACATTAATGTTAAGTTTTTATACAATTTACAAACAAGAAATTTAATCTAGAAAGTATGTAATCGGTAAATTATGTACAATTTAACCGATTAACTAGTAATTTAATATTTCTTTTAAAATAAATATAAATAATTAGTATGAAAAAAAATTAAGTATAATTTTTTTAATATTAAATAACATCATATTAAAAATATGTGTTGTGAGATTGTATTTAATTTTAAAAATAAAAATGAAACCTTTCTCAAACCGACCTCCCCAAGGTGTCAAATTTAAATCAAGTAAATTAGCTATTTCATCATCGTAAAACAAACAAATTTTCATTTGGGTTATTAGCTCAAAAAATAATTTTAGACATTCACTTGAACAATTAAAACATTTCAAATAGATTTATGCCGTAAGTTTCGTTAATTTCACTAACAGAATATTGACATGGCGAGGTGATATGTGACAAGGCTGTCGCGTGCCTATCAAATAATAATATCTAACAAATCCTTCTAACTATGTAGTGGGGTAAGTCAGAGTCGATCCCACAGAGACAAACATATCAATCACTACTTATTCTTGATTCAATTTAACTAAACAAGTAACACAATAAATTATTGAGAGATTATTAAGCTAAATATTATACTAAAGCAATTATGTGATATTTATCAATTAACTAAAAACATATGGAATTAAGTATCCCCACTAGGATGATTAATGCAATCATGAATTTTCACCCCAATTTATCATATGATACTCAAGAGAAAAGATGCGCCCTATAAAATTCTAATAACCTCTCTCGAGTATTAATCGCTTCTCTAAAATACACTCAAGCCTATTTTCATGGTATCATGCAATTTAGAAACATTAAACATATCATTCTAACTTCCCAAAAATCCGTTCTACCTATTTTCATGTAGAAGTTCATGTCCTTACTGGATAAATCACAACCATCTAAGTCCAACTTTCGATGATAAATATATATTGGGTTCAAACAATACACATAATCACGTCTGACATGTTATTGTTAATTAACCACAACTCAATAAGTAAGAGCATGTAACATAACTAATTTGGGGGTTGAGAAAAATCATACATCAATCATAACTAGGGTTTAACTTAACCATAGATTAAAAATCTACTCACTCATAATTAAACTGACAAAACACATAATATAATAATAATAAGAACACATAATAATATTAAGAACAGAGAATAAAACCTTCAATCTTTCTCGAAGCAGAAAAGTATGTGTCCAAATCTCTCTATGTATGTGTATATATATAGGGCAGTGATCAAATAGAAACCAAAGTTAAAATAGAAACTAGAAACTAATTTAAGTCCATTAGATCAATCTAATCTAAGATCTGATGTCCATATATGTATCCTAAAATATTTTAATGCCTTGAGAAAAATACAAGTACGTTTTCTAAACTGATTCTGTTTTAAAAGGAAAATTAGTTTACTAAGCCGCGCTTCGTAGCGGCCTTATAATAATTTCTCAAAAAAATTTAAAAAACATTCTACAAAAATTCTTTTCAATGAAATAAATAATTATATTTATAACATAAAGTTTCTTTTGAATTTTTCGTATCGTATTGAGCATTCACGAAAATTATGAATAAATGTAGAAAAAGACAATTATTTAATATATTCATTATTTAAATATTATGTTGAATATTATTATATTAATTACCATTTTTATTTTTTTAAAATCTAAATTCCAACTAATATTTTAAAATACATAATACAATATTAATATTTAATTCTAGTATATAATATACTTAATGAACCACCCTCCCTTTAAAGATTTTTCCTCCCAATGAGCCGCTTTCTCGTTATTACCAAATTTAATATATAACACATTAGAGCAGGTCCAATAGTATCCCTAAATGATATCTTAACTTCAAATATAGGGAATATGACACAAAATGGGACTCCAACAGTATCTTAGTGATTCCCTAAACCACTAGCACAACCTCAAATTCATTAGTCATTCCCCATTTATAGGTATTCTCTAGTCATCCCCTAATTCATTTTTATAAATACAATATTCATTTTTCCTCTTTTTTTTCTCCATTCCCTCCTTTTAGTTTTACCGCTGAAATTTTTCCTTTTTTTTTTCTCTCATCCCTCTTGTTTTTACCACTGAAATACTAGAAGTCCCCTAGACTTTCTTGTCAAAATCACTATTCAAAATATAGTAAATCATATACCTTGGAGTCTACCTTTTTAAGCAAAAACCGGTTCGTAAAAAAGAATTTTCTACAAAAAGTTATAACAATTTTAGTGACAATTTAATAATAATGAGAAGGTAAATAGGGATTGTTGTTGGAGTAAATATTAAAAATGATATTCCTAAACTACTAGGATTCCTTATTTTATAGAAATTATAGGGAATATACTAGCATACTGTTGGACTTGCTCTTCATCTACTATATAAATTACATGATTTTCAAATTTGTTTTTTATTCTTGACGTATAATACAATAGTTACAAAAGCTTATCTTTATAACCTTAAAGATAAATTTTTAAAATTTTCTTTTTGAGGAATTTTGGACCATAACATACATTCAATAACGATGAGATAAACTACACAAAAAGAGACAATATATATATGTCACTTTTATCAAAATATAAAAACTAAATTAAATTGCGTATAATCTCAACCGGAGATTCGTGTGAATGAGAATTGATATGTACAAAACGTTATGGTACATACATCCACTTTCTTAATTCGATAATACAACTAACGTCATCAAATTCATCTTCTTTGTAGTACAACAGAACTTTTGCCTCGATTTCTATATCTTTATAGTTTCGTTGCTCAATCTGTTAGATATTTATAATCAAATCATTGGATAAATAATAAAAATTACTCATATTATATTTTTCTAACTAAAATTTCTCTTTTTCTAACAACATTACGATTAAATTTATTGAATAAAAGAAAATAATAAGATTATAACTACTAATAAATAGTTAATTATCTTTTTTCAGCTAAAAGACATTACCTATTGAAACAAAGGATCAGGTGTATACAGATCAACTTCATCCTCCCAATCATCAAAGTTGGCCGCCTCCTCACCAATGGGTTCTTCAGGTATAGTCTTATCCAGATCACCAGATGTATCAAATTGAAAATCATCGTGTTCACCATGGCAGTAGTAGGCATCATCAAAAGCAGACTCCTCCAATGATTGTTTCTGTTTGCCCTTTCCTTTATCTTTTCCAGAAGCTCCTCCAGCTTCTCTTTCTCCTCCTTTCTTCTCCCCCTTAGTTGAGGAATCCTCTACAGATTTAACAGTAGCAGCTTCAGGATTCACCTCACTAGATCTCCTTATTTCTCCTCCTTCTCTTCTATCTCCTCCATCTCCTCCATGATCAACATCATCATCATTATCATCATCATCATCATCTCCCTCAAAGAATGTTCTTTGTTCAGCTGTAGGTTGATGTGAATTCTTTATCAGGTTACACAAGTGCTTCATTCCCTCATTCAGATGCTCCATTCCTCCTTCAATCCTCGACATCCTTTATTCATTAAACGTTTGATTTTCATCAGCTGTTTGCAGAATAAAGTCCACCTTGGTAGAAATGGCAACAATCTCCTTGACACTCTCTGATATCTGAGCATTTGACGTTGTAAGATCAGAGATGTCTGAAGCCACGAGTACTTGAGATTGTTGAACTGAATTGATCTTTGGTAGGAGAGATGTCTTCAAACCTTCAATGTCATCCTTTATCATACCCAGCTGATTTGTTACAGAGGTGGAAGAAGAAGACCGTTCAACCACTTGTGCTTTAAGAATTTCTTTTTCAGCCTGGGTTTCTTGCAATTGTTTCTGTAGAGTAGCTATCCGGGTTAACAACAAAGCAGTGTTTGTGTCAGTGTGTGCACTCACTTCAATTGCTCTCAGTGGTGTTTCACTCAACTCACGTGCTTGTGTATCACTCCGTGTTTGACTCTCATCTCTAACAACTAGATGTCTCTTCAAATTTTCAGATGACGTACCTGCATAAGAAATCACCCTAGCCCCTTCAAGAGAGGTCAGTGGTGGTGTAATGGGAGTTCGCAAATCCCAATCCCTGGTTGAGTCTGTCAAAATATTTGACATTGTAAACTGAATTGCTTCAGTGACAGACTCACCTGGTTGCCTTTCACTTTCACCAGTGTAAACTGCGAGTGAAAAATCCCTTAAGACAGCCAGAGATGTTCCTTCTGGGAGGGGAGAAAATGATTCTATTAAAGGTGGTTGAGAATCAGATTTTCCCTCTGATGCCTGTGAAGGCACTTCTACCGTAACTATGGTAGGTACTGTATCAAAATCAAAGTGCTCTCCTAACATAGTGTCCTGAGTATCATCTATATGGATATCTTCTCCCATTGTGAGTAATGGGAGTGTGCTTGACTCAGTACAAGATGCCATGGCCCTATGGCGAATTTCAATAGATTCATCCTGTTGAGAGGATGTCTCCAGAGACTGTTCAGTGGCCATATCAATGTCCATATCCTCTTGAGAGGATAAGGATGGGCTTACAGATGCCTCCCTATAGGTTTTTCTTTTCTTTAGTGGTGGAGACAGAGCTGTGGGAACACTCAATGTAGTTTCTTCTCTAACACTCCTTTGACTGGTTTGTAAATTAAGCTCAAGTTGTTGGTTAGAAGTGTTTGACTCTCTGTTTGGCTCTATGACCTGTGATAGAGATTGTGGTTCAACAACCTCTTGGTCAGACCTACCAACCACTTGGGTTTCAATCAAAGTACCAGAAGAAGAAGATCTAGGGTTAGGAATAACTACCTGTAGTGGAACTGGATGTGGCTGAGGAACTTGTTCACCAAAGATTGGAAGATTAATGAATTGACTCATCAATGGTGAAACAAGAACAAGTGTGTTTAGAAATTTGAGTGAGCAGTCCAGTCTGGTGTAGAATTTGGAATCAGTGGTTTGGGAGGTTTCAAATCTGGCATTCCTAAACAATTCAACATGCTCAGCACTAAGAAGATGATTTATGATAAGAGTGAGAAAGCGAGGGTACCAACACTTCACTTTCACACGATTATCAAAAACTCTCCTAGAGTGAGCAAGTCTATTGACCATAACATTCCAAAGTATCTCACCAAAATTTAATCTACGACCAAATACAATAGCATAAGCAATATATTGATTTAAGCTGGTAATGCCATGAAAATTTGTTTTTGTGCAATTACCAAATACTCTTGCTATTGTATCAAAGAACAGATCCCACTACGCCATAAGTGGGTAACTGTAACGCTTTTTGAAGTGTTACAAAAAACAAGCGTTACGGTAGATGGCATTTTGTAACACTACTCAAATACAGTTACATTAGTTACTACGTAGTGTTACAGTTGACGTATTTATCAATTAAATAAATAATAAAGCCATTCCCTAACAAGAAAGCTTTTTGACAATTTAACCATTTGTAGGGGCCCTTGATAATGAATATTCACAAAGAACTGAGATAACTCATCATCAGAGGGTAAGGGATCAAACCTGTCCTTAGGAAACTGTAACACATCACAAAAAGTTTCTAAAGTGACTGTATATTGATGGTTTAAAATAGTGAACGTAAAAGATTTCAAGTCCTCAGCAATAACAACACTAGAGCAAAGAAAACGCAATGGATCAATTTTTAAAAGAGCAGATGCACATATAGCATGACTGACACAAGTCTGACTATTCAAAAACTGAATCCATGGTTTAAATCGTTCAACCTTACACTTAGACGGATCAAAATACCCAATGTAATTGTTTAAAACAAGTTCAAAATTAGGATCCATTTATAAAACAAGAAATTTTAATTAATTAGTAATAAAATTCAAATTTTAGGGATTTTTAACAATTAATCAAAATTAATTAAAATCCACAAAATTAAAATCTTACCCAAAATTAACCAATTTTTAGAAAAGAATGATCCTAATTCGAACAAAACTCTATGAACTAAAAAAAATGGGTAACTAATCCACAAATACACACACACACACACTTTCAAGAACACTACAATCTTCTTGACAAAATCACAATCAATTCAAAATTTTTAGAACTCTTAAAAGTTTAATTACTAGATGTCTTTTGAGAAAAATCAAAATAACTACGTTCTTAGTTTTTTTTTGTGTGGGTAAATGATGGTATTGATAATTTAAAGGCTTAGCTCATTACATCATTCAATACAATTTTAGTACAAGAAATTCACAAAAACCAACCCAATTAAATTTCTCGCCCATTACCTCTTTAACATGATAATTTTATTGTGCCACTTCACACCTAACTTGAAGAAATTCATTGTTGTAGAAAAACAATTGATCTCCTAACTTCACTCTCTGTCGTTTTTGAATAATTTAAAACTATTTGATTTAGGAACATGATCCAAAAAAAATTTGTTTATTGATCTTTTTACTTGTAATTTACAAAAATATGCTTCAAGAAATACAAAATACACTAAATTTTTTCAGTTGAGACACCTTCAAATATTTCTTTTTGAATATACGTAAGTTGTTATTTATCCAACTATCTATATTTTATTGCGTAATGATCAGTTCATAATTTTCATGGATGAAAAGACTCTTTGGATAATGAAAATGGAACAGGCAAAATTAGCACCAATATCACCAAACAATACATCAATGGATATTAATTGCACTTTTCTTGGTTTCAACCATTTTTCTAGCAAAGTAGCTAATTTCTTTTAACTTAAAAAAAATCTCAATATGATCTTTCACATCAACAATAAGTTCTGAAGTTGATTTTCACATAAAATAAGATCCATTAAAGAAAAAATTGAAGGATAAAACCTAGGAAACTTAATAATATTTCATTTATTTAAAGCTAAGAAAAAAATCAGAGGGATTTAAACAATTCATACAAAAAAACAATCTAGTGTTTACCTCGTTAAATCGAGCATTTAATTCCACAATATGGTCATCAATCAAAGTGTAGAATATACTTGTGCAATAATACACTTTGGTTCTAATATCTTCTGCTGTGTTTCATGATATGTCTCTATCTACATAAGTATGTTCCATTCTTGGAATTCTTATAGGTATTTTGTTACAAAATTTGTTGGTATTTCCAATAACAAATAGAATCCATTTTTCTTCAAATTTTAAAGCCTCACCTTTGATGATTTAACAAGATCCATGACATTGATAAAGTCTTGATGTTTTCTTTGCACAACTGACAGTGTGGTATTTTGCACCACTTATCAAGTGTAAATGAGTTAATTTTGATTTTTTTTTTTCTCAAGTATGTGTTGTGATTTTAATGCATTTTTGAGCCATTTCAGGTTAGTGTTGATTTTCCTATATGATCTCGTTTTATGATGATTTAGAGCTAAGTGATTTCGGGAATAGACAAAACATAAAATTTTGTTAGTATTGTCTATCACAAACCCTCATGTGACACAACTAATCTTAACTTGGGCTACCTAAGGGTTTAAGATTTGTTGCATGCGCTCAGTGCAATCCTGACATTTACGAAAGTGACGACATCTTTCATATTTGTTGAAGTGAAGTCAATTGGAAGATCACTGACTAGATTTTTTCTAAGACGAAGCTCGTTTGGCCGACAAAGGAGAAGCCGTTACATTAACAAGATTGTTCCTGACCATATAAACTTGTAATATGGGTTATTTCACATATCGAATATCTACGAATCTTGAAACTTTGCAATATTTTGGAGATCAATAATAAGGCTAGTTTCATTCCGTTTTATCGTATTACATATTTATCTGTTATCTTATAATGATTTCAGTCTCCACGAGAGGCTATAGTCATTATAGTAACTTGACAGAGCTTAATGTTAGTTTATTTGTGATTGATTAATTGTGATGCTTGTTGAGATCCAGTTTATATGCCTAGCTTAAACTGTATTAATTAATTACATGTTTGATCAACATAGATGTGTTGATCAATAACAAGACGTGAAAACTGAGTTGTTAATTAGATCCATTTAACATATCATATGTATAATTAGGAAGACAGTTGCAGTAGCATATGCAGCTAAAGTAGGAATTTGATCTTAAAATTAGATTAATGATGAAACCTCACATACATGTAGTTGTTAGGGTTAATCTGAGGATTATGAACCTTCTCTTCCTTTCTGGGTGATGTGCATTATTGTGTAGAATAATTACAAGTGCACAGTGGTTAATTGTAACAATTACAGGTCGATCCACATAGACTATAGTATTTTCAAGACCCTAACAATTAAATCAGGCGAACTAGACAATAAGATTTGAGTGAAGTTTTTTTTAACCAAATTAGCAAATAAAATCAAATATTAGGGAAAACCTAGAAGTTCGAATCCGTTAATTAATCACAATTAATATCACCCCGCCCTAAAATACATTCTCTTTCTTTCAAAAATAATATATATCAATTAACGAGACAAACATATAATATGAAATTGTTATGTAATAGTAACCTATCAAAACTTCAAAGAGCAAGAATATGCTATGAAAAATAAACCCGGTAACAATAACATGAAAATATAACTTTTTAATTAATCAATTAAGTACCAAGAAAAATTACGAGAGTCAATTAATAGAAACAAAAAGCTGTCAAATATGATTAAATTAATTTCACCTTCATCCTAAGTCAAGAAAATTAGCTAGATATGATTATTAAATAAGTAAAACAAATATAAAAAACAAGAGAAATTGAATTATAAAAAGGTTTATGAAGTTTATCATCGTTAGTCTCAAATATCAACAATGAATTGTAGAGGGAAGGGGGGGGGGGGGTTCCGAATACAATCTATGACTTTTTGTGGATTTTGAAACTTTGATAGTTTAAAACAAACTCGAACACTGAAATTAAAATGAAATTAAAATACAAGAAATACAATTTAAAATTTTTAGTTGGATGTTAAATAATCAAATTGAAAAGATGTTTTATTTCTTGAACAATTCGAGTGTCAACTCAGCTGCTTTTTCAATGTACAGTTCTTCTCTCAAAAGTAAACAATAAGCTCTATATAAAAACATAAGAAAATACCCTCTCTCTACATTGCTACTTTCTCTCGTACGTTTATATAATACAAGAGAAATTATAAAAGATCATATTTCGACAGATAATACATTCCATAATTAGTATCTTTTACAAACACATCCATACAATTTGCTTGACACTTTAGGAAATCTCACGTGTCTACATCTTCAAATTTTTGATCTCTTCCAAAATGTCTTTTGACTGTGTGTTCTTCTGTTTTCAAGAAAAAACTACTAAGTTCAGTGATATTTGACTCAACTTTCATGCTGCATGTGGTCTCTACAACAGCCTATCAGAACTTTGTCTTACTTCAAATGATAAGTTCCTTTCAGCTGCTATTTGATGTAACAATCAACCGTTGTTGCATCTGTCGAGCTTAAGTTCCAATTATTAGTCGCGGCTCCATGCAGATTTCAGTCAAGTCTCTACTTCACTTGTGAAAAATACAAACCTTCAAGTATTTACAATTATGACTCCCTTGATTCACATCTGTTAGGGATTCTACCAAATACCTGTTGAGCCTTCACTAGTTATCAGTTGACACAATTTAATAGCTTGCTGGAGAGAAATTAGATCACATAGCTTGTTATAAAAATCTTAACTACGATTCTAGTTCAATCTTTTTAGGCATAATTGGCACAGACAATATTGTGGAATGAAACTTTCATTGCGGAAAGTTCCCTAATCAACTAATACTACAATAAAGATGCTATATGTTGACTCATAACAAAGTATAGATAACTTCTAGTCCAATTTTTTTTATGATCAGGAACATGTATAATTACTAACTATCTGTAACGACTGGGAATCTCACGACATAAATATTTAGTGATCAATAATAAATTCTTATGCGATATTCCAGTTTGATGTGTTTCCTGTATTGAATAATATACATATCTGTTATGTGGCATCATTATGTGTTATATGGTCTAATTATTTGTTCAATACAGATATGTGTGGTATCGTCTAGTTTATTTTAAATAATACTTACTCCTACATGTGCCAAACTGGTAGAATAATATATATAACACCTTGTTCCAATTTGATGTGTCATTTGCCAGACCTATGTTGAGTCTGGTCTATTTTTCGAGTCATTAAATTGAGGTTGTGTTAATTTAGTGTATTGGTTTAATTAATTAAATTCATGTTATGAATTATTTGTTCAATTATAGTTTAATTATCTAAAAAAAATATTTTAGATAATTTCCTTGGTGTTATAATTTTATTATTTAGAATTTAAAAATGAGTATTTATATTTTTGAGATTTAGAAATAATTATGTAATTATTTCTTTATTATTAAAATAAAGTTGAATATTTATTTTAATTACGTTTTTAAAATAAATTTAATAGTATATTTGATTTAAAATTTATTATTTGTACTTTAGTATTTTTATACGTGAATGAGAGAATTTGGTGTTCAAAAAGCGAAACATTTTTATGATTTAAACGAGACATTTCTTATATTAACGAACCAAATTTCTAGGAAGTATAAATAAATTTTTCTAAAAACTAAATTCATTTTAGTTTTCATTTTCCTTCACCCCCACCCACCCGTATGGCTCTGTTCTCTCGACTCTCATCTCTCCCTTACAAATCTCTCTATCTTTCTTTTCTTCAAATTCTAATTGATTTCGTTACTTAAATTCAGTGTGTTAATAGTCGATTTGAAGCCCCTGCGAAGCTCTACACTTGTATGTCCATAGTGTTGAGTTTCGCGGGATTTCAAAAATTGGGGATTTTTCTAGGATTTTCAATTCGTGCTTGTTGTTGATGGTTATGTGAAGTTTATGAATAGATATGATACTGGGGAAGGTTTTATGGCTGAATCGACGCGGAACCACCTGTTTTGGGGGTCGCGGACGTTCGGTCCGTCACCGACGATGAGCTCCGGTGAGCCGGTGACCTCCGATTGTATGTTTATGTGTTCGATGAATGATGTGTTGTGCTTATATGCCATTAATTTTTGATTTCATGTACTGATTTTCAAAGTTTTTAGTATAGTAAGTTTGAGTTTTGATTTTTGTTCAATTATGGTTAAATCGAATTGATTAGGTGGTTATTGTTTGGTGATTTTGACGGGTAGTTATGCTCATGGTTTAATTTAGATTATAAATCATGTGTGGGGTTGAATTATGATGAAAGGGTTGGGGGAAACCGAATTGATAGTTGATTTGCAGTTAAAATTCTCCACTGCACTGCTTCTGTTTGGAGTGAATATTCGGACAGCTTAAGGCTATGTTTGGGCAGTGGTTTCCTGTCATTTTTGTTCTATTCAGAGTCTAGTTTGAGCACGCGAAAGAATCATAGCGATTTGACTAACGAGCTAGGAATTATGGTTATTTTAGTATTGTATGCGCAGAATTTATAAAACTGCTAAGTCTGTGATCTTGTAAAATCCATAGTTAATTCATTATATGTCTGGAGATTTTGGTCTGATACTTGTCACAAAGATATTGAAATTTTCTAAAACTTTTGTTCTTTGGGTTTTATGAAATTCAGCTCCGAAGTATTTGTACTTTAATGGTTTTTATCGAGTGCACACAGAATTTCGAAAACAGCATTGTTTCTTTAAAAATTCATAGAAAGTTGATTTCTTATGATGTGATTTTGAGTCATACTAATCTGAAAATATATTTTCAAGCTCTATCAATTTTGTTTACATTCCTTCAACCAATTCTGTGATTTAGAAGTCTCAATTGTTGAATTACTTGTGTGCTTAGGGCTTAGTCTACTTATGCAGCCGCTTGTTTTGATGTTTCTGAATTCGTTACTTGGTTATTTTTAACGAGCCATACCAATCCGGAAAGGTCTCAAAAAAATCTACAACTTTTATGTTTGAGACCATCTAGATGTAGTAAAATGTCATTCTTTCGAAACTGGGCAACTTGAATTTTAGGTTCGATAGCTATTTTGTGTGTTATGACTAGACGTATGGATTTATGCTAATATAAGTGATCGCTAGACTATTTGTGGTATGTTACATGTATTATTACATGCTACGTGTTACGTGCTAAACCGTAATTGTTATGGGATAGTGTGTTGTGAGCAGAGTTCCTGAACAGGGTCTGGTACCTTGTTGGTTACGTGCTAAACCGTAATTGTTATGGGATAGTGTGTTGTGAGCAGAGTTCCTGAACAGGGTCTGGTACCTTGTTGCCGGTTCTGTTTGGAGGCCTTAAAATTGGAAATTTCTTCTTAAATTTTTATTATTGTAATTGATGAACGTCGTTACGGGTAGACATTATAAGATTTAATGTATAGATTATAATCATTGGTTTATATTTCTTTATTGATGATTAATTGTTCGATTTATTTTCTAATAGTATAACTACAAGTCAAGGCAGATTTCGTATTAATATTTTATATAGATGAATTGAGATTGGAGATGGATGGAATATTGAAATGAATTATGGATTGTTATGGATGGATGGTTTTGTATTTGAGATGTTTTTAAACAGGGCAAAGTTCATTTTACGAATAGGTCATGCCCCATTTTCTGTAGAAAATATATTCGCTTAAGTTTATAAACATTTGTATTATGTAGAAATTGAATTCCGAGGACTAAAGTACATCTTATATTTAACTATAGGAATAGTTGGGCGGACACGATCTCGGTAGTGCATACTCGTAGGAACCGCATATGCGCCGGACCTAAGGGGTTATCAGAATAGAAGACAGTGATGTCGTGGGACAGAAGAAGTGGGACAGAAGAAGAAGAGAGTCGTATTACTTTAGCGTTACGTAATAGCTAAGGATCAGAGGCAAGTTTACTAACTCGTACTCTTTTGTTCAGAGTATCATAACAAGTTCTATACCTTCACTTATTGTTCATTCACTTATTGTTCAAGTGACATGTTTCTTCAACTATTTTGTCAATATTACTCTCAACTCATACTGAAAGATTTATATCTCACTTATTGTTCGAGTGATATAATTCTGCAACTATTATGCAAGTATTACTTTCAAATCATATTGCAAGTGACAATCCTTATTACTTTTACAAATGTTTTGACTTGCATAAATGCATGTTTTATCGCATATTGGTTATGATACAAATATTACGAAAGTATGAATATTATGTTGTTACGAAATAAAATGTTTTACCCTAATAATATATTTCACGGTAATTAGGCCCATTCCTGTGGAAAATACTTGTTAATATAAAACAAGTATGGAAATGATTTATCCACTGAGCAATATAAGCTTATGGCAACAGATTAGTTTTAAAACCTATGTTAATGTTTCTGGAAAATAAAGTGGGGTTGGGATTGCGTAAGAGAACCACTTGACACGCGGTTCCAGCCTGATTAAAGCCAATGGCAATAAGTGCTATCGGATCCAAATTTTGTTATAAACACTTTGTTATATTAACATTGTGTATGGAGGTTAAGCATGAATGATTATCATCTTAACCTGTGTCATTTGATACCCACTTTATATAATAAAAAGGGCCAATGTTTTGAGAAAGAATTGAATTATACTCAATTCAAGAAATGCATGATTTTAGAAAAATACCTTATATTCCATTCTTGATTTCAGATCTAAATATATGTAAATTACTACCATGATCGTTGGTTTACAATTGTGAAATGGACATTCTACTCAAACGTTTTATTCATCAAAACTTGCTAAATTTCTAAAAATGGACACTGTTTATCAGAAAGGCACTTTTATTATTGTATCATATTGTTATCACTTGCTGAGCATTTCTTCCGCTCATACTTGCTTGTTTCACCTTTTTCACCCTTTAGTGAAAGATAGAGTGGCATGATTTAATCATATAAGTTTGGAATGCGAAGAGACGGGATGCCGTTATGAAGATGAATTGATGCAGAGTATTTGGATCTAGTGTAAGGCTATTTGTATAAATTTCATTTCTATTAAATATTATTGTGTATCCGATTAGTTGGCCTGGTATACTTCTTATCGAAGTTATACTAGCGTCTTAGGATTTATGCAAAGAGAATTGTTGTAAAGAATAAATATTTTTATGGGATTTTTGGATTCTTGTTTCTCTAGCACTGTAACCTAAAAAGATCATTGGTATGGTTGGGGTCGCAGATGTTATATTTGAATTTGTTTAATATTTAACAGGTGATTTATATTGAGATTTTAGCGTAACGACCAAATTCTCTAACCCCGGATTTCGGGGCGTTACACTATCTCCCCAATTTATATCTAGTAGAACTATAGGCATAAATCTGGTTCGATATATGATAACAAAACACTTCATAAACATTTGGTCTATTTGGTCTTTGAGAGAGACATAATTTTATCATTAGCATTAAGAACATAAACATGAGTACACTGATACCAGAATTGAAGTGCTCCTCTAGACTGAGCATCTCAGATGTCTGATGTGCAAAAAAAAAGAAGAAAATGTAAAAGTGCAAGTGCACAATTATATCATTTTAATATTGATCACAAAGACTATATATTTTTCGCAAATTATTAATTTTAAATTTAGGTGAACTAGATTACAAATTTTGTGAAGAATTTGTTACCTAAATTATTAAAAGTTAAATACAATCAAAATCGAATACACTAAGACACAAACAATTTAATTAGAATAACTACAAATTAAGCGTTATAAGATAACTCAAGTGATTAAGGACTAATATCTTGTTATGTGAGGGTTAAATTCTAGCTCGCGTCCAAAATTTGTTAGAACATATACACTACGAATTGAAAATGGGCTCACGAAGACCAAAATAATAATTAACAACTACTCACTGATATGTTTAAGTAATGATGAGACTTATAATTATGTATTGAAGAAATTAAAGAAGATATTAAAAACTAGAAGTTACTGATGGTATGAACAAGAAAATACGACCACTAAATGCTTTTGGGCCTGCAATTAGTTTGGGCCAACAATTATACTAACGCCCATGAATAAGGAAATCAAATAAAATTGGAACAAGAATGGATATGGGCTAGAAGTAACATGGCTGCAAACTAAAGAGCAAAGCTAATTAAATCTAGAAATTAACTCTATTAAGACTTGAGAGCTATGTTAATTAAATGACAAATTTAATTCACACAAAAATAATCCAACTGCTATGATGATAAATTAAAGTGGTAAAGTAAGAAACATATCAAACATGGGCTAGAATATGCAAATGGGTTTTGGACCAAAAACAAATAAACATGAAATGGGCTATGTGTTGAAAAGGGACAACAATCTGAAAAAAAATGTGAAACCAAGACTTCATTTAATTTATAAATTAACAAGATAATTTACTTCTAATTTAACTGAACTAACATGATGAATGAACATATAATTAAAAAAAGACGAACAAATTAAGCAGCTACTATCTTAAACTACGAATTAATAAACCAAAAGGAAAAAAAATTACTAAATGATTAATGCAGTTACAAACAAGAAACTAATTAAACTTAAAAGTTGACAAGACTCCGGAAAAAAAAGAAGTGAAGAAAATGCAGAAGATAATAGTGAGGATACGGACATGTAAAAGAAATAAAAAAGAAAATGTGCAAATGATTGTTTAATGATAACAAAGACAAAACAAGTAAACACACCAGGTGGTTGGGCTCTAAACAAAAGTAAAAACTTACTAAGTAATACTCCCTCCGTCCCAACAGGTTCTATACATTTGGTTTTTGCACGGAGACCAAGGAATATTCTTAAAATAAGTGAGGTAGTGGATGTAATAGTGTGTTTTATTGTTAAAATAAATGAAGTAGTGGGTGTAATAGTAATTTATTGTTAAGATAAGTGAGATAGTGGGTGTAATAGTATAAAGTATTGAAAAAGTGGAGTGAAGTAGTGGATGTAATAATGTATTATATTATTAAAAGTTACTATTTTTAGTAATGTAAAGAATTGGTGGGACGTCCCAAAAAGGAAAGTGTAAAGAAATGACTGGGACGGAGGGAGTACATGAGAGACCGGTCTCCCTCGCATTTCTGGTACGTTTACATACCAGAATTGCGGAAATGGTACAGCTGGGTTGAGTTTTGCAAAACTGGTACAGGGCGCCAAAGCCCGTGGCGACCCTAGATGGGGTGCGCCACAGCCCGTGGCGACCCTTGTTTATCCATTTTTCTGCCAGGTTCGCCTTTAGTATAATTGCTTGCTTCACTCCATTTTCAAGGTTGAAACATCAATTTTCAAGTTTAAAAAACTGAATTAATAAAATAAAAAATTTGGTTTTTTATTTTGGCATATTACAGTAGAATAGTCGAAGTTTGTTAAAAGTTAAAAATTGAGTTAAAAAAATTGGATAAGTTATGATTTTTTATTAGCCGAACATGAGATCCTGAAAATGCAAAAACCCAAAAAAAGTAAATATTGGTCTGAAAGTGACATGAAGACACAATATTCAAGTTTTGTAAAAATGACAGTTGAAAATACAGGAAAAAGTAATGACAGTATGTATGCAGTTCTGAATTCATTTTGGCATAGCATGAACCCGTGAATACATAGGAAAATGGTCTCGTGATCTAAATTATTTTATGTAACTATTAAGAATTTGAATTCTCACTATAAATATCCTATGCCCATTCTCCTCATCCTTGAAAAATGGCAAATGGTTATAGTAGTGGTGAAATTTTTAGAGCCATGGGTAGAAAATGGCTATGTGACGATGATTTTGCATACTCAATGAACCCTAATCATCGTTACTCAAGTCAGGCAATAACAACGATGCAGAGGGAGTGGGAGCGGCGTACTCAATGTATTTCTTGTTGTATTGAACAATGTCGCTTGAATGGACTTAGAATACCGAAACAACGCGCTATCCTGATGCCACGCAATACTCCACAACAACTTGAAGTTGCATTGTTTCGTGCACGAGAGGAAGAGAACCGAATGCGCATCCGCGTACATCGACATAGTCTAGCAGCAGATGCAAGGATGTTTGCAGAGGATGGAGACATGCTACGTGCAAGGCAGTATCACCAATGGAGCGTGAGTGCTGAGAATGACTCAGACAGCTTCATGTCCGACGAGGATTAAACTATTGTACTTTTCAATATTCAAGTACGAGTAATTGGTCATTTTATGACTATGTTAAATAAAGACATGCTAGTTTTGCATTGTTAACTAAATTTGCATGCCATAGGAAATGAAATGGAAGCGCTATTAAAACCACACAAATAGGAAATGAAATTAAAAAAGTACATGTAGGAAATGAAATCACACAAAGCAAAGACTACAAATTCATATGAAAACTAAGTGGAGTAACGTCAAACTGCACTGGAACTTAGTGGACAAAGTTTGTTCCGTTTTGTATGTCCTTGTTGGTGACAACGGCTACATTTTATCCCTGAACGCGACTGGTCCATCTCAGTACGAATTCTTACAGACTCCCCCTTGTCGCCACGTTTTTTCTTTATCTTTTTGCAGCCTTCATCCGGTACCAACTTACCATACCTCTGCCACTGTACCGGTAAGACGTAGTTCCAGCACTCGGTAGGATCCAATGGATATATGATAGGCTCCCATAACTTATGCAATTTGGAAGAGTAGTGGTAAGGTTCAATCCACTTTTTCCAATCAAGATTCTCTGCCAAGCAACCAGCCATTAAATGAGAACAAGGCAAATGGTGGGAAATCCATTTTCCACAAGTGCAACTCCGTTGGCTCATGTCCACATTTTGGGTGCGCCCCCCCTTAGTGCCTCCTTTAACCCGATAGCGTTGCGTAACAACTTTGAAAATCCCTCGTTGTTTACTGAATGTATGCACCGTATGTGATTTAGCCTTTTCCATATATCTGCTTATCATACTCTCAGTGCGTTGGCACAATTGTTGACCCCGCTGCATAGCATCTACAGTTTCGTTTCGCTGTGCGTTGACAATGCGAACAGTCTTGTAGAAGATATACTCCATCATTGCCGTAGCGGGAAGGAAACGAGCCATTCTTATGTTACCATTGAAGCCTTCCATCACGTTTGTTGTGGCTTGTCCATAACGAGCACCGCCAATATCGTAGCATATGGTCCACAATTCTGGATTAATGTCTGCTAGGTACTGCAAAGCAGGGGGTGATATCGCGCCTATTCTCTTCATGTATGCCTCGTGTTTATTGATTTGGGGGGTAGTTCCAGCTTTCCACATCAATAGTTTTAACTCTCCACCTACATGTTTACTGGAGAAGTTACTTCTAACATGAAATAAACAGAACCTATGAATCCCGTAAGGTGGTGTGAATCCACTAGCCGGGTTCCTCATCGCTGCTAGGATGCCAGCAACACGGTCTGAAATTATGCAGACATTTAACCTGTCTCTGCATACATGTTGGCGTAGCAACTGCAGAAACCAAGACCAGTTTCTTTCCGATTCTTCGTCAACCAAGGCATAACAAACTGGATATTGATGATTATTGGAATCCACCCCCATTGCAACCAATAATTTCCCGTTATATTTTCCCTTCAGAAAGGTACCATCAATCGAAAGTACTGGACGGGCATGTTGCCAACCATCCATAATTGCGCGAAGGCACCAGAAAATCCTTTTGCAAACAGAACTGCTTCTATCAGTCTCATGAGGAACAGCATCGATTACAGCGACAGTGCCAGGATTGGCATGTACCATGGCCATGAAAAACTGTGGCAGTGCATCATATGTGGTAGTCCAGTTACCGTAGACCTCCTCAACAGCCAACTGCTTGCCCCTCCATGCTTTACAGTAACTGACACGGTGGTTGAATTCGTCATTAACCATTGTCATGATGGTACTGACTCGGAGATTGGGTGATTCTGTAACCTGCGAAACATTCCCAAGAAAGAAGTCAATAAATAAAAGTGTCTTAACATATGTCAGCTATGGTTGAGAATAGATATCTTACATGTGGTTTGACAATATTTGCAATAAATCTTGCAGAGATTTTTTTATGATCCTGCGTTGGTAGATCAACTAAACAAGTGTGCTCCGTGCACTTTGTGATTTCAAACAATCCATGGCTCTTTTTCTTCGCGGCTCTCATTCTCCAATGGCAATGTTCCACCACACACGTTGCAATAAACTGATTTGGATTGCTCCTCTCCACGACATATGTCCGGTTGCTAGTAATGTGCATTTGTCGCACGGCATGAATTAACATTTGTTTGTCATTAAAAAGTTGACCAACGGAAAGATCTTCCGTATCTCGAGATAAAGCAAGGTAGTTTCCAGCTTGGTTGTTTAATACCACCGGTGAATATTCCTCAGTCTGAAACCAAGTTGCCATCGGAACATGGTGCCTCAATACCAAGTCATCCTCCTCAGATGATACATCCTCGTCGTCATCAGTGTTGAAATCTTCAGACTCATCACTGCTTGAGCTATTCAAATTAAATTCCAGAGGATTATCATCTATGCATGCCAACTCTCTTCCCGTCATTGTATCTCGTGGTGGAGACCGTTGTACACAATCTATTTGGTTATAGTATTCATGCATGTCAAGATCCTCGTCATGATGTGTTTGTTGCACTGCTTGGCTACTAGAACCCCCCCCCCCCATATCCGTGAAATACTTCATTCACGTTTTCACCTTCACCGAAAAAAGAGCTTGACCATCCCGTGGTTCCGAATTCAGGAAATTGGTTGCTCATCCCATGGTTGTGTTGGTAACTTGGTTGGGTAGGCTCATAATGCGTACCGTAAGCATTACAGTATGGATCCTGAACTTCAATCTGTTCGGCCTTGATGAACACAGACACATCACCCCAACCCATCTGCATGGTCCTTGGGATACTCAACAACCTACCAACATCCATGTTCGAAGTAATATTACCTAAGTAATATCGCTTAACCACATTACCGATACCCATTTCTGGATGTTTGTAGCTTATGTTCAAATTCCAATGGTTGGAACTTATGTTCATAACCTCATAAACAATTGCCTTGAATTCTTCAAAAGTGGTTCCAAACATTACATAACGCATACATTTTGGATCCAGGGAATATGTTATATCATCATCTTGCCTAATTATTTTCCCACCCCAAAAGAAGTTCACATTCACACAACCTTCCATTATGTTGCTGTAAAAACATATAGAACATATAAATATGTGAAAATCAACTAACCACTAACATATAGAACATGTAATATGAAATGTTATTTCTCCAACTTTAGAACATTTATATATATAAACTAACAAGCTGTTTGCTACCAAAAGAAGGAACGTAATGCTCTATTAAAATAACTTAACAAAAAGGAAGATTACATACCCTTGTGGAGAGGATTTTCGTAACTTCAGTTAGTGGAATGTTGAGGATGTATGGATTGCAGTATGAAGCTGGCTAAGATTTGTATACCCTTGTCAATGCAAATGTGTAACAAGCATTTATGATATTTGGAAGAGGATAGCGTCTTGTGATATTGGCTGTTGGTGGCTTGTGATATTTGTAAGGTTTGGCAGCAAAAGATAAGAAAATTGGCAGCAAAAGATAAGAAAATCTGTAGAGATAAGATATGGTAAGACATGGTAAGATATTATGAGTTATGTTGTACTGCAAAGGCACACAATTCAATACTAAAATTATTAAACATATTTACTTTCAACTTCAAATTTTATTTAAATAAATTGTACAATGCTAATATTATTTAAATAAATTGTACAATGTTAATATTATTTAAAAAAATTGTACAATGTTAATATTATTTAAATAAATTGTACAATGTTAAATTTCAAATATTATTCAAATATAATTAAAATTTTTATGATTTATAGTTATGTAATCTTATCTTTAAAATCTTATTTTTAAAATCTAAAGTAATGGTGGAAACTAAATATACAATGTTAATATTAAATTTTAAAATATTACATTTTTATATTACAGCTAGAATTTATACTTTAAATTTTAAAATATTAAATTTTGTTTCTTTAATTTGAAATCTAAACTTTAAATTTTTTGTTACAAATAACCCCCTTTAAACTTTTAACTTTAAAATTTATAACCCCTTTTCCCCTAACCCCTTCCCTTTTCAGCCGATACGAATGAGGTCATTTCTCAATCGTTCTGATTCCTGACGCCTATAGGCCCATTCTCGACGAACGCCTGCAAAGTACTCTTTCGGATCGCTTCGTCTTAACCTACGGTAATCGTCATCTCTCTCAACAAGCAACCAAACACGACACTCGTGCTCAGCCATTTTTGGTATTCGAAAGTGAACAATAATTTACAAAATAATTTTCAAGGGACGGAATGAACCTACAATCATGAAGTATTTAACATACTTGAAAGTGGAGTTGTCATGTCATACTGCTTCATATTTTGGAGAGTATTAATAAAGGTCTTCAAATTACCACTCATATTTTGCAGAAATTTAATGCTTCTGTTTTCTTGTCATCTTTTCCACTCAAATGTATAGGAAAACATTGTCTAGTCACGTCAAAATAATAATTCTGCTATCAAAAAATAACTGTTAACCCATTATTATTGCTCTGAACATGTAAAAGTTGTGTAGTCACGTCAACAGTAACATAAAACTTGCATTATTACCAGGTTTCTAGATGTGGAGTACTTTAAAAGTTTTGATAGAGTCGTTTCCGGGCTCTGTGATGTCGTTATTCAGGAACTACAATTTTGTGTAGGTATCATTTTTGGACCTAAATTTTACATAGTTACGTGTAATATTATTTTTAAATTTTTGGATTGTACCAAAGTACAACATTTCATGTTTAATATTAAACAAAGAAAATGCGAATATAAGTTTTCCAAGTATAATCTATAAACCTACAAAAGTGAGAGTTACAAAACAAATTTTACTAAGTTAACTATCTTTTTTACTAAGTAACCACAAGAAAACTGTCGTGAACATAATAATAAAACCAAGGTCGCCACGGTCTGTGGCGCACCACTCCTAGGGTCGCCACGGGCTGTGGCGCCCTGTACCAGTTTTGCAAAGTTGAACCTGGGTGTACCATTTCCGCAATTCTTGTACATAACTGTACCAGAAAAGCGAGGGAGCCGAGAGACCGACAAGTGCGTGTTTGAGATATCACACAAAAAGTTGACTTATATCTGAGTAAGTGCTTTATAAGTGATAAGTTGATGGATTCTTATAAGTTATACGAGTGTTTGGATAAATTACTTATAAGTTAGTTAAAAGTTTGCTAAATTAAATTTGAAAAAATAGTTATTAAATACAATAATTTCAACACTTGCATTTTAAATTAAAAAAATATTTAAAAACACAAAGGTAAAAATATAAAGTATTAAAAAAATAAAGAAATCAAAGAATAAGTTGATAAATTAAGTAAAATGTTGGTGATTTCTAACATTCAACTTATCAATTTATAAGTTATCAAATAAGCAGATTACACAAACACCCTCAAAAGCGAAATGGGTTTATCTTATAAACCATTCCCCAAACATGCCCTAAATAAAGGGTTGAAGACACTAAGTCTCTGGCCAGTATTCTAAAACATGAATAAACCAAACAAGAGTTGTAAACAAAGAGGGCAAATAACTAAGCTACTGAAAAGAAAGCACCACCCCGGACAGAAAATGAATTTAAGCCGGAGAAAACCTCAAAGTTAAAAGTAGATCCGAAAGTGAAATACGTTAAAAAGAAATAGTTCTGAAATATTAAATCCAACATTTAAAGTAAACCTAAAAACTCTTTTCAATCCACAAGCGGTTACCTCATTTTCTACTTTAGAAAATATACAAGTAGAAAAGAAGATGCAATAAAAGTAAAGCTTGAATAACATTACAAATTTAAAGCTACCTCTACAAGAATGAAACTAGGCTAATCTAGAAATGAGAGAAAGGGATGAATTGAGAGAAAGGGAGTTACTCTAAAAACTAGGTAAAATTAAGGTAAGAACTAGATGTGTTACATAAGGAAATAAGAAGTTTAGGGTTTTGGATTAATCCTTCATCATTGATCTTCATCTTCCATCAATCAACTCATTTTTTTGGCTTTTTTTTTTCAATTTTGCCATTCATTGTCCATTTTTCATCATTTTTCTTCTTTTTCTCATTTATCCAAATACCTACAAAATTACGAAAATGCAAGAATTTTTTTTATTAAAAATATGAAATAAAGCAATAAAACACGCTTAAAATATGTAAATTTATGCACTAATCAATGCCCTTATTCTCATTGAGTTGTCTTTGAAGTGCATTTCTAAATGAAGCTTCTTCTTCCACGATTCTACTTAGCTGATCCATCATGATTTCCAGTAATTCATTAGGAGCTCTGGCCCTGACTTCCATTATGAATAGTCTAGTTTTTGCATCCCTATCCTAGTACTCCAACATGTAATTTGGTTCACAATGAATCTTTTGCTCTTCGTAGACTATGGTTACTTCATCTTCAGCATTTGAGTCCTTATCACTTTTACACCAACTTTCCCTTATTCTACCCACTTGTAAGATATCTCATTTTTCACATTCCTGTTGAACTGAAAACTTTTGTCAAGACAACCACAGATCTTCCTCACGTTGTTATAGTCATGTTGCATGATAGTTTCAAGTGACCATGTGTCTCTTTTCCCATCCAGGGTCATCCTAGAGGACAGTCTCTATGTCTGTCTCTTAGCTTTAGCGAAAATCAATCTTTCAAGGTTGAGCTTCTTTTGACAGCCTTTATAAGTTGAGTCTTTATGTGTATGGTTAAGAATGATTGGTTCATTTGAGTTTGGTGCAAGGGATCTTAAACGCTTTGCATCAAGAATTTCTCTAGAGATTCCTCCTTCTGGAAATGGTTCAAATTCAAGTGGTTCAATTATTTGTACATCATCAAATTTGGATGGTGATGGTAGTATAGAGTATTCTTGATTTTTAGGTGTAGGTTGACTGGTGTCTTTTTCTTCACCCTCATCAACATTGAGCTTTCTCTTCAATGACTTCTTTTTTCTAACTACTTTCTTCTTCACCACCTTTTCCTTCTTTTTTAACCATTCTCTTCCTGATCTTCACCTTTTTTGAAGAATTTGGATTAGGGATTTTGTAGCTTGATCTTCTCCTTTCACAGTAGCGATAATTTTCTTCACCTTTCTTTGTTGAAGCTTTAAATTCTCTCCTCTTTACTTTTTCTACAAGCTTTGTTGTATAGTGGATGAGTGTGAAAAACCTTGATCTCCTTTACTGATTATTGTGGCAAACTTATATGCAATAGGAGCTTGAACCTTGTAATCTCTTATTGAACTTTCCATTACCTTGCCACTGTCATCAATTGCCTCAGAAAACTCATCAAACACTATCCTGTCCAGCTGGGGAATTCAAACGAAAGGGAACGACGAATTCTCAACAAAAAAGTGCTCTCTGAACCGAACGTGAAAGTCGTTTTCCATTAGACGATTGTTCCCATGACTCTACTCTCGACTTGGATTATATATCCAAAAAGGTCCGCTCTCGGCCATTCCACGCGCTGCCCTAGCAGAGGCGTGGTTATCTGAAGTGGATTCTCTCCACTAATCCGTTGTTACTAATTCATTCAAGGCATAGACTCCCCATTTCTTTGTCTTACCATTCTTATTCTTTGGAGTTAATCCATGAAATAATATATCTTCATTAGTTGGCTTGAATTCTATAAGATGACTCTACTCCTCTACTTCAGTCACAAAGTTGTTAAAGATAAACAAATCTTTCTTTTGTTGTTTCACAGTTTCTTGATTGATTTCTTTGACTTGTGAAATGACTAGGTCAAGATTCCTAGTTTGCAAAAGTATCAATACCAAGTTTGAGTTTTGCTTCATCTTCTCAAGTGCTTTTGAGTTTTCAGCCATCCTTCTTGTAGTCTCAGCTTCTCTCTCAAGCCTTTTAACTTCTGTTGCCTCATGCTCTTTTGAGGTAAGAGTTTTAGCCTTCTTTGCAACAAGAGCAGTATAGACTGAAGGGTTTCGTGCATGAAAACGCAATGGAAAAACGCGTAAAACAGAAAAATTAACGAAACCCTCCGCAGGATCCATGCGAAAAACGATATTTAATTCGTGAATAGAATCGTTTACCTTTTGAAGCTTTACGAACGGATGACTAATGGAGGTCCTTTGATATGATCACCACGTGTCCCGCCTTGCGATACACGTCTCTAATTAGTCCACACGAACGCCCGATCGTCCAACGATCACCGGAGTTGGTACTAGCCAAGAACTGCCCTCGGAACTCTCTCTCTCTCTCTCTCTCTAGCCTCTCTTTGATGTAGAGCAGCTAGAGTTTTTTAAGAAAAACGTTTTTTCAATTTCTTAACCCTAAAATAATACATCTTGATGTATTTATATGGAGAGAATTCTGGGCCTATACCTAATCTGATTGGGCTTCCAAAACCCAATCTGATTATTAGTAGTATTATTTCTTATATTCGAATTATTATATAATTAATCAAGTCCTACTTAATCAATCCAATAATTCAATAATAATAATAATTCAATTAAATTCGAAATTTAATTAATGCTCCGTTTAAAACATTCTTTATGTGTAACCCTTTAGGTTATTATTACATTGGCAATAATTTTAACATCTCATAATAAAATTATAAACAATGAGCGGCATCTAGTAATACATCATTGCTACCCAAGTAATAATAATAATAATTGGTGATCCAATTAAACCTTTAATGAATAATGTTCCATGTAATATAATCCTTTTAACCTTATATTATAGATTAAACTCGAGGCATGGTTTATGTCATCCTCTTCAACATTTAATCCCGGTTTACTTGATCGATGAGTAGACTATTAAACAAATCACAATTTGAGCATGGCCATGCATTTCATAGTCTCACTCAATCAAGAGGCCAATAATATCACTCCTAAAATAGGAGGGTTAAATCCTATATCTATCATTCATATTTCTCATATGATTCATAATATACCCAATGTCCACCTTTATCATTACCCGGTCAAAGGTAACTTTGAGTAGAATCAAAGTATATTAATTCTCATATAGAAATATAATGATTTCAAGTCTAAGGATCATTACACCATTATCATTGTGAGAATTGCTTATGACACTTGATAACATTTACCATGAAGAATTCACACGGTGGGTCTATCCAGTGCCATGTTCTGTTAACATGCACTTATGTCTTTGACTTTAGTATCACCATACTTATAACCAATGAGATGTGGTCATCAGTCAACAAACATACTAGTCTTAATGCATTATTATTGTCCTCAAATAATAATACTCGACTAGGGATCTTTTAGGATTATAAACACTACTCATATAATCTCATTTCTAAGTCACATACTTAGAGATATAGAATTCATGCTTATATTCCAAGGACATTTATTATTCTAATATTTATATCGAAGTTAATAAAGACATAATAAATAATTGAAAGAAAATCCATAGAACATATTTATTAATAATCAAAATGTCTTCCCTAAGAACATTATAGTATTGTCTCTAGGGCACAAGCACTAACAATCTCCCACTTGCACTAGAGCCAATCACCCATGTATCTAATACCCATGGAACTAGTGTGACCTTCGTGCTTCTGCTGCGACAAAGCCTTAGTCAGTGGGTCTGCAACGTTATCATTAGTATGCACTTTACATATATGTATATCTCCCCTCCTTGTAATCTCTCGAAGTAGATGATATCGTCTAAGTATATGCTTTGCTCGGGAATGGGACCTTGGTTCCTTAGCCTGTGCAATAGCTCCATTGTTATCACAATAAAGATCAACTGGATCTGCGATCGATGGAACTACTCCAAGTCCCTCAATAAATTTCCGAAGCCAAACAGCCTCTTTGGCCGCTTCACTGGCAGCAATATACTCAGCTTCCATTGTAGAATCAGCTACTGTCTCTTGCTTTGAACTCTTCCAGCTTACAACACCTCCATTTAGACAAAATACAAACCCAGATTGAGACACAGTATCGTCTCTGTCTGTTTGGAAACTAGCATCAGTGTAACCTCTTACAACTAGCTTCTCATCTCCTCCATATACCAAGAATGAATCTTTAGTTCTCTTGAGGTACTTAAGAATATTCTTGACTGCCGTCCAGTGACCTTCACCTGGATTAGACTGGTATCTGCTCGTCATGCTCAAAGCATACGAAACATCAGGTCGAGTACATATCATTGCATACATTATTGAACCAATTGCAGAAGCATATGGTACCTTTTTCATACGGTCCTTATCATCTAATGATTTAGGACAGTTTTATTTTGAGATCACTATCCCATGAGACACAGGGACAAATCCCCTCTTTGCCTCTTGCATCCTAAAACGATGCAATACTTTGTCAATGTATGTACTCTGACTTAAGCCGATTAATCTTCTAGATCTATCTCTATAGATCTTGATCCCTAATATATAGGTAGCATCTCCTAAGTCTTTCATTGAGAAACTTTTTCCCAACCAAGTCTTAACAGCCTGAAGAGAAGGTATGTCATTCCCTATTAGTAATATATCATCAACATATAATACTAGGAATGCCACTTTTCTCCCACTAACCTTCTTGTAAACACAAGGCTCATCTTCATTTTGAATAAAGCCAAACTCTTTGACTGTTATATCAAAACGAATGTTCCAACTCCTTGAGGCCTGCTTCAATCCATAAATAGATCGTAGTAGCTTACAGACCATTCTAGCAAATCTCGGATCGACAAAACCTTCTGGTTGTATCATATACACATCCTCTTCTAAGCTCCCATTTAAGAAAGCGGTTTTGACATCCATTTGCCAGATTTCATAGTCATAGTAAGCTGCTATCGCAAGCAAAATCCTGATGGACTTGACCATAGCTACTGGTGAGAAAGTTTCATCATAGTCAATACCATGAATTTGTTTGAAACCTTTCGCCACTAGTCTTGCTTTGTAGGTCGTTACATTACCATCCATGTCTGTTTTCTTCTTGAAAACCCATTTGCACCCAATAGGTTTTATCCCTTCAGGTGGTTCAACCAAAGTCCATACTTTGTTTTCATACATGGAATCCATCTCAGATTTTATAGCTTCCAGCCATCTCTCAGAATCTGGACTATTCATAGCATCCTGATAGGTAAGAGGCTCATCTTCATCCATAAGCATTACATCACCAGTCTGAGTTAAGAGAAATCCATAATATCTCTCAGGCTCGTGGCGAATCCTACCAGATCTACGAACAACCTGTGTTTCTTGAGCAGTAACATTTTCATGTACTTCGTGCTCATGTTCCAACTCTGGTTCAATGTCATTCTGTGGTTCTCGAACTTCATCGAGATCTATTATACTGCCACTGTTTTTCTTAGAGAACAGTTCTCTTTCAAGAAATACAGCAGTTCGAGCAACAAACACTTTGCTCTCGGTACGATTATAGAAATAATACCCTTTAGTTTCTTTTGGGTATCCCACAAAATTACATTTGTCTGATTTCGGTCCTAGCTTGTCAGTGACTAAACGTTTCACAAACGCTTCACATCCCCATACTTTCAAAAAGGACATGCTATGACGTTTCTCAGTCCATATCTCATATGGTGTAGTTTGAACCGATTTAGTAGGAACTCGGTTAAGTGTGTGTGCAGCCGTTTCTAGAGCATAACCCCAATAACTAATTGGAAGATCCGCTAGACTCATCATCGATCGCACCATGTCCAACAAGGTACGATTTCTCCTTTCAGACACACCATTCCACTGTGGTGTTCCAGGAGGTGTGAGCTGTGATACAATACCACACTCCTTTAAGTAATTCTTAAATTCTAAGCTTAAGTACTCACCTCCACGATCAGATCGTAGAGTTTTAATACTTCCGCCTATTTGCTTTTCCACTTCTGCCTTGTACTCTTTGAATTTTTCAAATGATTCGGATTTGTTCTTCAAAATATACACATATCCGTATCTACTAAAATCATCAGTAAAGGTTATGAAGTAATAAAAGACACCTCTTGCCATCGTACACATTGGACCACATACATCACTATGTATGAGTTCTAATCGTTCGGTGGCCCTCTCACCAGTTTCGGTAAAAGGAGCTTTAGTCATTTTTCCAATGAGACAAGGTTCGCATTCTTCGTATGATTCAAAATCAAACTTATCCAAGTATCCATCCTTATGTAACTTGGAAATGCGTTTCTCATTTATATGGCCTAAACGACAATGCCAAAGGTATGTTTGATTTGAGTCATTAGCCTTAATACGTTTATTATTTACATTATAGACAGGAATATCAAGATCAAGAACATATAAACCATTAAATAAACGTACAACCCCATAGGTAACATTATTCAAACCAAAGGAACAACTATTGTTCTGAATTGTAAAGGAAAAACCTTTCTTGTCCAAACAAGAAACATAAATAATGTTTTTGCAAATCGCAGGCACGTAAAAACAGTTCTCAAGTTCTAAAATAAGCCCAGTGGGCAACGATAAATTATAAGTCCCTACAGCCAAAGCAGCAACCTTTGCTCCATTGCCAACGCGTAGGTCGACTTCTCCTTTCGCTAAAGTCCTACTCCTTCGTAGTTCCTGCACATTTATACAAATGTGAGAACCACATCCAGTATCTAATACCCATGATGTAGAAGTAGACAAATTGACTTCTATAACATACATACCTGAATCAGAAATCTTCACAGACTTCATTCCCTTCAGGTTCAAATCTTCCAAATAAGCTTGACAATTACGCTTCCAATGACCCGGCTTCTTGCAAAAGTGACATACATCACCCTTTGCAGCACCTTTTGCAACACCTCCAGTAGGCTTCAAAGCCTTTTTGAAAGCAGGCTTCGGATTAGCAGATTTAGATCCAATCTTCTTCTTGCCTTTCCATTTCCCCTTTCCTTTGGCATTCCCTTTATTCACCATCATTATGGGAGCAGGGTTAGCCTTTGACATATTGGTCTCAGCAGTCCTCAATAATGCCAATAGTTCGGTAGGTGTTTTGTCTATCTCACTCATAATATAGTTTATTACAAATTGAGTGTAGTTGTTGTTCAAAGACTGCAAGATCAAATCTGCTTGGTGTTCCGGTAAAACCGGGTAACCCAAATTCTCAAGGGTTTCCAAATACCCTATCATCTTTAGAACATGCGGTCCAACCGGGTCACGATCTCCCTGTTTGCATGCATACAATGCTTGCTTACATCAAACCTCTCTTGACGAGCTTGACCCTTAAACATCCTTTTGAGGTGCTCTATCATGTCATAAGCGTCCATACGCTCATGTTGTTTCTGAAGCTCAGGACTCATAGTCGCTAGCATCAAACAACAGACATCCGTAGAATCATCAAGATGCTTCTGATAAGCATTTTGTTAAGCCTCGGTTGCTTTAGCAGCAAGAGGTCCAGGGTGAGGAATATCAAGGACATAAAGCTTTCGCTCCTGCCTGAGGACAATCCTCAAATTCCTTTGCCAATCAAGGAAGTTGGTTCCTGTCAGCTTTTCCTTCTCAAGGACTGATCGCACAGAGAAATTGTTTGAGTTTGCCATTTAGATATCTACAATGTTAAAATGCATAAAATAAGTTAGTTGCAGATTAAATTATGTTCAAGTGATTATCCATATATATTCACAATATATATCTCCCACTATTTTTATCAAATCAATAGCCCTAACTATTAATTCGGAAGGCATTACTCTAAATCCTTCTAGTGAGCCAAGATCCATATTTCGTCACGCTTAAGGTCAGCTTTGGCTTTTCTCCCAAAACATGATTTATTTAGGTAGACAACTCTTGTCAATTATATCATATATAACTCTTGGAAAGTTTGGTAGAACAACATTTGTCCATATTTATCCAATAAATCATACCAAACTCCATGCCTCTAAGTTCACAATCCTATTGTGGTAACTTAGTTAAGTCTAACCCAATGGTCTAACAGTTAAGTATCACATTTACTTCATCGCGCCATACCACGATAGATTGGAGTGCTTCGCTTTGGCGAACCCACTCTTTCTCGATCTAGGTCTTGACGAGTGTTGCCCATTGGAAGGCATCTAAGTGACTTAATATTTTAAATTTAGGGATTTTATTATTAAAACGACCATGATTCCATCATCAAGAAATTCCCAATTTTTCCTTGAACTAAGTACTTCAATTCAAAATTCATCAATGGTTTGATTTCCAGTCCAACGGAGGAGTCACAGTGGTCTCACTTAAAACCCGCCTTTCTTACAAGCGCTGCTTGTATTTTTTGTCAAAATCGCCCCATATCAAAAAATCGAAAATTCATACTTATTTCCGTGTTTCATAAACACAGGAATCTCATGTTCATTTTGTTCAATTTTAAAATCTTGAATCGTTACAGATTTTATCTTGTTTAGCAGGCATGGCATGGGTGATGTATCTAATACATACATGTTTAATCTAATTAAAACATGCATCATTATCACTACGCATACATATCATCATCACATGCATCATATATGTAAAGTGCGTAAAGTAAACGTGCTTGGTTATGGCCCAATTCTATGCGATTTTTCCAAGCTAAGGAAAAACCAAGGTCAATCTATGGTGGTATCAAATACAACATAATAAATTACACATGTCTTCGTGCTTCCTTGTAATGTCTCCTTTGATCGCCTCCTTGGCATGCCTCCATGTCTTCATATCATCAATTACATAATATGAAAAGCTAATATAATAAACTTATAAGAGAAACTCGAGTTACATTCGAGATTTAATCATTACAAGAATGAACGACATGCAAGTCGTATTTAAAACCAAAACCATAATCAAAAACCACTAACCTATGGGTCTTAGGGCCATAACCATACACCATGCTCAATTAACAGTTAAGAACATCTCATATTGCATCAACATATCACACCATATCATATTTTTCATGATCCAATCACAAAATCAAATAAAGTGTAAATCAGAAAATTAAAATCAGAATTATGAAAATAATGAATCGCTGTTTACAGACAGTAAATGACGTCAAACGCCTTACAGATGAACGAATGACAAAGTCAGTATTGTTCAGATGCCCGTTTCCCTTTCCGGAAAGGTATTTTCGGCGAAATTCTGAAACAGTATGCAACTTTCACCAAATCTGCGCAACCAATCAGAAATCGTATCGAATACGATTCTCATAAAAAGAACAAAACTATATCATGTATATATCAGTATACATACAGATTATATGATCATCATATGATCAGCTCAATCATCATTATTATACAATTTATGTATATACATCAATACAATATTCATGTTTTCATAAAAACAACGCATCAATCATGATAGTCACAAACATGATTTTATCATCAAAACAGTAAACATATAAACGAATTAAACATTTTTCGCAAGTAGCTCTGATGCCATTGAAGGGTTTCGTGCATGAAAACGCAACGCCAAAACGCGTAAAACAGAAAAATTAACGAAACCCTCCGCAGGATCCATGCGAAAAACGATATTTAATTCGTGAATAGAATCGTTTACCTTTTGAAGCTTTACGAACGGATGACTAATGGAGGTCCTTTGATATGATCACCACGTGTCCCGCCTTGCGATACACGTCTCTAATTAGTCCACACGAACGCCCGATCGTCCAACGATCACCGGAGTTGGTACTAGCCAAGAACTGCCCTCGGAACTCTCTCTCTCTCTCTAGCCTCTCTTTGATGTAGAGCAGCTAGAGTTTTTTAAGAAAAACGTTTTTTCAATTTCTTAACCCTAAAATAATACATCTTGATGTATTTATATGGAGAGAATTCTGGGCCTATACCTAATCTGATTGGGCTTCCAAAACCCAATCTGATTATTAGTAGTATTATTTCTTATATTCGAATTATTATATAATTAATCAAGTCCTACTTAATCAATCCAATAATTCAATAATAATAATAATTCAATTAAATTCGAAATTTAATTAATGCTCCGTTTAAAACATTCTTTATGTGTAACCCTTTAGGTTATTATTACATTGGCAATAATTTTAACATCTCATAATAAAATTATAAACAATGAGCGGCATCTAGTAATACATCATTGCTACCCAAGTAATAATAATAATAATTGGTGATCCAATTAAACCTTTAATGAATAATGTTCCATGTAATATAATCCTTTTAACCTTATATTATAGATTAAACTCGAGGCATGGTTTATGTCATCCTCTTCAACATTTAATCCCGGTTTACTTGATCGATGAGTAGACTATTAAACAAATCACAATTTGAGCATGGCCATGCATTTCATAGTCTCACTCAATCAAGAGGCCAATAATATCACTCCTAAAATAGGAGGGTTAAATCCTATATCTATCATTCATATTTCTCATATGATTCATAATATACCCAATGTCCACCTTTATCATTACCCGGTCAAAGGTAACTTTGAGTAGAATCAAAGTATATTAATTCTCATATAGAAATATAATGATTTCAAGTCTAAGGATCATTACACCATTATCATTGTGAGAATTGCTTATGACACTTGATAACATTTACCATGAAGAATTCACACGGTGGGTCTATCCAGTGCCATGTTCTGTTAACATGCACTTATGTCTTTGACTTTAGTATCACCATACTTATAACCAATGAGATGTGGTCATCAGTCAACAAACATACTAGTCTTAATGCATTATTATTGTCCTCAAATAATAATACTCGACTAGGGATCTTTTAGGATTATAAACACTACTCATATAATCTCATTTCTAAGTCACATACTTAGAGATATAGAATTCATGCTTATATTCCAAGGACATTTATTATTCTAATATTTATATCGAAGTTAATAAAGACATAATAAATAATTGAAAGAAAATCCATAGAACATATTTATTAATAATCAAAATGTCTTCCCTAAGAACATTATAGTATTGTCTCTAGGGCACAAGCACTAACAATCTCCCACTTGCACTAGAGCCAATCACCCATGTATCTAATACCCATGGAACTAGTGTGACCTTCGTGCTTCTGCTGCGACAAAGCCTTAGTCAGTGGGTCTGCAACGTTATCATTAGTATGCACTTTACATATATGTATATCTCCCCTCCTTGTAATCTCTCGAAGTAGATGATATCGTCTAAGTATATGCTTTGCTCGGGAATGGGACCTTGGTTCCTTAGCCTGTGCAATAGCTCCATTGTTATCACAATAAAGATCAACTGGATCTGCGATCGATGGAACTACTCCAAGTCCCTCAATAAATTTCCGAAGCCAAACAGCCTCTTTGGCCGCTTCACTGGCAGCAATATACTCAGCTTCCATTGTAGAATCAGCTACTGTCTCTTGCTTTGAACTCTTCCAGCTTACAACACCTCCATTTAGACAAAATACAAACCCAGATTGAGACACAGTATCGTCTCTGTCTGTTTGGAAACTAGCATCAGTGTAACCTCTTACAACTAGCTTCTCATCTCCTCCATATACCAAGAATGAATCTTTAGTTCTCTTGAGGTACTTAAGAATATTCTTGACTGCCGTCCAGTGACCTTCACCTGGATTAGACTGGTATCTGCTCGTCATGCTCAAAGCATACGAAACATCAGGTCGAGTACATATCATTGCATACATTATTGAACCAATTGCAGAAGCATATGGTACCTTTTTCATACGGTCCTTATCATCTAATGATTTAGGACAGTTTTATTTTGAGATCACTATCCCATGAGACACAGGGACAAATCCCCTCTTTGCCTCTTGCATCCTAAAACGATGCAATACTTTGTCAATGTATGTACTCTGACTTAAGCCGATTAATCTTCTAGATCTATCTCTATAGATCTTGATCCCTAATATATAGGTAGCATCTCCTAAGTCTTTCATTGAGAAACTTTTTCCCAACCAAGTCTTAACAGCCTGAAGAGAAGGTATGTCATTCCCTATTAGTAATATATCATCAACATATAATACTAGGAATGCCACTTTTCTCCCACTAACCTTCTTGTAAACACAAGGCTCATCTTCATTTTGAATAAAGCCAAACTCTTTGACTGTTATATCAAAACGAATGTTCCAACTCCTTGAGGCCTGCTTCAATCCATAAATAGATCGTAGTAGCTTACAGACCATTCTAGCAAATCTCGGATCGACAAAACCTTCTGGTTGTATCATATACACATCCTCTTCTAAGCTCCCATTTAAGAAAGCGGTTTTGACATCCATTTGCCAGATTTCATAGTCATAGTAAGCTGCTATCGCAAGCAAAATCCTGATGGACTTGACCATAGCTACTGGTGAGAAAGTTTCATCATAGTCAATACCATGAATTTGTTTGAAACCTTTCGCCACTAGTCTTGCTTTGTAGGTCGTTACATTACCATCCATGTCTGTTTTCTTCTTGAAAACCCATTTGCACCCAATAGGTTTTATCCCTTCAGGTGGTTCAACCAAAGTCCATACTTTGTTTTCATACATGGAATCCATCTCAGATTTTATAGCTTCCAGCCATCTCTCAGAATCTGGACTATTCATAGCATCCTGATAGGTAAGAGGCTCATCTTCATCCATAAGCATTACATCACCAGTCTGAGTTAAGAGAAATCCATAATATCTCTCAGGCTCGTGGCGAATCCTACCAGATCTACGAACAACCTGTGTTTCTTGAGCAGTAACATTTTCATGTACTTCGTGCTCATGTTCCAACTCTGGTTCAATGTCATTCTGTGGTTCTCGAACTTCATCGAGATCTATTATACTGCCACTGTTTTTCTTAGAGAACAGTTCTCTTTCAAGAAATACAGCAGTTCGAGCAACAAACACTTTGCTCTCGGTACGATTATAGAAATAATACCCTTTAGTTTCTTTTGGGTATCCCACAAAATTACATTTGTCTGATTTCGGTCCTAGCTTGTCAGTGACTAAACGTTTCACAAACGCTTCACATCCCCATACTTTCAAAAAGGACATGCTATGACGTTTCTCAGTCCATATCTCATATGGTGTAGTTTGAACCGATTTAGTAGGAACTCGGTTAAGTGTGTGTGCAGCCGTTTCTAGAGCATAACCCCAATAACTAATTGGAAGATCCGCTAGACTCATCATCGATCGCACCATGTCCAACAAGGTACGATTTCTCCTTTCAGACACACCATTCCACTGTGGTGTTCCAGGAGGTGTGAGCTGTGATACAATACCACACTCCTTTAAGTAATTCTTAAATTCTAAGCTTAAGTACTCACCTCCACGATCAGATCGTAGAGTTTTAATACTTCCGCCTATTTGCTTTTCCACTTCTGCCTTGTACTCTTTGAATTTTTCAAATGATTCGGATTTGTTCTTCAAAATATACACATATCCGTATCTACTAAAATCATCAGTAAAGGTTATGAAGTAATAAAAGACACCTCTTGCCATCGTACACATTGGACCACATACATCACTATGTATGAGTTCTAATCGTTCGGTGGCCCTCTCACCAGTTTCGGTAAAAGGAGCTTTAGTCATTTTTCCAATGAGACAAGGTTCGCATTCTTCGTATGATTCAAAATCAAACTTATCCAAGTATCCATCCTTATGTAACTTGGAAATGCGTTTCTCATTTATATGGCCTAAACGACAATGCCAAAGGTATGTTTGATTTGAGTCATTAGCCTTAATACGTTTATTATTTACATTATAGACAGGAATATCAAGATCAAGAACATATAAACCATTAAATAAACGTACAACCCCATAGGTAACATTATTCAAACCAAAGGAACAACTATTGTTCTGAATTGTAAAGGAAAAACCTTTCTTGTCCAAACAAGAAACATAAATAATGTTTTTGCAAATCGCAGGCACGTAAAAACAGTTCTCAAGTTCTAAAATAAGCCCAGTGGGCAACGATAAATTATAAGTCCCTACAGCCAAAGCAGCAACCTTTGCTCCATTGCCAACGCGTAGGTCGACTTCTCCTTTCGCTAAAGTCCTACTCCTTCGTAGTTCCTGCACATTTATACAAATGTGAGAACCACATCCAGTATCTAATACCCATGATGTAGAAGTAGACAAATTGACTTCTATAACATACATACCTGAATCAGAAATCTTCACAGACTTCATTCCCTTCAGGTTCAAATCTTCCAAATAAGCTTGACAATTACGCTTCCAATGACCCGGCTTCTTGCAAAAGTGACATACATCACCCTTTGCAGCACCTTTTGCAACACCTCCAGTAGGCTTCAAAGCCTTTTTGAAAGCAGGCTTCGGATTAGCAGATTTAGATCCAATCTTCTTCTTGCCTTTCCATTTCCCCTTTCCTTTGGCATTCCCTTTATTCACCATCATTATGGGAGCAGGGTTAGCCTTTGACATATTGGTCTCAGCAGTCCTCAATAATGCCAATAGTTCGGTAGGTGTTTTGTCTATCTCACTCATAATATAGTTTATTACAAATTGAGTGTAGTTGTTGTTCAAAGACTGCAAGATCAAATCTGCTTGGTGTTCCGGTAAAACCGGGTAACCCAAATTCTCAAGGGTTTCCAAATACCCTATCATCTTTAGAACATGCGGTCCAACCGGGTCACGATCTCCCTGTTTGCATGCATACAATGCTTGCTTACATCAAACCTCTCTTGACGAGCTTGACCCTTAAACATCCTTTTGAGGTGCTCTATCATGTCATAAGCGTCCATACGCTCATGTTGTTTCTGAAGCTCAGGACTCATAGTCGCTAGCATCAAACAACAGACATCCGTAGAATCATCAAGATGCTTCTGATAAGCATTTTGTTAAGCCTCGGTTGCTTTAGCAGCAAGAGGTCCAGGGTGAGGAATATCAAGGACATAAAGCTTTCGCTCCTGCCTGAGGACAATCCTCAAATTCCTTTGCCAATCAAGGAAGTTGGTTCCTGTCAGCTTTTCCTTCTCAAGGACTGATCGCACAGAGAAATTGTTTGAGTTTGCCATTTAGATATCTACAATGTTAAAATGCATAAAATAAGTTAGTTGCAGATTAAATTATGTTCAAGTGATTATCCATATATATTCACAATATATATCTCCCACTATTTTTATCAAATCAATAGCCCTAACTATTAATTCGGAAGGCATTACTCTAAATCCTTCTAGTGAGCCAAGATCCATATTTCGTCACGCTTAAGGTCAGCTTTGGCTTTTCTCCCAAAACATGATTTATTTAGGTAGACAACTCTTGTCAATTATATCATATATAACTCTTGGAAAGTTTGGTAGAACAACATTTGTCCATATTTATCCAATAAATCATACCAAACTCCATGCCTCTAAGTTCACAATCCTATTGTGGTAACTTAGTTAAGTCTAACCCAATGGTCTAACAGTTAAGTATCACATTTACTTCATCGCGCCATACCACGATAGATTGGAGTGCTTCGCTTTGGCGAACCCACTCTTTCTCGATCTAGGTCTTGACGAGTGTTGCCCATTGGAAGGCATCTAAGTGACTTAATATTTTAAATTTAGGGATTTTATTATTAAAACGACCATGATTCCATCATCAAGAAATTCCCAATTTTTCCTTGAACTAAGTACTTCAATTCAAAATTCATCAATGGTTTGATTTCCAGTCCAACGGAGGAGTCACAGTGGTCTCACTTAAAACCCGCCTTTCTTACAAGCGCTGCTTGTATTTTTTGTCAAAATCGCCCCATATCAAAAAATCGAAAATTCATACTTATTTCCGTGTTTCATAAACACAGGAATCTCATGTTCATTTTGTTCAATTTTAAAATCTTGAATCGTTACAGATTTTATCTTGTTTAGCAGGCATGGCATGGGTGATGTATCTAATACATACATGTTTAATCTAATTAAAACATGCATCATTATCACTACGCATACATATCATCATCACATGCATCATATATGTAAAGTGCGTAAAGTAAACGTGCTTGGTTATGGCCCAATTCTATGCGATTTTTCCAAGCTAAGGAAAAACCAAGGTCAATCTATGGTGGTATCAAATACAACATAATAAATTACACATGTCTTCGTGCTTCCTTGTAATGTCTCCTTTGATCGCCTCCTTGGCATGCCTCCATGTCTTCATATCATCAATTACATAATATGAAAAGCTAATATAATAAACTTATAAGAGAAACTCGAGTTACATTCGAGATTTAATCATTACAAGAATGAACGACATGCAAGTCGTATTTAAAACCAAAACCATAATCAAAAACCACTAACCTATGGGTCTTAGGGCCATAACCATACACCATGCTCAATTAACAGTTAAGAACATCTCATATTGCATCAACATATCACACCATATCATATTTTTCATGATCCAATCACAAAATCAAATAAAGTGTAAATCAGAAAATTAAAATCAGAATTATGAAAATAATGAATTGCTGTTTACAGACAGTAAATGACGTCAAACGCCTTACAGATGAACGAATGACAAAGTCAGTATTGTTCAGATGCCCGTTTCCCTTTCCGGAAAGGTATTTTCGGCGAAATTCTGAAACAGTATGCAACTTTCACCAAATCTGCGCAACCAATCAGAAATCGTATCGAATACGATTCTCATAAAAAGAACAAAACTATATCATGTATATATCAGTATACATACAGATTATATGATCATCATATGATCAGCTCAATCATCATTATTATACAATTTATGTATATACATCAATACAATATTCATGTTTTCATAAAAACAACGCATCAATCATGATAGTCACAAACATGATTTTATCATCAAAACAGTAAACATATAAACGAATTAAACATTTTTCGCAAGTAGCTCTGATGCCATTGAAGGGTTTCGTGCATGAAAACGCAACGCCAAAACGCGTAAAACAGAAAAATTAACGAAACCCTCCGCAGGATCCATGCGAAAAACGATATTTAATTCGTGAATAGAATCGTTTACCTTTTGAAGCTTTACGAACGGATGACTAATGGAGGTCCTTTGATATGATCACCACGTGTCCCGCCTTGCGATACACGTCTCTAATTAGTCCACACGAACGCCCGATCGTCCAACGATCACCGGAGTTGGTACTAGCCAAGAACTGCCCTCGGAACTCTCTCTCTCTCTCTCTCTCTCTCTAGCCTCTCTTTGATGTAGAGCAGCTAGAGTTTTTTAAGAAAAACGTTTTTTCAATTTCTTAACCCTAAAATAATACATCTTGATGTATTTATATGGAGAGAATTCTGGGCCTATACCTAATCTGATTGGGCTTCCAAAACCCAATCTGATTATTAGTAGTATTATTTCTTATATTCGAATTATTATATAATTAATCAAGTCCTACTTAATCAATCCAATAATTCAATAATAATAATAATTCAATTAAATTCGAAATTTAATTAATGCTCCGTTTAAAACATTCTTTATGTGTAACCCTTTAGGTTATTATTACATTGGCAATAATTTTAACATCTCATAATAAAATTATAAACAATGAGCGGCATCTAGTAATACATCATTGCTACCCAAGTAATAATAATAATAATTGGTGATCCAATTAAACCTTTAATGAATAATGTTCCATGTAATATAATCCTTTTAACCTTATATTATAGATTAAACTCGAGGCATGGTTTATGTCATCCTCTTCAACATTTAATCCCGGTTTACTTGATCGATGAGTAGACTATTAAACAAATCACAATTTGAGCATGGCCATGCATTTCATAGTCTCACTCAATCAAGAGGCCAATAATATCACTCCTAAAATAGGAGGGTTAAATCCTATATCTATCATTCATATTTCTCATATGATTCATAATATACCCAATGTCCACCTTTATCATTACCCGGTCAAAGGTAACTTTGAGTAGAATCAAAGTATATTAATTCTCATATAGAAATATAATGATTTCAAGTCTAAGGATCATTACACCATTATCATTGTGAGAATTGCTTATGACACTTGATAACATTTACCATGAAGAATTCACACGGTGGGTCTATCCAGTGCCATGTTCTGTTAACATGCACTTATGTCTTTGACTTTAGTATCACCATACTTATAACCAATGAGATGTGGTCATCAGTCAACAAACATACTAGTCTTAATGCATTATTATTGTCCTCAAATAATAATACTCGACTAGGGATCTTTTAGGATTATAAACACTACTCATATAATCTCATTTCTAAGTCACATACTTAGAGATATAGAATTCATGCTTATATTCCAAGGACATTTATTATTCTAATATTTATATCGAAGTTAATAAAGACATAATAAATAATTGAAAGAAAATCCATAGAACATATTTATTAATAATCAAAATGTCTTCCCTAAGAACATTATAGTATTGTCTCTAGGGCACAAGCACTAACAATCTCCCACTTGCACTAGAGCCAATCACCCATGTATCTAATACCCATGGAACTAGTGTGACCTTCGTGCTTCTGCTGCGACAAAGCCTTAGTCAGTGGGTCTGCAACGTTATCATTAGTATGCACTTTACATATATGTATATCTCCCCTCCTTGTAATCTCTCGAAGTAGATGATATCGTCTAAGTATATGCTTTGCTCGGGAATGGGACCTTGGTTCCTTAGCCTGTGCAATAGCTCCATTGTTATCACAATAAAGATCAACTGGATCTGCGATCGATGGAACTACTCCAAGTCCCTCAATAAATTTCCGAAGCCAAACAGCCTCTTTGGCCGCTTCACTGGCAGCAATATACTCAGCTTCCATTGTAGAATCAGCTACTGTCTCTTGCTTTGAACTCTTCCAGCTTACAACACCTCCATTTAGACAAAATACAAACCCAGATTGAGACACAGTATCGTCTCTGTCTGTTTGGAAACTAGCATCAGTGTAACCTCTTACAACTAGCTTCTCATCTCCTCCATATACCAAGAATGAATCTTTAGTTCTCTTGAGGTACTTAAGAATATTCTTGACTGCCGTCCAGTGACCTTCACCTGGATTAGACTGGTATCTGCTCGTCATGCTCAAAGCATACGAAACATCAGGTCGAGTACATATCATTGCATACATTATTGAACCAATTGCAGAAGCATATGGTACCTTTTTCATACGGTCCTTATCATCTAATGATTTAGGACAGTTTTATTTTGAGATCACTATCCCATGAGACACAGGGACAAATCCCCTCTTTGCCTCTTGCATCCTAAAACGATGCAATACTTTGTCAATGTATGTACTCTGACTTAAGCCGATTAATCTTCTAGATCTATCTCTATAGATCTTGATCCCTAATATATAGGTAGCATCTCCTAAGTCTTTCATTGAGAAACTTTTTCCCAACCAAGTCTTAACAGCCTGAAGAGAAGGTATGTCATTCCCTATTAGTAATATATCATCAACATATAATACTAGGAATGCCACTTTTCTCCCACTAACCTTCTTGTAAACACAAGGCTCATCTTCATTTTGAATAAAGCCAAACTCTTTGACTGTTATATCAAAACGAATGTTCCAACTCCTTGAGGCCTGCTTCAATCCATAAATAGATCGTAGTAGCTTACAGACCATTCTAGCAAATCTCGGATCGACAAAACCTTCTGGTTGTATCATATACACATCCTCTTCTAAGCTCCCATTTAAGAAAGCGGTTTTGACATCCATTTGCCAGATTTCATAGTCATAGTAAGCTGCTATCGCAAGCAAAATCCTGATGGACTTGACCATAGCTACTGGTGAGAAAGTTTCATCATAGTCAATACCATGAATTTGTTTGAAACCTTTCGCCACTAGTCTTGCTTTGTAGGTCGTTACATTACCATCCATGTCTGTTTTCTTCTTGAAAACCCATTTGCACCCAATAGGTTTTATCCCTTCAGGTGGTTCAACCAAAGTCCATACTTTGTTTTCATACATGGAATCCATCTCAGATTTTATAGCTTCCAGCCATCTCTCAGAATCTGGACTATTCATAGCATCCTGATAGGTAAGAGGCTCATCTTCATCCATAAGCATTACATCACCAGTCTGAGTTAAGAGAAATCCATAATATCTCTCAGGCTCGTGGCGAATCCTACCAGATCTACGAACAACCTGTGTTTCTTGAGCAGTAACATTTTCATGTACTTCGTGCTCATGTTCCAACTCTGGTTCAATGTCATTCTGTGGTTCTCGAACTTCATCGAGATCTATTATACTGCCACTGTTTTTCTTAGAGAACAGTTCTCTTTCAAGAAATACAGCAGTTCGAGCAACAAACACTTTGCTCTCGGTACGATTATAGAAATAATACCCTTTAGTTTCTTTTGGGTATCCCACAAAATTACATTTGTCTGATTTCGGTCCTAGCTTGTCAGTGACTAAACGTTTCACAAACGCTTCACATCCCCATACTTTCAAAAAGGACATGCTATGACGTTTCTCAGTCCATATCTCATATGGTGTAGTTTGAACCGATTTAGTAGGAACTCGGTTAAGTGTGTGTGCAGCCGTTTCTAGAGCATAACCCCAATAACTAATTGGAAGATCCGCTAGACTCATCATCGATCGCACCATGTCCAACAAGGTACGATTTCTCCTTTCAGACACACCATTCCACTGTGGTGTTCCAGGAGGTGTGAGCTGTGATACAATACCACACTCCTTTAAGTAATTCTTAAATTCTAAGCTTAAGTACTCACCTCCACGATCAGATCGTAGAGTTTTAATACTTCCGCCTATTTGCTTTTCCACTTCTGCCTTGTACTCTTTGAATTTTTCAAATGATTCGGATTTGTTCTTCAAAATATACACATATCCGTATCTACTAAAATCATCAGTAAAGGTTATGAAGTAATAAAAGACACCTCTTGCCATCGTACACATTGGACCACATACATCACTATGTATGAGTTCTAATCGTTCGGTGGCCCTCTCACCAGTTTCGGTAAAAGGAGCTTTAGTCATTTTTCCAATGAGACAAGGTTCGCATTCTTCGTATGATTCAAAATCAAACTTATCCAAGTATCCATCCTTATGTAACTTGGAAATGCGTTTCTCATTTATATGGCCTAAACGACAATGCCAAAGGTATGTTTGATTTGAGTCATTAGCCTTAATACGTTTATTATTTACATTATAGACAGGAATATCAAGATCAAGAACATATAAACCATTAAATAAACGTACAACCCCATAGGTAACATTATTCAAACCAAAGGAACAACTATTGTTCTGAATTGTAAAGGAAAAACCTTTCTTGTCCAAACAAGAAACATAAATAATGTTTCTGCAAATCGCAGGCACGTAAAAACAGTTCTCAAGTTCTAAAATAAGCCCAGTGGGCAACGATAAATTATAAGTCCCTACAGCCAAAGCAGCAACCTTTGCTCCATTGCCAACGCGTAGGTCGACTTCTCCTTTCGCTAAAGTCCTACTCCTTCGTAGTTCCTGCACATTTATACAAATGTGAGAACCACATCCAGTATCTAATACCCATGATGTAGAAGTAGACAAATTGACTTCTATAACATACATACCTGAATCAGAAATCTTCACAGACTTCATTCCCTTCAGGTTCAAATCTTCCAAATAAGCTTGACAATTACGCTTCCAATGACCCGGCTTCTTGCAAAAGTGACATACATCACCCTTTGCAGCACCTTTTGCAACACCTCCAGTAGGCTTCAAAGCCTTTTTGAAAGCAGGCTTCGGATTAGCAGATTTAGATCCAATCTTCTTCTTGCCTTTCCATTTCCCCTTTCCTTTGGCATTCCCTTTATTCACCATCATTATGGGAGCAGGGTTAGCCTTTGACATATTGGTCTCAGCAGTCCTCAATAATGCCAATAGTTCGGTAGGTGTTTTGTCTATCTCACTCATAATATAGTTTATTACAAATTGAGTGTAGTTGTTGTTCAAAGACTGCAAGATCAAATCTGCTTGGTGTTCCGGTAAAACCGGGTAACCCAAATTCTCAAGGGTTTCCAAATACCCTATCATCTTTAGAACATGCGGTCCAACCGGGTCACGATCTCCCTGTTTGCATGCATACAATGCTTGCTTACATCAAACCTCTCTTGACGAGCTTGACCCTTAAACATCCTTTTGAGGTGCTCTATCATGTCATAAGCGTCCATACGCTCATGTTGTTTCTGAAGCTCAGGACTCATAGTCGCTAGCATCAAACAACAGACATCCGTAGAATCATCAAGATGCTTCTGATAAGCATTTTGTTAAGCCTCGGTTGCTTTAGCAGCAAGAGGTCCAGGGTGAGGAATATCAAGGACATAAAGCTTTCGCTCCTGCCTGAGGACAATCCTCAAATTCCTTTGCCAATCAAGGAAGTTGGTTCCTGTCAGCTTTTCCTTCTCAAGGACTGATCGCACAGAGAAATTGTTTGAGTTTGCCATTTAGATATCTACAATGTTAAAATGCATAAAATAAGTTAGTTGCAGATTAAATTATGTTCAAGTGATTATCCATATATATTCACAATATATATCTCCCACTATTTTTATCAAATCAATAGCCCTAACTATTAATTCGGAAGGCATTACTCTAAATCCTTCTAGTGAGCCAAGATCCATATTTCGTCACGCTTAAGGTCAGCTTTGGCTTTTCTCCCAAAACATGATTTATTTAGGTAGACAACTCTTGTCAATTATATCATATATAACTCTTGGAAAGTTTGGTAGAACAACATTTGTCCATATTTATCCAATAAATCATACCAAACTCCATGCCTCTAAGTTCACAATCCTATTGTGGTAACTTAGTTAAGTCTAACCCAATGGTCTAACAGTTAAGTATCACATTTACTTCATCGCGCCATACCACGATAGATTGGAGTGCTTCGCTTTGGCGAACCCACTCTTTCTCGATCTAGGTCTTGACGAGTGTTGCCCATTGGAAGGCATCTAAGTGACTTAATATTTTAAATTTAGGGATTTTATTATTAAAACGACCATGATTCCATCATCAAGAAATTCCCAATTTTTCCTTGAACTAAGTACTTCAATTCAAAATTCATCAATGGTTTGATTTCCAGTCCAACGGAGGAGTCACAGTGGTCTCACTTAAAACCCGCCTTTCTTACAAGCGCTGCTTGTATTTTTTGTCAAAATCGCCCCATATCAAAAAATCGAAAATTCATACTTATTTCCGTGTTTCATAAACACAGGAATCTCATGTTCATTTTGTTCAATTTTAAAATCTTGAATCGTTACAGATTTTATCTTGTTTAGCAGGCATGGCATGGGTGATGTATCTAATACATACATGTTTAATCTAATTAAAACATGCATCATTATCACTACGCATACATATCATCATCACATGCATCATATATGTAAAGTGCGTAAAGTAAACGTGCTTGGTTATGGCCCAATTCTATGCGATTTTTCCAAGCTAAGGAAAAACCAAGGTCAATCTATGGTGGTATCAAATACAACATAATAAATTACACATGTCTTCGTGCTTCCTTGTAATGTCTCCTTTGATCGCCTCCTTGGCATGCCTCCATGTCTTCATATCATCAATTACATAATATGAAAAGCTAATATAATAAACTTATAAGAGAAACTCGAGTTACATTCGAGATTTAATCATTACAAGAATGAACGACATGCAAGTCGTATTTAAAACCAAAACCATAATCAAAAACCACTAACCTATGGGTCTTAGGGCCATAACCATACACCATGCTCAATTAACAGTTAAGAACATCTCATATTGCATCAACATATCACACCATATCATATTTTTCATGATCCAATCACAAAATCAAATAAAGTGTAAATCAGAAAATTAAAATCAGAATTATGAAAATAATGAATCGCTGTTTACAGACAGTAAATGACGTCAAACGCCTTACAGATGAACGAATGACAAAGTCAGTATTGTTCAGATGCCCGTTTCCCTTTCCGGAAAGGTATTTTCGGCGAAATTCTGAAACAGTATGCAACTTTCACCAAATCTGCGCAACCAATCAGAAATCGTATCGAATACGATTCTCATAAAAAGAACAAAACTATATCATGTATATATCAGTATACATACAGATTATATGATCATCATATGATCAGCTCAATCATCATTATTATACAATTTATGTATATACATCAATACAATATTCATGTTTTCATAAAAACAACGCATCAATCATGATAGTCACAAACATGATTTTATCATCAAAACAGTAAACATATAAACGAATTAAACATTTTTCGCAAGTAGCTCTGATGCCATTGAAGGGTTTCGTGCATGAAAACGCAACGGAAAAACGCGTAAAACAGAAAAATTAACGAAACCCTCCGCAGGATCCATGCGAAAAACGATATTTAATTCGTGAATAGAATCGTTTACCTTTTGAAGCTTTACGAACGGATGACTAATGGAGGTCCTTTGATATGATCACCACGTGTCCCGCCTTGCGATACACGTCTCTAATTAGTCCACACGAACGCCCGATCGTCCAACGATCACCGGAGTTGGTACTAGCCAAGAACTGCCCTTGGAACTCTCTCTCTCTCTCTCTCTCTCTAGCCTCTCTTTGATGTAGAGCAGCTAGGGTTTTTTAAGAAAAATGTTTTTTCAATTTCTTAACCCTAAAATAATACATCTTAATGTATTTATATGGAGAGAATTCTGGGCCTATACCTAATCTGATTGGGCTTCCAAAACCCAATCTGATTATTAGTAGTATTATTTATTATATTCGAATTATTATATAATTAATCAAGTCCTACTTAATTAATCCAATAATTCAATAATAATAATAATTCAATTAAATTCGAAATTTAATTAATGCTTCGTTTAAAATATTCTTTATGTGTAACCCTTTAGGTTATTATTACATTGGCAATAATTTTAACATCTCATAATAAAATTATAAACAATGAGCGGCATCTAGTAATACATCATTGCTACCCAAGTAATAATAATAATAATTGGTGATCCAATTAAACCTTTAATGAATAATGTTCCATGTAATATAATCCTTTTAACCTTATATTATAGATTAAACTCGAGGCATGGTTTATGTCATCCTCTTCAACATTTAATCCCGGTTTACTTGATCGATGAGTAGACTATGCATTTCATAGTCTCACTCAATCAAGAGGCCAATAATATCACTCCTAAAATAGGAGGGTTAAATCCTATATCTATCATTCATATTTCTCATATGATTCATAATATACCCAATGTCCACCTTTATCATTACCCGATCAAAGGTAACTTTGAGTAGAATCAAAGTATATTAATTCTCATATAGAAATATAATGATTTCAAGTCTAAGGATCATTACACCATTATCATTGTGAGAATTGCTTATGACACTTGATAACATTTACCATGAAGAATTCACACGGTGGGTCTATCCAGTGCCATGTTCTGTTAACATGCACTTATGTCTTTGACTTTAGTATCACCATACTTATAACCAATGAGATGTGGTCATCAGTCAACAAACATACTAGTCTTAATGCATTATTATTGTCCTCAAATAATAATACTCGACTAGGGATCTTTTAGGATTATAAACACTACTCATATAATCTCATTTCTAAGTCACATACTTAGAGATATAGAATTCATGCTTATATTCCAAGGACATTTATTATTCTAATATTTATATCGAAGTTAATAAAGACATAATAAATAATTGAAAGAAAATCCATCGAACATATTTATTAATAATCAAAATGTCTTCCCTAAGAACATTATAGTATTGTCTCTAGGGCACAAGCACTACCATAGACTTCTTTTGACTGAGATGTCTTCTCTTCAAATTTTCTCCTTATGTCATGTACTTCAGAAATATGAGTAGCAAATTGAGATGTGGATGATGGCTCAGTTACATTTCCTACATTATTCTCCCATTTTTATTATCATCAACTTGCAGAGTTTGATATGCTGGCCCAGTAGAGAGCAATTGCTGAAGTAGTTGTAATAACCCTAAATTTTGTAATATTTTGAAACTTTGATGAATAGTGAATTTTGCTGTCTAAGAAAATTTTCCGACCACCTTATATACGAGACAAGAAATGGATCTTTCAAAGTTATATCAGTGATGTGTAAAAGGAATGAGTGAATGTAAACGCGATCAGAATCCGAAGATTCCGACTTTAATTTTATTCCACTATTCATCGGACAATCGAGGATTTATTAATTGATCAAATATTAAACCAAGGCAATAAAGGATCAAGAGGATATCCACTAACATTAGTGCAACAAAACGTTTTCGAAATCACTCGAACTTATAGCGAGATTAAGCGACAAAGCGAAAACATAACGAATTATGGATTAAAAACTAACGAAAGGAGAAGTACCATGCAAGATCATCAAGTGCAACATATGAGAGTATCCATGTGAAACCAAACAAGAAAGAGAAGTGTTTTAGTGATGATAAATTGATGAATCACCACCTTGTCACCATTGTAGGTGATGAATCACCACCTTGTCACCATTTTGTGCAAGTAACCATCACAAGCTTGACAAGTGTTTTTGGTGATTAATTAGCATTTTTACCACAAGATATTTTGTGTGTTAATTAGATTTTATTAAGACAAAAGAATAGAAAACAAGCAAGTAACCAAGCAAGTTCCTCCCCACCCATTTCATTAAATATTCGGCCCAAATAGTGCCTCCAAAGATTAGAAATTTTTCTCCAAGCTAGCCTCCATAAAAAATTGCAAGGTTGGATTCAAAAGTTCCTAAATTTCCTAATTAAGGCAACCTCTAAATCCTGGATTCATCCATGGATTATATCTTGTCCAAAACTTGGACTAAAGATGAGCATGAATAGTGTTTTGAATAGTAACTTTTGGTGTTCTTGATTTTGTTCTTGAAGTTTAAGCAAACTAAGGTTGTATAAAGCTCAAGCAAGGATAGTTAAGCTATTATTAGTGTATACCAAGCATCGAGGAAGGTATCAACATCTCAAACCATTAGTTATACTTTGATTAGTTTGGTATTAGTTTGTGTTAGTTGAATGAAAGATTGAATCTTTGGTTTTAGTGGATGTTTTGATGGATGATCTTGTAGATGTTGGTTTTGACTTATTGATTAAAGATCATGAGTTAGTTTAGGTGATGTATATGAATTATTGATGATTGGGTTGTGTTGAATGATTGCTTGGAGTAGTATAAATTTGGGAAACGTTAGATATACGCCGTTGTAATGTCAAAATTTACTTAACCATGTTTGGACAGTAGCCTCGGGTTCCAAAATTACTTGACAAAGATATCAACTTCCCATGTTAGTATAGATCTTGTCTTGTGGTTTGTTTTTGCGAAAGAATCGCATCGATCCGATTTACGGTTTAGGAGAAACACCCGTTTTAGTAAAAGTAGTTTCGGGAAAACAAGTTGTCCATTATGTGAACTTTGAACCTATGGTCAAGCCCCTTAAAAATGGATATAGACCATGAAACTACGGTGAAAAATATTATGGAGAGTTAGAAAGGTAACCAAGAAGGTTTCGTGTTAAAAAGATAATTTTTCGATTTTATAAAAATGCGAGAACCAAAGTTGCGCAAGTGAAAAACCCTTAAGGGGATAGTTAAAACCATGGACTTAGAAACGTTAAAGTACTTTGGTTTCGTGAGTGGATTATCAACCAAACTTTTGACTTAAGTGTTTAACGACTATCATGGGGTTATAATTAACCAAGAAAGAGTCATTTGATTTTCGTTAAGAGTTACGTTGATGCTTAGGTTTTACAGCACATTAAATGGTTCTAGGGGACTGATCGGAATTTGTGTATCTTATTATAGATCGTTGAGCATACTCACGAGCCCCCATTACCACTACTTCAGGAGTTTCAAGCAAGTTTCCAAACCCTACATCTTATATAGATTCTGTGGTATTTAAACTATTGTGATTGTGATATAAACTGTTTAAATGTTTTACGAACTGATTTATATGCTGATTTAAATCTTTCATAATAGTTTGTGGTTTATATGCTATGAGTATATTAGATATAAACCAAGGTGTACAAAGGCTCTAAGCGTAGAGTACTTGAATAGTATTTTCAAATTTAGACCGGGAGTTAGAATATTATTTTGTTTTGAATTACTGTCATAAAAAGCTGGAGGTTCCAGGGACAATTATATTTCAATTTTTGATTTAAATAGTCCAAAAATAATATCTTGGATATTTAAGGTGAGTTATATTTAAATTATATTATTAAAAATATTATTTGAATATTTATTTGATTAAGTGAATATTATTTTGAATATTCATTTAAAAGGGGATTTAATTGAATAATGATTCAATATTTATTACTTGAATATTTATTAATTATTTCAAATATGATTTAAAAATCATAGAACCTTATTCAAATATTATTTAAGGTTCCAATAGTTATTTAAAATATTTTCTGACCTTCAGAAAATTTATTTGAATATAGTAGGGGTTCTCAAATATTTTATTTTGAATTTAATAAATTCTTTCGAAAGCGACTAAATGTCCTTTGACTTATTAAAAATTGGGAATCAAATCCAGGAAGTGAACATATGATTTCACTTGCCTCTTTCATCGAAAGCAATTATGTTTTGGGTTTCTATCTTATCAGAACTAAAGATATTGTACAACGAACTCCTAGGTCGTGATTTCAAAGAACTATACTTGATAATCGAGGTCAGTTGACAACGGTCAACCCACATTGTGACTTACTTCCAAACATTTCTAAGAAGTAAGAATATTGTTTATAATAACCTATCAACAAGCATGTGCTTGGGGAACTTGGAGTAACATCCTTTGCAGTTATTGATAGGATTCTTCGGGGAACTGAAAACGAATAGTGTAAGTGGTCGAGTAACGCACGGTCCATCTAATTATGGACTTGATGTCGCCATGTGTACGTAAGCGGCTGGATTGACACCGGTCCAGTGGTAAAGGAATCAGCTAGTGGAAGTAGCCCAACAAAGCGCGGTCCAGCTAGCTATGGCCTTGATGTCGCCATTAATGCATAAGCGGTTGGGTTGACACCGGTCTAGAGGAATTAAAAGCCCATATGCGGCTTAGGGTAATGACCTTCGGGATTATCCATCTACTAGTAGAGAAGTTAAGCGGTTATACGACTGATCATCGTATACCAAAATGCGTGTCCCTGTATAGCTTCCCCTTTCCAGTTGGAATTCAGTAGTGCTTTGTAACTTGGTCAGATACCAGTTACGGAAAATTGTTAATAATATTTTTAAAAGTATTATACCTCATACAGTACTTGAACTGTATGGAAATGTTTTGACGAAAAGATTACTTTTAAAACATCATTCTGTATACGAATGAGATTTCAAATCTTTCAAATGATATAAAAAGCTTATAGAGTTTATTTAAACTGCTTTATATTATTGTTGGGCTATAGTGCTCACTCTTATTTCTTTTATATATATATCACAACACAATAGCTAGGATAGATGGCCGGGACTTCCCTCACCGCTCGGAAGCACGTCGGGGACGCACAAACATTCCGTAGGGTTGTTGTTGCAGTACCACAGGGAGGAAGGCTGAGTTGGTTCGGAGTGCAGCTCTTGCTGCTCTGATTTATTTATAAGTATGACTTATGTATATTAATGAACAAGAACAAATGCTTGCGCCGCCTTTGTGGTTTTAAGTAGAAATCATATTGGTAGCAGGTTTCTAGTGCAATTAATTTTGGGTTGTAATAACTTTACATTATGGATCATATGACTGCTATTTATGTAACTTCATTTCTGAGACTATAACTAGTGTGAGTATATATACTATGGGGTCATGGTGTGTGTTGATTTATTATTATGATTCAAGTATCAAGTGTTTAAGTTGGAAAAAGAGAGCGTGACAACCTAGATCTCCGACCCCGGATCTGGGGGTGTTACAGTAGTTGTGTTTCTGTTGCTTGGCCTTGAATGACATTTTGGATTCCAAAGTGGATATCCTGGATTTGAGATCATCAATCTCATTCTCAATAATGAGTTCCTTCTTCAGCTTGGAGTACATATCTGTCATTTTCTCAAAGACTAGATTCCTGTGAGATTCTCTTGCAGATTGAATTTCAAATCTTCTGTCGCCCATAGAAGTATGAAGACCCATCAACTGAATTTTGTTGATTTTGAGTGTGTCCTATAGAATTCAGCAATCTCACAAGATCTTCAACTCTAAATGCTTCCATAGCGTTGTTGTACTTCTAAGCAATCTGCCTTTGGACATCTACAGTAAAATAGCTTTCTGAATTAATGAATCCAAATCGGATAGAGATGCCTCTTCATTAGCTTCAAGATGCTATGTGTTTACTAGTCACAAAGTATAGATAAATTCTCCACTTTCATGTACCTTTTTCTGTTTGAATTCTGATTTTAGTTATTTTCCTGCAAAACAAAATAAAACATTTTATTAATTAATAAGTTACGAAAACAGACATAAAAAATAGGTATTAAAAGTATGAAATAATAAGGACTTATCATGTATGTGGGATAGTTCAGGTGCATGAACATGTGCCTTGTTCATCTTTAGTGCTTTCGACTAGACCAAACATCTCAATAAGATAAACAAATCAAGGTCAAGTAAACAAAAGATTAAGTTGGTTTTAGAACCATAGTCATATAATATAGTTTTTATATCAATCTTAGGTGTAATTATTAGGTTAATAAAACATAAAAATTGAAATCGGTATTTACACTAACCGTTAACATTGTTGATAAGACTAGATAGGTATAGGGTCTCACAAATGTAGTTTCTATGGCAACGAACTATACTGTAAGTCATAGAGGAATTTTTGTAAACATCTAATAACACGCCTATAGTATTGTAACATATTGTATTACTTACTTGACCCTTTAACTAGGGGATCCCTTTGTTTCCAAATGTTCTATACTTGCACTTGGTTCAATTGTAATCACTCTACTATAACCATTAAAACCTAAAATATGACTTGAAAGAAGATCACAAGATCATGCCTCAAGATATTTGAAGACAAACTTGAAGAATAAAAGTGTTGTAGAAATGGAGATTGAAATTTGGCTAAGTCATGATTAGAGAAGACCAAAATGAACTAATTCGAGAAGTCACCAGTTCGAAAAATGCTGCATTGAAGATTCGAGAAGTCAAGTATAATGATTCGAGAAGTAATAATATAACTGATTCGATATGTCTCAGTTAGTGGAGTCAAAATACACTAATTCGAGACGTCTTGAATTAGAAATCCATTTTTATACTGATTCGAAATGTCAAGGATTAGAAAAGTCATTATAACTAATTCGAGATGTCAAGGATTAGGTAAGTCAATATAGTGATTTGAGAAGTGTTAAGTATGTTGATTCGACAAGTGAAGATAGTCAACTCAAGAAGTCAGTTTATACTGGTTCGAGAAGTCAAGATATCGAATCAAGTATTCCAGAGATATCAAATGGGGGATTTAGAAAAATATCTAATCAACAACAGACAAAGTTTTGGTGACAGAGAATCAAATCTAACCAAGGCTTATGCAATGGTCTCAATCGTTGCAGTATGCACATGAGAATTCTACAAAGAAGCTTAGAGAGATAGTCAAAGTGAACAACTAAAGATATGGATATGGCAGTATAGAAAACAAGAGAAGATCACAAGATGCCAACTTTCACCAAAATAATTTAAACAGAGTTTAACAATCTTTTTGTCTATTACCAGTTTTGTAAAAGTGAGTTGTGTGCAGTTTATAAGTACACAACTTTTTTATCTTTTGATGTAAGTTTTTCATTGTAGTATTTAGACTTATCTCTATGAGAAAACGAAGATGATAATTCATCTTTCGAATTCACATTTTGTAGCATCTTTAATCTAATACAATATTGGATTTAAAGTAAATTTGTGTGTTGCTTTTATTCCGCAATATTTCGATTACAACATACATCTTTAAGCTACAAGTAATCAAGATTCAAAACAAAGATAATCAAAGAAACTCCAAATAATATATTCACCCCCTCTATATTATCTTTAAGTGAAACTCATACTCAACAAGTGGTATCAGAGCATGCTGTTGATCAAAACAGATAAAGATCCAACATGAGTTCACAAAAGACTACATGTACAGTGAAGGTTCCAAAGTTCAGCAAAGAGAATTACAATCTATGGAAAATAAAGATGTTGCTGTTCTTGAAGGCTGCAAACCTCTTGTATCCTAAGATTCTAAAAAATGGTCATTTCATTCCACAACAAGAAGTTCAAGGAACCACTGTTGGTACCACTATCATACCTAAATATTATGTTGCTAAAGACATCTCTAAGTGGACTGACAGTGAAAAGGAAAAGGTAGCACTAGACAGCCATCTTATGCTTATTAGCATTGATTCAATGGAATTGTCTATGTTTGGCAATATTGATTCTTGCACATCTGCAAAAGAGATGTGGGATTATATTGAGATTCTGTGTGAAGGAACAAAGGAAGTTAAAGAAAACAGAAAGCAAATACTGGTCACACAGTATGAAGCTTTTATGGCTCAACCCAAAGAAAACATTACTGAGAGATTTCATAGACTTGTCACTGAGCTACAAATGAATGGCAAGGTCTATAGCACAAAAGAATTGAACAACAAGTTTCTGATGGCTACACCTAACCACCTTGATCAAAAGGTTATCTCTTTGAGAGACAAAGATCTGAACAAAGTCACATATGATGTGCTTTATGGTGTATTGAGAACACATGAACTTGAGATGATGCAGAAGAGGGCTATTCAAGCTAATCAGGGCAAATTGGTTACTGCTTCTTGTGCCCTGATTGTGAATGAATCTCTAAAAGAGCTTGAAGCTTCAACAAGTCATCTAAGGATTGAAGAGATTATTGAAGATGAACCTGAAATTGAAGAACCTGTGAAGATAGAGGATCTGAATGAATAAGATTTCTATACCTCAGAGGAGTTGGATGCTATGGACAACAAGTCATTTGCATTCATAGCTAGAAAGTTTCCTCACATCAGATTCAAGAGGAAACAACCATTTAAAACCAAACCATTCAACAACAACTCCTTCAACAAAGGTAAAGCTCCCATGAAGCCATACAAAAGCAATTTTAAAACTGGCTCTGTGGATAGATCCTCAATCAGGTGTTTTCAGTGCAATGACTTGGGGCACTTTGCAAAGAAATCAAATAAGGCATTCATGTTAGTGTTAGTGCCCTAGAGACAATACAATTGTACTTCTGGGAAACACTATTTTGTTATTTAATAATGATTATGTTCTATTGATTATTCGACAACAATTATTATGTCTTTATTTACTGCGATATTAATGTTAGAGTAATAAATGTCCTTGGAATATCGAACACGTATTCTATATCTTTAAGTATGTGACTTAAAAATGAGATTATATGAATAGTGTTTATATTCCTAAAATATCCCTAATTAAGCATTATGAATTGGGACAATTATGATGCATAAAGATTAGTATGATCGTTGACTAAATGACCACATCTCATTGGTCATAGGTATAGTGATACTAAAGTCAAGAACATAGGTGCATGTAATATTCTACATGGCACCGGATTGACCCACAGTGAGATTCTACATGGTAATAAAGTCATTAGAATAGCTCACAGTGATAATGTTGTAATGATCCTTAGACTTGAGATCATTATATTTCTATACGAGGATTAATATACTTTGATTACATTAAAAGTTACCTTTGACCGGGTGATGATAAAAGGGGACATCGGGTATATTATGAGTCGTATGAGAAATATGAATGATAGATATAGGATTTAACCCTCCTATTATTAGGAGAGATATTATTGGCCTCTTGATTGAGTGAGACTATGAAAATGCATGGCCATGCTTAAATATTGATTTGTTTTAATAGTCTACTCATTGATCAAGGAAACCTGGATTAAACGTTGAAGAGGATGACTAATAACATGCCTCGAGTTTAATCTATAATATTTGGTTAAAGGGATTATATTACACGGAAACATTAGTCACGAAAGGTTTAATTGGATCACCAATTATTATTATTACTTGGGTAGCAATGATGTATTACTAGATGCCGCTCATTGTTTATAATTTTATTACGAGATATTAAAATTATTGCCAACGTAATAATAACCTAAAGGGTTACACATAAAGAACGTTTTAGACGGAGCATTAATTAAATTTCGAATTTAATTGAATTATTATTATTATTGAATTATTGGATTAATTAAGTAGGACTTGATTAATTATATAATAATTCGAATATAATAAATAATACTACTAATAATCAGATTGGGTTTTGGAAGCCCAATCAGATTAGGTATAGGCCCAAAATTCTCTCCATATAAATACATTATGATGTATTGTTTTAGGTTAAGTGACAAAATTTGTTTTCACAAAAATAAACCCTAGCAGCTCTGCATATTAGAGAGGCTAGAGACAGAGAGAGAAAGTTTCGAGGGCGTTTTTTTTTGGCTAGTACCAACTCCGTGATCGTTGGACGATCGAGCGTTCGTGTGGACTACTTTGGCGACGCAGATCTCGAACAAGGGCTGCGTGGTGGTTACAACAAGGACCTCCATCTTTCTGAATATTATAAGCTCAATTAAGGTATGATTTCGTTTCTCCATAATCAGCCATGTCTTGTACACGGATCCTAGGGTTAGGGTTTCAGATGTTTATTGTTTTTACGACTGTTTTCGCTGCGTTTGATGCCCCGAAACCCAACAATTCATAGCTGAGGAAAAGTGTTAGGATGATACTGATAGTGATGAAGAGGATTCAGAATTCTGCAACTATGGTTTGATGGCTAAGTCAGAGGATAATGAGGACTCTTTGAACAACTCTCAGGTACCATCCTTAACTACTATTGACATGTATGTTTTTGAATATAAATAAACTGTTGAAAAGCTAAGTGTTGAGATGTTTAACATTCATACTAGTATGACTGCTGCTAATGAAGAGATTGATAAACCGTGTACTAAAAATGAAGTGTTAACAAAAAGAAATGAAGAACTTAAGTTGATTGCTGTGCATGTAGAAAATCTCAAACAAGAGGCTGAGTACTTGAAAAACAAGGTTGAATGTGCTAATCAGATAGAGAAGGCTCTTAGAGATGAATTAGCTGAAAATGAACTTAAGATAAGAGCATTTAGAAATTCATCAAATCTGTTGCAAATCTATCATGATAAGCATCAAGAGAATAACAAGGCAGCTATTGGTTTTGATTATGACACACTGAAGAAAAAGAAGGGAAAAACATCTGTTGATGACACCAAAGTTGTTCATAAGAATGTGCCTCACATTGTGAAAAATGCTAAGGCACCTATTTTTAAAGAAACTTCATTTAGTGTTGATGAAGAATCCTTGATCATCAAGCAAATACTAAATGAAGAGGATGAGGCACAAGCTAATGAACAACCTACACCTTCTAAGAGTGAGAGTGTCAAAGTTGAAACCAAGAAGCCTGTTCAAATCAAACAAACACCTGTCAACACTGTTCCTGAAAAGTCTGAGAAAATTGAATCTGTTAAGTCTACACTAAAGAAGAAACAAAATAGAAATGGCAAACTAAGGATTAACAAAAATAACAATTATGCTTATGTGCCAAATGCCCCTAGGAAGTTTTGTCAAAACTGTTCTAGCTCAAATCACTTAACTCATGCTTGTAAGAAACGAATTGGTAGTGTGCCTAAACAATTCTATGACTGCTCTGTGCCTTGAAGACATAGAGACTCACTATTCTGTGATAAGCTTGATTGTATGCCATGCAATATAAATGTCATGACTAGTTGCTTTAATTTGAGAAGAGAATTTATGAATGCATGCATAAGTCACAATGAATGCACACACACCACAAGCCCAAAGTCTTCAAGCCCTTCTAGATCTAGAAAGGCACTTCAGTCACCTAGGTCTAAGAGGTCAAACTCTGAGACCTCTAGCATTGACATGAAGACTAGCTCTCAAATTTTTTTATAAGCATGTTGGATTTGATAAAAATGTTTCTAAATCAAATGGACCCAAACTTGTTTGGGTACCAAAGAAGAAGTAATGCATTTGTGACTGTAGAAAAAAATAAAGGAAAAGAAAGTCACGTGTGTGTTAAACAGTGGATGCTCAAACCATATGACTGGTGATATGGCCCTGCTATCACAGTATGAGGAAAAAACTGGGCCTATGGTTACTTTTGGAGATGACAACATTGGTAACACATTGGGATATGAACTGTCATCATTGAAGATGTAGCACTGGTTAGTGGGCTCAAGCACAATCTGTTAGGCATTGGTCAGTTTAATGATAGAGGATTCAAGGTTGGATTTGACAAAGATAAGTGCTTGATCACACACAAAAAGACTTGTGATCTTGCTCTAACTGGAGTAAGGAAAGGAAGCCTGTTTGTAGCTAACTTGGATTCTGCAAACAAGGGAAAAATTTATTGCTTCTACTAAAAAACATCAAGTGAAGACAGTTGATTGTGGCACAAGAAGCTGTCTCATTTTAATTTCAAGGAAATTAATTCTTTGGTCAAAAGAGAGTTAGTCAGAGGCATGCCTACACTTGAATTCTTACAAGAAAGAGTGTGTGAAGCTTGTCAAAAAGGAAAGATGAAGAAATCAAGACATAAGTCAAAAACTGTAACATCAATAACTAAGCCCTTACAGCTGATTCACATGGACTTGTTTGGGCCTGTTAATGTTCTGTCACTTTTAAAGAAGAAGTATGCACTGGTGATGGTTGATGATTTCTCAAGATACGCTTGGGTTGAATTTCTGGCATCTAAGGATGAGGCTCCAAAAATGATTATTGAGCACATTAAGAAAGTTGATAAGGATGCAAAATCCAGAAATGCAAGTGTAGTTGCACTAAGGAGTGACAATGGAACAGAGTTCAGGAATGCCAGGCTTGAGGCATTTTGCAAAGAGATTGGTATTTCTCATCAATTCTAATCTCCAATAACTCCCCAACAAAATGGAGTTGTTGAGAGAAAGAATAGAACTCTAATTGAAGCTGCAAGAACAATGCTTCTGAATGCAAAGATGCCTACCTGTTTTTGGGCTGAAACTGTTAGCACTGCATGCTATATTCAAAACAGAATACTCATCAATAAAGACATTGACAAGACATCATACAATGTTATGTCTGGAAAGAAGCTTACACTTAAGCATGTACATGCTTTTGGAAGCAAATGCTTTGTGTTAAAAGATAATTTAGAATATGTTGGAAAATTTGATGCAAAAGCATTTGAAGGCATCTTTAATCTTGGCTACCCTATGTCTGCATACAAAGTCTATGTTATTTTCCAAAATAAAGTGATGGAGAGCATAAATGTTACTTTTGATGACAACAAATTTCCTGGCAAAAGCAACTGAACAAGACAAAAATCCTCTACAATTTGAGAAAATGCAAGAATTTGAAGAAGCTGAATTGAAGTTGAGATTGGAGTTCAACAAACTCAAGTGAATGTGATTGAAGATAGAGAAATTATGCCAAACTACAGTGCAGAGTCAATCATTCAAGAATCACCTGTGAATGAGAGCAACTTCACGGGGGATCATTTCAAGATGAATCAAATATGAATGATGAGGATGTCTCCACTCTAAGAAATGAGACTGAGCCAACTACAATATGGAATAGAGATCACACTGCTGAACAAATAATTGGTGATCCAAATGCAGGTGTGAGAACTAGAAGAGTAACTCAAAATGAATGTATGTATGGTTGCTTTCTATCCAAAGTTGAGCCAAAGAAGATAGAAGAGGCACTGATAGATCCTGATTGGATAATTGCTATGCAAGAGGAGCTTAATCAATTTGAAAGAAACAAAGTTTGGAAATTGGTTCCTGCACCAAAAGATAGATCAATCATTGGTGTCAAATGGGTTTTCAGGAACAAACTGGATTAAGAAGGTGTGGTTACTAGAAACAAAGCAAGGTTGGTTGCAAAAGGCTACTCTCAAGAAGAAGGCATTGATTATGATGAAACTTTTGCACCTGTTGCAAGGTTGGAAGCCATCAGAATATTCTTGGCATTTGCTGCACATTCAAATTTTAAAGTTTATCAAATAGATGTCAAGTGTGCATTCCTGAATGGAGAGTTAGAAGAAGAATTTTATGTACAACAACTACCTGGCTTTGAGGATCCACATTTTCCTGACTTTGTATACAAACTGGTATAAGCATTGTATGGGCTAAAGAAGAAAATATGAGATGAGTATGATGGGAGAATTGACCTTCTTTCTAGGATTGTAAATTAGTCAAAGAGTGGATGGAATTTTCATCAGTCAAACTAAATACATCAAGGACTTATTGAAGAAGTTTGACCTTGAAGAATGCTCTCCTGCAAAAACTCCAATGGATACAGCAACAAAGCTTGATGAAGATAAGAAAGGAAAGAAGGTGGATATTTCAGTCTATAGAGGCATGATTGGCTCTCTACTCTATCTCACTGCCAGTAGACCAGACATCATGTTTGCAACATGTCTATGTGCAAGGGTTTCAGTCCGATCCAAAGGAGTCTCATATGATTGCTATCAAGAGGATTTTCAGATATTTGAAGGGCACTCCAAACCTAGGATTATGGTATCCCAAGGACACACATGGTTATGAATACATAGCTGCTGGAAGTTGCTGCAACAGAAAAATCAGAAAAGGAGAGTACTGAAGTAAAGAAGACTTTTGATCCCAAAGACTACATAACATAGAGGCTGCCAGAATCTTTATTTCAAAAGTTTATTCAAGAGGATACTATCCCTTACAAAGGAGTTCTCTCTGTGACTAAGACTCAGGAGATCACAAACCTAGAAGCATTTTATGATGGAGCCCTGATTGATTATCTGGAAACTCTAAGGGTAAAAGAGAACTACAACTACTTCAAGTACATTAAATCTCTATAGAGTGCAATCCTAAATATCACAGTAATGAGCAAGCAAATCTTTCAAGAAAACCCTTATGATGTGATCAACACAAAAGAAAAGCAAATCATTCTTCAAACTCCACACTACTTGTTTCACATACACATTGAAGCTCTACAAAGTCTAACTTCAAAAGAAATGGAAGTCATCCAAGAGAAGATTGAGAGAGTTGGTCCATTTGACAAAAAAAATGCTCTATGAGGCTATTGCGAAACAAAAGAAGGAATCTCTGCCTAAAGTAATCTCTAATCCACTATGCATTCTATATCAAACAAGAACATGGATTGCTGGTTTTAGAGTCCTTGGAAATCAAAAGGATGAAAAGAGATCTTTGATTAGCTACCTGGCTGAGAGTATTGGAAAAAGGTCAAATCTCTTAAAAGAAGAAGATGTTCTTTCTACTCTGAAATCCTTCATAACAGGCCTGGTTGATCTTCCACCAATTACTTCACATAAAGATGACAAAAATGATAGGAGTTATAAGGATGGGCATGTCAAGAGGAGTGATAAGGGTGGAAGTTCCTCTAGGAGTGATAATGACGGGAGAAGAGATAGAAAGGAAGGTGATGACAAAAGAAATGGTGATAGTGGAAGAGAAAGATCAAGTTAAACAAGGCAATATAAAAGAAGGAGTGATCAATAGCAAACCAAGGACATTATTAATGACACTCTTACCAAAACACAAAACTGAATGTCTAGGGTGGATGTCATTGATACTGATCCTCAAAAGTTAATTTCAATGGTTTCCGAAACTGTCGAGTCACCTCCAACTCCAAGAAAGAGAAGTCCAACAGAAGTGAGGAAGAAGAAGTCTCATTTTAGATACTTTGTGAAGGCTATAACTGGTGGTGTTATAAGAAGAAAGATAAGAAAAAAGATAAAGGTTGATTTAAAGCTCTCTAAGAATAGAATTGAGAACACTGTTACTTCAATGAAGATCAAATTTGTTACAACTTACAGAAGAGGCCTGAGAACGAGTGCTACAGGCTATTTTGGAGAAAAGCCACAAGATGTCTTACCACTAGATTCATACAATAAAAAATCAGACATGAGAAGAATTGAAGCTAGTAGGATTTTGGGAGTGGAGATTGAGAATAATGAGCTTGAAGCAAAATTCATGGATGGGACATCTAAAAAGATTATTCTTTCCAATAATAAAGGAGCAAACATCTATGAGTTAATTAGAGTTAACAGTCTCCGAGATGACTCTGATTCAATACACAAGCTTTGGAAAGTTAGTCTAGCTGAAGTGATAAGGGCAAATGAGAAAAAGAAGATGGAGAAAGCTAAGAAGAGATTAAGAGATTGGGAGAGGAGAGAAAAAGAACTGGAAGAACTTGAGAGACAGTCAAAGAGTATAGAGCACAAATCAAAACTCAAATCTATGGTGATCCTCCAATGCTTGATCTGAAGGATAGAACTGGTAAGACTACAAAGGTCATGATTCACTTTCAAAGTTGGAGACAAAACTCACTCTCTAACTACAAAATCAATCAATGAAGCTCTGGGAATCAATTTGGATCAAGGAGAAGAATTTCAAGCTCTTCTTAATGATGAAAACCTAACCAACACTAGTACAAAAATGATCTTTTACGTCGCCTATTATACGTCGGTTCTATCCAAAGGCGACGTATAAAATACTTATATACGTCGGTTCCGCCTAAAGGCGACGTATATAAGTGTTTTATACGTCGGTTGAGGAAAATGCGACGTATATAATTCTACTATATACGTCGGTTGAGTAAAAGACGACGTATATAATGACATTATACGTCGGTTGAGGAAAAGGCGACGTATATAATGCTACTATATACGTCGGTTGAGGAAAAGGCGATGTATATAATGATATTATATACGTCGGTTGAGAAAAAAGGCGACGTATATAGATTTTTTTTACATCAGCAATCTTAAACTCCGACGTATAAAATTGTCTCTTTTTATTGTGTAAAATATTTGAACCCAAACGTACTTCACTCTTTTATTTGCCCAATGCTCTCAGTCTCGGTCTCTCTCTCTCGACTCTGTTCTTCTCTCCCTCTAAATTCTCTCTTTCTCTTCGTTTTTCCTTCAAATTGGATTGTGTTAATTCCTCCTTTTGATAACCAAATTGAACATCTCTTAATCCCCTGCAGAATCGTATTATTTTTGTAGGGATTTGAGAGTATCGAAAATTAGGGTTTTAATTGGGGATTTTCTTGTTGGGGTTCGATTCTTACGGTTTTGTTGGTTTAATGGATACAATTAGCTTAATTTGATGTTGAGTTATGTTTTCGTAGCCAAATCGATATTAAAACTTTTTGATTGTTGCAGAATTACAAATGCTGTTGATATTTGTGAGAAAGGGGATGCTTTTATTAAAGAGTAAGTATTAGCTCTTACATAGGTGTTATTTTATTCTTGGTATTTGTGAGAAAGGGGTTGCCTTTATTAAAGAGTAAGTGTTAGCTCCTATATGTGTGTTATTTTGTTCTTGGTAATGGGTAATTTGTTTATAAGATGTATTGTGTTGTAGGCATACTGGGAACATGTATAAGAATGTGAAGAAGAAGATTGAGAAGGGTATTGCATTTCCGACTTGTTTGTCTGTGAATAATACTGTCTGTCATTTCTCACCGCTGGCTAGTGATGAGACTGTGTTGGAAGAGGGTGATGTTTTGAAAATGTGAGTTTTCCTAAATCCTTGTCTTGACTGTTAACCCGCACCTTCAATGTTCTGTTTGTTTGAACTTTGAACAAGTTATGGAATTTAAGTTAAAATGTTGTCAGTGATATGGGATGCCATGTTGATGGATTCATTGCTGCAGTAGCACACACTCATGTTCTTCAGGATGGGAAAGTGACAGGTAAAGCAGCTGATGTTATTGCTGCCGCAAACACTGCTGCTGAAGTTGCTTTGAGGCTTGTCAGGCCTGGGAAGAAGGTAATAATGGAAAATTGTACGACTCTTTTTGACTCTTTTAATGATTCTTCCAAGTAGTTTGCACTCTGCATAGCAAATGAAATTTATTTTGTCGACTGCTTCACAGGCATTACATGTGTAACATGTGAATTGATTTGTACTCGTTATCATTATTTTTATTATATAGGAATATAAGATACCTGTGTAGTCCATACCTGGCCTTGATTAGAGTCCAATGTGATTTATAAATTAGAAGTCGGTGCAAACTTCTTTATGATATTTGTAGGAAGCCAATGTGCATATTATTATCAACTATGCGTGTTTATTCTTAGTTTAATAAGGCTCCTTTAAATGATGATTAACTCACATAAGCTATAGACTATTGTCTATGTGAAGCTTTGTGTCATAGTTACTCTGATAGGGGACTTCAACATCGCTTCGGGAACTATAATAATAAACTAATAGTGGTCAAAACTCTTCTACATTAAAGGTTCGGAATCAATTTAAATTGGTTTCAAACAATATTTGTTGGAATTGTTGGGCCCGGTGTTGGGCTTCTATAACTGACTATGTTACTCAAATAAATTGTCCTTGTCCTACATCACATCTCCTTTTATCTGGATTTGTATTAGGCCCTCCTCTTAGTTATCAGTAATGAGAAATGAATGTTTTATATTACCAGGCCATATTGAAACATGTATCATTTTCTGTGATATTTTTTTTAATATCAATGCTTAGTTAAGTACTGCTTCGAAAACAGTTTTCACTTTCTTTTCAGTTTCATAATAATTCTTCTAGAATATCAGCATGACTCTACATGAAGAAGATACTAACAAGTAACAGGCTATGGAATTTCATTTCCCGTGAAGCCATATAACTAGATAAGTCGTAGTTACACTAGTAGATGTCATGCTTTAAAGATTGGGAAAATTATTGTTTGCATGCATCTTTCCTTTAAGTCACTTCAAGTCATCATCCCAGTAAAATCATAGGTGATATTTAGGTGATATTTAGGGAGCTTTAATCACTGTTGTCAGATATGGAGTAGTTACAACATCCTATGTCTCTGGTATGGTTTATAAAATATCTGGGTGCAGACACATTTTCATTTTTTTCCGATTGTTGATGGTTATGTTCTTAAAGAGCAACTCTGGGCATCAAATTTTAGAATTTTGGCTGCTTGCTTCATTTTGAGTTCCTTAACATACTTGATAATTTGCTTATGCTACTTTTCAAGGAGTTCAATGAATCCAGTATTATAGTAAATGGTTCCCTTAATTTTTATTTACCAGTTACTTTTTGCTAATACTTTACCTCTGGCAGAACAAGGACGTTTCGGAAGCCGTTCAGAAGGTTGCTGCTACCTACGACTGTAAAATTGTTGAAGGAGTTCTAAGTCATCAGCTCAAACAATTTGTGATTGATGGAAACAAAGTTGTCCTGAGTGTCTCAAACCCTGATACAAGAGTTGATGATGCGGAGTTTGAGGAAAACGAAGTTTATGCAATTGATATAGTCACCAGCACAGGAGACTGAAACTACATTCCTTGATCCTGTTGTTGTCAAGAAGCTCAAGAAAGTGCTTGGCGGGACTGGTTAATAATTTAGTTGTTTCAATTAGATCGGGAATTTGTAAACATTTTGGTTATTGTAGTTTTTTTTTCCCCAAAGGTTATTGTAGTTTTTGGTTGTACAAAATTTTGTTAATGTATGTTTTTTTGATTATTGCACAGGTTTCTAGGTATGATTAGATTACAGAGGAACAAAATATTTTTTTTAAAATTTTTTGGACAATATACGTCGGTTGTTTAGAAGAACCGACGTAAAAAGATAACAATATACGTCGCCTTTTTGTTTTATACGTCGGTTACTCAGACTTTTATACGTCGGTTATTTTGGTCTTTTACGTCGGCTTAATAACCGACGTATATTCTACCTATTACGTCGCCTTTTTAACCGACGTAAAAGACTGTGACTTTATACGTCCCCTCTCTATACGTCGCCATTTAACCGACGTATAAGGTCGATTTAACCGACGTAAAAGACCCATTTTCTACTAGTGCAAGTTTTTCTTAAAAATTGGATATTCTGGTCCTCGTTTGGAAGAGAGCTCAAACAAGTGGTTTCCAACTGGGGAAATGGACACCAAGTACCTCAGAAAGGAGTGAAACATGTTGATTGATGCTATGGTAAGGATATTATCTGCAAAGACTACTTTTGACATTCCCTCCTACATCAAGAAAATTACTTATTCCTTAACTCATGGATACAAAGTGGATATTGGGAAGCTACTCATTACTCAATAAAAATCAGCCTTAGGAAATCAAGATCAAGGAAACAGATAATCCTCTATCCTAAATTCTTAATTATGTGTATAGATCATGTTGCGTACTAAAGCCTCTCTTACAGAGGAGTGTCTAGTGTTAAAGAAAAATACATACACTATACTGACTACACAGAATCTAAACAGTTTTATTCCACTATGTTTCACACAACATATGGTTGATCAGGTGACCAACCCTGATTATCCATTACCCATTGGGTATGAGACATTTAATTCTGAGAGTGAAGCTGAATTAGACCTAAATTTGGCTAACCAACATTCTAATCCATACACTGCCCCTAGGTTCTCTAGACTACCTAAAGCTCAAAGAATTTCCATCACTGAGTCCAGAAATCGCCCATTAGAAACTGGTGAAGGTGTTGGCTTTGAGGGAGAAACTGCATCTGTTGTAGCAAATAAGGAGGTCTTTGAGAATGAACCCATAGTAACCTCTTCTGAACCTAAAAAGAAGAAAGTGAAGAGGGAAAATGTTATTGTCAGCCACCCTATAGTCTCAAAAGACTGTAGAGATTGAAAGAGAGTTAAACACATCCCTAGATGCCTCTTCTCAACAAGAGACATCTATTGAAACTGGCATGTCTCCCAAGGCAACTTGTACTGAGTCTGCACAACCTCATGTAGTCACTCATGAGGTGCCTCCACTTGCAGAAACTCACAGTTAGAGAGAGCACAGAGAGGAATCTTCTTTTAACTTTGATGATTCTCATATCACCTCTGAGGAGCAGCCATATATCACTTCTATACTTTTACCTTCTTCCTTCCCAACCACATCATTTGTTTCTTCTCCACAACCTAGAGAAGGAGAGAGTACAAACCCTTCATGTTTTGATCATCCATCTCCTATCATGGATGAGCCCCCATCAAGTGGTCTACAAGAACCCATTGATTAAAGTTCAATGGAAATCACCCCTCCAAACACTGAGAAAGAGCATGCTGACACTTTGTCAGAAATTGAAACAACCAGCAATATGCTTGATCTCCAAAAAGCAACTTACCATGAGGAAGTTGCTGTCACAGCCTCAGATTCTGTTAATGACACCCCAAAAGTTGTTGTCACCACAACTCTTGACAGTAATATTTTGGAAGATGAAGTCACTGTCACTCCATCTCTTGACAGAACCATCTCAAAGGTTACTGTCACCATTGTGACTCCAGAAGATACTGTCACACATAAAGTTACTGACACCTCTATAGTTCCTCCCACATAATCTACAATTCAAGATCCAATACCAGAGGAGGTTCTGATTGAAGATGTCTCTTCAGAAGATGATCTTCCACTTTCTGCTCTTATAAAGGCATAATCTAAACCTTTTACTTTTGTGCATCATAGCGCTGCTCACACACTTGCACCTAGGATGAGTGAGGGAGAGAAAAAAGAAAAGAGAGATAAAAGAAAAGAGAGGTGTGCAAAAACATGAGAGGCAGCCAAATGTGCTAGAAAAAGGAGAGAAACTTGAGCATGTCCAGAGTGAAATTGAGGGAGCCCACACTACACAGACACTAGGCCTTGAGAGATCAATTACAAGGAATGTTAAGATTGTTCGAAAAAACATGGAGAGTATTAGAACCCCACTAGCCTCCTTGCCCAATTTTCTCCTTTTCCCGTTTTTGGAAAAAGGAAGAGAAGTAGTTGTCCTTCTATCTCTTATAGGTCTGACATTGCCAAACTAGAAGCTAAGGTGGATGCATTTTCTCAGTCACTCCACACTAGAATGGATTCTTTTGAATCTCCAGTGGCTGAAGGATTTGCAAGACTGACTCAAGCTGTAGCCACTCTATCTGAAAATCTACAAGCTGTCAACTCAACTAAGGGGGAGAAAAGAAAAGAAAGACCAGAACAGCTAGTTAAAGATACAGTTGAGGGGGAGAAATTAATTGATGGGGAGTTACAAGGAGATCATGAGCATGTTGAGGGGAAGTTACAAGTTGAACTTAACACAGTTAAAAGCTATGCTGACAAACTTAACACAGTTGAAAGCTATGCTGACAAACTCAAAACAAGTAAAGATAGAGAGAAGTTAGTAGAGCATGAGCTGGATGGAGAAACTATTCTAGTTTCTGAGGAAGTATTCAAGGAGATGAGAAAAGTGAATCCTGTTGAAGGAAAGAAGCCCATAGCAAAAAAAAAAGACTAGTAGAACAATTCTTCCTGGCATCTCAATCAGAGAACCAGTTGCTGCTGCCACATCTGAAGGACTTCAAGGAATTGTTCAAAGAATTGAATTGAAAAATGCTAAGGTAAAAGGCAAAGAGAAGATACATGAACAGACTAATGAGGAATCCATGAAATGGATAGATTGAGAAGGATACAGTTCTGGAGAAGCAGACACAATCATGCTTTCTCACCTTGAAAGAACCTTGTACAACAAGGACAATGAATATACAAAACTGATGCAAAGATTGAAAATTCAAGCTAAAGGGAAATTCAAAATATTCTGTAACTTAATCAGATATGAAATCAGTGACACCAGAGTGAAGGTGAATGGTGAGAGAAGATGGGTTGTGAGCATCAATGTTGAAGGCAACCTAAATTACTTTGTCACTATGGACCAAATTCAGAATCTCTCAGCTCCAGTGATAAATGTTTTAGGAACAAAAGTCAAATCAAGTATCTTTGTCTTCAACGAAAGGCTGAATCAAGTATACCTAAGTCTGGAAATGAGCAAGCTGGATGCATGAATTTGTTGAATCTATCAAGAGTGGAGGATAGAAGAATCAAGTTAGTTCTTAACCAAATTCTATAGTCCAAAATCAACAAGGACAAAGTTGAAGATGTGTATGCAATCTACACTCATCTAGCAAAGAAATGTATGAAAGAAGAAATCAAAAAGATGATTGTAGATGAAAATAGAAGAAGATGGGACAAAGAAGGAAGTTACATGTACATTGAAGAACTTGATGAAAATCAAACTCCTGATGGCCCTGAACCAACAGTCAACCAATCATCAAAAAGAAGAAAAGATGACAAGGATGATGGTACTCGTGGAATAGGCGAAGCTAGTAAATCTGCTGGAACTAGTCAACCTTCTAACAAGACTACAGCTGAAGAATCTGGTCAAACTAGTAAAATTCAAGAAACTGGTAAATCTTCAAGCAAAGGAAAGGAGAGTGAAACTCCAAACCTAGGAGAAGTCTGGGAAACTGAAACCCTTGAGAAACTTGAGGAAAATATCCTAAGGACTGCTGTGGACAGTGCAAATCTTGAATAAGATATTGTCATAAAAGATACTGTCATGAAAGATGTTGTCAAGGAAGGAGCCTCAGTAGAAGATGTTGTCATGACAGACTCAAAAGATGCTGTCATGACAGACCCAACAAAAGATACTGTTATAAAACCAACTGTCTCAAAGGATACTGTCAAAGAACTTCCAGTCCTAAACAAGAAATTGAAGAGGAGAACTCGTGCAAATGTTTGGCTAAACAAAGTTAATTCAGAAGAAGCTAAACCTAAGCCTAAAGCTGTGACCAAAGCTCCAAGAAAAATACCCAGAGCTGTTGGTCCTGCCCTGAAAAAGCTTTATAGAATTATTCCTCTACCTCAAGACTTGGAAGCTAATCAAACTCAGATGCCTAAGAAAAAGATTGATCCAACCATAGAAAAGCTACCTCTGTGGGAACCAGTATGTTCAACTGAACCTAGTAGCCTCTCACTCATGTGCAACAAAGCTCAACACATCATAAGTGTACTTGTACACCTTGATGAAAATCAGGAAGGAACATCTAATGAGCTAACATATGACAATCAGCCAAAGATGTCAATCTTTAAAGATCTCAGAATGGACATTGGAAGGAATGACATGTTAAGGGTGTAATTCTTCATTCTCAAAAGAATGACGTTCTTACTTGAAAGTTATGACAATGTTCCTAGTGCTGTGATGAGTCATCTACATGAATATCTAGCTGAGAGAGAAACTGAGTTCTATGACAAATATGGATATGATTGGATGGGATATCGAGACATTTTTCTAATTGAATCTGAAGGAGAAGAAGAAGCCGAAACAGATAATTAAAATCAATCTCCTCCAAGTTCTGAAACTCAAGAGAATAGGACTGATGTCAGGATTATGTCTGCTAAAGAAATTGAAGCTGAAATCATCAAAACTTACAGACAACGAAATTGTGTTGTAAGTCAGAATCCTGATCATCAATCTTGTATTTTGGAAAATCCCTACAGAATCAAAGAAGGATCTGAGGAAATTCATCTAGACAGTTTTCACAAACTCAAGACTGAAGCTTAGAAGAATTTGTTCTACAAATTTGTTGGATCTAGACACAACTTAGAAGCTCTATGTGAGATTGAATTGGAAACAATTCTGAAACAAAGAGAGGGTGAAGACCCAGAGCTTGACAAGAAAAGAAGAAACTCCTTAAGAGCCTTTCCTGGAAATAGATTTAGAATTGAGAGGGACATACATGAGTTAAGATCAATCACGAAGATTGGAACTTTTTGGTTAATTCCTGAAGATACAAAGTTTTGAACCTCTAGAAAGATTCAAAAGATATTGAGGAGATTGAAGAATTTGCCAGGGATGAAAATGAGAAAGCTGTAGTTGGACAGTTAAGAGCTTTTCTGCAAATTGCATTGGAAAGAGAAGATGAAGCAATGTAGAAAAGGAAGCAAAGAAAAGCTAAGTGATTCTATCAAACTCATCTTGCCAAATGCATTAGAATCATTAGTTTACTGAAGCTGAAAATGCTTGTGCATGTAATTCTCAATACTTATCAAAAGCATTTACAGAAATCATATTGTTCAGAACTAAAGTTGTCTTTATTGTTCTGATTTTTATTACTCCCTCTGTCCCACTCATTTCTATACAGTCTTTTTCTCACTACTTGGTACGCATTTTAAGGTGTATATAAAGTATAGTTCTATAACTTATTTTTAAATTATTCTTTTTTTATATTAAAATTTAAACGTCAAATTTTAATTCAGAAGAAAAATGCGTGCCGAACCCCCGTCCCCCAATTTATACAATTCAGTAGGACGAATGGAGTAGTTAAGTTGTCAGTTTCAAATTCAAATTTGTTGTTATTGTCCATAAAAACAAATTGGGGGAGATTGTTAGGATTTATGGGTAATTGCATGTAGACAACTTAACTATGTAATTAGTCTTTGTTTAGACTAAGGGAAACATACTGTCACAGCGAGAGTATGTTCTATGTAATGTTAAAATTGTACTGTTATGCATACATGTAATAAATAATGTAATATGGAAAAAGTTCACTATATTCAAGTCCCAGAGAATATTCTACATATGACAAGTACAAGGAATAAACATGCTGTCAAGTATCACGGTCGACAACAACATTACAAGGACATCAGACATACAGTCAAGACAACACTCTTCTTGATAGAAACTTTTAGTCTTGACAGTAACTTTGGCGAAAGCCTGAAGACAACAACTTTGTACCTTATTGTAAGCACAATCTGCAAGGTCATGACAGTAGATTTCCTGTGAGACCTCATTCCTAGGATAATTTTACTGTCAACATTATAACATACCATGATAGCAGAACTTGGCGAGCATGGTATAATGTCTCACGGGAGGATCTTTTGATTAATCTTCAAAGTCAAAAGTGTGACAAACGTTTCAGTAGCAGGTATTCCAGAATTCACATGACTCTACTATAATCCGGAAAGACTACGACAGGAGCTTGAGAGAGAACATGACAAAGCTTACCAATTCAAGGGTATGCAAGGTGTACATGAACTGAGATTGAGTATGCTACAAATGGGATGTATCTATATTTCTTTATGTTTTATGATTAGTCTACCTAGGAGACATTTTAGGAAAGGTGACATATGAGCAAATTGTGAGGTTCTGTCACCTGAATATATAAATAGCTTCACATCTCACATGTAACTAGGAACACAATCTATGAGACTTAGAAAGCTACTCCAAAAACTCAGTTGTAATCTCTCTCGAGATAGAAGCTCGAAACATTATTTTCCAGGTTATAGCAAAACCCTTCGCAAGATAAATAAACCATTTATTTTGTGAATATCTGTCATGTTTCGATTTCGTTGTTTGCTGTGTTCTAACTGATAAGAATAAATCTCTTTCTTTGTTGTTCGGAAAAGATTTAAATTATTAGTATTGCATTCAACCCCCCTTCTGCAATAGTCTCAGGGACTAAGAGCAACTCCAAGGGTAATGAGCAATTACCTATATTGTGTCCACCTGGACTAATTTAGGGGTTTGGGTTCAAAATTCTTGCTCCAACCATCATGTCCTTTACCAATAATTTTTAGGTGAGGGAAACTCATACCCTATATTTGGGGAAACAATTTTGCTCCCCTATAATTGCCACATCATCTTCCACTACCTTCATCCTCCATATTTACTAATTAAATATTCAATATTACTCTCATCATCCTCCATATTTACTAATTAAATATTACTTTTGAAATATAGGGAATCAATATAGGGAATATCGTTGGAGTGAAATAGCTTTTTGGTTCTCTATATTTTAGGTAACCATTTATTTATAATATTTTAGGGGTTGAAAATAGGTAACCTCCTTGGAGTTGCTCTAACAAGGTTCCCCTTGGTGTTAATTCGCGATTGGAGATTTATCGGGGTGCCTTGTATCGAAAGTTTTCTTGATGGATGTTCAAGTGGTGTGTTCTGCGAGTTGAATGACGATGGTGCAATTGGTGGACAAATTAAATATAATTACAATCTTTAATTTAATAAATCAAAAGCAAAATCCTACAAATTTTTCCTTTAAAAAATCATTGAAAATTATTAAATGTTTTGACATGATTCTACAGTAGAATCAAAATTATCCAAAATAGTTATACTATAGAACCAAATTTAAAATCAAACTTTTTGCTCAAATTTTAAGTGATATTTTTTCATAATATATATATATATATCGTAGTATTCTATATGTGAGAATCAGAATTTATATTTTTTGAAACAATAATAACGAAATTCCATAATAGAATCAATGTGCTACCATACTCTATATATATAAGATGATTATCTCTAGAAGAATTTTTCATAACTCACAACTATAACTATTAGGAAAAAACTAATAATGTTATCAACAGGTGAATTCTAATAACGTCATCCATAGATAAATAATTTAGTAGTATATTTGATTATGTACACTTGCAATAATTCTTTTGTTGGAAAATTTTATGCATGTGTAACTTACGGTATTCTAAAACTGGAAAGCTTGAACACATGAAATGCCTACACCCTTCAATTGGAAATATATTTAATGTTGAATAATTAGCAACATGTCTAGCATAGTGTTCTACATTTGATTAATTAGCATATGCCAAACTATTTATATTTATATTATTAGACATTTTCGAGATACTAGACTTTTTGAATTGTAAATGATAAATAGTCCGAGGATAATGTGATATAAACATTTTGCACTTAAGAGATGATGATAATGTAATATAACCGACAAAAACATGATAGAGTACATATTTATATATATTCTAATGGATTTTATTCTCACATTTATATGCTTTTGCAAATAATCGGGTGTTTATTAAATATTTTTAGTGTTTAATGGCAGGAAATAAAATTCTTAAAGTTGGAAGAAGTTGATCACAAGGAGTTTTGGGTGGAAATTCAGATTTGTTGGATGGCTTGCGCAGCAATCAGTGTTTGGGCCTTAACTCGAGTTCTATACATCATAATTGAATGATCTTACCGCCCATGTGAAAGATAACAGAATTATCTACAATTTGGAGGTGGTCGAACAATCGTTTTGCAACTAGAGCAGCCCAGGAAAAGGCTTGGAAGTCAGATTACAAATTTCACAACAAAATCCAACTTATTTTAGGATATGGATTTTATTTTCTAGAAAACCATTAAAAACACTTTTATATTGGGATATATAAGATTGTTTAGAATTATTATAAAATGTTGTGTATTATTGAGAGAAGAGAGAACTTGAGCGAGGATTGAAGGGATTCACTCCAAGTTTGAGAGATTTGTCAAGTTGTATCTTTCTTAACTCTATACTCTTGTAATCATGGTTTTGGTTATTAATATATGTCTGTTTTCTTCATTCATTATGTGTACCTACTTCCATAATCCGGGAATTAGGTAGTATTGTGATTCTCCGCCTTGCTAATCTATTGTTGAGTGCTTAACACATTTGAGGGAGTCGCGAACCCTTAATTGTATCATTAGGAATTGTAATAAATCGGGAGATGAGTTATAATTTTAGTTTATGATATGACAAACGTAATTTACTTATTTAATTGGGAGATTAATAAGCGAGTTACGAAACTTAAATTCACTACAAGAAAAATTGAATCAGACAACACCGATCAGACAACGCTTGAAGAAAAAAGCGTTGGCTAGAATTTTCATACAACGGTTTCATTTCGCCCTAAAAATGAGTATTGTCTGATCAACATCACTACAACAGGTCGAAAACTATTGTCTAGTAAATTGAATCAGGCAAGTCTTTTTTGAAAGCGGTGTTGTGTAAATAAGAAGATTTGAGCTTTACAACAACTGTTTTAGAACCATTGTCTAGTTAATCGAATCAGACAAGTCTTCTTATAAGCGTTGTTGTGCAAATTAGAAGATTTTTACAATGGTTTTCAGATGTATTGTCTAAAGATGCTCGAGACAATGTTGCGAATAACCGACGTTGTTAAAATCAAACAAGTATTTTTTTCTTTGTTTTATTTAAGAGCATTTGAGACAAGCTTAGTTCTATAGTGTTGTCTGAATGTCACCTATCATACAAGTGTTTTTATTATGTTGTATGTTTATAAATTTATTTGGTTTGAGATCTTGACAGTCAACTAGTGATTTGACTAGTACTTCTAACTAGTGTTTTATCCTGGATTGATGTTTCGATTTTTTTCAAAAATATTTATCGACGATCCAACCATATGGATATCAAGATATATGTATTTTAGTGATATTACAATAATTCCAGAGAAAAAAAATTTATTTGGTCTGGGATCTACTTAGTGTTTCGTCCCGGATTGATGTTTCAATTTTTAAAAATATTTATCGATGATCCAACCATATGGATATCAAGACCAATACGCACATCTATTTTGTTTATTTGATTTTATAAAAGGACCAGACAATGGTTTTTGTTTAAGAAAGTGTTGTAAGTTGTAAGACTTAACAATGTTTTTTCCAAAAACCGTTGTATGATATACACAAGTGTTTTTGCTTTGATCCAACTGTTGTTGGATAATCTTTGTAACAATTGTTTATGTTGTTAAATCGTTGTATGATATAGACAATGTTTTGTTTTTCAAAATCCTTGTGTGAGTAAATACGTTACAATGTTTTTTTATCTAAATCCGTTGTTTATATAAAAAACGTTGATTTTTCACTAGTGATTTTCCCAGTATTTCAAACTAGTCTTTCGTCCCAGATTGATATTTCAATTCTTTTAAAAATGTTTATCGATGATCCAACCGTATGAATATCAAGATCTATGTATTTTAATGACGTTACAAAAAATTTAGAAAAAAATAAATTTATTTGGTTTGAGATCTTGACGGTCGAACTAGTGATTTGACAAGTACTTCTAACTAGTGTTTCGTCCCGAATTGATGTTTCAATTTTTTTTAAAAAAATATTTATCAACGATCCAACCATATAGATATCAAGATATAAGTATTTTAATGATATTACAATAATTTCAGAATTTTTTTTATTTGGTTTGATTTCTTAACGGTCAACTAGTGATTTGACGAGTACTTCTAACTAGTGTTTCATCCCGGATTGATGTTTCGATTTTTAAAAAAATACTTATCGACGGTCCAACCGTATGGATATCAAGATCCATTTATTTTAATGATACTACAAAAATTTCAGGATTTTTTTTATTTGGATTTAGATTTTAATAGTCAACTACTGATTTGACCAATACGCAAGTATGTTTTGTTTATTCAATTTTATAAAAGGATCAAACAATGGTTTTTATTAACAAAGTGTTGTAAGTTGTAAGACTTAACAATGTTTTTGTTCCAAAAACCGTTGTATGATATACACAAGTATTTTTGTTTTGATCCAACCGTTGTTGGATAATCTTTGTACCAATTGTTTATGTTATTAAATGGTTGTATGATATAGACAATGTTTTTAAAAAAAAATACTTGTGTGAGTAAATACGTTACAACGTTTTTTTATCTAAATCCGTTGTCTATATCAAAAACGTTGATTTTTCACTAGTGATTTCACCAGTATTTCTAACTAGTGTTTCGTTCCAAATTGATGTTTCAATTTTTTTAAAAATGTTTATCGACGATCCAACCGTATGAATATCAAGATCTATGTATTTTAATGATATTACATAAAATTTAGAAAAAAAAAATTATTTTGCTTGAGAGCTTAACGGTCAACTAGTGATTTGACTAGTACTTCTAACTAGTGTTTCTTCGCCGATTGAAAGGCATATGCAATAGCCTATTTGTAATTCGAGGATTCTACTCAACTTAAACTAGAATGTAATAAGTAAATATTAGAGTAAAGGTCACAGGAATCTCAGAGAGTTTTATCTGTCAAGAGAATGGAGAATTAAAGTCATCTACAGACTTGAAGTTATTCTACATTGAAAGAAGTTCAATTTATTGTTCAAGCCTCAGTGAAGTATTCAAGAAAGTGGATTTACTACAGTGACAGAGATTTCCAGTTGGTGACAGAAGAAGTACAGGATAAGGAGTTTAATCAGAGCTAAAGAAAAGAAGCCACAGCTTTAAATGTTTTAAAGATGAAGAATTATCATTAAAGTCAGTTATTCATGAACCAGACAGTGCATCGAATGACGACATCAATCAGTGGAATTAAATCATCTATATTCAGTGGTTTTCAGAAGATAGAGGAATGCAAGGATTTTGAGTTATCTTCTTTGATTTATTAATTTAATTTAATTAATAAATTAATTCTATCAGAATTAATTAATTTATTAAATTAATTAAGTTAGTTGTTTAAATTATTTATTAACTTAATTCTATAAAAGAATTAATTTAATCTAGAATTTAATCTAACTAATTTAATTAAAAGAAAATATCTTAAAGCTGTATGACCTAGCTCTACACTCGGTATGACCTAGTATTCTTAATACAAGGTTCTACCGAATTTTCTAAGGTCATACAGGGACAGTGCAGCAGGTCATACTGGTGCAGGTCATACCGGTTCTTTTATCTAAGGTCATACAGGGACAATACTTGAGGTCATACAAATTGCTTTTCTAAGGTTCTACCAAGAGTTGGTAGAAGTATGCTAGGTCATACCGAGCACTTTTTGCAGGTTCTATTGAAGGAGCATGGTTCTACCGAGCTCAATTTCTCAGGTCATACAAGTGTATTGATTTCTTTAATTAAGTCATTTTGATTTAATTAACAGGTCATACAAGGAAAATGAAGTTGTATATTAACCTGGAGCTTGACAGAAAGTAAACACTTCATTTTCATATCTTACAGACAGTTTCTCTCCGAAAGAAGAACAAAAGCATTTGATCTCATTTCTTCTCAAGCAATTAATTCTAGTTTGTATTGTTAAATCCAAACCACTAGAAGTTGATTACTTGTATTGCTTTGATTAACTAGAGGATTTTTATCCCTAGAATTTATCTCGAACTTTGCTTTTAGCATTCGATCTTTTTATTACAAATATTAGAAAAGTTCATGTCGAATTTATTCTAAATTTGTATTAATTAGTTTGAGATAAATACTTTGTAATCCGTACTGTATTTGCAACACCCTTCAAGTTTAATATAGTTTATATTTAACTTGAATTTTGTTTCATTTATATTCCGCATTAATTTGTTCTTAATTGTTAAATTATTCAAAGGACAAATTTCGATAAAACGGTATAGTTTGCATTCAACCCCCCTTCTACAAACTTATCAGGACCTAACAATTGGCATCAGAGCCTTTTGATTGATATACAAATCAAAGATCCAATTGTTTTGAGATTTTTTTTTTAACTCTGAAATTTTTATTATTCCTAAAAATCTCAAAAGATGTCTACTACACAGAAGGTTGGTACAGTAAAGATTCCCATGTTCAGCAGGGAGCATTATCCTATGTGGAAGAAGAAAATGCTCCTATTTCTTAAAGTTGCTAATCCTAAATACTTGGATGTGCTGAAGAGTGGTCCCAAAGTCCCTATGATTATTGAGGGAGAGCTTATAGAGAATAGCATTGTTACTAGGGCTGCTAGGATGTACCCTAAGGATTTCACTCCTGGTGAAAAAGAGGATGTTACCTTGGATGCATGTCTACAGCCGATCCTTGTTGATTTTCTTGACCCTATCATGCATAATCATGTCCTAAACTGTGATACTGCCAAACACATTTGGGAAACCATAGAGATAATCAATGAGGGGACAGAGGAAGTTAGAGAGAATAAGCTGGAAATTCTCACTTAAATATATGTTAATAATAATAATAATATCATTGATAAATAATAATATTTATCAAAGATCCAACCCTATGGATATCAAGATATATGTATTTTAATGATATTACAAAAACTTTAGGAATTTTTTTTTATTTGGTTTGAGATCTTAATTCAACTAATGATTTGACTAGTAGTTCTAACTAGTGTTCCGTCCCGAATTGATGTTTTGATTTTTTTAAAAATATTTATCGACAATCCAACCATATGGATATCATTTTTGTTCTAACTAGTGTTCCTGTCATTTTTGTTCTATTCAGAGTCTAGTTTGAGCACGCGAAAGAATCATAGCGATTTGACTAACGAGCTAGGAATTATGGTTATTTTAGTATTGTATGCGCAGAATTTATAAAACTGCTAAGTCTGTGATCTTGTAAAATCCATAGTTAATTCATTATATGTCTGGAGATTTTGGTCTGATACTTGTCACAAAGATATTGAAATTTTCTAAAACTTTTGTTCTTTGGGTTTTATGAAATTCAGCTCCGAAGTATTTGTACTTTAATGGTTTTTATCGAGTGCACACAGAATTTCGAAAACAGCATTGTTTCTTTAAAAATTCATAGAAAGTTGATTTCTTATGATGTGATTTTGAGTCATACTAATCTGAAAATATATTTTCAAGCTCTATCAATTTTGTTTACATTCCTTCAACCAATTCTGTGATTTAGAAGTCTCAATTGTTGAATTACTTGTGTGCTTAGGGCTTAGTCTACTTATGCAGCCGCTTGTTTTGATGTTTCTGAATTCGTTACTTGGTTATTTTTAACGAGCCATACCAATCCGGAAAGGTCTCAAAAAAATCTACAACTTTTATGTTTGAGACCATCTAGATGTAGTAAAATGTCATTCTTTCGAAACTGGGCAACTTGAATTTTAGGTTCGATAGCTATTTTGTGTGTTATGACTAGACGTATGGATTTATGCTAATATAAGTGATCGCTAGACTATTTGTGGTATGTTACATGTATTATTACATGCTACGTGTTACGTGCTAAACCGTAATTGTTATGGGATAGTGTGTTGTGAGCAGAGTTCCTGAACAGGGTCTGGTACCTTGTTGGTTACGTGCTAAACCGTAATTGTTATGGGATAGTGTGTTGTGAGCAGAGTTCCTGAACAGGGTCTGGTACCTTGTTGCCGGTTCTGTTTGGAGGCCTTAAAATTGGAAATTTCTTCTTAAATTTTTATTATTGTAATTGATGAACGTCGTTACGGGTAGACATTATAAGATTTAATGTATAGATTATAATCATTGGTTTATATTTCTTTATTGATGATTAATTGTTCGATTTATTTTCTAATAGTATAACTACAAGTCAAGGCAGATTTCGTATTAATATTTTATATAGATGAATTGAGATTGGAGATGGATGGAATATTGAAATGAATTATGGATTGTTATGGATGGATGGTTTTGTATTTGAGATGTTTTTAAACAGGGCAAAGTTCATTTTACGAATAGGTCATGCCCCATTTTCTGTAGAAAATATATTCGCTTAAGTTTATAAACATTTGTATTATGTAGAAATTGAATTCCGAGGACTAAAGTACATCTTATATTTAACTATAGGAATAGTTGGGCGGACACGATCTCGGTAGTGCATACTCGTAGGAACCGCATATGCGCCGGACCTAAGGGGTTATCAGAATAGAAGACAGTGATGTCGTGGGACAGAAGAAGTGGGACAGAAGAAGAAGAGAGTCGTATTACTTTAGCGTTACGTAATAGCTAAGGATCAGAGGCAAGTTTACTAACTCGTACTCTTTTGTTCAGAGTATCATAACAAGTTCTATACCTTCACTTATTGTTCATTCACTTATTGTTCAAGTGACATGTTTCTTCAACTATTTTGTCAATATTACTCTCAACTCATACTGAAAGATTTATATCTCACTTATTGTTCGAGTGATATAATTCTGCAACTATTATGCAAGTATTACTTTCAAATCATATTGCAAGTGACAATCCTTATTACTTTTACAAATGTTTTGACTTGCATAAATGCATGTTTTATCGCATATTGGTTATGATACAAATATTACGAAAGTATGAATATTATGTTGTTACGAAATAAAATGTTTTACCCTAATAATATATTTCACGGTAATTAGGCCCATTCCTGTGGAAAATACTTGTTAATATAAAACAAGTATGGAAATGATTTATCCACTGAGCAATATAAGCTTATGGCAACAGATTAGTTTTAAAACCTATGTTAATGTTTCTGGAAAATAAAGTGGGGTTGGGATTGCGTAAGAGAACCACTTGACACGCGGTTCCAGCCTGATTAAAGCCAATGGCAATAAGTGCTATCGGATCCAAATTTTGTTATAAACACTTTGTTATATTAACATTGTGTATGGAGGTTAAGCATGAATGATTATCATCTTAACCTGTGTCATTTGATACCCACTTTATATAATAAAAAGGGCCAATGTTTTGAGAAAGAATTGAATTATACTCAATTCAAGAAATGCATGATTTTAGAAAAATACCTTATATTCCATTCTTGATTTCAGATCTAAATATATGTAAATTACTACCATGATCGTTGGTTTACAATTGTGAAATGGACATTCTACTCAAACGTTTTATTCATCAAAACTTGCTAAATTTCTAAAAATGGACACTGTTTATCAGAAAGGCACTTTTATTATTGTATCATATTGTTATCACTTGCTGAGCATTTCTTCCGCTCATACTTGCTTGTTTCACCTTTTTCACCCTTTAGTGAAAGATAGAGTGGCATGATTTAATCATATAAGTTTGGAATGCGAAGAGACGGGATGCCGTTATGAAGATGAATTGATGCAGAGTATTTGGATCTAGTGTAAGGCTATTTGTATAAATTTCATTTCTATTAAATATTATTGTGTATCCGATTAGTTGGCCTGGTATACTTCTTATCGAAGTTATACTAGCGTCTTAGGATTTATGCAAAGAGAATTGTTGTAAAGAATAAATATTTTTATGGGATTTTTGGATTCTTGTTTCTCTAGCACTGTAACCTAAAAAGATCATTGGTATGGTTGGGGTCGCAGATGTTATATTTGAATTTGTTTAATATTTAACAGGTGATTTATATTGAGATTTTAGCGTAACGACCAAATTCTCTAACCCCGGATTTCGGGGCGTTACACTATCTCCCCAATTTATATCTAGTAGAACTATAGGCATAAATCTGGTTCGATATATGATAACAAAACACTTCATAAACATTTGGTCTATTTGGTCTTTGAGAGAGACATAATTTTATCATTAGCATTAAGAACATAAACATGAGTACACTGATACCAGAATTGAAGTGCTCCTCTAGACTGAGCATCTCAGATGTCTGATGTGCAAAAAAAAAGAAGAAAATGTAAAAGTGCAAGTGCACAATTATATCATTTTAATATTGATCACAAAGACTATATATTTTTCGCAAATTATTAATTTTAAATTTAGGTGAACTAGATTACAAATTTTGTGAAGAATTTGTTACCTAAATTATTAAAAGTTAAATACAATCAAAATCGAATACACTAAGACACAAACAATTTAATTAGAATAACTACAAATTAAGCGTTATAAGATAACTCAAGTGATTAAGGACTAATATCTTGTTATGTGAGGGTTAAATTCTAGCTCGCGTCCAAAATTTGTTAGAACATATACACTACGAATTGAAAATGGGCTCACGAAGACCAAAATAATAATTAACAACTACTCACTGATATGTTTAAGTAATGATGAGACTTATAATTATGTATTGAAGAAATTAAAGAAGATATTAAAAACTAGAAGTTACTGATGGTATGAACAAGAAAATACGACCACTAAATGCTTTTGGGCCTGCAATTAGTTTGGGCCAACAATTATACTAACGCCCATGAATAAGGAAATCAAATAAAATTGGAACAAGAATGGATATGGGCTAGAAGTAACATGGCTGCAAACTAAAGAGCAAAGCTAATTAAATCTAGAAATTAACTCTATTAAGACTTGAGAGCTATGTTAATTAAATGACAAATTTAATTCACACAAAAATAATCCAACTGCTATGATGATAAATTAAAGTGGTAAAGTAAGAAACATATCAAACATGGGCTAGAATATGCAAATGGGTTTTGGACCAAAAACAAATAAACATGAAATGGGCTATGTGTTGAAAAGGGACAACAATCTGAAAAAAAATGTGAAACCAAGACTTCATTTAATTTATAAATTAACAAGATAATTTACTTCTAATTTAACTGAACTAACATGATGAATGAACATATAATTAAAAAAAGACGAACAAATTAAGCAGCTACTATCTTAAACTACGAATTAATAAACCAAAAGGAAAAAAAATTACTAAATGATTAATGCAGTTACAAACAAGAAACTAATTAAACTTAAAAGTTGACAAGACTCCGGAAAAAAAAGAAGTGAAGAAAATGCAGAAGATAATAGTGAGGATACGGACATGTAAAAGAAATAAAAAAGAAAATGTGCAAATGATTGTTTAATGATAACAAAGACAAAACAAGTAAACACACCAGGTGGTTGGGCTCTAAACAAAAGTAAAAACTTACTAAGTAATACTCCCTCCGTCCCAACAGGTTCTATACATTTGGTTTTTGCACGGAGACCAAGGAATATTCTTAAAATAAGTGAGGTAGTGGATGTAATAGTGTGTTTTATTGTTAAAATAAATGAAGTAGTGGGTGTAATAGTAATTTATTGTTAAGATAAGTGAGATAGTGGGTGTAATAGTATAAAGTATTGAAAAAGTGGAGTGAAGTAGTGGATGTAATAATGTATTATATTATTAAAAGTTACTATTTTTAGTAATGTAAAGAATTGGTGGGACGTCCCAAAAAGGAAAGTGTAAAGAAATGACTGGGACGGAGGGAGTACATGAGAGACCGGTCTCCCTCGCATTTCTGGTACGTTTACATACCAGAATTGCGGAAATGGTACAGCTGGGTTGAGTTTTGCAAAACTGGTACAGGGCGCCAAAGCCCGTGGCGACCCTAGATGGGGTGCGCCACAGCCCGTGGCGACCCTTGTTTATCCATTTTTCTGCCAGGTTCGCCTTTAGTATAATTGCTTGCTTCACTCCATTTTCAAGGTTGAAACATCAATTTTCAAGTTTAAAAAACTGAATTAATAAAATAAAAAATTTGGTTTTTTATTTTGGCATATTACAGTAGAATAGTCGAAGTTTGTTAAAAGTTAAAAATTGAGTTAAAAAAATTGGATAAGTTATGATTTTTTATTAGCCGAACATGAGATCCTGAAAATGCAAAAACCCAAAAAAAGTAAATATTGGTCTGAAAGTGACATGAAGACACAATATTCAAGTTTTGTAAAAATGACAGTTGAAAATACAGGAAAAAGTAATGACAGTATGTATGCAGTTCTGAATTCATTTTGGCATAGCATGAACCCGTGAATACATAGGAAAATGGTCTCGTGATCTAAATTATTTTATGTAACTATTAAGAATTTGAATTCTCACTATAAATATCCTATGCCCATTCTCCTCATCCTTGAAAAATGGCAAATGGTTATAGTAGTGGTGAAATTTTTAGAGCCATGGGTAGAAAATGGCTATGTGACGATGATTTTGCATACTCAATGAACCCTAATCATCGTTACTCAAGTCAGGCAATAACAACGATGCAGAGGGAGTGGGAGCGGCGTACTCAATGTATTTCTTGTTGTATTGAACAATGTCGCTTGAATGGACTTAGAATACCGAAACAACGCGCTATCCTGATGCCACGCAATACTCCACAACAACTTGAAGTTGCATTGTTTCGTGCACGAGAGGAAGAGAACCGAATGCGCATCCGCGTACATCGACATAGTCTAGCAGCAGATGCAAGGATGTTTGCAGAGGATGGAGACATGCTACGTGCAAGGCAGTATCACCAATGGAGCGTGAGTGCTGAGAATGACTCAGACAGCTTCATGTCCGACGAGGATTAAACTATTGTACTTTTCAATATTCAAGTACGAGTAATTGGTCATTTTATGACTATGTTAAATAAAGACATGCTAGTTTTGCATTGTTAACTAAATTTGCATGCCATAGGAAATGAAATGGAAGCGCTATTAAAACCACACAAATAGGAAATGAAATTAAAAAAGTACATGTAGGAAATGAAATCACACAAAGCAAAGACTACAAATTCATATGAAAACTAAGTGGAGTAACGTCAAACTGCACTGGAACTTAGTGGACAAAGTTTGTTCCGTTTTGTATGTCCTTGTTGGTGACAACGGCTACATTTTATCCCTGAACGCGACTGGTCCATCTCAGTACGAATTCTTACAGACTCCCCCTTGTCGCCACGTTTTTTCTTTATCTTTTTGCAGCCTTCATCCGGTACCAACTTACCATACCTCTGCCACTGTACCGGTAAGACGTAGTTCCAGCACTCGGTAGGATCCAATGGATATATGATAGGCTCCCATAACTTATGCAATTTGGAAGAGTAGTGGTAAGGTTCAATCCACTTTTTCCAATCAAGATTCTCTGCCAAGCAACCAGCCATTAAATGAGAACAAGGCAAATGGTGGGAAATCCATTTTCCACAAGTGCAACTCCGTTGGCTCATGTCCACATTTTGGGTGCGCCCCCCCTTAGTGCCTCCTTTAACCCGATAGCGTTGCGTAACAACTTTGAAAATCCCTCGTTGTTTACTGAATGTATGCACCGTATGTGATTTAGCCTTTTCCATATATCTGCTTATCATACTCTCAGTGCGTTGGCACAATTGTTGACCCCGCTGCATAGCATCTACAGTTTCGTTTCGCTGTGCGTTGACAATGCGAACAGTCTTGTAGAAGATATACTCCATCATTGCCGTAGCGGGAAGGAAACGAGCCATTCTTATGTTACCATTGAAGCCTTCCATCACGTTTGTTGTGGCTTGTCCATAACGAGCACCGCCAATATCGTAGCATATGGTCCACAATTCTGGATTAATGTCTGCTAGGTACTGCAAAGCAGGGGGTGATATCGCGCCTATTCTCTTCATGTATGCCTCGTGTTTATTGATTTGGGGGGTAGTTCCAGCTTTCCACATCAATAGTTTTAACTCTCCACCTACATGTTTACTGGAGAAGTTACTTCTAACATGAAATAAACAGAACCTATGAATCCCGTAAGGTGGTGTGAATCCACTAGCCGGGTTCCTCATCGCTGCTAGGATGCCAGCAACACGGTCTGAAATTATGCAGACATTTAACCTGTCTCTGCATACATGTTGGCGTAGCAACTGCAGAAACCAAGACCAGTTTCTTTCCGATTCTTCGTCAACCAAGGCATAACAAACTGGATATTGATGATTATTGGAATCCACCCCCATTGCAACCAATAATTTCCCGTTATATTTTCCCTTCAGAAAGGTACCATCAATCGAAAGTACTGGACGGGCATGTTGCCAACCATCCATAATTGCGCGAAGGCACCAGAAAATCCTTTTGCAAACAGAACTGCTTCTATCAGTCTCATGAGGAACAGCATCGATTACAGCGACAGTGCCAGGATTGGCATGTACCATGGCCATGAAAAACTGTGGCAGTGCATCATATGTGGTAGTCCAGTTACCGTAGACCTCCTCAACAGCCAACTGCTTGCCCCTCCATGCTTTACAGTAACTGACACGGTGGTTGAATTCGTCATTAACCATTGTCATGATGGTACTGACTCGGAGATTGGGTGATTCTGTAACCTGCGAAACATTCCCAAGAAAGAAGTCAATAAATAAAAGTGTCTTAACATATGTCAGCTATGGTTGAGAATAGATATCTTACATGTGGTTTGACAATATTTGCAATAAATCTTGCAGAGATTTTTTTATGATCCTGCGTTGGTAGATCAACTAAACAAGTGTGCTCCGTGCACTTTGTGATTTCAAACAATCCATGGCTCTTTTTCTTCGCGGCTCTCATTCTCCAATGGCAATGTTCCACCACACACGTTGCAATAAACTGATTTGGATTGCTCCTCTCCACGACATATGTCCGGTTGCTAGTAATGTGCATTTGTCGCACGGCATGAATTAACATTTGTTTGTCATTAAAAAGTTGACCAACGGAAAGATCTTCCGTATCTCGAGATAAAGCAAGGTAGTTTCCAGCTTGGTTGTTTAATACCACCGGTGAATATTCCTCAGTCTGAAACCAAGTTGCCATCGGAACATGGTGCCTCAATACCAAGTCATCCTCCTCAGATGATACATCCTCGTCGTCATCAGTGTTGAAATCTTCAGACTCATCACTGCTTGAGCTATTCAAATTAAATTCCAGAGGATTATCATCTATGCATGCCAACTCTCTTCCCGTCATTGTATCTCGTGGTGGAGACCGTTGTACACAATCTATTTGGTTATAGTATTCATGCATGTCAAGATCCTCGTCATGATGTGTTTGTTGCACTGCTTGGCTACTAGAACCCCCCCCCCCCATATCCGTGAAATACTTCATTCACGTTTTCACCTTCACCGAAAAAAGAGCTTGACCATCCCGTGGTTCCGAATTCAGGAAATTGGTTGCTCATCCCATGGTTGTGTTGGTAACTTGGTTGGGTAGGCTCATAATGCGTACCGTAAGCATTACAGTATGGATCCTGAACTTCAATCTGTTCGGCCTTGATGAACACAGACACATCACCCCAACCCATCTGCATGGTCCTTGGGATACTCAACAACCTACCAACATCCATGTTCGAAGTAATATTACCTAAGTAATATCGCTTAACCACATTACCGATACCCATTTCTGGATGTTTGTAGCTTATGTTCAAATTCCAATGGTTGGAACTTATGTTCATAACCTCATAAACAATTGCCTTGAATTCTTCAAAAGTGGTTCCAAACATTACATAACGCATACATTTTGGATCCAGGGAATATGTTATATCATCATCTTGCCTAATTATTTTCCCACCCCAAAAGAAGTTCACATTCACACAACCTTCCATTATGTTGCTGTAAAAACATATAGAACATATAAATATGTGAAAATCAACTAACCACTAACATATAGAACATGTAATATGAAATGTTATTTCTCCAACTTTAGAACATTTATATATATAAACTAACAAGCTGTTTGCTACCAAAAGAAGGAACGTAATGCTCTATTAAAATAACTTAACAAAAAGGAAGATTACATACCCTTGTGGAGAGGATTTTCGTAACTTCAGTTAGTGGAATGTTGAGGATGTATGGATTGCAGTATGAAGCTGGCTAAGATTTGTATACCCTTGTCAATGCAAATGTGTAACAAGCATTTATGATATTTGGAAGAGGATAGCGTCTTGTGATATTGGCTGTTGGTGGCTTGTGATATTTGTAAGGTTTGGCAGCAAAAGATAAGAAAATTGGCAGCAAAAGATAAGAAAATCTGTAGAGATAAGATATGGTAAGACATGGTAAGATATTATGAGTTATGTTGTACTGCAAAGGCACACAATTCAATACTAAAATTATTAAACATATTTACTTTCAACTTCAAATTTTATTTAAATAAATTGTACAATGCTAATATTATTTAAATAAATTGTACAATGTTAATATTATTTAAAAAAATTGTACAATGTTAATATTATTTAAATAAATTGTACAATGTTAAATTTCAAATATTATTCAAATATAATTAAAATTTTTATGATTTATAGTTATGTAATCTTATCTTTAAAATCTTATTTTTAAAATCTAAAGTAATGGTGGAAACTAAATATACAATGTTAATATTAAATTTTAAAATATTACATTTTTATATTACAGCTAGAATTTATACTTTAAATTTTAAAATATTAAATTTTGTTTCTTTAATTTGAAATCTAAACTTTAAATTTTTTGTTACAAATAACCCCCTTTAAACTTTTAACTTTAAAATTTATAACCCCTTTTCCCCTAACCCCTTCCCTTTTCAGCCGATACGAATGAGGTCATTTCTCAATCGTTCTGATTCCTGACGCCTATAGGCCCATTCTCGACGAACGCCTGCAAAGTACTCTTTCGGATCGCTTCGTCTTAACCTACGGTAATCGTCATCTCTCTCAACAAGCAACCAAACACGACACTCGTGCTCAGCCATTTTTGGTATTCGAAAGTGAACAATAATTTACAAAATAATTTTCAAGGGACGGAATGAACCTACAATCATGAAGTATTTAACATACTTGAAAGTGGAGTTGTCATGTCATACTGCTTCATATTTTGGAGAGTATTAATAAAGGTCTTCAAATTACCACTCATATTTTGCAGAAATTTAATGCTTCTGTTTTCTTGTCATCTTTTCCACTCAAATGTATAGGAAAACATTGTCTAGTCACGTCAAAATAATAATTCTGCTATCAAAAAATAACTGTTAACCCATTATTATTGCTCTGAACATGTAAAAGTTGTGTAGTCACGTCAACAGTAACATAAAACTTGCATTATTACCAGGTTTCTAGATGTGGAGTACTTTAAAAGTTTTGATAGAGTCGTTTCCGGGCTCTGTGATGTCGTTATTCAGGAACTACAATTTTGTGTAGGTATCATTTTTGGACCTAAATTTTACATAGTTACGTGTAATATTATTTTTAAATTTTTGGATTGTACCAAAGTACAACATTTCATGTTTAATATTAAACAAAGAAAATGCGAATATAAGTTTTCCAAGTATAATCTATAAACCTACAAAAGTGAGAGTTACAAAACAAATTTTACTAAGTTAACTATCTTTTTTACTAAGTAACCACAAGAAAACTGTCGTGAACATAATAATAAAACCAAGGTCGCCACGGTCTGTGGCGCACCACTCCTAGGGTCGCCACGGGCTGTGGCGCCCTGTACCAGTTTTGCAAAGTTGAACCTGGGTGTACCATTTCCGCAATTCTTGTACATAACTGTACCAGAAAAGCGAGGGAGCCGAGAGACCGACAAGTGCGTGTTTGAGATATCACACAAAAAGTTGACTTATATCTGAGTAAGTGCTTTATAAGTGATAAGTTGATGGATTCTTATAAGTTATACGAGTGTTTGGATAAATTACTTATAAGTTAGTTAAAAGTTTGCTAAATTAAATTTGAAAAAATAGTTATTAAATACAATAATTTCAACACTTGCATTTTAAATTAAAAAAATATTTAAAAACACAAAGGTAAAAATATAAAGTATTAAAAAAATAAAGAAATCAAAGAATAAGTTGATAAATTAAGTAAAATGTTGGTGATTTCTAACATTCAACTTATCAATTTATAAGTTATCAAATAAGCAGATTACACAAACACCCTCAAAAGCGAAATGGGTTTATCTTATAAACCATTCCCCAAACATGCCCTAAATAAAGGGTTGAAGACACTAAGTCTCTGGCCAGTATTCTAAAACATGAATAAACCAAACAAGAGTTGTAAACAAAGAGGGCAAATAACTAAGCTACTGAAAAGAAAGCACCACCCCGGACAGAAAATGAATTTAAGCCGGAGAAAACCTCAAAGTTAAAAGTAGATCCGAAAGTGAAATACGTTAAAAAGAAATAGTTCTGAAATATTAAATCCAACATTTAAAGTAAACCTAAAAACTCTTTTCAATCCACAAGCGGTTACCTCATTTTCTACTTTAGAAAATATACAAGTAGAAAAGAAGATGCAATAAAAGTAAAGCTTGAATAACATTACAAATTTAAAGCTACCTCTACAAGAATGAAACTAGGCTAATCTAGAAATGAGAGAAAGGGATGAATTGAGAGAAAGGGAGTTACTCTAAAAACTAGGTAAAATTAAGGTAAGAACTAGATGTGTTACATAAGGAAATAAGAAGTTTAGGGTTTTGGATTAATCCTTCATCATTGATCTTCATCTTCCATCAATCAACTCATTTTTTTGGCTTTTTTTTTTCAATTTTGCCATTCATTGTCCATTTTTCATCATTTTTCTTCTTTTTCTCATTTATCCAAATACCTACAAAATTACGAAAATGCAAGAATTTTTTTTATTAAAAATATGAAATAAAGCAATAAAACACGCTTAAAATATGTAAATTTATGCACTAATCAATGCCCTTATTCTCATTGAGTTGTCTTTGAAGTGCATTTCTAAATGAAGCTTCTTCTTCCACGATTCTACTTAGCTGATCCATCATGATTTCCAGTAATTCATTAGGAGCTCTGGCCCTGACTTCCATTATGAATAGTCTAGTTTTTGCATCCCTATCCTAGTACTCCAACATGTAATTTGGTTCACAATGAATCTTTTGCTCTTCGTAGACTATGGTTACTTCATCTTCAGCATTTGAGTCCTTATCACTTTTACACCAACTTTCCCTTATTCTACCCACTTGTAAGATATCTCATTTTTCACATTCCTGTTGAACTGAAAACTTTTGTCAAGACAACCACAGATCTTCCTCACGTTGTTATAGTCATGTTGCATGATAGTTTCAAGTGACCATGTGTCTCTTTTCCCATCCAGGGTCATCCTAGAGGACAGTCTCTATGTCTGTCTCTTAGCTTTAGCGAAAATCAATCTTTCAAGGTTGAGCTTCTTTTGACAGCCTTTATAAGTTGAGTCTTTATGTGTATGGTTAAGAATGATTGGTTCATTTGAGTTTGGTGCAAGGGATCTTAAACGCTTTGCATCAAGAATTTCTCTAGAGATTCCTCCTTCTGGAAATGGTTCAAATTCAAGTGGTTCAATTATTTGTACATCATCAAATTTGGATGGTGATGGTAGTATAGAGTATTCTTGATTTTTAGGTGTAGGTTGACTGGTGTCTTTTTCTTCACCCTCATCAACATTGAGCTTTCTCTTCAATGACTTCTTTTTTCTAACTACTTTCTTCTTCACCACCTTTTCCTTCTTTTTTAACCATTCTCTTCCTGATCTTCACCTTTTTTGAAGAATTTGGATTAGGGATTTTGTAGCTTGATCTTCTCCTTTCACAGTAGCGATAATTTTCTTCACCTTTCTTTGTTGAAGCTTTAAATTCTCTCCTCTTTACTTTTTCTACAAGCTTTGTTGTATAGTGGATGAGTGTGAAAAACCTTGATCTCCTTTACTGATTATTGTGGCAAACTTATATGCAATAGGAGCTTGAACCTTGTAATCTCTTATTGAACTTTCCATTACCTTGCCACTGTCATCAATTGCCTCAGAAAACTCATCAAACACTATCCTGTCCAGCTGGGGAATTCAAACGAAAGGGAACGACGAATTCTCAACAAAAAAGTGCTCTCTGAACCGAACGTGAAAGTCGTTTTCCATTAGACGATTGTTCCCATGACTCTACTCTCGACTTGGATTATATATCCAAAAAGGTCCGCTCTCGGCCATTCCACGCGCTGCCCTAGCAGAGGCGTGGTTATCTGAAGTGGATTCTCTCCACTAATCCGTTGTTACTAATTCATTCAAGGCATAGACTCCCCATTTCTTTGTCTTACCATTCTTATTCTTTGGAGTTAATCCATGAAATAATATATCTTCATTAGTTGGCTTGAATTCTATAAGATGACTCTACTCCTCTACTTCAGTCACAAAGTTGTTAAAGATAAACAAATCTTTCTTTTGTTGTTTCACAGTTTCTTGATTGATTTCTTTGACTTGTGAAATGACTAGGTCAAGATTCCTAGTTTGCAAAAGTATCAATACCAAGTTTGAGTTTTGCTTCATCTTCTCAAGTGCTTTTGAGTTTTCAGCCATCCTTCTTGTAGTCTCAGCTTCTCTCTCAAGCCTTTTAACTTCTGTTGCCTCATGCTCTTTTGAGGTAAGAGTTTTAGCCTTCTTTGCAACAAGAGCAGTATAGACTGAAGGGTTTCGTGCATGAAAACGCAATGGAAAAACGCGTAAAACAGAAAAATTAACGAAACCCTCCGCAGGATCCATGCGAAAAACGATATTTAATTCGTGAATAGAATCGTTTACCTTTTGAAGCTTTACGAACGGATGACTAATGGAGGTCCTTTGATATGATCACCACGTGTCCCGCCTTGCGATACACGTCTCTAATTAGTCCACACGAACGCCCGATCGTCCAACGATCACCGGAGTTGGTACTAGCCAAGAACTGCCCTCGGAACTCTCTCTCTCTCTCTCTCTCTAGCCTCTCTTTGATGTAGAGCAGCTAGAGTTTTTTAAGAAAAACGTTTTTTCAATTTCTTAACCCTAAAATAATACATCTTGATGTATTTATATGGAGAGAATTCTGGGCCTATACCTAATCTGATTGGGCTTCCAAAACCCAATCTGATTATTAGTAGTATTATTTCTTATATTCGAATTATTATATAATTAATCAAGTCCTACTTAATCAATCCAATAATTCAATAATAATAATAATTCAATTAAATTCGAAATTTAATTAATGCTCCGTTTAAAACATTCTTTATGTGTAACCCTTTAGGTTATTATTACATTGGCAATAATTTTAACATCTCATAATAAAATTATAAACAATGAGCGGCATCTAGTAATACATCATTGCTACCCAAGTAATAATAATAATAATTGGTGATCCAATTAAACCTTTAATGAATAATGTTCCATGTAATATAATCCTTTTAACCTTATATTATAGATTAAACTCGAGGCATGGTTTATGTCATCCTCTTCAACATTTAATCCCGGTTTACTTGATCGATGAGTAGACTATTAAACAAATCACAATTTGAGCATGGCCATGCATTTCATAGTCTCACTCAATCAAGAGGCCAATAATATCACTCCTAAAATAGGAGGGTTAAATCCTATATCTATCATTCATATTTCTCATATGATTCATAATATACCCAATGTCCACCTTTATCATTACCCGGTCAAAGGTAACTTTGAGTAGAATCAAAGTATATTAATTCTCATATAGAAATATAATGATTTCAAGTCTAAGGATCATTACACCATTATCATTGTGAGAATTGCTTATGACACTTGATAACATTTACCATGAAGAATTCACACGGTGGGTCTATCCAGTGCCATGTTCTGTTAACATGCACTTATGTCTTTGACTTTAGTATCACCATACTTATAACCAATGAGATGTGGTCATCAGTCAACAAACATACTAGTCTTAATGCATTATTATTGTCCTCAAATAATAATACTCGACTAGGGATCTTTTAGGATTATAAACACTACTCATATAATCTCATTTCTAAGTCACATACTTAGAGATATAGAATTCATGCTTATATTCCAAGGACATTTATTATTCTAATATTTATATCGAAGTTAATAAAGACATAATAAATAATTGAAAGAAAATCCATAGAACATATTTATTAATAATCAAAATGTCTTCCCTAAGAACATTATAGTATTGTCTCTAGGGCACAAGCACTAACAATCTCCCACTTGCACTAGAGCCAATCACCCATGTATCTAATACCCATGGAACTAGTGTGACCTTCGTGCTTCTGCTGCGACAAAGCCTTAGTCAGTGGGTCTGCAACGTTATCATTAGTATGCACTTTACATATATGTATATCTCCCCTCCTTGTAATCTCTCGAAGTAGATGATATCGTCTAAGTATATGCTTTGCTCGGGAATGGGACCTTGGTTCCTTAGCCTGTGCAATAGCTCCATTGTTATCACAATAAAGATCAACTGGATCTGCGATCGATGGAACTACTCCAAGTCCCTCAATAAATTTCCGAAGCCAAACAGCCTCTTTGGCCGCTTCACTGGCAGCAATATACTCAGCTTCCATTGTAGAATCAGCTACTGTCTCTTGCTTTGAACTCTTCCAGCTTACAACACCTCCATTTAGACAAAATACAAACCCAGATTGAGACACAGTATCGTCTCTGTCTGTTTGGAAACTAGCATCAGTGTAACCTCTTACAACTAGCTTCTCATCTCCTCCATATACCAAGAATGAATCTTTAGTTCTCTTGAGGTACTTAAGAATATTCTTGACTGCCGTCCAGTGACCTTCACCTGGATTAGACTGGTATCTGCTCGTCATGCTCAAAGCATACGAAACATCAGGTCGAGTACATATCATTGCATACATTATTGAACCAATTGCAGAAGCATATGGTACCTTTTTCATACGGTCCTTATCATCTAATGATTTAGGACAGTTTTATTTTGAGATCACTATCCCATGAGACACAGGGACAAATCCCCTCTTTGCCTCTTGCATCCTAAAACGATGCAATACTTTGTCAATGTATGTACTCTGACTTAAGCCGATTAATCTTCTAGATCTATCTCTATAGATCTTGATCCCTAATATATAGGTAGCATCTCCTAAGTCTTTCATTGAGAAACTTTTTCCCAACCAAGTCTTAACAGCCTGAAGAGAAGGTATGTCATTCCCTATTAGTAATATATCATCAACATATAATACTAGGAATGCCACTTTTCTCCCACTAACCTTCTTGTAAACACAAGGCTCATCTTCATTTTGAATAAAGCCAAACTCTTTGACTGTTATATCAAAACGAATGTTCCAACTCCTTGAGGCCTGCTTCAATCCATAAATAGATCGTAGTAGCTTACAGACCATTCTAGCAAATCTCGGATCGACAAAACCTTCTGGTTGTATCATATACACATCCTCTTCTAAGCTCCCATTTAAGAAAGCGGTTTTGACATCCATTTGCCAGATTTCATAGTCATAGTAAGCTGCTATCGCAAGCAAAATCCTGATGGACTTGACCATAGCTACTGGTGAGAAAGTTTCATCATAGTCAATACCATGAATTTGTTTGAAACCTTTCGCCACTAGTCTTGCTTTGTAGGTCGTTACATTACCATCCATGTCTGTTTTCTTCTTGAAAACCCATTTGCACCCAATAGGTTTTATCCCTTCAGGTGGTTCAACCAAAGTCCATACTTTGTTTTCATACATGGAATCCATCTCAGATTTTATAGCTTCCAGCCATCTCTCAGAATCTGGACTATTCATAGCATCCTGATAGGTAAGAGGCTCATCTTCATCCATAAGCATTACATCACCAGTCTGAGTTAAGAGAAATCCATAATATCTCTCAGGCTCGTGGCGAATCCTACCAGATCTACGAACAACCTGTGTTTCTTGAGCAGTAACATTTTCATGTACTTCGTGCTCATGTTCCAACTCTGGTTCAATGTCATTCTGTGGTTCTCGAACTTCATCGAGATCTATTATACTGCCACTGTTTTTCTTAGAGAACAGTTCTCTTTCAAGAAATACAGCAGTTCGAGCAACAAACACTTTGCTCTCGGTACGATTATAGAAATAATACCCTTTAGTTTCTTTTGGGTATCCCACAAAATTACATTTGTCTGATTTCGGTCCTAGCTTGTCAGTGACTAAACGTTTCACAAACGCTTCACATCCCCATACTTTCAAAAAGGACATGCTATGACGTTTCTCAGTCCATATCTCATATGGTGTAGTTTGAACCGATTTAGTAGGAACTCGGTTAAGTGTGTGTGCAGCCGTTTCTAGAGCATAACCCCAATAACTAATTGGAAGATCCGCTAGACTCATCATCGATCGCACCATGTCCAACAAGGTACGATTTCTCCTTTCAGACACACCATTCCACTGTGGTGTTCCAGGAGGTGTGAGCTGTGATACAATACCACACTCCTTTAAGTAATTCTTAAATTCTAAGCTTAAGTACTCACCTCCACGATCAGATCGTAGAGTTTTAATACTTCCGCCTATTTGCTTTTCCACTTCTGCCTTGTACTCTTTGAATTTTTCAAATGATTCGGATTTGTTCTTCAAAATATACACATATCCGTATCTACTAAAATCATCAGTAAAGGTTATGAAGTAATAAAAGACACCTCTTGCCATCGTACACATTGGACCACATACATCACTATGTATGAGTTCTAATCGTTCGGTGGCCCTCTCACCAGTTTCGGTAAAAGGAGCTTTAGTCATTTTTCCAATGAGACAAGGTTCGCATTCTTCGTATGATTCAAAATCAAACTTATCCAAGTATCCATCCTTATGTAACTTGGAAATGCGTTTCTCATTTATATGGCCTAAACGACAATGCCAAAGGTATGTTTGATTTGAGTCATTAGCCTTAATACGTTTATTATTTACATTATAGACAGGAATATCAAGATCAAGAACATATAAACCATTAAATAAACGTACAACCCCATAGGTAACATTATTCAAACCAAAGGAACAACTATTGTTCTGAATTGTAAAGGAAAAACCTTTCTTGTCCAAACAAGAAACATAAATAATGTTTTTGCAAATCGCAGGCACGTAAAAACAGTTCTCAAGTTCTAAAATAAGCCCAGTGGGCAACGATAAATTATAAGTCCCTACAGCCAAAGCAGCAACCTTTGCTCCATTGCCAACGCGTAGGTCGACTTCTCCTTTCGCTAAAGTCCTACTCCTTCGTAGTTCCTGCACATTTATACAAATGTGAGAACCACATCCAGTATCTAATACCCATGATGTAGAAGTAGACAAATTGACTTCTATAACATACATACCTGAATCAGAAATCTTCACAGACTTCATTCCCTTCAGGTTCAAATCTTCCAAATAAGCTTGACAATTACGCTTCCAATGACCCGGCTTCTTGCAAAAGTGACATACATCACCCTTTGCAGCACCTTTTGCAACACCTCCAGTAGGCTTCAAAGCCTTTTTGAAAGCAGGCTTCGGATTAGCAGATTTAGATCCAATCTTCTTCTTGCCTTTCCATTTCCCCTTTCCTTTGGCATTCCCTTTATTCACCATCATTATGGGAGCAGGGTTAGCCTTTGACATATTGGTCTCAGCAGTCCTCAATAATGCCAATAGTTCGGTAGGTGTTTTGTCTATCTCACTCATAATATAGTTTATTACAAATTGAGTGTAGTTGTTGTTCAAAGACTGCAAGATCAAATCTGCTTGGTGTTCCGGTAAAACCGGGTAACCCAAATTCTCAAGGGTTTCCAAATACCCTATCATCTTTAGAACATGCGGTCCAACCGGGTCACGATCTCCCTGTTTGCATGCATACAATGCTTGCTTACATCAAACCTCTCTTGACGAGCTTGACCCTTAAACATCCTTTTGAGGTGCTCTATCATGTCATAAGCGTCCATACGCTCATGTTGTTTCTGAAGCTCAGGACTCATAGTCGCTAGCATCAAACAACAGACATCCGTAGAATCATCAAGATGCTTCTGATAAGCATTTTGTTAAGCCTCGGTTGCTTTAGCAGCAAGAGGTCCAGGGTGAGGAATATCAAGGACATAAAGCTTTCGCTCCTGCCTGAGGACAATCCTCAAATTCCTTTGCCAATCAAGGAAGTTGGTTCCTGTCAGCTTTTCCTTCTCAAGGACTGATCGCACAGAGAAATTGTTTGAGTTTGCCATTTAGATATCTACAATGTTAAAATGCATAAAATAAGTTAGTTGCAGATTAAATTATGTTCAAGTGATTATCCATATATATTCACAATATATATCTCCCACTATTTTTATCAAATCAATAGCCCTAACTATTAATTCGGAAGGCATTACTCTAAATCCTTCTAGTGAGCCAAGATCCATATTTCGTCACGCTTAAGGTCAGCTTTGGCTTTTCTCCCAAAACATGATTTATTTAGGTAGACAACTCTTGTCAATTATATCATATATAACTCTTGGAAAGTTTGGTAGAACAACATTTGTCCATATTTATCCAATAAATCATACCAAACTCCATGCCTCTAAGTTCACAATCCTATTGTGGTAACTTAGTTAAGTCTAACCCAATGGTCTAACAGTTAAGTATCACATTTACTTCATCGCGCCATACCACGATAGATTGGAGTGCTTCGCTTTGGCGAACCCACTCTTTCTCGATCTAGGTCTTGACGAGTGTTGCCCATTGGAAGGCATCTAAGTGACTTAATATTTTAAATTTAGGGATTTTATTATTAAAACGACCATGATTCCATCATCAAGAAATTCCCAATTTTTCCTTGAACTAAGTACTTCAATTCAAAATTCATCAATGGTTTGATTTCCAGTCCAACGGAGGAGTCACAGTGGTCTCACTTAAAACCCGCCTTTCTTACAAGCGCTGCTTGTATTTTTTGTCAAAATCGCCCCATATCAAAAAATCGAAAATTCATACTTATTTCCGTGTTTCATAAACACAGGAATCTCATGTTCATTTTGTTCAATTTTAAAATCTTGAATCGTTACAGATTTTATCTTGTTTAGCAGGCATGGCATGGGTGATGTATCTAATACATACATGTTTAATCTAATTAAAACATGCATCATTATCACTACGCATACATATCATCATCACATGCATCATATATGTAAAGTGCGTAAAGTAAACGTGCTTGGTTATGGCCCAATTCTATGCGATTTTTCCAAGCTAAGGAAAAACCAAGGTCAATCTATGGTGGTATCAAATACAACATAATAAATTACACATGTCTTCGTGCTTCCTTGTAATGTCTCCTTTGATCGCCTCCTTGGCATGCCTCCATGTCTTCATATCATCAATTACATAATATGAAAAGCTAATATAATAAACTTATAAGAGAAACTCGAGTTACATTCGAGATTTAATCATTACAAGAATGAACGACATGCAAGTCGTATTTAAAACCAAAACCATAATCAAAAACCACTAACCTATGGGTCTTAGGGCCATAACCATACACCATGCTCAATTAACAGTTAAGAACATCTCATATTGCATCAACATATCACACCATATCATATTTTTCATGATCCAATCACAAAATCAAATAAAGTGTAAATCAGAAAATTAAAATCAGAATTATGAAAATAATGAATCGCTGTTTACAGACAGTAAATGACGTCAAACGCCTTACAGATGAACGAATGACAAAGTCAGTATTGTTCAGATGCCCGTTTCCCTTTCCGGAAAGGTATTTTCGGCGAAATTCTGAAACAGTATGCAACTTTCACCAAATCTGCGCAACCAATCAGAAATCGTATCGAATACGATTCTCATAAAAAGAACAAAACTATATCATGTATATATCAGTATACATACAGATTATATGATCATCATATGATCAGCTCAATCATCATTATTATACAATTTATGTATATACATCAATACAATATTCATGTTTTCATAAAAACAACGCATCAATCATGATAGTCACAAACATGATTTTATCATCAAAACAGTAAACATATAAACGAATTAAACATTTTTCGCAAGTAGCTCTGATGCCATTGAAGGGTTTCGTGCATGAAAACGCAACGCCAAAACGCGTAAAACAGAAAAATTAACGAAACCCTCCGCAGGATCCATGCGAAAAACGATATTTAATTCGTGAATAGAATCGTTTACCTTTTGAAGCTTTACGAACGGATGACTAATGGAGGTCCTTTGATATGATCACCACGTGTCCCGCCTTGCGATACACGTCTCTAATTAGTCCACACGAACGCCCGATCGTCCAACGATCACCGGAGTTGGTACTAGCCAAGAACTGCCCTCGGAACTCTCTCTCTCTCTCTAGCCTCTCTTTGATGTAGAGCAGCTAGAGTTTTTTAAGAAAAACGTTTTTTCAATTTCTTAACCCTAAAATAATACATCTTGATGTATTTATATGGAGAGAATTCTGGGCCTATACCTAATCTGATTGGGCTTCCAAAACCCAATCTGATTATTAGTAGTATTATTTCTTATATTCGAATTATTATATAATTAATCAAGTCCTACTTAATCAATCCAATAATTCAATAATAATAATAATTCAATTAAATTCGAAATTTAATTAATGCTCCGTTTAAAACATTCTTTATGTGTAACCCTTTAGGTTATTATTACATTGGCAATAATTTTAACATCTCATAATAAAATTATAAACAATGAGCGGCATCTAGTAATACATCATTGCTACCCAAGTAATAATAATAATAATTGGTGATCCAATTAAACCTTTAATGAATAATGTTCCATGTAATATAATCCTTTTAACCTTATATTATAGATTAAACTCGAGGCATGGTTTATGTCATCCTCTTCAACATTTAATCCCGGTTTACTTGATCGATGAGTAGACTATTAAACAAATCACAATTTGAGCATGGCCATGCATTTCATAGTCTCACTCAATCAAGAGGCCAATAATATCACTCCTAAAATAGGAGGGTTAAATCCTATATCTATCATTCATATTTCTCATATGATTCATAATATACCCAATGTCCACCTTTATCATTACCCGGTCAAAGGTAACTTTGAGTAGAATCAAAGTATATTAATTCTCATATAGAAATATAATGATTTCAAGTCTAAGGATCATTACACCATTATCATTGTGAGAATTGCTTATGACACTTGATAACATTTACCATGAAGAATTCACACGGTGGGTCTATCCAGTGCCATGTTCTGTTAACATGCACTTATGTCTTTGACTTTAGTATCACCATACTTATAACCAATGAGATGTGGTCATCAGTCAACAAACATACTAGTCTTAATGCATTATTATTGTCCTCAAATAATAATACTCGACTAGGGATCTTTTAGGATTATAAACACTACTCATATAATCTCATTTCTAAGTCACATACTTAGAGATATAGAATTCATGCTTATATTCCAAGGACATTTATTATTCTAATATTTATATCGAAGTTAATAAAGACATAATAAATAATTGAAAGAAAATCCATAGAACATATTTATTAATAATCAAAATGTCTTCCCTAAGAACATTATAGTATTGTCTCTAGGGCACAAGCACTAACAATCTCCCACTTGCACTAGAGCCAATCACCCATGTATCTAATACCCATGGAACTAGTGTGACCTTCGTGCTTCTGCTGCGACAAAGCCTTAGTCAGTGGGTCTGCAACGTTATCATTAGTATGCACTTTACATATATGTATATCTCCCCTCCTTGTAATCTCTCGAAGTAGATGATATCGTCTAAGTATATGCTTTGCTCGGGAATGGGACCTTGGTTCCTTAGCCTGTGCAATAGCTCCATTGTTATCACAATAAAGATCAACTGGATCTGCGATCGATGGAACTACTCCAAGTCCCTCAATAAATTTCCGAAGCCAAACAGCCTCTTTGGCCGCTTCACTGGCAGCAATATACTCAGCTTCCATTGTAGAATCAGCTACTGTCTCTTGCTTTGAACTCTTCCAGCTTACAACACCTCCATTTAGACAAAATACAAACCCAGATTGAGACACAGTATCGTCTCTGTCTGTTTGGAAACTAGCATCAGTGTAACCTCTTACAACTAGCTTCTCATCTCCTCCATATACCAAGAATGAATCTTTAGTTCTCTTGAGGTACTTAAGAATATTCTTGACTGCCGTCCAGTGACCTTCACCTGGATTAGACTGGTATCTGCTCGTCATGCTCAAAGCATACGAAACATCAGGTCGAGTACATATCATTGCATACATTATTGAACCAATTGCAGAAGCATATGGTACCTTTTTCATACGGTCCTTATCATCTAATGATTTAGGACAGTTTTATTTTGAGATCACTATCCCATGAGACACAGGGACAAATCCCCTCTTTGCCTCTTGCATCCTAAAACGATGCAATACTTTGTCAATGTATGTACTCTGACTTAAGCCGATTAATCTTCTAGATCTATCTCTATAGATCTTGATCCCTAATATATAGGTAGCATCTCCTAAGTCTTTCATTGAGAAACTTTTTCCCAACCAAGTCTTAACAGCCTGAAGAGAAGGTATGTCATTCCCTATTAGTAATATATCATCAACATATAATACTAGGAATGCCACTTTTCTCCCACTAACCTTCTTGTAAACACAAGGCTCATCTTCATTTTGAATAAAGCCAAACTCTTTGACTGTTATATCAAAACGAATGTTCCAACTCCTTGAGGCCTGCTTCAATCCATAAATAGATCGTAGTAGCTTACAGACCATTCTAGCAAATCTCGGATCGACAAAACCTTCTGGTTGTATCATATACACATCCTCTTCTAAGCTCCCATTTAAGAAAGCGGTTTTGACATCCATTTGCCAGATTTCATAGTCATAGTAAGCTGCTATCGCAAGCAAAATCCTGATGGACTTGACCATAGCTACTGGTGAGAAAGTTTCATCATAGTCAATACCATGAATTTGTTTGAAACCTTTCGCCACTAGTCTTGCTTTGTAGGTCGTTACATTACCATCCATGTCTGTTTTCTTCTTGAAAACCCATTTGCACCCAATAGGTTTTATCCCTTCAGGTGGTTCAACCAAAGTCCATACTTTGTTTTCATACATGGAATCCATCTCAGATTTTATAGCTTCCAGCCATCTCTCAGAATCTGGACTATTCATAGCATCCTGATAGGTAAGAGGCTCATCTTCATCCATAAGCATTACATCACCAGTCTGAGTTAAGAGAAATCCATAATATCTCTCAGGCTCGTGGCGAATCCTACCAGATCTACGAACAACCTGTGTTTCTTGAGCAGTAACATTTTCATGTACTTCGTGCTCATGTTCCAACTCTGGTTCAATGTCATTCTGTGGTTCTCGAACTTCATCGAGATCTATTATACTGCCACTGTTTTTCTTAGAGAACAGTTCTCTTTCAAGAAATACAGCAGTTCGAGCAACAAACACTTTGCTCTCGGTACGATTATAGAAATAATACCCTTTAGTTTCTTTTGGGTATCCCACAAAATTACATTTGTCTGATTTCGGTCCTAGCTTGTCAGTGACTAAACGTTTCACAAACGCTTCACATCCCCATACTTTCAAAAAGGACATGCTATGACGTTTCTCAGTCCATATCTCATATGGTGTAGTTTGAACCGATTTAGTAGGAACTCGGTTAAGTGTGTGTGCAGCCGTTTCTAGAGCATAACCCCAATAACTAATTGGAAGATCCGCTAGACTCATCATCGATCGCACCATGTCCAACAAGGTACGATTTCTCCTTTCAGACACACCATTCCACTGTGGTGTTCCAGGAGGTGTGAGCTGTGATACAATACCACACTCCTTTAAGTAATTCTTAAATTCTAAGCTTAAGTACTCACCTCCACGATCAGATCGTAGAGTTTTAATACTTCCGCCTATTTGCTTTTCCACTTCTGCCTTGTACTCTTTGAATTTTTCAAATGATTCGGATTTGTTCTTCAAAATATACACATATCCGTATCTACTAAAATCATCAGTAAAGGTTATGAAGTAATAAAAGACACCTCTTGCCATCGTACACATTGGACCACATACATCACTATGTATGAGTTCTAATCGTTCGGTGGCCCTCTCACCAGTTTCGGTAAAAGGAGCTTTAGTCATTTTTCCAATGAGACAAGGTTCGCATTCTTCGTATGATTCAAAATCAAACTTATCCAAGTATCCATCCTTATGTAACTTGGAAATGCGTTTCTCATTTATATGGCCTAAACGACAATGCCAAAGGTATGTTTGATTTGAGTCATTAGCCTTAATACGTTTATTATTTACATTATAGACAGGAATATCAAGATCAAGAACATATAAACCATTAAATAAACGTACAACCCCATAGGTAACATTATTCAAACCAAAGGAACAACTATTGTTCTGAATTGTAAAGGAAAAACCTTTCTTGTCCAAACAAGAAACATAAATAATGTTTTTGCAAATCGCAGGCACGTAAAAACAGTTCTCAAGTTCTAAAATAAGCCCAGTGGGCAACGATAAATTATAAGTCCCTACAGCCAAAGCAGCAACCTTTGCTCCATTGCCAACGCGTAGGTCGACTTCTCCTTTCGCTAAAGTCCTACTCCTTCGTAGTTCCTGCACATTTATACAAATGTGAGAACCACATCCAGTATCTAATACCCATGATGTAGAAGTAGACAAATTGACTTCTATAACATACATACCTGAATCAGAAATCTTCACAGACTTCATTCCCTTCAGGTTCAAATCTTCCAAATAAGCTTGACAATTACGCTTCCAATGACCCGGCTTCTTGCAAAAGTGACATACATCACCCTTTGCAGCACCTTTTGCAACACCTCCAGTAGGCTTCAAAGCCTTTTTGAAAGCAGGCTTCGGATTAGCAGATTTAGATCCAATCTTCTTCTTGCCTTTCCATTTCCCCTTTCCTTTGGCATTCCCTTTATTCACCATCATTATGGGAGCAGGGTTAGCCTTTGACATATTGGTCTCAGCAGTCCTCAATAATGCCAATAGTTCGGTAGGTGTTTTGTCTATCTCACTCATAATATAGTTTATTACAAATTGAGTGTAGTTGTTGTTCAAAGACTGCAAGATCAAATCTGCTTGGTGTTCCGGTAAAACCGGGTAACCCAAATTCTCAAGGGTTTCCAAATACCCTATCATCTTTAGAACATGCGGTCCAACCGGGTCACGATCTCCCTGTTTGCATGCATACAATGCTTGCTTACATCAAACCTCTCTTGACGAGCTTGACCCTTAAACATCCTTTTGAGGTGCTCTATCATGTCATAAGCGTCCATACGCTCATGTTGTTTCTGAAGCTCAGGACTCATAGTCGCTAGCATCAAACAACAGACATCCGTAGAATCATCAAGATGCTTCTGATAAGCATTTTGTTAAGCCTCGGTTGCTTTAGCAGCAAGAGGTCCAGGGTGAGGAATATCAAGGACATAAAGCTTTCGCTCCTGCCTGAGGACAATCCTCAAATTCCTTTGCCAATCAAGGAAGTTGGTTCCTGTCAGCTTTTCCTTCTCAAGGACTGATCGCACAGAGAAATTGTTTGAGTTTGCCATTTAGATATCTACAATGTTAAAATGCATAAAATAAGTTAGTTGCAGATTAAATTATGTTCAAGTGATTATCCATATATATTCACAATATATATCTCCCACTATTTTTATCAAATCAATAGCCCTAACTATTAATTCGGAAGGCATTACTCTAAATCCTTCTAGTGAGCCAAGATCCATATTTCGTCACGCTTAAGGTCAGCTTTGGCTTTTCTCCCAAAACATGATTTATTTAGGTAGACAACTCTTGTCAATTATATCATATATAACTCTTGGAAAGTTTGGTAGAACAACATTTGTCCATATTTATCCAATAAATCATACCAAACTCCATGCCTCTAAGTTCACAATCCTATTGTGGTAACTTAGTTAAGTCTAACCCAATGGTCTAACAGTTAAGTATCACATTTACTTCATCGCGCCATACCACGATAGATTGGAGTGCTTCGCTTTGGCGAACCCACTCTTTCTCGATCTAGGTCTTGACGAGTGTTGCCCATTGGAAGGCATCTAAGTGACTTAATATTTTAAATTTAGGGATTTTATTATTAAAACGACCATGATTCCATCATCAAGAAATTCCCAATTTTTCCTTGAACTAAGTACTTCAATTCAAAATTCATCAATGGTTTGATTTCCAGTCCAACGGAGGAGTCACAGTGGTCTCACTTAAAACCCGCCTTTCTTACAAGCGCTGCTTGTATTTTTTGTCAAAATCGCCCCATATCAAAAAATCGAAAATTCATACTTATTTCCGTGTTTCATAAACACAGGAATCTCATGTTCATTTTGTTCAATTTTAAAATCTTGAATCGTTACAGATTTTATCTTGTTTAGCAGGCATGGCATGGGTGATGTATCTAATACATACATGTTTAATCTAATTAAAACATGCATCATTATCACTACGCATACATATCATCATCACATGCATCATATATGTAAAGTGCGTAAAGTAAACGTGCTTGGTTATGGCCCAATTCTATGCGATTTTTCCAAGCTAAGGAAAAACCAAGGTCAATCTATGGTGGTATCAAATACAACATAATAAATTACACATGTCTTCGTGCTTCCTTGTAATGTCTCCTTTGATCGCCTCCTTGGCATGCCTCCATGTCTTCATATCATCAATTACATAATATGAAAAGCTAATATAATAAACTTATAAGAGAAACTCGAGTTACATTCGAGATTTAATCATTACAAGAATGAACGACATGCAAGTCGTATTTAAAACCAAAACCATAATCAAAAACCACTAACCTATGGGTCTTAGGGCCATAACCATACACCATGCTCAATTAACAGTTAAGAACATCTCATATTGCATCAACATATCACACCATATCATATTTTTCATGATCCAATCACAAAATCAAATAAAGTGTAAATCAGAAAATTAAAATCAGAATTATGAAAATAATGAATTGCTGTTTACAGACAGTAAATGACGTCAAACGCCTTACAGATGAACGAATGACAAAGTCAGTATTGTTCAGATGCCCGTTTCCCTTTCCGGAAAGGTATTTTCGGCGAAATTCTGAAACAGTATGCAACTTTCACCAAATCTGCGCAACCAATCAGAAATCGTATCGAATACGATTCTCATAAAAAGAACAAAACTATATCATGTATATATCAGTATACATACAGATTATATGATCATCATATGATCAGCTCAATCATCATTATTATACAATTTATGTATATACATCAATACAATATTCATGTTTTCATAAAAACAACGCATCAATCATGATAGTCACAAACATGATTTTATCATCAAAACAGTAAACATATAAACGAATTAAACATTTTTCGCAAGTAGCTCTGATGCCATTGAAGGGTTTCGTGCATGAAAACGCAACGCCAAAACGCGTAAAACAGAAAAATTAACGAAACCCTCCGCAGGATCCATGCGAAAAACGATATTTAATTCGTGAATAGAATCGTTTACCTTTTGAAGCTTTACGAACGGATGACTAATGGAGGTCCTTTGATATGATCACCACGTGTCCCGCCTTGCGATACACGTCTCTAATTAGTCCACACGAACGCCCGATCGTCCAACGATCACCGGAGTTGGTACTAGCCAAGAACTGCCCTCGGAACTCTCTCTCTCTCTCTCTCTCTCTCTAGCCTCTCTTTGATGTAGAGCAGCTAGAGTTTTTTAAGAAAAACGTTTTTTCAATTTCTTAACCCTAAAATAATACATCTTGATGTATTTATATGGAGAGAATTCTGGGCCTATACCTAATCTGATTGGGCTTCCAAAACCCAATCTGATTATTAGTAGTATTATTTCTTATATTCGAATTATTATATAATTAATCAAGTCCTACTTAATCAATCCAATAATTCAATAATAATAATAATTCAATTAAATTCGAAATTTAATTAATGCTCCGTTTAAAACATTCTTTATGTGTAACCCTTTAGGTTATTATTACATTGGCAATAATTTTAACATCTCATAATAAAATTATAAACAATGAGCGGCATCTAGTAATACATCATTGCTACCCAAGTAATAATAATAATAATTGGTGATCCAATTAAACCTTTAATGAATAATGTTCCATGTAATATAATCCTTTTAACCTTATATTATAGATTAAACTCGAGGCATGGTTTATGTCATCCTCTTCAACATTTAATCCCGGTTTACTTGATCGATGAGTAGACTATTAAACAAATCACAATTTGAGCATGGCCATGCATTTCATAGTCTCACTCAATCAAGAGGCCAATAATATCACTCCTAAAATAGGAGGGTTAAATCCTATATCTATCATTCATATTTCTCATATGATTCATAATATACCCAATGTCCACCTTTATCATTACCCGGTCAAAGGTAACTTTGAGTAGAATCAAAGTATATTAATTCTCATATAGAAATATAATGATTTCAAGTCTAAGGATCATTACACCATTATCATTGTGAGAATTGCTTATGACACTTGATAACATTTACCATGAAGAATTCACACGGTGGGTCTATCCAGTGCCATGTTCTGTTAACATGCACTTATGTCTTTGACTTTAGTATCACCATACTTATAACCAATGAGATGTGGTCATCAGTCAACAAACATACTAGTCTTAATGCATTATTATTGTCCTCAAATAATAATACTCGACTAGGGATCTTTTAGGATTATAAACACTACTCATATAATCTCATTTCTAAGTCACATACTTAGAGATATAGAATTCATGCTTATATTCCAAGGACATTTATTATTCTAATATTTATATCGAAGTTAATAAAGACATAATAAATAATTGAAAGAAAATCCATAGAACATATTTATTAATAATCAAAATGTCTTCCCTAAGAACATTATAGTATTGTCTCTAGGGCACAAGCACTAACAATCTCCCACTTGCACTAGAGCCAATCACCCATGTATCTAATACCCATGGAACTAGTGTGACCTTCGTGCTTCTGCTGCGACAAAGCCTTAGTCAGTGGGTCTGCAACGTTATCATTAGTATGCACTTTACATATATGTATATCTCCCCTCCTTGTAATCTCTCGAAGTAGATGATATCGTCTAAGTATATGCTTTGCTCGGGAATGGGACCTTGGTTCCTTAGCCTGTGCAATAGCTCCATTGTTATCACAATAAAGATCAACTGGATCTGCGATCGATGGAACTACTCCAAGTCCCTCAATAAATTTCCGAAGCCAAACAGCCTCTTTGGCCGCTTCACTGGCAGCAATATACTCAGCTTCCATTGTAGAATCAGCTACTGTCTCTTGCTTTGAACTCTTCCAGCTTACAACACCTCCATTTAGACAAAATACAAACCCAGATTGAGACACAGTATCGTCTCTGTCTGTTTGGAAACTAGCATCAGTGTAACCTCTTACAACTAGCTTCTCATCTCCTCCATATACCAAGAATGAATCTTTAGTTCTCTTGAGGTACTTAAGAATATTCTTGACTGCCGTCCAGTGACCTTCACCTGGATTAGACTGGTATCTGCTCGTCATGCTCAAAGCATACGAAACATCAGGTCGAGTACATATCATTGCATACATTATTGAACCAATTGCAGAAGCATATGGTACCTTTTTCATACGGTCCTTATCATCTAATGATTTAGGACAGTTTTATTTTGAGATCACTATCCCATGAGACACAGGGACAAATCCCCTCTTTGCCTCTTGCATCCTAAAACGATGCAATACTTTGTCAATGTATGTACTCTGACTTAAGCCGATTAATCTTCTAGATCTATCTCTATAGATCTTGATCCCTAATATATAGGTAGCATCTCCTAAGTCTTTCATTGAGAAACTTTTTCCCAACCAAGTCTTAACAGCCTGAAGAGAAGGTATGTCATTCCCTATTAGTAATATATCATCAACATATAATACTAGGAATGCCACTTTTCTCCCACTAACCTTCTTGTAAACACAAGGCTCATCTTCATTTTGAATAAAGCCAAACTCTTTGACTGTTATATCAAAACGAATGTTCCAACTCCTTGAGGCCTGCTTCAATCCATAAATAGATCGTAGTAGCTTACAGACCATTCTAGCAAATCTCGGATCGACAAAACCTTCTGGTTGTATCATATACACATCCTCTTCTAAGCTCCCATTTAAGAAAGCGGTTTTGACATCCATTTGCCAGATTTCATAGTCATAGTAAGCTGCTATCGCAAGCAAAATCCTGATGGACTTGACCATAGCTACTGGTGAGAAAGTTTCATCATAGTCAATACCATGAATTTGTTTGAAACCTTTCGCCACTAGTCTTGCTTTGTAGGTCGTTACATTACCATCCATGTCTGTTTTCTTCTTGAAAACCCATTTGCACCCAATAGGTTTTATCCCTTCAGGTGGTTCAACCAAAGTCCATACTTTGTTTTCATACATGGAATCCATCTCAGATTTTATAGCTTCCAGCCATCTCTCAGAATCTGGACTATTCATAGCATCCTGATAGGTAAGAGGCTCATCTTCATCCATAAGCATTACATCACCAGTCTGAGTTAAGAGAAATCCATAATATCTCTCAGGCTCGTGGCGAATCCTACCAGATCTACGAACAACCTGTGTTTCTTGAGCAGTAACATTTTCATGTACTTCGTGCTCATGTTCCAACTCTGGTTCAATGTCATTCTGTGGTTCTCGAACTTCATCGAGATCTATTATACTGCCACTGTTTTTCTTAGAGAACAGTTCTCTTTCAAGAAATACAGCAGTTCGAGCAACAAACACTTTGCTCTCGGTACGATTATAGAAATAATACCCTTTAGTTTCTTTTGGGTATCCCACAAAATTACATTTGTCTGATTTCGGTCCTAGCTTGTCAGTGACTAAACGTTTCACAAACGCTTCACATCCCCATACTTTCAAAAAGGACATGCTATGACGTTTCTCAGTCCATATCTCATATGGTGTAGTTTGAACCGATTTAGTAGGAACTCGGTTAAGTGTGTGTGCAGCCGTTTCTAGAGCATAACCCCAATAACTAATTGGAAGATCCGCTAGACTCATCATCGATCGCACCATGTCCAACAAGGTACGATTTCTCCTTTCAGACACACCATTCCACTGTGGTGTTCCAGGAGGTGTGAGCTGTGATACAATACCACACTCCTTTAAGTAATTCTTAAATTCTAAGCTTAAGTACTCACCTCCACGATCAGATCGTAGAGTTTTAATACTTCCGCCTATTTGCTTTTCCACTTCTGCCTTGTACTCTTTGAATTTTTCAAATGATTCGGATTTGTTCTTCAAAATATACACATATCCGTATCTACTAAAATCATCAGTAAAGGTTATGAAGTAATAAAAGACACCTCTTGCCATCGTACACATTGGACCACATACATCACTATGTATGAGTTCTAATCGTTCGGTGGCCCTCTCACCAGTTTCGGTAAAAGGAGCTTTAGTCATTTTTCCAATGAGACAAGGTTCGCATTCTTCGTATGATTCAAAATCAAACTTATCCAAGTATCCATCCTTATGTAACTTGGAAATGCGTTTCTCATTTATATGGCCTAAACGACAATGCCAAAGGTATGTTTGATTTGAGTCATTAGCCTTAATACGTTTATTATTTACATTATAGACAGGAATATCAAGATCAAGAACATATAAACCATTAAATAAACGTACAACCCCATAGGTAACATTATTCAAACCAAAGGAACAACTATTGTTCTGAATTGTAAAGGAAAAACCTTTCTTGTCCAAACAAGAAACATAAATAATGTTTCTGCAAATCGCAGGCACGTAAAAACAGTTCTCAAGTTCTAAAATAAGCCCAGTGGGCAACGATAAATTATAAGTCCCTACAGCCAAAGCAGCAACCTTTGCTCCATTGCCAACGCGTAGGTCGACTTCTCCTTTCGCTAAAGTCCTACTCCTTCGTAGTTCCTGCACATTTATACAAATGTGAGAACCACATCCAGTATCTAATACCCATGATGTAGAAGTAGACAAATTGACTTCTATAACATACATACCTGAATCAGAAATCTTCACAGACTTCATTCCCTTCAGGTTCAAATCTTCCAAATAAGCTTGACAATTACGCTTCCAATGACCCGGCTTCTTGCAAAAGTGACATACATCACCCTTTGCAGCACCTTTTGCAACACCTCCAGTAGGCTTCAAAGCCTTTTTGAAAGCAGGCTTCGGATTAGCAGATTTAGATCCAATCTTCTTCTTGCCTTTCCATTTCCCCTTTCCTTTGGCATTCCCTTTATTCACCATCATTATGGGAGCAGGGTTAGCCTTTGACATATTGGTCTCAGCAGTCCTCAATAATGCCAATAGTTCGGTAGGTGTTTTGTCTATCTCACTCATAATATAGTTTATTACAAATTGAGTGTAGTTGTTGTTCAAAGACTGCAAGATCAAATCTGCTTGGTGTTCCGGTAAAACCGGGTAACCCAAATTCTCAAGGGTTTCCAAATACCCTATCATCTTTAGAACATGCGGTCCAACCGGGTCACGATCTCCCTGTTTGCATGCATACAATGCTTGCTTACATCAAACCTCTCTTGACGAGCTTGACCCTTAAACATCCTTTTGAGGTGCTCTATCATGTCATAAGCGTCCATACGCTCATGTTGTTTCTGAAGCTCAGGACTCATAGTCGCTAGCATCAAACAACAGACATCCGTAGAATCATCAAGATGCTTCTGATAAGCATTTTGTTAAGCCTCGGTTGCTTTAGCAGCAAGAGGTCCAGGGTGAGGAATATCAAGGACATAAAGCTTTCGCTCCTGCCTGAGGACAATCCTCAAATTCCTTTGCCAATCAAGGAAGTTGGTTCCTGTCAGCTTTTCCTTCTCAAGGACTGATCGCACAGAGAAATTGTTTGAGTTTGCCATTTAGATATCTACAATGTTAAAATGCATAAAATAAGTTAGTTGCAGATTAAATTATGTTCAAGTGATTATCCATATATATTCACAATATATATCTCCCACTATTTTTATCAAATCAATAGCCCTAACTATTAATTCGGAAGGCATTACTCTAAATCCTTCTAGTGAGCCAAGATCCATATTTCGTCACGCTTAAGGTCAGCTTTGGCTTTTCTCCCAAAACATGATTTATTTAGGTAGACAACTCTTGTCAATTATATCATATATAACTCTTGGAAAGTTTGGTAGAACAACATTTGTCCATATTTATCCAATAAATCATACCAAACTCCATGCCTCTAAGTTCACAATCCTATTGTGGTAACTTAGTTAAGTCTAACCCAATGGTCTAACAGTTAAGTATCACATTTACTTCATCGCGCCATACCACGATAGATTGGAGTGCTTCGCTTTGGCGAACCCACTCTTTCTCGATCTAGGTCTTGACGAGTGTTGCCCATTGGAAGGCATCTAAGTGACTTAATATTTTAAATTTAGGGATTTTATTATTAAAACGACCATGATTCCATCATCAAGAAATTCCCAATTTTTCCTTGAACTAAGTACTTCAATTCAAAATTCATCAATGGTTTGATTTCCAGTCCAACGGAGGAGTCACAGTGGTCTCACTTAAAACCCGCCTTTCTTACAAGCGCTGCTTGTATTTTTTGTCAAAATCGCCCCATATCAAAAAATCGAAAATTCATACTTATTTCCGTGTTTCATAAACACAGGAATCTCATGTTCATTTTGTTCAATTTTAAAATCTTGAATCGTTACAGATTTTATCTTGTTTAGCAGGCATGGCATGGGTGATGTATCTAATACATACATGTTTAATCTAATTAAAACATGCATCATTATCACTACGCATACATATCATCATCACATGCATCATATATGTAAAGTGCGTAAAGTAAACGTGCTTGGTTATGGCCCAATTCTATGCGATTTTTCCAAGCTAAGGAAAAACCAAGGTCAATCTATGGTGGTATCAAATACAACATAATAAATTACACATGTCTTCGTGCTTCCTTGTAATGTCTCCTTTGATCGCCTCCTTGGCATGCCTCCATGTCTTCATATCATCAATTACATAATATGAAAAGCTAATATAATAAACTTATAAGAGAAACTCGAGTTACATTCGAGATTTAATCATTACAAGAATGAACGACATGCAAGTCGTATTTAAAACCAAAACCATAATCAAAAACCACTAACCTATGGGTCTTAGGGCCATAACCATACACCATGCTCAATTAACAGTTAAGAACATCTCATATTGCATCAACATATCACACCATATCATATTTTTCATGATCCAATCACAAAATCAAATAAAGTGTAAATCAGAAAATTAAAATCAGAATTATGAAAATAATGAATCGCTGTTTACAGACAGTAAATGACGTCAAACGCCTTACAGATGAACGAATGACAAAGTCAGTATTGTTCAGATGCCCGTTTCCCTTTCCGGAAAGGTATTTTCGGCGAAATTCTGAAACAGTATGCAACTTTCACCAAATCTGCGCAACCAATCAGAAATCGTATCGAATACGATTCTCATAAAAAGAACAAAACTATATCATGTATATATCAGTATACATACAGATTATATGATCATCATATGATCAGCTCAATCATCATTATTATACAATTTATGTATATACATCAATACAATATTCATGTTTTCATAAAAACAACGCATCAATCATGATAGTCACAAACATGATTTTATCATCAAAACAGTAAACATATAAACGAATTAAACATTTTTCGCAAGTAGCTCTGATGCCATTGAAGGGTTTCGTGCATGAAAACGCAACGGAAAAACGCGTAAAACAGAAAAATTAACGAAACCCTCCGCAGGATCCATGCGAAAAACGATATTTAATTCGTGAATAGAATCGTTTACCTTTTGAAGCTTTACGAACGGATGACTAATGGAGGTCCTTTGATATGATCACCACGTGTCCCGCCTTGCGATACACGTCTCTAATTAGTCCACACGAACGCCCGATCGTCCAACGATCACCGGAGTTGGTACTAGCCAAGAACTGCCCTTGGAACTCTCTCTCTCTCTCTCTCTCTCTAGCCTCTCTTTGATGTAGAGCAGCTAGGGTTTTTTAAGAAAAATGTTTTTTCAATTTCTTAACCCTAAAATAATACATCTTAATGTATTTATATGGAGAGAATTCTGGGCCTATACCTAATCTGATTGGGCTTCCAAAACCCAATCTGATTATTAGTAGTATTATTTATTATATTCGAATTATTATATAATTAATCAAGTCCTACTTAATTAATCCAATAATTCAATAATAATAATAATTCAATTAAATTCGAAATTTAATTAATGCTTCGTTTAAAATATTCTTTATGTGTAACCCTTTAGGTTATTATTACATTGGCAATAATTTTAACATCTCATAATAAAATTATAAACAATGAGCGGCATCTAGTAATACATCATTGCTACCCAAGTAATAATAATAATAATTGGTGATCCAATTAAACCTTTAATGAATAATGTTCCATGTAATATAATCCTTTTAACCTTATATTATAGATTAAACTCGAGGCATGGTTTATGTCATCCTCTTCAACATTTAATCCCGGTTTACTTGATCGATGAGTAGACTATGCATTTCATAGTCTCACTCAATCAAGAGGCCAATAATATCACTCCTAAAATAGGAGGGTTAAATCCTATATCTATCATTCATATTTCTCATATGATTCATAATATACCCAATGTCCACCTTTATCATTACCCGATCAAAGGTAACTTTGAGTAGAATCAAAGTATATTAATTCTCATATAGAAATATAATGATTTCAAGTCTAAGGATCATTACACCATTATCATTGTGAGAATTGCTTATGACACTTGATAACATTTACCATGAAGAATTCACACGGTGGGTCTATCCAGTGCCATGTTCTGTTAACATGCACTTATGTCTTTGACTTTAGTATCACCATACTTATAACCAATGAGATGTGGTCATCAGTCAACAAACATACTAGTCTTAATGCATTATTATTGTCCTCAAATAATAATACTCGACTAGGGATCTTTTAGGATTATAAACACTACTCATATAATCTCATTTCTAAGTCACATACTTAGAGATATAGAATTCATGCTTATATTCCAAGGACATTTATTATTCTAATATTTATATCGAAGTTAATAAAGACATAATAAATAATTGAAAGAAAATCCATCGAACATATTTATTAATAATCAAAATGTCTTCCCTAAGAACATTATAGTATTGTCTCTAGGGCACAAGCACTACCATAGACTTCTTTTGACTGAGATGTCTTCTCTTCAAATTTTCTCCTTATGTCATGTACTTCAGAAATATGAGTAGCAAATTGAGATGTGGATGATGGCTCAGTTACATTTCCTACATTATTCTCCCATTTTTATTATCATCAACTTGCAGAGTTTGATATGCTGGCCCAGTAGAGAGCAATTGCTGAAGTAGTTGTAATAACCCTAAATTTTGTAATATTTTGAAACTTTGATGAATAGTGAATTTTGCTGTCTAAGAAAATTTTCCGACCACCTTATATACGAGACAAGAAATGGATCTTTCAAAGTTATATCAGTGATGTGTAAAAGGAATGAGTGAATGTAAACGCGATCAGAATCCGAAGATTCCGACTTTAATTTTATTCCACTATTCATCGGACAATCGAGGATTTATTAATTGATCAAATATTAAACCAAGGCAATAAAGGATCAAGAGGATATCCACTAACATTAGTGCAACAAAACGTTTTCGAAATCACTCGAACTTATAGCGAGATTAAGCGACAAAGCGAAAACATAACGAATTATGGATTAAAAACTAACGAAAGGAGAAGTACCATGCAAGATCATCAAGTGCAACATATGAGAGTATCCATGTGAAACCAAACAAGAAAGAGAAGTGTTTTAGTGATGATAAATTGATGAATCACCACCTTGTCACCATTGTAGGTGATGAATCACCACCTTGTCACCATTTTGTGCAAGTAACCATCACAAGCTTGACAAGTGTTTTTGGTGATTAATTAGCATTTTTACCACAAGATATTTTGTGTGTTAATTAGATTTTATTAAGACAAAAGAATAGAAAACAAGCAAGTAACCAAGCAAGTTCCTCCCCACCCATTTCATTAAATATTCGGCCCAAATAGTGCCTCCAAAGATTAGAAATTTTTCTCCAAGCTAGCCTCCATAAAAAATTGCAAGGTTGGATTCAAAAGTTCCTAAATTTCCTAATTAAGGCAACCTCTAAATCCTGGATTCATCCATGGATTATATCTTGTCCAAAACTTGGACTAAAGATGAGCATGAATAGTGTTTTGAATAGTAACTTTTGGTGTTCTTGATTTTGTTCTTGAAGTTTAAGCAAACTAAGGTTGTATAAAGCTCAAGCAAGGATAGTTAAGCTATTATTAGTGTATACCAAGCATCGAGGAAGGTATCAACATCTCAAACCATTAGTTATACTTTGATTAGTTTGGTATTAGTTTGTGTTAGTTGAATGAAAGATTGAATCTTTGGTTTTAGTGGATGTTTTGATGGATGATCTTGTAGATGTTGGTTTTGACTTATTGATTAAAGATCATGAGTTAGTTTAGGTGATGTATATGAATTATTGATGATTGGGTTGTGTTGAATGATTGCTTGGAGTAGTATAAATTTGGGAAACGTTAGATATACGCCGTTGTAATGTCAAAATTTACTTAACCATGTTTGGACAGTAGCCTCGGGTTCCAAAATTACTTGACAAAGATATCAACTTCCCATGTTAGTATAGATCTTGTCTTGTGGTTTGTTTTTGCGAAAGAATCGCATCGATCCGATTTACGGTTTAGGAGAAACACCCGTTTTAGTAAAAGTAGTTTCGGGAAAACAAGTTGTCCATTATGTGAACTTTGAACCTATGGTCAAGCCCCTTAAAAATGGATATAGACCATGAAACTACGGTGAAAAATATTATGGAGAGTTAGAAAGGTAACCAAGAAGGTTTCGTGTTAAAAAGATAATTTTTCGATTTTATAAAAATGCGAGAACCAAAGTTGCGCAAGTGAAAAACCCTTAAGGGGATAGTTAAAACCATGGACTTAGAAACGTTAAAGTACTTTGGTTTCGTGAGTGGATTATCAACCAAACTTTTGACTTAAGTGTTTAACGACTATCATGGGGTTATAATTAACCAAGAAAGAGTCATTTGATTTTCGTTAAGAGTTACGTTGATGCTTAGGTTTTACAGCACATTAAATGGTTCTAGGGGACTGATCGGAATTTGTGTATCTTATTATAGATCGTTGAGCATACTCACGAGCCCCCATTACCACTACTTCAGGAGTTTCAAGCAAGTTTCCAAACCCTACATCTTATATAGATTCTGTGGTATTTAAACTATTGTGATTGTGATATAAACTGTTTAAATGTTTTACGAACTGATTTATATGCTGATTTAAATCTTTCATAATAGTTTGTGGTTTATATGCTATGAGTATATTAGATATAAACCAAGGTGTACAAAGGCTCTAAGCGTAGAGTACTTGAATAGTATTTTCAAATTTAGACCGGGAGTTAGAATATTATTTTGTTTTGAATTACTGTCATAAAAAGCTGGAGGTTCCAGGGACAATTATATTTCAATTTTTGATTTAAATAGTCCAAAAATAATATCTTGGATATTTAAGGTGAGTTATATTTAAATTATATTATTAAAAATATTATTTGAATATTTATTTGATTAAGTGAATATTATTTTGAATATTCATTTAAAAGGGGATTTAATTGAATAATGATTCAATATTTATTACTTGAATATTTATTAATTATTTCAAATATGATTTAAAAATCATAGAACCTTATTCAAATATTATTTAAGGTTCCAATAGTTATTTAAAATATTTTCTGACCTTCAGAAAATTTATTTGAATATAGTAGGGGTTCTCAAATATTTTATTTTGAATTTAATAAATTCTTTCGAAAGCGACTAAATGTCCTTTGACTTATTAAAAATTGGGAATCAAATCCAGGAAGTGAACATATGATTTCACTTGCCTCTTTCATCGAAAGCAATTATGTTTTGGGTTTCTATCTTATCAGAACTAAAGATATTGTACAACGAACTCCTAGGTCGTGATTTCAAAGAACTATACTTGATAATCGAGGTCAGTTGACAACGGTCAACCCACATTGTGACTTACTTCCAAACATTTCTAAGAAGTAAGAATATTGTTTATAATAACCTATCAACAAGCATGTGCTTGGGGAACTTGGAGTAACATCCTTTGCAGTTATTGATAGGATTCTTCGGGGAACTGAAAACGAATAGTGTAAGTGGTCGAGTAACGCACGGTCCATCTAATTATGGACTTGATGTCGCCATGTGTACGTAAGCGGCTGGATTGACACCGGTCCAGTGGTAAAGGAATCAGCTAGTGGAAGTAGCCCAACAAAGCGCGGTCCAGCTAGCTATGGCCTTGATGTCGCCATTAATGCATAAGCGGTTGGGTTGACACCGGTCTAGAGGAATTAAAAGCCCATATGCGGCTTAGGGTAATGACCTTCGGGATTATCCATCTACTAGTAGAGAAGTTAAGCGGTTATACGACTGATCATCGTATACCAAAATGCGTGTCCCTGTATAGCTTCCCCTTTCCAGTTGGAATTCAGTAGTGCTTTGTAACTTGGTCAGATACCAGTTACGGAAAATTGTTAATAATATTTTTAAAAGTATTATACCTCATACAGTACTTGAACTGTATGGAAATGTTTTGACGAAAAGATTACTTTTAAAACATCATTCTGTATACGAATGAGATTTCAAATCTTTCAAATGATATAAAAAGCTTATAGAGTTTATTTAAACTGCTTTATATTATTGTTGGGCTATAGTGCTCACTCTTATTTCTTTTATATATATATCACAACACAATAGCTAGGATAGATGGCCGGGACTTCCCTCACCGCTCGGAAGCACGTCGGGGACGCACAAACATTCCGTAGGGTTGTTGTTGCAGTACCACAGGGAGGAAGGCTGAGTTGGTTCGGAGTGCAGCTCTTGCTGCTCTGATTTATTTATAAGTATGACTTATGTATATTAATGAACAAGAACAAATGCTTGCGCCGCCTTTGTGGTTTTAAGTAGAAATCATATTGGTAGCAGGTTTCTAGTGCAATTAATTTTGGGTTGTAATAACTTTACATTATGGATCATATGACTGCTATTTATGTAACTTCATTTCTGAGACTATAACTAGTGTGAGTATATATACTATGGGGTCATGGTGTGTGTTGATTTATTATTATGATTCAAGTATCAAGTGTTTAAGTTGGAAAAAGAGAGCGTGACAACCTAGATCTCCGACCCCGGATCTGGGGGTGTTACAGTAGTTGTGTTTCTGTTGCTTGGCCTTGAATGACATTTTGGATTCCAAAGTGGATATCCTGGATTTGAGATCATCAATCTCATTCTCAATAATGAGTTCCTTCTTCAGCTTGGAGTACATATCTGTCATTTTCTCAAAGACTAGATTCCTGTGAGATTCTCTTGCAGATTGAATTTCAAATCTTCTGTCGCCCATAGAAGTATGAAGACCCATCAACTGAATTTTGTTGATTTTGAGTGTGTCCTATAGAATTCAGCAATCTCACAAGATCTTCAACTCTAAATGCTTCCATAGCGTTGTTGTACTTCTAAGCAATCTGCCTTTGGACATCTACAGTAAAATAGCTTTCTGAATTAATGAATCCAAATCGGATAGAGATGCCTCTTCATTAGCTTCAAGATGCTATGTGTTTACTAGTCACAAAGTATAGATAAATTCTCCACTTTCATGTACCTTTTTCTGTTTGAATTCTGATTTTAGTTATTTTCCTGCAAAACAAAATAAAACATTTTATTAATTAATAAGTTACGAAAACAGACATAAAAAATAGGTATTAAAAGTATGAAATAATAAGGACTTATCATGTATGTGGGATAGTTCAGGTGCATGAACATGTGCCTTGTTCATCTTTAGTGCTTTCGACTAGACCAAACATCTCAATAAGATAAACAAATCAAGGTCAAGTAAACAAAAGATTAAGTTGGTTTTAGAACCATAGTCATATAATATAGTTTTTATATCAATCTTAGGTGTAATTATTAGGTTAATAAAACATAAAAATTGAAATCGGTATTTACACTAACCGTTAACATTGTTGATAAGACTAGATAGGTATAGGGTCTCACAAATGTAGTTTCTATGGCAACGAACTATACTGTAAGTCATAGAGGAATTTTTGTAAACATCTAATAACACGCCTATAGTATTGTAACATATTGTATTACTTACTTGACCCTTTAACTAGGGGATCCCTTTGTTTCCAAATGTTCTATACTTGCACTTGGTTCAATTGTAATCACTCTACTATAACCATTAAAACCTAAAATATGACTTGAAAGAAGATCACAAGATCATGCCTCAAGATATTTGAAGACAAACTTGAAGAATAAAAGTGTTGTAGAAATGGAGATTGAAATTTGGCTAAGTCATGATTAGAGAAGACCAAAATGAACTAATTCGAGAAGTCACCAGTTCGAAAAATGCTGCATTGAAGATTCGAGAAGTCAAGTATAATGATTCGAGAAGTAATAATATAACTGATTCGATATGTCTCAGTTAGTGGAGTCAAAATACACTAATTCGAGACGTCTTGAATTAGAAATCCATTTTTATACTGATTCGAAATGTCAAGGATTAGAAAAGTCATTATAACTAATTCGAGATGTCAAGGATTAGGTAAGTCAATATAGTGATTTGAGAAGTGTTAAGTATGTTGATTCGACAAGTGAAGATAGTCAACTCAAGAAGTCAGTTTATACTGGTTCGAGAAGTCAAGATATCGAATCAAGTATTCCAGAGATATCAAATGGGGGATTTAGAAAAATATCTAATCAACAACAGACAAAGTTTTGGTGACAGAGAATCAAATCTAACCAAGGCTTATGCAATGGTCTCAATCGTTGCAGTATGCACATGAGAATTCTACAAAGAAGCTTAGAGAGATAGTCAAAGTGAACAACTAAAGATATGGATATGGCAGTATAGAAAACAAGAGAAGATCACAAGATGCCAACTTTCACCAAAATAATTTAAACAGAGTTTAACAATCTTTTTGTCTATTACCAGTTTTGTAAAAGTGAGTTGTGTGCAGTTTATAAGTACACAACTTTTTTATCTTTTGATGTAAGTTTTTCATTGTAGTATTTAGACTTATCTCTATGAGAAAACGAAGATGATAATTCATCTTTCGAATTCACATTTTGTAGCATCTTTAATCTAATACAATATTGGATTTAAAGTAAATTTGTGTGTTGCTTTTATTCCGCAATATTTCGATTACAACATACATCTTTAAGCTACAAGTAATCAAGATTCAAAACAAAGATAATCAAAGAAACTCCAAATAATATATTCACCCCCTCTATATTATCTTTAAGTGAAACTCATACTCAACAAGTGGTATCAGAGCATGCTGTTGATCAAAACAGATAAAGATCCAACATGAGTTCACAAAAGACTACATGTACAGTGAAGGTTCCAAAGTTCAGCAAAGAGAATTACAATCTATGGAAAATAAAGATGTTGCTGTTCTTGAAGGCTGCAAACCTCTTGTATCCTAAGATTCTAAAAAATGGTCATTTCATTCCACAACAAGAAGTTCAAGGAACCACTGTTGGTACCACTATCATACCTAAATATTATGTTGCTAAAGACATCTCTAAGTGGACTGACAGTGAAAAGGAAAAGGTAGCACTAGACAGCCATCTTATGCTTATTAGCATTGATTCAATGGAATTGTCTATGTTTGGCAATATTGATTCTTGCACATCTGCAAAAGAGATGTGGGATTATATTGAGATTCTGTGTGAAGGAACAAAGGAAGTTAAAGAAAACAGAAAGCAAATACTGGTCACACAGTATGAAGCTTTTATGGCTCAACCCAAAGAAAACATTACTGAGAGATTTCATAGACTTGTCACTGAGCTACAAATGAATGGCAAGGTCTATAGCACAAAAGAATTGAACAACAAGTTTCTGATGGCTACACCTAACCACCTTGATCAAAAGGTTATCTCTTTGAGAGACAAAGATCTGAACAAAGTCACATATGATGTGCTTTATGGTGTATTGAGAACACATGAACTTGAGATGATGCAGAAGAGGGCTATTCAAGCTAATCAGGGCAAATTGGTTACTGCTTCTTGTGCCCTGATTGTGAATGAATCTCTAAAAGAGCTTGAAGCTTCAACAAGTCATCTAAGGATTGAAGAGATTATTGAAGATGAACCTGAAATTGAAGAACCTGTGAAGATAGAGGATCTGAATGAATAAGATTTCTATACCTCAGAGGAGTTGGATGCTATGGACAACAAGTCATTTGCATTCATAGCTAGAAAGTTTCCTCACATCAGATTCAAGAGGAAACAACCATTTAAAACCAAACCATTCAACAACAACTCCTTCAACAAAGGTAAAGCTCCCATGAAGCCATACAAAAGCAATTTTAAAACTGGCTCTGTGGATAGATCCTCAATCAGGTGTTTTCAGTGCAATGACTTGGGGCACTTTGCAAAGAAATCAAATAAGGCATTCATGTTAGTGTTAGTGCCCTAGAGACAATACAATTGTACTTCTGGGAAACACTATTTTGTTATTTAATAATGATTATGTTCTATTGATTATTCGACAACAATTATTATGTCTTTATTTACTGCGATATTAATGTTAGAGTAATAAATGTCCTTGGAATATCGAACACGTATTCTATATCTTTAAGTATGTGACTTAAAAATGAGATTATATGAATAGTGTTTATATTCCTAAAATATCCCTAATTAAGCATTATGAATTGGGACAATTATGATGCATAAAGATTAGTATGATCGTTGACTAAATGACCACATCTCATTGGTCATAGGTATAGTGATACTAAAGTCAAGAACATAGGTGCATGTAATATTCTACATGGCACCGGATTGACCCACAGTGAGATTCTACATGGTAATAAAGTCATTAGAATAGCTCACAGTGATAATGTTGTAATGATCCTTAGACTTGAGATCATTATATTTCTATACGAGGATTAATATACTTTGATTACATTAAAAGTTACCTTTGACCGGGTGATGATAAAAGGGGACATCGGGTATATTATGAGTCGTATGAGAAATATGAATGATAGATATAGGATTTAACCCTCCTATTATTAGGAGAGATATTATTGGCCTCTTGATTGAGTGAGACTATGAAAATGCATGGCCATGCTTAAATATTGATTTGTTTTAATAGTCTACTCATTGATCAAGGAAACCTGGATTAAACGTTGAAGAGGATGACTAATAACATGCCTCGAGTTTAATCTATAATATTTGGTTAAAGGGATTATATTACACGGAAACATTAGTCACGAAAGGTTTAATTGGATCACCAATTATTATTATTACTTGGGTAGCAATGATGTATTACTAGATGCCGCTCATTGTTTATAATTTTATTACGAGATATTAAAATTATTGCCAACGTAATAATAACCTAAAGGGTTACACATAAAGAACGTTTTAGACGGAGCATTAATTAAATTTCGAATTTAATTGAATTATTATTATTATTGAATTATTGGATTAATTAAGTAGGACTTGATTAATTATATAATAATTCGAATATAATAAATAATACTACTAATAATCAGATTGGGTTTTGGAAGCCCAATCAGATTAGGTATAGGCCCAAAATTCTCTCCATATAAATACATTATGATGTATTGTTTTAGGTTAAGTGACAAAATTTGTTTTCACAAAAATAAACCCTAGCAGCTCTGCATATTAGAGAGGCTAGAGACAGAGAGAGAAAGTTTCGAGGGCGTTTTTTTTTGGCTAGTACCAACTCCGTGATCGTTGGACGATCGAGCGTTCGTGTGGACTACTTTGGCGACGCAGATCTCGAACAAGGGCTGCGTGGTGGTTACAACAAGGACCTCCATCTTTCTGAATATTATAAGCTCAATTAAGGTATGATTTCGTTTCTCCATAATCAGCCATGTCTTGTACACGGATCCTAGGGTTAGGGTTTCAGATGTTTATTGTTTTTACGACTGTTTTCGCTGCGTTTGATGCCCCGAAACCCAACAATTCATAGCTGAGGAAAAGTGTTAGGATGATACTGATAGTGATGAAGAGGATTCAGAATTCTGCAACTATGGTTTGATGGCTAAGTCAGAGGATAATGAGGACTCTTTGAACAACTCTCAGGTACCATCCTTAACTACTATTGACATGTATGTTTTTGAATATAAATAAACTGTTGAAAAGCTAAGTGTTGAGATGTTTAACATTCATACTAGTATGACTGCTGCTAATGAAGAGATTGATAAACCGTGTACTAAAAATGAAGTGTTAACAAAAAGAAATGAAGAACTTAAGTTGATTGCTGTGCATGTAGAAAATCTCAAACAAGAGGCTGAGTACTTGAAAAACAAGGTTGAATGTGCTAATCAGATAGAGAAGGCTCTTAGAGATGAATTAGCTGAAAATGAACTTAAGATAAGAGCATTTAGAAATTCATCAAATCTGTTGCAAATCTATCATGATAAGCATCAAGAGAATAACAAGGCAGCTATTGGTTTTGATTATGACACACTGAAGAAAAAGAAGGGAAAAACATCTGTTGATGACACCAAAGTTGTTCATAAGAATGTGCCTCACATTGTGAAAAATGCTAAGGCACCTATTTTTAAAGAAACTTCATTTAGTGTTGATGAAGAATCCTTGATCATCAAGCAAATACTAAATGAAGAGGATGAGGCACAAGCTAATGAACAACCTACACCTTCTAAGAGTGAGAGTGTCAAAGTTGAAACCAAGAAGCCTGTTCAAATCAAACAAACACCTGTCAACACTGTTCCTGAAAAGTCTGAGAAAATTGAATCTGTTAAGTCTACACTAAAGAAGAAACAAAATAGAAATGGCAAACTAAGGATTAACAAAAATAACAATTATGCTTATGTGCCAAATGCCCCTAGGAAGTTTTGTCAAAACTGTTCTAGCTCAAATCACTTAACTCATGCTTGTAAGAAACGAATTGGTAGTGTGCCTAAACAATTCTATGACTGCTCTGTGCCTTGAAGACATAGAGACTCACTATTCTGTGATAAGCTTGATTGTATGCCATGCAATATAAATGTCATGACTAGTTGCTTTAATTTGAGAAGAGAATTTATGAATGCATGCATAAGTCACAATGAATGCACACACACCACAAGCCCAAAGTCTTCAAGCCCTTCTAGATCTAGAAAGGCACTTCAGTCACCTAGGTCTAAGAGGTCAAACTCTGAGACCTCTAGCATTGACATGAAGACTAGCTCTCAAATTTTTTTATAAGCATGTTGGATTTGATAAAAATGTTTCTAAATCAAATGGACCCAAACTTGTTTGGGTACCAAAGAAGAAGTAATGCATTTGTGACTGTAGAAAAAAATAAAGGAAAAGAAAGTCACGTGTGTGTTAAACAGTGGATGCTCAAACCATATGACTGGTGATATGGCCCTGCTATCACAGTATGAGGAAAAAACTGGGCCTATGGTTACTTTTGGAGATGACAACATTGGTAACACATTGGGATATGAACTGTCATCATTGAAGATGTAGCACTGGTTAGTGGGCTCAAGCACAATCTGTTAGGCATTGGTCAGTTTAATGATAGAGGATTCAAGGTTGGATTTGACAAAGATAAGTGCTTGATCACACACAAAAAGACTTGTGATCTTGCTCTAACTGGAGTAAGGAAAGGAAGCCTGTTTGTAGCTAACTTGGATTCTGCAAACAAGGGAAAAATTTATTGCTTCTACTAAAAAACATCAAGTGAAGACAGTTGATTGTGGCACAAGAAGCTGTCTCATTTTAATTTCAAGGAAATTAATTCTTTGGTCAAAAGAGAGTTAGTCAGAGGCATGCCTACACTTGAATTCTTACAAGAAAGAGTGTGTGAAGCTTGTCAAAAAGGAAAGATGAAGAAATCAAGACATAAGTCAAAAACTGTAACATCAATAACTAAGCCCTTACAGCTGATTCACATGGACTTGTTTGGGCCTGTTAATGTTCTGTCACTTTTAAAGAAGAAGTATGCACTGGTGATGGTTGATGATTTCTCAAGATACGCTTGGGTTGAATTTCTGGCATCTAAGGATGAGGCTCCAAAAATGATTATTGAGCACATTAAGAAAGTTGATAAGGATGCAAAATCCAGAAATGCAAGTGTAGTTGCACTAAGGAGTGACAATGGAACAGAGTTCAGGAATGCCAGGCTTGAGGCATTTTGCAAAGAGATTGGTATTTCTCATCAATTCTAATCTCCAATAACTCCCCAACAAAATGGAGTTGTTGAGAGAAAGAATAGAACTCTAATTGAAGCTGCAAGAACAATGCTTCTGAATGCAAAGATGCCTACCTGTTTTTGGGCTGAAACTGTTAGCACTGCATGCTATATTCAAAACAGAATACTCATCAATAAAGACATTGACAAGACATCATACAATGTTATGTCTGGAAAGAAGCTTACACTTAAGCATGTACATGCTTTTGGAAGCAAATGCTTTGTGTTAAAAGATAATTTAGAATATGTTGGAAAATTTGATGCAAAAGCATTTGAAGGCATCTTTAATCTTGGCTACCCTATGTCTGCATACAAAGTCTATGTTATTTTCCAAAATAAAGTGATGGAGAGCATAAATGTTACTTTTGATGACAACAAATTTCCTGGCAAAAGCAACTGAACAAGACAAAAATCCTCTACAATTTGAGAAAATGCAAGAATTTGAAGAAGCTGAATTGAAGTTGAGATTGGAGTTCAACAAACTCAAGTGAATGTGATTGAAGATAGAGAAATTATGCCAAACTACAGTGCAGAGTCAATCATTCAAGAATCACCTGTGAATGAGAGCAACTTCACGGGGGATCATTTCAAGATGAATCAAATATGAATGATGAGGATGTCTCCACTCTAAGAAATGAGACTGAGCCAACTACAATATGGAATAGAGATCACACTGCTGAACAAATAATTGGTGATCCAAATGCAGGTGTGAGAACTAGAAGAGTAACTCAAAATGAATGTATGTATGGTTGCTTTCTATCCAAAGTTGAGCCAAAGAAGATAGAAGAGGCACTGATAGATCCTGATTGGATAATTGCTATGCAAGAGGAGCTTAATCAATTTGAAAGAAACAAAGTTTGGAAATTGGTTCCTGCACCAAAAGATAGATCAATCATTGGTGTCAAATGGGTTTTCAGGAACAAACTGGATTAAGAAGGTGTGGTTACTAGAAACAAAGCAAGGTTGGTTGCAAAAGGCTACTCTCAAGAAGAAGGCATTGATTATGATGAAACTTTTGCACCTGTTGCAAGGTTGGAAGCCATCAGAATATTCTTGGCATTTGCTGCACATTCAAATTTTAAAGTTTATCAAATAGATGTCAAGTGTGCATTCCTGAATGGAGAGTTAGAAGAAGAATTTTATGTACAACAACTACCTGGCTTTGAGGATCCACATTTTCCTGACTTTGTATACAAACTGGTATAAGCATTGTATGGGCTAAAGAAGAAAATATGAGATGAGTATGATGGGAGAATTGACCTTCTTTCTAGGATTGTAAATTAGTCAAAGAGTGGATGGAATTTTCATCAGTCAAACTAAATACATCAAGGACTTATTGAAGAAGTTTGACCTTGAAGAATGCTCTCCTGCAAAAACTCCAATGGATACAGCAACAAAGCTTGATGAAGATAAGAAAGGAAAGAAGGTGGATATTTCAGTCTATAGAGGCATGATTGGCTCTCTACTCTATCTCACTGCCAGTAGACCAGACATCATGTTTGCAACATGTCTATGTGCAAGGGTTTCAGTCCGATCCAAAGGAGTCTCATATGATTGCTATCAAGAGGATTTTCAGATATTTGAAGGGCACTCCAAACCTAGGATTATGGTATCCCAAGGACACACATGGTTATGAATACATAGCTGCTGGAAGTTGCTGCAACAGAAAAATCAGAAAAGGAGAGTACTGAAGTAAAGAAGACTTTTGATCCCAAAGACTACATAACATAGAGGCTGCCAGAATCTTTATTTCAAAAGTTTATTCAAGAGGATACTATCCCTTACAAAGGAGTTCTCTCTGTGACTAAGACTCAGGAGATCACAAACCTAGAAGCATTTTATGATGGAGCCCTGATTGATTATCTGGAAACTCTAAGGGTAAAAGAGAACTACAACTACTTCAAGTACATTAAATCTCTATAGAGTGCAATCCTAAATATCACAGTAATGAGCAAGCAAATCTTTCAAGAAAACCCTTATGATGTGATCAACACAAAAGAAAAGCAAATCATTCTTCAAACTCCACACTACTTGTTTCACATACACATTGAAGCTCTACAAAGTCTAACTTCAAAAGAAATGGAAGTCATCCAAGAGAAGATTGAGAGAGTTGGTCCATTTGACAAAAAAAATGCTCTATGAGGCTATTGCGAAACAAAAGAAGGAATCTCTGCCTAAAGTAATCTCTAATCCACTATGCATTCTATATCAAACAAGAACATGGATTGCTGGTTTTAGAGTCCTTGGAAATCAAAAGGATGAAAAGAGATCTTTGATTAGCTACCTGGCTGAGAGTATTGGAAAAAGGTCAAATCTCTTAAAAGAAGAAGATGTTCTTTCTACTCTGAAATCCTTCATAACAGGCCTGGTTGATCTTCCACCAATTACTTCACATAAAGATGACAAAAATGATAGGAGTTATAAGGATGGGCATGTCAAGAGGAGTGATAAGGGTGGAAGTTCCTCTAGGAGTGATAATGACGGGAGAAGAGATAGAAAGGAAGGTGATGACAAAAGAAATGGTGATAGTGGAAGAGAAAGATCAAGTTAAACAAGGCAATATAAAAGAAGGAGTGATCAATAGCAAACCAAGGACATTATTAATGACACTCTTACCAAAACACAAAACTGAATGTCTAGGGTGGATGTCATTGATACTGATCCTCAAAAGTTAATTTCAATGGTTTCCGAAACTGTCGAGTCACCTCCAACTCCAAGAAAGAGAAGTCCAACAGAAGTGAGGAAGAAGAAGTCTCATTTTAGATACTTTGTGAAGGCTATAACTGGTGGTGTTATAAGAAGAAAGATAAGAAAAAAGATAAAGGTTGATTTAAAGCTCTCTAAGAATAGAATTGAGAACACTGTTACTTCAATGAAGATCAAATTTGTTACAACTTACAGAAGAGGCCTGAGAACGAGTGCTACAGGCTATTTTGGAGAAAAGCCACAAGATGTCTTACCACTAGATTCATACAATAAAAAATCAGACATGAGAAGAATTGAAGCTAGTAGGATTTTGGGAGTGGAGATTGAGAATAATGAGCTTGAAGCAAAATTCATGGATGGGACATCTAAAAAGATTATTCTTTCCAATAATAAAGGAGCAAACATCTATGAGTTAATTAGAGTTAACAGTCTCCGAGATGACTCTGATTCAATACACAAGCTTTGGAAAGTTAGTCTAGCTGAAGTGATAAGGGCAAATGAGAAAAAGAAGATGGAGAAAGCTAAGAAGAGATTAAGAGATTGGGAGAGGAGAGAAAAAGAACTGGAAGAACTTGAGAGACAGTCAAAGAGTATAGAGCACAAATCAAAACTCAAATCTATGGTGATCCTCCAATGCTTGATCTGAAGGATAGAACTGGTAAGACTACAAAGGTCATGATTCACTTTCAAAGTTGGAGACAAAACTCACTCTCTAACTACAAAATCAATCAATGAAGCTCTGGGAATCAATTTGGATCAAGGAGAAGAATTTCAAGCTCTTCTTAATGATGAAAACCTAACCAACACTAGTACAAAAATGATCTTTTACGTCGCCTATTATACGTCGGTTCTATCCAAAGGCGACGTATAAAATACTTATATACGTCGGTTCCGCCTAAAGGCGACGTATATAAGTGTTTTATACGTCGGTTGAGGAAAATGCGACGTATATAATTCTACTATATACGTCGGTTGAGTAAAAGACGACGTATATAATGACATTATACGTCGGTTGAGGAAAAGGCGACGTATATAATGCTACTATATACGTCGGTTGAGGAAAAGGCGATGTATATAATGATATTATATACGTCGGTTGAGAAAAAAGGCGACGTATATAGATTTTTTTTACATCAGCAATCTTAAACTCCGACGTATAAAATTGTCTCTTTTTATTGTGTAAAATATTTGAACCCAAACGTACTTCACTCTTTTATTTGCCCAATGCTCTCAGTCTCGGTCTCTCTCTCTCGACTCTGTTCTTCTCTCCCTCTAAATTCTCTCTTTCTCTTCGTTTTTCCTTCAAATTGGATTGTGTTAATTCCTCCTTTTGATAACCAAATTGAACATCTCTTAATCCCCTGCAGAATCGTATTATTTTTGTAGGGATTTGAGAGTATCGAAAATTAGGGTTTTAATTGGGGATTTTCTTGTTGGGGTTCGATTCTTACGGTTTTGTTGGTTTAATGGATACAATTAGCTTAATTTGATGTTGAGTTATGTTTTCGTAGCCAAATCGATATTAAAACTTTTTGATTGTTGCAGAATTACAAATGCTGTTGATATTTGTGAGAAAGGGGATGCTTTTATTAAAGAGTAAGTATTAGCTCTTACATAGGTGTTATTTTATTCTTGGTATTTGTGAGAAAGGGGTTGCCTTTATTAAAGAGTAAGTGTTAGCTCCTATATGTGTGTTATTTTGTTCTTGGTAATGGGTAATTTGTTTATAAGATGTATTGTGTTGTAGGCATACTGGGAACATGTATAAGAATGTGAAGAAGAAGATTGAGAAGGGTATTGCATTTCCGACTTGTTTGTCTGTGAATAATACTGTCTGTCATTTCTCACCGCTGGCTAGTGATGAGACTGTGTTGGAAGAGGGTGATGTTTTGAAAATGTGAGTTTTCCTAAATCCTTGTCTTGACTGTTAACCCGCACCTTCAATGTTCTGTTTGTTTGAACTTTGAACAAGTTATGGAATTTAAGTTAAAATGTTGTCAGTGATATGGGATGCCATGTTGATGGATTCATTGCTGCAGTAGCACACACTCATGTTCTTCAGGATGGGAAAGTGACAGGTAAAGCAGCTGATGTTATTGCTGCCGCAAACACTGCTGCTGAAGTTGCTTTGAGGCTTGTCAGGCCTGGGAAGAAGGTAATAATGGAAAATTGTACGACTCTTTTTGACTCTTTTAATGATTCTTCCAAGTAGTTTGCACTCTGCATAGCAAATGAAATTTATTTTGTCGACTGCTTCACAGGCATTACATGTGTAACATGTGAATTGATTTGTACTCGTTATCATTATTTTTATTATATAGGAATATAAGATACCTGTGTAGTCCATACCTGGCCTTGATTAGAGTCCAATGTGATTTATAAATTAGAAGTCGGTGCAAACTTCTTTATGATATTTGTAGGAAGCCAATGTGCATATTATTATCAACTATGCGTGTTTATTCTTAGTTTAATAAGGCTCCTTTAAATGATGATTAACTCACATAAGCTATAGACTATTGTCTATGTGAAGCTTTGTGTCATAGTTACTCTGATAGGGGACTTCAACATCGCTTCGGGAACTATAATAATAAACTAATAGTGGTCAAAACTCTTCTACATTAAAGGTTCGGAATCAATTTAAATTGGTTTCAAACAATATTTGTTGGAATTGTTGGGCCCGGTGTTGGGCTTCTATAACTGACTATGTTACTCAAATAAATTGTCCTTGTCCTACATCACATCTCCTTTTATCTGGATTTGTATTAGGCCCTCCTCTTAGTTATCAGTAATGAGAAATGAATGTTTTATATTACCAGGCCATATTGAAACATGTATCATTTTCTGTGATATTTTTTTTAATATCAATGCTTAGTTAAGTACTGCTTCGAAAACAGTTTTCACTTTCTTTTCAGTTTCATAATAATTCTTCTAGAATATCAGCATGACTCTACATGAAGAAGATACTAACAAGTAACAGGCTATGGAATTTCATTTCCCGTGAAGCCATATAACTAGATAAGTCGTAGTTACACTAGTAGATGTCATGCTTTAAAGATTGGGAAAATTATTGTTTGCATGCATCTTTCCTTTAAGTCACTTCAAGTCATCATCCCAGTAAAATCATAGGTGATATTTAGGTGATATTTAGGGAGCTTTAATCACTGTTGTCAGATATGGAGTAGTTACAACATCCTATGTCTCTGGTATGGTTTATAAAATATCTGGGTGCAGACACATTTTCATTTTTTTCCGATTGTTGATGGTTATGTTCTTAAAGAGCAACTCTGGGCATCAAATTTTAGAATTTTGGCTGCTTGCTTCATTTTGAGTTCCTTAACATACTTGATAATTTGCTTATGCTACTTTTCAAGGAGTTCAATGAATCCAGTATTATAGTAAATGGTTCCCTTAATTTTTATTTACCAGTTACTTTTTGCTAATACTTTACCTCTGGCAGAACAAGGACGTTTCGGAAGCCGTTCAGAAGGTTGCTGCTACCTACGACTGTAAAATTGTTGAAGGAGTTCTAAGTCATCAGCTCAAACAATTTGTGATTGATGGAAACAAAGTTGTCCTGAGTGTCTCAAACCCTGATACAAGAGTTGATGATGCGGAGTTTGAGGAAAACGAAGTTTATGCAATTGATATAGTCACCAGCACAGGAGACTGAAACTACATTCCTTGATCCTGTTGTTGTCAAGAAGCTCAAGAAAGTGCTTGGCGGGACTGGTTAATAATTTAGTTGTTTCAATTAGATCGGGAATTTGTAAACATTTTGGTTATTGTAGTTTTTTTTTCCCCAAAGGTTATTGTAGTTTTTGGTTGTACAAAATTTTGTTAATGTATGTTTTTTTGATTATTGCACAGGTTTCTAGGTATGATTAGATTACAGAGGAACAAAATATTTTTTTTAAAATTTTTTGGACAATATACGTCGGTTGTTTAGAAGAACCGACGTAAAAAGATAACAATATACGTCGCCTTTTTGTTTTATACGTCGGTTACTCAGACTTTTATACGTCGGTTATTTTGGTCTTTTACGTCGGCTTAATAACCGACGTATATTCTACCTATTACGTCGCCTTTTTAACCGACGTAAAAGACTGTGACTTTATACGTCCCCTCTCTATACGTCGCCATTTAACCGACGTATAAGGTCGATTTAACCGACGTAAAAGACCCATTTTCTACTAGTGCAAGTTTTTCTTAAAAATTGGATATTCTGGTCCTCGTTTGGAAGAGAGCTCAAACAAGTGGTTTCCAACTGGGGAAATGGACACCAAGTACCTCAGAAAGGAGTGAAACATGTTGATTGATGCTATGGTAAGGATATTATCTGCAAAGACTACTTTTGACATTCCCTCCTACATCAAGAAAATTACTTATTCCTTAACTCATGGATACAAAGTGGATATTGGGAAGCTACTCATTACTCAATAAAAATCAGCCTTAGGAAATCAAGATCAAGGAAACAGATAATCCTCTATCCTAAATTCTTAATTATGTGTATAGATCATGTTGCGTACTAAAGCCTCTCTTACAGAGGAGTGTCTAGTGTTAAAGAAAAATACATACACTATACTGACTACACAGAATCTAAACAGTTTTATTCCACTATGTTTCACACAACATATGGTTGATCAGGTGACCAACCCTGATTATCCATTACCCATTGGGTATGAGACATTTAATTCTGAGAGTGAAGCTGAATTAGACCTAAATTTGGCTAACCAACATTCTAATCCATACACTGCCCCTAGGTTCTCTAGACTACCTAAAGCTCAAAGAATTTCCATCACTGAGTCCAGAAATCGCCCATTAGAAACTGGTGAAGGTGTTGGCTTTGAGGGAGAAACTGCATCTGTTGTAGCAAATAAGGAGGTCTTTGAGAATGAACCCATAGTAACCTCTTCTGAACCTAAAAAGAAGAAAGTGAAGAGGGAAAATGTTATTGTCAGCCACCCTATAGTCTCAAAAGACTGTAGAGATTGAAAGAGAGTTAAACACATCCCTAGATGCCTCTTCTCAACAAGAGACATCTATTGAAACTGGCATGTCTCCCAAGGCAACTTGTACTGAGTCTGCACAACCTCATGTAGTCACTCATGAGGTGCCTCCACTTGCAGAAACTCACAGTTAGAGAGAGCACAGAGAGGAATCTTCTTTTAACTTTGATGATTCTCATATCACCTCTGAGGAGCAGCCATATATCACTTCTATACTTTTACCTTCTTCCTTCCCAACCACATCATTTGTTTCTTCTCCACAACCTAGAGAAGGAGAGAGTACAAACCCTTCATGTTTTGATCATCCATCTCCTATCATGGATGAGCCCCCATCAAGTGGTCTACAAGAACCCATTGATTAAAGTTCAATGGAAATCACCCCTCCAAACACTGAGAAAGAGCATGCTGACACTTTGTCAGAAATTGAAACAACCAGCAATATGCTTGATCTCCAAAAAGCAACTTACCATGAGGAAGTTGCTGTCACAGCCTCAGATTCTGTTAATGACACCCCAAAAGTTGTTGTCACCACAACTCTTGACAGTAATATTTTGGAAGATGAAGTCACTGTCACTCCATCTCTTGACAGAACCATCTCAAAGGTTACTGTCACCATTGTGACTCCAGAAGATACTGTCACACATAAAGTTACTGACACCTCTATAGTTCCTCCCACATAATCTACAATTCAAGATCCAATACCAGAGGAGGTTCTGATTGAAGATGTCTCTTCAGAAGATGATCTTCCACTTTCTGCTCTTATAAAGGCATAATCTAAACCTTTTACTTTTGTGCATCATAGCGCTGCTCACACACTTGCACCTAGGATGAGTGAGGGAGAGAAAAAAGAAAAGAGAGATAAAAGAAAAGAGAGGTGTGCAAAAACATGAGAGGCAGCCAAATGTGCTAGAAAAAGGAGAGAAACTTGAGCATGTCCAGAGTGAAATTGAGGGAGCCCACACTACACAGACACTAGGCCTTGAGAGATCAATTACAAGGAATGTTAAGATTGTTCGAAAAAACATGGAGAGTATTAGAACCCCACTAGCCTCCTTGCCCAATTTTCTCCTTTTCCCGTTTTTGGAAAAAGGAAGAGAAGTAGTTGTCCTTCTATCTCTTATAGGTCTGACATTGCCAAACTAGAAGCTAAGGTGGATGCATTTTCTCAGTCACTCCACACTAGAATGGATTCTTTTGAATCTCCAGTGGCTGAAGGATTTGCAAGACTGACTCAAGCTGTAGCCACTCTATCTGAAAATCTACAAGCTGTCAACTCAACTAAGGGGGAGAAAAGAAAAGAAAGACCAGAACAGCTAGTTAAAGATACAGTTGAGGGGGAGAAATTAATTGATGGGGAGTTACAAGGAGATCATGAGCATGTTGAGGGGAAGTTACAAGTTGAACTTAACACAGTTAAAAGCTATGCTGACAAACTTAACACAGTTGAAAGCTATGCTGACAAACTCAAAACAAGTAAAGATAGAGAGAAGTTAGTAGAGCATGAGCTGGATGGAGAAACTATTCTAGTTTCTGAGGAAGTATTCAAGGAGATGAGAAAAGTGAATCCTGTTGAAGGAAAGAAGCCCATAGCAAAAAAAAAAGACTAGTAGAACAATTCTTCCTGGCATCTCAATCAGAGAACCAGTTGCTGCTGCCACATCTGAAGGACTTCAAGGAATTGTTCAAAGAATTGAATTGAAAAATGCTAAGGTAAAAGGCAAAGAGAAGATACATGAACAGACTAATGAGGAATCCATGAAATGGATAGATTGAGAAGGATACAGTTCTGGAGAAGCAGACACAATCATGCTTTCTCACCTTGAAAGAACCTTGTACAACAAGGACAATGAATATACAAAACTGATGCAAAGATTGAAAATTCAAGCTAAAGGGAAATTCAAAATATTCTGTAACTTAATCAGATATGAAATCAGTGACACCAGAGTGAAGGTGAATGGTGAGAGAAGATGGGTTGTGAGCATCAATGTTGAAGGCAACCTAAATTACTTTGTCACTATGGACCAAATTCAGAATCTCTCAGCTCCAGTGATAAATGTTTTAGGAACAAAAGTCAAATCAAGTATCTTTGTCTTCAACGAAAGGCTGAATCAAGTATACCTAAGTCTGGAAATGAGCAAGCTGGATGCATGAATTTGTTGAATCTATCAAGAGTGGAGGATAGAAGAATCAAGTTAGTTCTTAACCAAATTCTATAGTCCAAAATCAACAAGGACAAAGTTGAAGATGTGTATGCAATCTACACTCATCTAGCAAAGAAATGTATGAAAGAAGAAATCAAAAAGATGATTGTAGATGAAAATAGAAGAAGATGGGACAAAGAAGGAAGTTACATGTACATTGAAGAACTTGATGAAAATCAAACTCCTGATGGCCCTGAACCAACAGTCAACCAATCATCAAAAAGAAGAAAAGATGACAAGGATGATGGTACTCGTGGAATAGGCGAAGCTAGTAAATCTGCTGGAACTAGTCAACCTTCTAACAAGACTACAGCTGAAGAATCTGGTCAAACTAGTAAAATTCAAGAAACTGGTAAATCTTCAAGCAAAGGAAAGGAGAGTGAAACTCCAAACCTAGGAGAAGTCTGGGAAACTGAAACCCTTGAGAAACTTGAGGAAAATATCCTAAGGACTGCTGTGGACAGTGCAAATCTTGAATAAGATATTGTCATAAAAGATACTGTCATGAAAGATGTTGTCAAGGAAGGAGCCTCAGTAGAAGATGTTGTCATGACAGACTCAAAAGATGCTGTCATGACAGACCCAACAAAAGATACTGTTATAAAACCAACTGTCTCAAAGGATACTGTCAAAGAACTTCCAGTCCTAAACAAGAAATTGAAGAGGAGAACTCGTGCAAATGTTTGGCTAAACAAAGTTAATTCAGAAGAAGCTAAACCTAAGCCTAAAGCTGTGACCAAAGCTCCAAGAAAAATACCCAGAGCTGTTGGTCCTGCCCTGAAAAAGCTTTATAGAATTATTCCTCTACCTCAAGACTTGGAAGCTAATCAAACTCAGATGCCTAAGAAAAAGATTGATCCAACCATAGAAAAGCTACCTCTGTGGGAACCAGTATGTTCAACTGAACCTAGTAGCCTCTCACTCATGTGCAACAAAGCTCAACACATCATAAGTGTACTTGTACACCTTGATGAAAATCAGGAAGGAACATCTAATGAGCTAACATATGACAATCAGCCAAAGATGTCAATCTTTAAAGATCTCAGAATGGACATTGGAAGGAATGACATGTTAAGGGTGTAATTCTTCATTCTCAAAAGAATGACGTTCTTACTTGAAAGTTATGACAATGTTCCTAGTGCTGTGATGAGTCATCTACATGAATATCTAGCTGAGAGAGAAACTGAGTTCTATGACAAATATGGATATGATTGGATGGGATATCGAGACATTTTTCTAATTGAATCTGAAGGAGAAGAAGAAGCCGAAACAGATAATTAAAATCAATCTCCTCCAAGTTCTGAAACTCAAGAGAATAGGACTGATGTCAGGATTATGTCTGCTAAAGAAATTGAAGCTGAAATCATCAAAACTTACAGACAACGAAATTGTGTTGTAAGTCAGAATCCTGATCATCAATCTTGTATTTTGGAAAATCCCTACAGAATCAAAGAAGGATCTGAGGAAATTCATCTAGACAGTTTTCACAAACTCAAGACTGAAGCTTAGAAGAATTTGTTCTACAAATTTGTTGGATCTAGACACAACTTAGAAGCTCTATGTGAGATTGAATTGGAAACAATTCTGAAACAAAGAGAGGGTGAAGACCCAGAGCTTGACAAGAAAAGAAGAAACTCCTTAAGAGCCTTTCCTGGAAATAGATTTAGAATTGAGAGGGACATACATGAGTTAAGATCAATCACGAAGATTGGAACTTTTTGGTTAATTCCTGAAGATACAAAGTTTTGAACCTCTAGAAAGATTCAAAAGATATTGAGGAGATTGAAGAATTTGCCAGGGATGAAAATGAGAAAGCTGTAGTTGGACAGTTAAGAGCTTTTCTGCAAATTGCATTGGAAAGAGAAGATGAAGCAATGTAGAAAAGGAAGCAAAGAAAAGCTAAGTGATTCTATCAAACTCATCTTGCCAAATGCATTAGAATCATTAGTTTACTGAAGCTGAAAATGCTTGTGCATGTAATTCTCAATACTTATCAAAAGCATTTACAGAAATCATATTGTTCAGAACTAAAGTTGTCTTTATTGTTCTGATTTTTATTACTCCCTCTGTCCCACTCATTTCTATACAGTCTTTTTCTCACTACTTGGTACGCATTTTAAGGTGTATATAAAGTATAGTTCTATAACTTATTTTTAAATTATTCTTTTTTTATATTAAAATTTAAACGTCAAATTTTAATTCAGAAGAAAAATGCGTGCCGAACCCCCGTCCCCCAATTTATACAATTCAGTAGGACGAATGGAGTAGTTAAGTTGTCAGTTTCAAATTCAAATTTGTTGTTATTGTCCATAAAAACAAATTGGGGGAGATTGTTAGGATTTATGGGTAATTGCATGTAGACAACTTAACTATGTAATTAGTCTTTGTTTAGACTAAGGGAAACATACTGTCACAGCGAGAGTATGTTCTATGTAATGTTAAAATTGTACTGTTATGCATACATGTAATAAATAATGTAATATGGAAAAAGTTCACTATATTCAAGTCCCAGAGAATATTCTACATATGACAAGTACAAGGAATAAACATGCTGTCAAGTATCACGGTCGACAACAACATTACAAGGACATCAGACATACAGTCAAGACAACACTCTTCTTGATAGAAACTTTTAGTCTTGACAGTAACTTTGGCGAAAGCCTGAAGACAACAACTTTGTACCTTATTGTAAGCACAATCTGCAAGGTCATGACAGTAGATTTCCTGTGAGACCTCATTCCTAGGATAATTTTACTGTCAACATTATAACATACCATGATAGCAGAACTTGGCGAGCATGGTATAATGTCTCACGGGAGGATCTTTTGATTAATCTTCAAAGTCAAAAGTGTGACAAACGTTTCAGTAGCAGGTATTCCAGAATTCACATGACTCTACTATAATCCGGAAAGACTACGACAGGAGCTTGAGAGAGAACATGACAAAGCTTACCAATTCAAGGGTATGCAAGGTGTACATGAACTGAGATTGAGTATGCTACAAATGGGATGTATCTATATTTCTTTATGTTTTATGATTAGTCTACCTAGGAGACATTTTAGGAAAGGTGACATATGAGCAAATTGTGAGGTTCTGTCACCTGAATATATAAATAGCTTCACATCTCACATGTAACTAGGAACACAATCTATGAGACTTAGAAAGCTACTCCAAAAACTCAGTTGTAATCTCTCTCGAGATAGAAGCTCGAAACATTATTTTCCAGGTTATAGCAAAACCCTTCGCAAGATAAATAAACCATTTATTTTGTGAATATCTGTCATGTTTCGATTTCGTTGTTTGCTGTGTTCTAACTGATAAGAATAAATCTCTTTCTTTGTTGTTCGGAAAAGATTTAAATTATTAGTATTGCATTCAACCCCCCTTCTGCAATAGTCTCAGGGACTAAGAGCAACTCCAAGGGTAATGAGCAATTACCTATATTGTGTCCACCTGGACTAATTTAGGGGTTTGGGTTCAAAATTCTTGCTCCAACCATCATGTCCTTTACCAATAATTTTTAGGTGAGGGAAACTCATACCCTATATTTGGGGAAACAATTTTGCTCCCCTATAATTGCCACATCATCTTCCACTACCTTCATCCTCCATATTTACTAATTAAATATTCAATATTACTCTCATCATCCTCCATATTTACTAATTAAATATTACTTTTGAAATATAGGGAATCAATATAGGGAATATCGTTGGAGTGAAATAGCTTTTTGGTTCTCTATATTTTAGGTAACCATTTATTTATAATATTTTAGGGGTTGAAAATAGGTAACCTCCTTGGAGTTGCTCTAACAAGGTTCCCCTTGGTGTTAATTCGCGATTGGAGATTTATCGGGGTGCCTTGTATCGAAAGTTTTCTTGATGGATGTTCAAGTGGTGTGTTCTGCGAGTTGAATGACGATGGTGCAATTGGTGGACAAATTAAATATAATTACAATCTTTAATTTAATAAATCAAAAGCAAAATCCTACAAATTTTTCCTTTAAAAAATCATTGAAAATTATTAAATGTTTTGACATGATTCTACAGTAGAATCAAAATTATCCAAAATAGTTATACTATAGAACCAAATTTAAAATCAAACTTTTTGCTCAAATTTTAAGTGATATTTTTTCATAATATATATATATATATCGTAGTATTCTATATGTGAGAATCAGAATTTATATTTTTTGAAACAATAATAACGAAATTCCATAATAGAATCAATGTGCTACCATACTCTATATATATAAGATGATTATCTCTAGAAGAATTTTTCATAACTCACAACTATAACTATTAGGAAAAAACTAATAATGTTATCAACAGGTGAATTCTAATAACGTCATCCATAGATAAATAATTTAGTAGTATATTTGATTATGTACACTTGCAATAATTCTTTTGTTGGAAAATTTTATGCATGTGTAACTTACGGTATTCTAAAACTGGAAAGCTTGAACACATGAAATGCCTACACCCTTCAATTGGAAATATATTTAATGTTGAATAATTAGCAACATGTCTAGCATAGTGTTCTACATTTGATTAATTAGCATATGCCAAACTATTTATATTTATATTATTAGACATTTTCGAGATACTAGACTTTTTGAATTGTAAATGATAAATAGTCCGAGGATAATGTGATATAAACATTTTGCACTTAAGAGATGATGATAATGTAATATAACCGACAAAAACATGATAGAGTACATATTTATATATATTCTAATGGATTTTATTCTCACATTTATATGCTTTTGCAAATAATCGGGTGTTTATTAAATATTTTTAGTGTTTAATGGCAGGAAATAAAATTCTTAAAGTTGGAAGAAGTTGATCACAAGGAGTTTTGGGTGGAAATTCAGATTTGTTGGATGGCTTGCGCAGCAATCAGTGTTTGGGCCTTAACTCGAGTTCTATACATCATAATTGAATGATCTTACCGCCCATGTGAAAGATAACAGAATTATCTACAATTTGGAGGTGGTCGAACAATCGTTTTGCAACTAGAGCAGCCCAGGAAAAGGCTTGGAAGTCAGATTACAAATTTCACAACAAAATCCAACTTATTTTAGGATATGGATTTTATTTTCTAGAAAACCATTAAAAACACTTTTATATTGGGATATATAAGATTGTTTAGAATTATTATAAAATGTTGTGTATTATTGAGAGAAGAGAGAACTTGAGCGAGGATTGAAGGGATTCACTCCAAGTTTGAGAGATTTGTCAAGTTGTATCTTTCTTAACTCTATACTCTTGTAATCATGGTTTTGGTTATTAATATATGTCTGTTTTCTTCATTCATTATGTGTACCTACTTCCATAATCCGGGAATTAGGTAGTATTGTGATTCTCCGCCTTGCTAATCTATTGTTGAGTGCTTAACACATTTGAGGGAGTCGCGAACCCTTAATTGTATCATTAGGAATTGTAATAAATCGGGAGATGAGTTATAATTTTAGTTTATGATATGACAAACGTAATTTACTTATTTAATTGGGAGATTAATAAGCGAGTTACGAAACTTAAATTCACTACAAGAAAAATTGAATCAGACAACACCGATCAGACAACGCTTGAAGAAAAAAGCGTTGGCTAGAATTTTCATACAACGGTTTCATTTCGCCCTAAAAATGAGTATTGTCTGATCAACATCACTACAACAGGTCGAAAACTATTGTCTAGTAAATTGAATCAGGCAAGTCTTTTTTGAAAGCGGTGTTGTGTAAATAAGAAGATTTGAGCTTTACAACAACTGTTTTAGAACCATTGTCTAGTTAATCGAATCAGACAAGTCTTCTTATAAGCGTTGTTGTGCAAATTAGAAGATTTTTACAATGGTTTTCAGATGTATTGTCTAAAGATGCTCGAGACAATGTTGCGAATAACCGACGTTGTTAAAATCAAACAAGTATTTTTTTCTTTGTTTTATTTAAGAGCATTTGAGACAAGCTTAGTTCTATAGTGTTGTCTGAATGTCACCTATCATACAAGTGTTTTTATTATGTTGTATGTTTATAAATTTATTTGGTTTGAGATCTTGACAGTCAACTAGTGATTTGACTAGTACTTCTAACTAGTGTTTTATCCTGGATTGATGTTTCGATTTTTTTCAAAAATATTTATCGACGATCCAACCATATGGATATCAAGATATATGTATTTTAGTGATATTACAATAATTCCAGAGAAAAAAAATTTATTTGGTCTGGGATCTACTTAGTGTTTCGTCCCGGATTGATGTTTCAATTTTTAAAAATATTTATCGATGATCCAACCATATGGATATCAAGACCAATACGCACATCTATTTTGTTTATTTGATTTTATAAAAGGACCAGACAATGGTTTTTGTTTAAGAAAGTGTTGTAAGTTGTAAGACTTAACAATGTTTTTTCCAAAAACCGTTGTATGATATACACAAGTGTTTTTGCTTTGATCCAACTGTTGTTGGATAATCTTTGTAACAATTGTTTATGTTGTTAAATCGTTGTATGATATAGACAATGTTTTGTTTTTCAAAATCCTTGTGTGAGTAAATACGTTACAATGTTTTTTTATCTAAATCCGTTGTTTATATAAAAAACGTTGATTTTTCACTAGTGATTTTCCCAGTATTTCAAACTAGTCTTTCGTCCCAGATTGATATTTCAATTCTTTTAAAAATGTTTATCGATGATCCAACCGTATGAATATCAAGATCTATGTATTTTAATGACGTTACAAAAAATTTAGAAAAAAATAAATTTATTTGGTTTGAGATCTTGACGGTCGAACTAGTGATTTGACAAGTACTTCTAACTAGTGTTTCGTCCCGAATTGATGTTTCAATTTTTTTTAAAAAAATATTTATCAACGATCCAACCATATAGATATCAAGATATAAGTATTTTAATGATATTACAATAATTTCAGAATTTTTTTTATTTGGTTTGATTTCTTAACGGTCAACTAGTGATTTGACGAGTACTTCTAACTAGTGTTTCATCCCGGATTGATGTTTCGATTTTTAAAAAAATACTTATCGACGGTCCAACCGTATGGATATCAAGATCCATTTATTTTAATGATACTACAAAAATTTCAGGATTTTTTTTATTTGGATTTAGATTTTAATAGTCAACTACTGATTTGACCAATACGCAAGTATGTTTTGTTTATTCAATTTTATAAAAGGATCAAACAATGGTTTTTATTAACAAAGTGTTGTAAGTTGTAAGACTTAACAATGTTTTTGTTCCAAAAACCGTTGTATGATATACACAAGTATTTTTGTTTTGATCCAACCGTTGTTGGATAATCTTTGTACCAATTGTTTATGTTATTAAATGGTTGTATGATATAGACAATGTTTTTAAAAAAAAATACTTGTGTGAGTAAATACGTTACAACGTTTTTTTATCTAAATCCGTTGTCTATATCAAAAACGTTGATTTTTCACTAGTGATTTCACCAGTATTTCTAACTAGTGTTTCGTTCCAAATTGATGTTTCAATTTTTTTAAAAATGTTTATCGACGATCCAACCGTATGAATATCAAGATCTATGTATTTTAATGATATTACATAAAATTTAGAAAAAAAAAATTATTTTGCTTGAGAGCTTAACGGTCAACTAGTGATTTGACTAGTACTTCTAACTAGTGTTTCTTCGCCGATTGAAAGGCATATGCAATAGCCTATTTGTAATTCGAGGATTCTACTCAACTTAAACTAGAATGTAATAAGTAAATATTAGAGTAAAGGTCACAGGAATCTCAGAGAGTTTTATCTGTCAAGAGAATGGAGAATTAAAGTCATCTACAGACTTGAAGTTATTCTACATTGAAAGAAGTTCAATTTATTGTTCAAGCCTCAGTGAAGTATTCAAGAAAGTGGATTTACTACAGTGACAGAGATTTCCAGTTGGTGACAGAAGAAGTACAGGATAAGGAGTTTAATCAGAGCTAAAGAAAAGAAGCCACAGCTTTAAATGTTTTAAAGATGAAGAATTATCATTAAAGTCAGTTATTCATGAACCAGACAGTGCATCGAATGACGACATCAATCAGTGGAATTAAATCATCTATATTCAGTGGTTTTCAGAAGATAGAGGAATGCAAGGATTTTGAGTTATCTTCTTTGATTTATTAATTTAATTTAATTAATAAATTAATTCTATCAGAATTAATTAATTTATTAAATTAATTAAGTTAGTTGTTTAAATTATTTATTAACTTAATTCTATAAAAGAATTAATTTAATCTAGAATTTAATCTAACTAATTTAATTAAAAGAAAATATCTTAAAGCTGTATGACCTAGCTCTACACTCGGTATGACCTAGTATTCTTAATACAAGGTTCTACCGAATTTTCTAAGGTCATACAGGGACAGTGCAGCAGGTCATACTGGTGCAGGTCATACCGGTTCTTTTATCTAAGGTCATACAGGGACAATACTTGAGGTCATACAAATTGCTTTTCTAAGGTTCTACCAAGAGTTGGTAGAAGTATGCTAGGTCATACCGAGCACTTTTTGCAGGTTCTATTGAAGGAGCATGGTTCTACCGAGCTCAATTTCTCAGGTCATACAAGTGTATTGATTTCTTTAATTAAGTCATTTTGATTTAATTAACAGGTCATACAAGGAAAATGAAGTTGTATATTAACCTGGAGCTTGACAGAAAGTAAACACTTCATTTTCATATCTTACAGACAGTTTCTCTCCGAAAGAAGAACAAAAGCATTTGATCTCATTTCTTCTCAAGCAATTAATTCTAGTTTGTATTGTTAAATCCAAACCACTAGAAGTTGATTACTTGTATTGCTTTGATTAACTAGAGGATTTTTATCCCTAGAATTTATCTCGAACTTTGCTTTTAGCATTCGATCTTTTTATTACAAATATTAGAAAAGTTCATGTCGAATTTATTCTAAATTTGTATTAATTAGTTTGAGATAAATACTTTGTAATCCGTACTGTATTTGCAACACCCTTCAAGTTTAATATAGTTTATATTTAACTTGAATTTTGTTTCATTTATATTCCGCATTAATTTGTTCTTAATTGTTAAATTATTCAAAGGACAAATTTCGATAAAACGGTATAGTTTGCATTCAACCCCCCTTCTACAAACTTATCAGGACCTAACAATTGGCATCAGAGCCTTTTGATTGATATACAAATCAAAGATCCAATTGTTTTGAGATTTTTTTTTTAACTCTGAAATTTTTATTATTCCTAAAAATCTCAAAAGATGTCTACTACACAGAAGGTTGGTACAGTAAAGATTCCCATGTTCAGCAGGGAGCATTATCCTATGTGGAAGAAGAAAATGCTCCTATTTCTTAAAGTTGCTAATCCTAAATACTTGGATGTGCTGAAGAGTGGTCCCAAAGTCCCTATGATTATTGAGGGAGAGCTTATAGAGAATAGCATTGTTACTAGGGCTGCTAGGATGTACCCTAAGGATTTCACTCCTGGTGAAAAAGAGGATGTTACCTTGGATGCATGTCTACAGCCGATCCTTGTTGATTTTCTTGACCCTATCATGCATAATCATGTCCTAAACTGTGATACTGCCAAACACATTTGGGAAACCATAGAGATAATCAATGAGGGGACAGAGGAAGTTAGAGAGAATAAGCTGGAAATTCTCACTTAAATATATGTTAATAATAATAATAATATCATTGATAAATAATAATATTTATCAAAGATCCAACCCTATGGATATCAAGATATATGTATTTTAATGATATTACAAAAACTTTAGGAATTTTTTTTTATTTGGTTTGAGATCTTAATTCAACTAATGATTTGACTAGTAGTTCTAACTAGTGTTCCGTCCCGAATTGATGTTTTGATTTTTTTAAAAATATTTATCGACAATCCAACCATATGGATATCATGATCTATTTATTTTAATGATATTACAAAAAATTTAGAATTTTTTAAATTTAGTTAGTTTGAGATTTTAACGGTCAATTAGTGATTTGACAAGTACTTCTAACTTGTGTTTCGTCCTAGATTGATATTTTGATTTTATAAAAAGAATTTATCGACGATCCAACTGTATGGATATCAATATCTATGTATTTTAATGATATTACAAAAAATTTAGAATTTTTTAAATTTAGTTAGTTTGAGATCTTAACGGTCAATTAGTGATTTGACTAGTACTTCTAACTAGAGTTTCGTCCAAGATTGATATTTTGATTTTATAAAAAGAATTTATCGACGATCCAAGCATATGGATATCAAGATCTATGTATTTTATTGAAATTACAAAAATTTCAGAAAAACATAAATTTATTTGGTTTTAGATTTTAACAGTCAACTACTAATTTGACAAATAGTCCTAATTAGTGTTCACTCCGTGATTGGTCTTTCGATTTTTTTACAAATATCTCACGACGTTCTAACATTATGATTGTCAAGATCTATATATTTTAGTAATATTACAAAATTTTAAGAAAAAAATTGTTAGGCTCAAGGCATGTCTGAGTACCACTATTAACAAGCCTACTCATTGTGACTATGTCACTCTACATGACCTAGTGAATTCTTTCACTGGGATATAGTATAGGTCCCTATTGTACTTGTCCTGTTTTTATGTACTTAGATTTATTCTGTATGCTCAATGTTATAATGAGCTTAGTAAGTTTCTTGCACCTAGAATGTACATAGGCCATGGAAAAATTATTCTGGAAGAAGTTCAATTTGTTCATGCAGCAGGATTGGAGTGAATAAGGCCTTGAAGAAATAAGTTGCAGAAATTTGTCTAAGTCCCTATACCGTGAAGTCAGAATGAACTATGTCGTGAAGTCCAAAATATCCATGTCGTGAAGTACTGAGATCGCATAGTCCAAAATGAACTATGTCGTGAAGTCTTCATTACTAATATCGTGAAGTGTTGAGATCGCAAAGTCAAATTGTACTATGTCGCGAAGTCCTCAAAAAGGCTATGTCGCGAAGTCATCAAAAAGGCTATGTCGCGAAGTCCTCAAAAAGGCTATGTCGCGAAGTCTTCAAGAAGGCCATATCGCAAAGTCACTTCTAAGCCTATGTCGCATACTCCTGATACACTCATATAGCAAAGTCAAGAATACACTATGTCGACATGTCTAAGAATCAGGATTATGCTGGAGTTCACGATGTCAACACTTAGCCGTTTATAACAAGACAAATCAAGGTATAGAACCAAAAATCAAAGGAGACAAATACTGAAGCATCTGTTACGGTAAGGTGGTCCAAAGAACAGATGGCAAATCTATAGCTAAACTTGGAGAGAAAGATAAGAGACAAGCAGCTACAGAAATGGGAAAGACTCCGAAAAGCAAGTGGTCCTTCCTAACACAGTGAACTTCTTATGGCAGGACAAGTTGGACTTTGAGCTAGGGGTAACTGTGTAAATAGGTGTGTGCACCAGTTTGTATAGGAATATATATATATTGTGCACACCCTACTGTTAGCTGCAAGAAAGATATACACAGAAATATTCAAGTATTCTTTTCTCTGTAAGCAAAGCAAGAAAACATTGTTCTTGTTTAGAAGCCAGAATTTCAATTATGAAATTTTGGAAGTTGTAGTATTTAATTTACTTAATACAAAGTAGATTAAAGTGATTGTGTGTCTTGCTTATTTTCATTCTGCATTTTACACATCATAATATCTTACAGCTTATTTAGTTTTCAAGAATCGAAAAATATCAAAACTATCCATTCACCCCCCCTCTGTCTAATTTCTTATTAGTAACACTACAAGAAAATGTTCAATAGACATCACACATTAGACATCAGTTACTAATACCACTGATGTTAAAAGATATAATAACATCACCCCACGTTAATCTGATGTCTTTGTTGTTTGAAGACATCGCTTATTTTAGAATCGATGTCTAAAATTCGACTAAAAAAATTCAACACGCCCACTTCAGTTTTTGTTTTCCCCTTGCTAAAATTTTCGTAATTCCCCCCTTTACACCAATTATTTCCCCCCCTTTATGCCAATTATTTTTCCCCCTCTTGCCAAATACTTTTCCCCCGACTAAAAACTAAATACTTTCCCCTCTTCACAAATGTCACCCGACTCTCTCTCTCTCTCCCTCCCTCTCTCTCTCTCTCTCTCTCTCTCTCTCTCTCTCTCTCTCTCTCTCTCTCTCTCTCTCTCTCTCTCTCTCTCTCTCTCTCTCTCTCTCTCTCTCTCTCTCTCTCTCTCTCTCTCTCTCTCTCGTCTCTCACCTCATTGAACCTCTCTCTCTCTCTCTCGTCTCCACCACCACTCACCTCCACCACCATTCACCTCCATCATGCTCTATTCACCTCCAAATTGGTAAGCCATAATTTCTCTATCTTTAATTTGGGGGTTTCTTTAAGATCTGATTCTTTCATTGTCCACACTCGACGCTATTACAACTCACGTTTGGTATGATTTGGTTTAGTTGGTTCTAATTTGAAATCTAGGGTTTCTACCCCTAATTTTTTATTATTAATTTTTTGTGTTTGATTTTGATTGTGATTATAGTTACCGTTGGTGGTGTTTGAATATATTTAGCGATGCTGATGGATCCTCCAAAATTATTCTGTTTAACGATGCTGATGTAAGATAAAAGTCTAAACTAGACTACTACTTCACCCATTGTGTGCTGGAAATTTGAAACAATGGTCGAAAACAAGCAGCACGAACAAGAAGAACACTTTGATTTTCTGGACAAATTGGGTCACAAAATTGGTATCACTAAAGCTAGGTGAGTTAAAAATGTTCTTATCCCTTTTTTTTTCTTTTAGTTAATTCTCCTAATGTGTAAAAATTATGTCTTTATATTTTCATGGGTGTTTTCACTTTTCCCTAATTTTACGGAATTGATTGCTAAAAAAGAATTATTTGAAATATATGTTGATGATCACATGAGTTACAATCTTGATTGTGTGTTGATAAGAATGGTGGTACCAAATGTGTTTCTTGGACATTCATTTTTAGAAGGGGTTCTTTGTTTATTGTACTATAGATTGAAACTGAACATATTATCGGATGTGGTAGGATGATAGTGACTCTATGAGAATCGAGAAATGTATTTATGAGAAATATGTTTGTAAACTGTATCAGAGGAGCTAAGGAGCCATGCATAATGTATGTAAATATATGCTCAAATGATTTAGAGACTTATGTTGCTCTCTTCTTTCCTCTCAGAACTTCCTGGAATTATTTTATCAGCACTGATTGTGGACCGGATTGGTCGTAAACTTAGTATGGTCTCCATGTTTGTGCTCGGTTGCGGCGTCCTTATGCCACTAGTTGTACATCAAAATGGAATTCTAACTACTGGATTATTATTTGGAGCTCGTTTGTTCATCATTGGGACTTTCACTATTGCCTACATATATGCCCCAAAGGTAAGTCTGAAAGTTCACCCATCACTAAGGTTTTCTTTCACTTATCTAGTTCTCTACATAATTTGACATATAAGACTATGTATTATTCATGTAGTACAAAAATCTAGTCTCTCTTTCAATCTAGTCTGATGCTCCATATTTAATCTCTTACTGCTCTTATTTAGATATACCCAACCTCAGTGAGAGCAACATGTGTTGGAATTGCTAGTTCTGTTGGAAGGATTGGGGGAAAGATAAGTCCGCTGGTGGCGGTCAAATTGGTAACTGATTGCCATCAAGCAGCCGCAGTTCTTCTATTCGCTGGCGTAATGCTTCTTTCGGGGCTCTCTGCTCTACTCTTACCCCTTGAAACAAAGGGTCGGAAACTGTCCGATACTGTCACTGCATCAACTCCAGCAACTTCAGCTTAAGTTCAAACTAGGACCTCATGTAAAGCACATCGTAGATTAAGAATGGTTCCTCAACATTTCGTTCAGTAGTTTCCAGTTCAGCAACATGCTTGGAAGCATATAATGCGCTTAAATTGCGATGATGATACATATGCGTTTTTCAATTAATGTTGTCCCTTGAATGATCTGGCTATCATGATTCAGGATATGTAACTATAAACTCCGGGTAAATTGTTCTTGATATGTGCTTGCTCTTCCCACTCTCTCTTACTTCAGTGTTAGGCTTCCATATTTAACTACTCTACATCTATTACTTCTGTAACAATTTGTATACAGACTTATAAATAAATGGTAATTAGTACTAATAAAACTTTGAAATAATATTTAAAAATGGCATACACTTTTCAAATAGTTAATTATAATTTTATGTGTGTATTATTGTTTTAATTACTGTGTCTTGGAGGTTTCCTTACTCTCCCTCTGCCTACAGGTTCATATTGGTTTCATCATCTTTGCTGTAGTGGCTCCTCCAATATTCTGGACTATTCGGTCTAGAGTCCGTGCTCAGCATTTGGGTTATTCAGGTATGTTAAATTTCTTCCTTATTCCGTATCTGGTAAACTCAGTGTTACTCATTTGAACTTCCTGTATTCCAGTGCATACACATTCATGCACATACCATCCATGAAAAAAAGAAATTAAATACATAATGCATCTAATTAACAAGGAAACACATAAAAATTGTTGATCCTCTCTGCCTGTTTGAATATCAACTCTGCAGTGTAGTCGAGGAATGCAACCAGATGCCGGAACTTCTCAGATAGTGAAGGTATATTTAGAGTTTGTTACGATTTGATTGATTTCCTCTACTTGCTTAATTTTTACACTGATCAACTCACCTGCATTAGTCAAAAACCCATTTTTGACATTTTTGTCCTATCAACAGGAAGCTGTAGGAGTGAAAGGACTTAAAGATGACACGACTATTGACATGGATGAGCCCATATCAGGTCTGTTGCTAGAGCAGCTGCGATTGTGATGCGAGCAGTTAGAAACACTGTTGATACAGGACGGACAGTTGTCTACACAATTCATCAACCAAGTATAGATTTTTTTGAAGCATTTGATGAGGTATATGTCTTCTCATTCTCTACTCTTCTGTATGTATAGAGTTGCTGCTAATTGTAGATATTATAACATTTGCCCTGCAGCTATTCTTGATGAAGAGAGGTGTACAAGTGATTTACGCTGGACCTCTAGGGCATTACTCCCAAATTTTAGTAGATTATTTTGAAGTGAGTATTCAATGCTTGTATAAGAAATTGGTTTAAATCAAATTTGGTTTAACAACGCTTGATAAATATGATTTATTTTGCGGATTGAATTACTAGTTTATAGGCAGTTCTGCAAATGCTTTGTAGTTATTTAGTGTGTTTTGTCGATTGAATGTTGATGGATGTGTAGTTAATTTTGCATAACGATGATGATTGAAGTGTGGTTAGTTTCGAGGGTTGATGTGTTGGTGGTTGAATGTATTTTCTAAATGGTGTAATATAAATGGTTGGATATATATTGTAAATGGTCCAGTTTTTAATTTTTTTTACGCTTGGAAAGACAACGGTTTATTTAATATAGACTCAGAAACTAATGTCTAATGGTAACAAATACATCGAAATTTTTAACAAATTCTGATGTCTAAGACCTACATATACATCAATTTTATTGTGGCAAAACTGATGTCTAACATAAAGATATACATCACATTTTTTCTGCAATATCTGATGTCTAAGAAATAAATAGAAATCACTTTTTATTTATAAAATCTGATGTCTAAATCCAAACAGACATTGGAACAAAGTGATGTCTAAGAGAAGAATATAAATCAGTTTTTTTTGTGCAAACCGATGTATATGTAAGTACAGACATAGGTTTCTGGCCGATGTCTAAGATAGACATCACCGACAAAGACATCGGTTGGCAAACAACATATACATCGGCCAGAAACTGATGTTTATTGACCCTTTTCTTGTAGTGTAACATTCATTTCTAACAAGTGGTATCAGAGCAAACTGTTGATATACAAACAGGAAAAGATCAAGAATGAGTTCACCGAAACTAAGCAGTATCAAGATTTCTCCCTTTAACAAGGAGAACTACAGTCTTTGGAAGAAGAAGATGTTGCTTTTCATCAAAGCTTCAAATCCCATGTACATAGACATTCTAAAGCATGGTCCCTTTACTCCAATGATTGAGATTGCTAAAACAACTGTTGGTACTGAGATAATACCAACAAGACATGTTCCTAAAGACCCCTCCAAATACACTGATCTTGAAAAAGAAAAAATAGCACTAGATGGACATCTCCAACTTATCATTTGTAAGTCTATGGATTTCAACATGTATGGCACGGTTGCTCACTGTAGTAGTGCTAAGAAGATGTGGGATCTTATAGAAGTGCTATGTGAAGGAATTCCTGAAGTAAGAAAGAACAAGAAGCAGATTCTGGTCTCACAGTATGAAGCTTTCATGGCTCAGCCAAAGGAGGGAATCACTGAAGTGTTTGAGAGGTTCAACAAGCTGATAAATGAGCTCAAACTCTATGACAAACACTATGAAACAGAAGAACTCAACATGAAGTTCTTACTGACTCTACCAGACCACTTAGAACCTAGAATCTCTTCCCTCAAAGAAAGATATCTAACCAAGATTGGTTTTGATGTGTTGTATGGTGTTTTAAAAACATATGAGCTAGAGTTATTTCAAAAGAGATCCATTCAAGCAAAACAAGGATTAATGGCCAATACTTCTTGTGCCCTTATTGCTGACAATCTAGGTCAAAGAATGGAATCTCTTAAAGTCAGTCAAGTCAAGATTGAAGAGCTGGAAGTTGAAGACACTGGTGATGAGACTCAAGTTGTCTATGATCTGCCTGAGGAAGATGAGTTCTACAGCATAGATGAGCTGGATAAGATGGAAAACAAATTTTTTGCCTATATGGCTAGGAGATATCCTAACATTAGATTCAAAAGAAAGCAGCCATTTAAGTCCAAGTTCAATGCTGGAAATGCTGGTGGATCAAGTGGCTCAAACTCATTCAATAAAGGAAAAGGGATTGATGGTGTTGCTAAAGGTGGATACAAGTCTGGGAGTGTGGATAAGTCCAAAATAAGGTGCTATAACTGCAATGAACTTGGGCACTTTGCCACAGAGTGCAAAAAGCCCAAACAGGTCAAGAAGGACAAAACATACTTATAGCTTGAAGCTAAGTATGAAGCTCTACTCAAGAAACAACAGGGTAAAGCTTTTATTGCTGGGATGATTCTGATAAAGAAGAAGAACATGAGTACTCAAACTATGCCTTGATGGCATTTTCTTATGATGGTGATTCCTCAAGTCAGGTACCTATTCTTACTTCTCTTGATATGACTCCCTTTCAATACAAGCAAACTGTTGAAGACATGAGTACTGAGATGTTCAACATTCACACTAGCATGTTAGTTGCCAATGAAGAATTTGACAGACTAACTGCTAGAAATCTTGAACTTACTGAAAAGAATGAGGAACTTGAATTAATTGTTGTGAGCCTTGATGGGTTGAAAAAGGAAGTGGATTATCTTAAGAATAAAGTTGCATGTGCTGAGCAGATAGAAATAGCTCTTAGGGAACAAATTGCTGAAAATGAATTAAGAATAAGAAGCTATAGAAACTCCTCTGAACTTATTCAAACCTATCACAAGGAACACACCGAAGACTGTAAGGTTTGAATTGGTTTTGATTATGAGAATGATAAGGGAAGGAAGAAGGCTAAGGGAAAAGGAAAAGAATCTTTTGTAAACAAAAATGCTCCAACTATTTTGTCTAGTGTCAAAGAGCCCATCTTCAAAAAGAGTGTTGTTAAGTTTGATGAGGATCTTCTAGTTATCAAACAACAACAACTTGAAGAAGATGAGGCTGCTAAGGACACTTCTTCCTCTCCCAAGTCTGTTGTTCAGAAATAAACCAAAGACAACCTTGTCAAGAGTCCTAAAATCAAGAAAGAAGTTGTTAAGAAGAAGAAACAAAACATAAATTGTAAGGTAGGTGTCAACAAGGGCAACAATTATGCTTATGTGCCAAATTCTCCTAGGAAACAATGTCAAAAATGCTTATCTGTGAATCATTTGACTCATAAGTGTAATAAACCTGCAAATGATGAAGTTGATAACCTTAGTAACCATTCTGTTGGCATGAACACTATGCATGATTCCTTCTGTGGCAATTCTAACTACATGACATGCTATGTGACTGTGATTGCTAACTGCTTTTCTCTTAAGCATAAACTTGACTCTGCACAATCTTGTGAATCACACACACATATGCACACTCACAGGACAGGATCCCCAATCAGGGTTGAGAGGGTAAAAACTTCATGTGAGCCTAAGAGTGTAAACTCTAAAGCCACAAACATAGTGAAGTCTCTGAAGGGTTTCGAGCACATAAATGCAACGGAAAACGTGAACATAAACCAAAATTCGAAACCCCTACACAGGATCCATGCGAAAACAAAAGATTTAATTCGGAGATTAAGAACAAATACCTTAAGAAGCTTTAACAGTTCATTAATGGAAGATTAATGGAGATCCAAAGCTTGTTCAATCACCATGTATCCCGCTCTCGCGATCTACACTCTACGTTATCCACACGAACGCTTTTCTTGAAGGATTGATGTGTACTAGCACCCAAAAACTGCTTTTTTCCCTCTCTCTTTTCTTGCTCTCATAAGCGGCTAGGGTTTTTAATATAAAAACGTTTTTCTCTATTAAAATCAGCCCTCTTTGAGAGTTTATATAGAGAGGAAAATAAGTTTTCTAATTATAATCCAATTATAATAAAATACTAATCCGAAATTAAGTCGCACTTAATTAACTAATAACTAATTTCAGAATTAGTTTAAGTAATTCCATTTTCTATTTAAATAATTAATCAAGTCATACTTAATTAATATTATAAATAGAATAAATTACTTATTTAAATTTAAATTCGTAATTTAAATTATTTCTCCTTCAAGCGTTCTTTGTGTGTGACCCTGTAGATTATTATTATATTGGTAACAATTTTAATATCTAATTAAAATTGTAAACAATGAGCGACATCTAGTAATACATCATTGTTACCCAAGTAATAATAATTAAATCGGTGATTCGATTAAGCCTTTCGTGAATAATGTTCCATGTAATATAATCCCTTTAACCTTGATATTCTAGATTAAACTCGAGGCATGTAATGTGTCATCCTCTTCATAATTTAATCTTATTTTTCTTGATCGATGAGTAGACTAATAAATCAAATCAACATTTGAGCACGGCCGTGCATTTCTTAGTCTCACTCAAACAAGAGGCCAATAATATCGCTCCTAAAATTAGGAGGGTTAAATCCCATCTAGATCATTCATATTTCTCATACGATTCATAATATACCCAATGTCCACTTTTACCATCACCCGGTCAAATGTAACTTTTAATGTAATCAAAGTATATTAGTTCTCGTATAAAAATATAATGATTTCAGGTCTAAGGATCATTACACCATTATCACAGTGAGAATTACTTATGACACTATTAACATGTATAATCTCACGGCGGGTCAATCCAGTGTCATGTACTCTTACATGCACCTATGTTTTGACTTTAGTATCACCATACCTATGACCAATGAGATGTGGTCATCAGTCAACAAACATACTAGTCTCTGTGCATTATTATTGTCCTTAAATAATAACACTCGACTAGGGATATTTAGGAATAAAGATACTATTCATACAATCTCATTTTTAAGTCACATACTTAAAGATATCGAATACGTATCATAATTCCAAGGACATTTATTATGCTAACATTTATAACGCAGTAAATAAAGACATAATAAAATAATAGTAATAATCAATAAAACATAATTTATAATAATAAAATGTTTTCTTTAAAACATTGTAAGTATTGTCTCTAGAGCACTAATACTAACAATCTTCCACTTGCACTAGAGCCAATGACTAGTATGACTTACATGCTTCTGCTGCGACAAAGCCTTAGTCAGTGGTTCTGCAATATTATCAAAAGTATGCACTTTACATATAAGTATATCTCCTTGATCATTAATCTCATTAATAAGGTGATATCTCCTTAGTAAATTCCCAAAAATATCCTCTTTGGCTACTTCACTAGTATCAATATACTAAGCCTCGATTGTAGAATCATTTACGGTTCTTGCTGTGAACTATTCTAGCTTACAACACATCTATTTAGACAAAACACAAATCCAGACTAAGACACAAAACCGTCTTGTTTGTCTAGAAACTAACATCCGTGTAACATTTTACATCCAGCTTTCCATCTCCTCCATATACCAAGAATGAGTCTTTAGTCCTCTTCAGGCACTTAAGAATATTCTTGATTCCAATCAAGTGACCATCACTTGGATTAGACTGGTACCTGCTCGTCATGCTTAAAGCATATGAGACATCATGACGAGTACATATCATCACATACATTATGAAACCAATTTCCGAAGCATATAGAACTATACTAATGTGGTCCATATCATCCAATGATTTTAGACCATTTATTTTGAGATCACTATCTCATAGACATGGGAACATTTCCCTTTTAGCCTCTTTGCATCCCTAATTGGTGCAATACATTGTCAATGTATGTACTCTGACTTAAGCCGAAAAATCTTCGTGATCTATCTCTATAGATCCTGATCCCTAAGATATAGGACACATCTCCTAAGTCTTTCATCAAGAAACTATTTCTGTACCAAGTCTTAACAGTCTATTGAGAAAGTATGTCATTCCTTATTTGTAATATATCATCTACAAATGATACTAGGAATGCCACATGGCTCCCACTAACCTTCTTGTAAACACACGGTTCATCTTCATTTTGAATAGAGCCAAACTATTTGACTATTTCATCAAAAACGTATATTCCATCTCCTCGAGGCTTACTTTAATCCATAAATGTATCGACTTATCTTATAAACTATTCTAGCAAAACTTGGATCTATAAAACCTTCAGGTTGTGTCATGTACACAACCTTTTCAACGCTCCCATTCCAGAAAGTAGTCTTGACATCCATTTGCCAAATTTCGTAGTCATAGTAAGCAAGCAAAATCCCGATGGACTTGACCATTGCCACTGGTGAGAAAGTTTCATCATAGTCAATACCATGAATTTACTTGAAACCTTTTGCCACCAGTCGTGCCTTATAGGTTTGTACATTACTATCCATGTCAGTTTTCTTCTTGAAAACGCACTTGCACCTTATAGGTTTTACCCCTTTAGGTGGATCAACCAAAGTCCATACTTGGTTTTGCATACATGGAATCCATCTTAGATTTCATGGCCTCATTCCAACTTTTAGATCTTGGAATTTTCATAGCGTCTTGGTGGGTAAGAGGCTCATTATCATTATTCACAAGAATTACATCACCATACCGAGTCAAGAGAAATTCATAATATCTCTCGGACTCTTGGTGAATCCTACCAGACCTACGAACAACCTGTGTTTCTTGAGCAGTATTATCATTAACATTTTCTTGTACATTCTGCTCTTGTTCCAACTTTGGTTCAATGTTATCTCGTGGTTCAAGATCCTCATCGAGATCTATTTTCCTCCCACTATTTCTTTTAGAAAGAAATTCTCTCTCAAGAAATACAGCAGTCCGAGCAACAAACACTTTGTTCTCTGGAGGATTAAAGAAGTAATACCCCTTTTGTTTTAATTTGGTATCCCACAAAATTACATTTATCTGATTTTGGTCCTAGCTTGTCAGAGGTTAAACGTTTCACAAACGCTTTGCATCCCCTAATTTTCATAAATGACATGCTATAACTTTTCTCAGTCCACATCTTATATGGTGTCTCCTGAACCATTTTAGTAGGAACGCGGTTTAGTGTATATGCACTTGTCTCTAGGGTGTAACCCCATAAACTTATTGGAAGATCCACTTGACTCATCATCCATCGCATTATGTCCAACATAATGTGATTTCAGCTCATAGAAACTCCTTTCATTGATTTTTTTTTTACTTTAGCTTAATATTCTTTGAACTTTTCAAACAATTTGAATTTGTTTATCAAAAGATATCTATATCCGTATCTACTGACATCATCAGTGAGCGTTATGAAGTAGTAAAATCTACTCTTGCCATCGTACGTACATGACCACATACATCACCATGTATAAGTCCTAATCATTCGATGGCCCTTTCACCATTTTCAGTAAAAGGGAATTTTGTCCTTTTTCCAAATAAACCAAGATTCACATCCTTCATATGATTCATAATCAAACTTATCCAATCATCCATCATTATGTAAATTGGAAATGCGTTTATTATAATATGGCCTTAATTAAAGTGCCAAAGGTAATGTTTGATTTGAGTCATTTTAGAACTTATAAATTGTTAACTAATTGTGCAACATCATTAACCTTTTCATTGAAATGTAATAAACAACAATTGTTATATATCCAATTAAAATGAAAAATCTTTCTTGTCCATACAAGAAACCAATATAATGTCTCTACTCTTAGAGGCACGTAGTTACAATTATCAAGTTCTAAACTTAGCCTTATAGGCAAAATTAAGTAACGAGTTACTTCAACTAGAGCAACAACTTTTGCTCCAATTCTAACCCGAAACATGAAGCTTGACCCTCACCGGTCTTCTTCTTAGATCTTCCAAATAAGCATGACAGTTTAACTTCCAGTCTTTCGGTTTTCCACAGAAGCGACAATCGTCTTCTTTAATTAGCAACACCTCCTTTAGGCGACAAAACCTCTTTGGGATTGGACTTTAATATGGCTATAGAATTAGATCAAATCTTCTTCTTTCCATTCCATTTTCCTTTCCCATTCACATTCCTACATTCACCATCATTATGGGAGTAGTCCATGCATTTATCATGTTGCTTACAGCAGTTCTCAACGTGCTTCACAACTTAGTAGGTGCTATGTCTATCTCATTTATTTCGTTGTTCACTAACTAATTGAGAATAGTTATTGTTTAAAGATTTGTATGATCAAATCATTCCGAGTCTCGAGACCAATCAAGGTACTCATTATACCCTATCATCTTTAGAAAATCTGGTCCAACCGAATCTCACGTTCCCTACTTGTAGGTGTATGATGTCTTGCTATTGTCAAATCCCTTTTGACGAGCCTTTTCCTCAAACATCTTTTAAGGTGCTCAAATATCTCATAAGCATCCATATGCTCATATTGTTTCTTAAGCTCAACACTCATAGTTGCAAGCATGAGACATGAAACATCATCAGTCGAATCATCAATTTGCTTCCAATAAGCATTATGTTCGGCACATGTTACACTCTCAGCTAAAAGGTAAGGGAAGAATTTGACTAACATCGTGGTGCCTGAGGACGATCCTCAAGCTCCTATATCAGTCGAGGAAATTTTTTCCTGTCAGCTTGTCCTTCTCAAGGACTGATCGCATAGAGAAGTTGTTTGTGTTATTTGTCATTTGATAGCTACAATATTACAGTGCCTAAAATTAATCTAGGTTGAAAATTTATTAATTATTATGTTTAAGTGATTATGGTATATCATTATATACCTCCCACTATTTTTATCAAATAAATAGCCCTAACTATTAATTCGGAAGGCATTACTCTAAATCCTTCTAGTGAACCAAGATCCATATTTCGTCATGCTTAAGACCAGCTTTGGCTTTACTCCCAAAACATGATTTATTTAGGTAGACAACTCTTGTCAATTATATCATATATAACTCTTGGAAAGTTTGGTAGAACAACATTTGTTCCCATTTATCCAATAAATCATACCAAACTCCATGCCTCTAAGTTCACAATCCTATTGTGGTAACTTAGTTAAGTCTAACCCAATGGTCTAACAGTTAAGTATCACATTTACTTCATCGCGTCTTACCACGATAGATTGGAGTGCCTCACTTTGGCGAACCCACTATTTCTCGATCTAGGCCTTGACGAGTGTTGCCCATTGGAAGGCATCTAATCGACTTAATATTTTAACTTTAGGGATTTTATTATTAAAACGACCATGATCCCATCATCAAGAGATTCCCAATTTTTCCTTGAACTAAGTACTTCAATTCAAAATTCATCAATGGTTTGATTTCCAGTCCAACGGAGGAGTCACAGTGGTCTCACTTAAAACCCGCCTTCCTTACAAGCGCTGCTTGTATTTTTTTCAAAATCGCCTCAAATCAAAAAATTGAAAATTCATACTTATTTCCGTGTTTCATAAACACAGGAATCTCATGTTCATTTTGTTCAATTTTAAAATCTTGAATCGTTACAGATTTTATCTTGTTTAGCAAACATGGCATAGGTGATGTATCTAATACATACACGTTTAATCTAATTAAAGCATGCATCATTATAGCTACGCATACATATCATCATCACATGCATCATATATGTAAAGTGCGTAAAGTAGACGTGTTTGGTTATGGCCCAACCTAAGTGATCTTTCCAAGCTAATGGAAAAATCAAGGTCAATATATGGTGGTATCAAAATACAATACAATGTTACAAGTCTTCAAGCTTTAACTTGCCTCCTTGCTTGCCTCCTTGTAATGTTTCTTTGGTTCTCCATCTTGGATGTATTCATATATATTACATAAATAAAACAACCTATCCTACTGAACTTACAAGTAGACATCGAGTTACATTCGAGATTTAAACATTACAAGGAATAACGACATGCAGTCGTATTTAGAAACCAAACCATTAAAACAAAACCACTATCTTATGGGTCTTTAGGCCATAACCAATCACCATGCTCATATAACAATTAAGAACATCTCATATTGCATTAACATATCATACCATATCATATTTCTCATGATCCAATCATAGAAATCAAATAAAGTGTAAATCAGAAAATCAAAATCAAATCAGAATTCTGAAAACATTAAATCGCTGTTTACAGACAGTAAACGACGTCAAACGCCTTACAGACGAACGAGTGAGTATGTCAGTTTTGTTCAGACGCCCGTTTCCCTTTCTGAAAAGGTAATTTCGGCGAAAATCGGACACAGTATGCAAATTTCACTAAATCTGCGCAGCGTGTTCAGAAATCGTATCGAATACGATTCTCATAACAACAATAAACATATATCATGTATATATCAGTATACATACAAATTATATGATCATCCCAATCATATTTAATGTAAAGTTTATGCATATACATTAATGTTATCAGCAAAACAATACATCAATCATGATAATCGCAAACATGCTTGTATATACATCAAAACTTTAAACATATAACCGAATTAAAACGTTTTCTCAAGTAGCTCTGATACCATTGAAGGGTTTCGAGCACATAAATGCAACGGAAAACGTGAAAATAAACCAAAATTCGAAACCCCTCCGCAGGATCCATGCGAAAACAAAAGATTTAATTCGGAGATTAAGAACAAATACCTTAAGAAGCTTTAACAGTTCATTAATGGAAGATTAATGGAGATCCAAAGCTTGTTCAATCACCATGTATCCCGCTCTCGCGGTCTACACTCTACGTTATCCACACGAACGCTTTTCTTGAAGGATTGATGTGTACTAGCACCCAAAAACTGCTTCTTTCTCTCTCTCTTTTCTTGCTCTCATAAGCGGCTAGGGTTTTTAATATAAAAACGTTTTTCACTATTAAAATCAGCCCTCTTTGAGAGTTTATATAGAGAGGAAAATAAGTTTTCTAATTATAATCCAATTATAATAAAATACTAATCCGAAATTAAGTCGCACTTAATTAACTAATAACTAATTTCAGAATTAGTTTAAGCAATTCCATTTTCTATTTAAATAATTAATCAAGTCATACTTAATTAATATTATCAATAGAATAAATTACTTATTTAAATTTAAATTCGTAATTTAAATTATTTCTCCTTCAAGCATTCTTTGTGTGTGACCCTGTAGATTATTATTATGTTGGTAACAATTTTAATATCTAATTAAAATTGTAAACAATGAGCGGCATCTAGTAATACATCATTGTTACCCAAGTAATAATAATTAAATCGGTGATTCGATTAAGCCTTTCGTGAATAATGTTCCATGTAATATAATCCCTTTAACCTTGATATTCTAGATTAAACTCGAGGCATGTAATGTGTCATCCTCTTCATAATTTAATCTTATTTTTCTTGATCGATGAGTAGACTAATAAATCAAATCAACATTTGATCACGGTCGTGCATTTCTTAGTCTCACTCAAACAAGAGGCCAATAATATCGCTCCTAAAATTAGGAGGGTTAAATCTCATCTAGATCATTCATATTTCTCATACGATTCATAATATACCCAATGTCCACTTTTATCATCACCCGGTCAAATGTAACTTTTAATGTAATCAAAGTATATTAGTTCTCGTATAAAAATATAATGATTTCAGGTCTAAGGATCATTACACCATTATCATAGTGAGAATTACTTATGACACTATTAACATGTATAATCTCACGGCGGGTCAATCCAGTGTCATGTACTCTTACATGCACCTATGTTTTGACTTTAGTATCACCATACCTATGACCAATGAGATGTGATCATCAGTCAACGAACATACTAGTCTCTGTGCATTATTATTGTCCTTAAATTATAACACTCGACTAGGGATATTTAGGAATAAAGATACTATTCATATAATCTCATTTTTAAGTCACATACTTAAAGATATCGAATACGTATCATAATTCCAAGGACATTTATTATGCTAACATTTATAACGCAGTAAATAAAGACATAATAAAATAATAGTAATAATCAATAAAACATAATTTATAATAATAAAATGTTTTCTTTAAAACATAAAAGTTTTGTCTCTAGAGCACTAATACTAACAGTCTCCTACTGTGAAGAATGCTGTTTATGATAGAAGAATCAATAACAAAACTGTTTCTAAATCAACTGGACCCTACCAAGTGTGGGTACCAAAAACAACTTAGTCATTTTGTGAATGCATGGCAACAGGAATAAAAGAGTCATATGGATCTTGGACAGTGGATGCTCAAGTCACATGACTGGTGATATAGCCATGCTATCACATTTTGAAGAGAAGGCTGGCCCATCAGTAACCTTTGGAAATGACAACATTGGTTATACAATGGGATATGGCAGTGTTAAATCTGGGAATGTCATTATTGAAGATGTAGCATTTGTTGAAGGACTAAAGCACAACCTCTTGAGCATTGGACAATTTACCAACAGGGGTTTCAAAGTGGAATTTGATGAAGATCATTGTCTAATCTCTAAAAGAGGAAGTGTTGAAGTTGTTTTAACTGGTGTGAAGAAAGGAAGCTTGTTTGTAGCAAACCTAAAGGTTGTAGACAAGGGAGAAATTTGTTGTTTTTACACTAAAGCCACCAATGAAGAATTCTGGCTATGGCACAAGAAACTGTCTCACTTGAATGTTCATGCAATGAACTCTCTGGAAAAGAGAGAACTCATCAGAGACATGCCTGCTTTGGAGTTTGTGCAAGATGGAGAATGTGAAGCATGTCAAAGAGGAAAGATAAAGAGGTCAAGCCGCAAGAACAAATTACTCAATTCAAACTCAAAACCTCTGCAACTGATTCACATGGATCTATTTGGCCCTGTGAATGTAATGTCCCTTTGCAAGAAGAAATATGCTCTAGTCATGGTTGATGATTATTCAAGATACACTTGGGTGGAATTCCTGTTCTCCAAGGATGAAGCACCTCAAGTAATTATAGAGCATATCAAGAGAGTTGATAGAGAAGCACAAAGCACTGGCTCCTCTGTAGTTGCTTTGAGAAGTGATAATGGAACTGAGTTCAGAAATTCAACATTGTATGAGTTTTGCAAAGATAAAGGAATTTCTCAACAGTTTTCAGCTCCTAGAACTCCTCAACAAAATGGAGTAGTTGAGAGAAAGAATAGAACTCTCATTGAAGCTGCAAGGACAATGCTTTTGGATGCAAAGCTACCTACTAGCTTTTGGGCTGATGTTGTTAACACAACATGCTATGTGCAGAATAGAACATTGATCAATAAGAAGTCTGGAAAAACTTCTTATTCATTGATGACTGGAAAAAGAGCATCTTTCAAGAATCTTCATGTATTTGGAAGCAAGTGTTTTGTGATGAAAGATACTTCTGAACATGTTGGAAAATTTGATGCTAAGGCATTTGAAGGTATCTTCATAGGATACTCTTTGGAAAGGACAACATATAGAGTGTTTGTACCTGAGCAACACAAAGTAATGGAAAGCATGGATGTTACTTTTGATGACAAGAAAGTTCCTGGACTTGCAACAAGTGTAAAAGACAGTGTGCCATTAAGATTTGAAAATCAAGGATATCTTGAGGATTCTGAAAGTGAGGATGAACCACCTGTTCTAACTGTTCCACATGTTGAAACTCTTGAAGTTGATGATCTTCTTCAAACACCTGTGCAAGGGAACACAAACACAGAGGGAGAAGAAGAGAATGCAACTGTAAATCAAAATGATCTCGAGTCAAGTCAAGGAGATGAACAGGGTCACAAAAGGAAATGGGACAGAGCCCACACTAGGGATCAAATAATTGGAGATCCTAGTGAGGGAGTTAGAACAAGAAGGGCAACAATGAATACATGTCTGTATAGCTGCTTTCTGTCACAAGAAGAACCAAAAGTAATTGAAGAAGCTTTGAAGAATTCTGACTGGATTGTTGCTATGCAAGAAGAGTTGAACCAATTTGAGAAAAACAAAGTATGGGAACTAGGGCCACCTCCTGAAGGTAAGAATGTTATTGACACCAAATGGGTATTCAGGAACAAAATGGATGAAGAAGGAGTGGTGATAAGAAACAAAGCAAGGGTGGTTGCCAAATGATACTGTCAACAAGAAGGCATTGACTATGATGAGACATTTGCACCTGTAGCTAGAATGGAAGCCATCAGAATTTTCTTGGCTTTTGCAGCACACTCAGATTTTAAGGTGTATCAAATGGATGTTAAAAGTGCCTTTCTCAATGGTGATCTAGCTGAAGAAGTTTATGTATCCCAACCTCCTGGCTTTGAGAATGAAGACTTCCCAGACTTTGTGTATAGACTGTTCAAGGCACTCTATGGACTCAAATAGGCACCTAGAGCCTGGTATGAAACTCTATCTCAATTTCTTCTTGAGCATCAATTTACCAGGGGTACAATTGATAAAACTCTATTCTTCAAGAAGCATGGTAATTATATCATCTTTGGCTCTTCAAATGAAAAACTCTGTGAAAGGTTCTCCAAGTTGATGCAAAGCAAATATGAGATGAGCATGATGGGAGAGTTAACTTTCTTCCTAGGCCTGCAAGTACATCAAAGGGAGGATGACATCTTCATAAATCAATCTAAGTATGTTAAATATCTCTTAAAGAAATATGGTTTAGAAGATTCATCCCCAACAAAAACTCCAATGTCCACTGCAATCAAGCTAGATGAAGATAAGAAGGGCAAAAGAGTTGACATCAAGGTCTATAGGGGAATGGTTGGATCATTACTCTATCTCACTGCTAGCAGGCGAGACATCATGTTTGCCACATGCCTTTGTGCAAGGTTCCAATCTGATCCTAAGGAATCTCACATGATGGCTATCAAAAGAATCTTCAGGTATTTGAAGGGGACTCCTAATCTTGGGCTATGGTATCCAAAGGGCACTGGATTCAACCTGGTTGGCTACACAGATTCTGATGATGCTGGATGCAGAATTGACAGGAAGAGCACCTCTGGAAGCTGCCAATTCTTAGGTCAAAGGTTAGTGTCCTGGTTCAGTAAGAAACAACAATCCACAGCAACATCTACAACTGAGGCTGAATATATTGCTGCTGGAAGCTGTTGTGCTCAATTGCTTTGGATTAGAAATCAACTCATGGATTATGGACTAGTATTGGAACACATTCCCCTGATGTGTGACAATACCAGTGCAATATCCATTGTTTCCAATCCTGTTAATCATTCTACTACAAAGCACATTGAGATAAGGTACCATTTCATTAGGGAACATGCTGTAAATGGTACTATAGCAGTCTCTTATGTTCCAACTGAGAAACAATTAGCTGACATATTTACTAAACCTCTAAATAAAGCTGTGTTTGGTCCCGAAGTATCGTAGAAGGGGGGGGGGGGGGTTGAATACGATACTCACAAATAATTCAATTTCGTTCGCGGATAATTCATTCAGTTCTATAACGAAATCAAACACACCAAACCAAACCAAAAGTCGGGGAATATATCTTTTTATAAATATAAACCTCGAGGGGTGCTACAATTTCTAATCCGTAGATTAGCTTCAATGAGTTCTAGGTTATTCATAATCAATACAATGAAAGAATTCTGAGCACTATAAATTTCTATGATCTTCTCCGGCTCAAACTTCTCTCTCAGTAGTTGCTACTATGAACTAACCTTGACTGAGGAAGACACTTCCTCTCTCTATGTAATTATAGACTTAGTTTTAGAAAAACCATCGAACCAAAAATAATGGAATATTCTTGGCCGTTGGATCTTCATCAACCTGACAACAATGTCACTTCTTCACCTGCTCCTCCAATTAGAAAACTATCGAATTGGAAATCCATCGAATGGAAAACCATCAAAAGGATTAAAAGAAACTTTCCATTCGATAGTTTTTAAAGAAAACTATCGAAAAAGAAATTCTCTTTTCCATTGAATCTAATGATTTTCTTAGAAAAGCTTTCGATGGTTTTTATTTCTTTAAAAAATAAAAACCATCAACTCAATTTCTTTTGATTCCTTAGAATCACATTCGATAGTTTTTCACAAATGAAAAACCATCGAATCACATTATGTCCTTGTTCCTTTTAGAAAACCTTTCTGAGCTTCTTGGTGTTTCAGTTTTAGACTGTATCAATTTCTTCTGAGACGATAAAACAACTTGATCTTTTTAGTGCCGTCACCTAGTGCAACTGGTCTGGTTCACAGATGAATAACACTTGATCAATTCTTCTTTTATGTCTTCAATTCAATGCTGCTGATAAGTCCTTTGTCGTCCTGGTTGCTTCATCACTGGAATCCTGTGGTACTAACCCTAAATCATTCACATACTTCTGTCGTCTTGAAAGTCTTGTTTCTTTTGCTGTCACTGAGGCTTGAACATTTTCATGAACTTCTTTCCGTGACCTGTTTACGGACTTCAAGAATACATAACGTATTTTGATTTTTTGAGTTTACCTTTTCTTCTTTGATTCTGGATTCCTGTGCTTCTGTTAATACTATTGTCTGTCTTGTCCTTTGTTGAGTTGTAGTTATCTCTTTTACATCTTATGTTACATTATGCTTTACAATCTCCCCCTATTTGATTGGATAGAGTTCGACAAGCAAATACTTCGAGGATAACTCAACTAACTAAGGAAACATGAAACTAATTAAAGTAAGACAGTGTAATAATATTAAATGCATTCTGGATCAGATATATATACATTTCCAGATTTCATAAATCAAAGAACAATAAAACTTTTCACTTTGAATTTGCTCCTCTTGATTGAGCTGATAGTTCTTTTGTTCTTTGCTTCTGTTCTTCAGTCCATTCCAATCTCACCTTCTTCACTCATTGGATCGGAGTTAGCAGCTTGATAATCAATCACGGATAGATAGTGCAGTGGTTCTCCAGATTTAAGGATTGCTCCTAGGATGTGTCTTCCAATATATCCAACCTCTTGACCCACTCCAGCCCATAACCATGCAATGTTAACATCTTTCTTGTTTAGCTTTGGCATGTTTGGCAATCTGGTATGCACTTCCAATCCTTTCTCCACTCTATTCCTATAGTAGGGAACATTCTCCATAAGATATTTTCTTAGAGTGTCGGCTGCTTTTGTCCTTCTCCATTGATGTGAATCCAGTGGATCTAAGATATTTCTCAACTGATATTAGATATTCGTTTGGGTAATCTCTCAGTTTGTCCTCCGTCAGATAGCAGATTCTGAACAAGTCATTCGTCATGAATCTAACCATAGGAGGGTTTTCAGTAATCTCTGGACTGACCTTCATCAAGATTTCCTTAACATCCTCACGGAGCAGTTCATTTAGCTTTGTAGTTCTTTGGATCTTGATGAGAATGGCCTTTCTCTCTTAGTGATAGAGAATTTGCTTCTTCTTCCATATCATCATCCAAGATAGGATGTTCTATTGGCTCTGGATGATATGGCTCATGCTCCTCCTGAATCGGTTGCTCTTGCATGACTTCAAATTCCTCCTCACTTTTTTTCTTCTTGCACAATGTCTTCAATCCAGTACTATCTAACTGGAATAGCTTCATTGGTTTCCCAAACTCCCCATCCAGTTGTTTTCCAACCTTCATTAGTCACTTCATTTGTTTCCCCTTCTCCAACTTTCTCCCCCTTAGTTGAGGAATCCTCGATGAAGTTATCCTCATTGTAAAAGGTAGCAGAAGGATCAGGTTGTTGCTGTGAAGGTCCGGGTTGTTGGTTCCTCAACATATTCCATAATCTTCTTGAGGGTGGATTGAACATGTACCTCCAGGTAATAGCAAATCTTCAATATTTGGAAGGGTTAGGGTGTCACTCCTCACGTTTGGCTCTGGGTGTACACTCAACGTTTCTGTTAGTGTTTCACTCATTTTTCCTTTCCCACTCAGGCCAGGTGTAAGTGTTTTTGTTTCACTCAATCCCTTTGTGCTAGTTGTACCTGCAGAAGAAAACACCGTAGCCGTCCTTAAAGAGGTCACCGGTGGTGCAATGGGGCTTCGCAAGTCCCCGTCCTTGGTTAAACCAAGTTGCTGATCATCCGTGGATGATGTATCCTTTAAAGGATCTAGAGTTTGAATCTCTAGGGGGTTAGAAACAGGCTCTTTTAACAGCAGAGATCCCGAATCTTCCCCAATAGTCTGTGAAGACTTTACCTCAGTTGACTTGTCAATAGTAATTGATTCATCGTCACCGAGTTGCCGATCTGCACCTACGTCAGACCCTGTACCCGCAGGATCCAGATATGTTCCATCTGGGGAGTTAGGCAATGACCCTTTAGATTTTGCATTGGGGTCAGAACCTTCTCTCGACGTCTGTGAAGACTCTTGGTTCATAGAACCTTCAACCAGTGAACCTGACCGTAATATGGTCGGAACACCAGTTGCTTCCGTCAATTCTTCCTTACTTGATTGAGCTATTGGTTCAGATATAGCTTTCGTTAGCGTAGCCCAATCAGCATCAGAAAAATCAATAAAGGGCGTTTTGGATGATTGAAATGAAGTTTCAACAGTTGCCTCGTTTTCTGTTCTTCTCCTTTTAGAGTAAGGCAGAGCTGTTGTTGAATGGCGTATCTCCTTATGTGGTGCTGCTTTGGCACTATCTCCCTCTACACTCATGGATGTCTGAATATTGGGTATAGGAGGGTAAGGAGGTTCGTTTGTGGTTTCATTTGGCTCTTCCAAAGGCTCTTCGACCGTGGTTAGAGATTGTGGGTTGCAATCTCATGGTCTGGATGGCCACTGAGGGCTCTGGATCAACATCCATTGTTGTGGTTCAGGAGCCAGTTCAGGTTGATGAATGTTACCTTCATTTACCTGTTCCCCTGGGGGTAGAAGTGGTAGGGGCACCGTTCTTAGATATTCAAGTTTGAACAGTGGGTACCCCTGGAAGATATTCTTTCTTATCAGAGCGGTTATTGCATTGCTCTTCATCTTCATGCACTCCATGGTCTCCTCTTCAGCGAATGTCTCACGCTCATCATCTGTTAAGATATCATTGAGAATTAGCTGTAGGAACCTAGGATAGAAACAAAGCACATCATCTATGCATGTTCTTTCATCCAGTGGTCCCATGTCAGGTAATGCTTAAGGAACTCTCCCACAAAGAAGTTAGGTTGTTGACTTCTTATGAGAGTGAAGAAAGCATGTATCTCCTCAGTTGTGGGATCCGGACATGGTTTTCTATAGAAAAATGTAGTATTCTGTTAAAGTCATGTTCCGTCACCCTTATTGTTCTGCCCTCTGGCACAACAAAACTGAAGGATCTTACATTATTCTCACTTGTATCCGTGGCGGTTGTGTACAACGCAGTCAATTGATCGATGCAAAGGACTACGGGAGTACTCAAGGCATATGCCACTAATGAACGTGTGTTCAGAAACTCTACCCATGCACGAAACTATAAATTCGTAATGGCTTGCAAGTTTTGAAACGAGACATGATTAGTCTTGGTTACTTTTAAACCAAAACTAAAACCAATTAAATTTAATTAATTATTACTAATTAATCAAACTTGACACAAAATACCCTTAAAACAAAATTACCCCTTTTTCTTAAAAAAAAACACAACTTCGAATCACCATTATCAAGAACCCTACTTTTGGTAACACAAATAATCAGAATTATCTGAAGAAATCAATTGAAAACAATTAACTTCTAAAGAACAATAGTGAAAATAGTTTTCTTAGAAACAAGTTCTTGAGGCAGTGATGTTCTTGGTTATATGTATTCTAGTAAGTATAAACAAAAGCCCTTAGATCTGATAATAAGAAAAAAAAACGTAAGGGGTTGTTAAATACTTATTGAATTGACAGGGGCAATATTGTCTTTACAGTGTTCGATGTTTTTTAATAGTATGTTCGATGGTTTTCAGTTGGGGGTAAAACTGTCAACTTTACTTCGATAAATTTTGAAAAATAACGAAGAGTTTGAAAATCAGAATTTAAAAAGTTTTTCTGAAAAACTATCGAACTTGTTACCTTTTAAAGCTTGAAAAACTATCGAGGGATCCTTTGTGGAAAAACTATCGAGAATTAAAATAAAGGAAAAATTAATTCTCTCAGATAGATTTTCATTTTAATTCAAAAACCATCGAGAATTTAGATAAAGAATAATGAAATTCAATTCGATGCTTTTTCAAATTTTCCTCAAAAAGTATCGAGAAATGTTTTCAATAGTTTTTCTTTTTCCTTTTCAAAAACTATCGAAAAGTTATTTCGATAGATTTATCTATGTACTTGAAAAACTATCGAATTTCCTAAATTCGATATTTTTTGCTTCTGTCTTCATTTTAAAACCCGTTCTTGTTTTAAAATTTAGACTGTTTTATTTCCTGTCAAGTTTTAATTCTAATAAATCTTTTCAAATTTACCAAAATCAATTGTCAACAGAAAATTCACAATTTTCTCAGAATGAAATCGACTAAATATCATTGAATGATATTAACCAATTAAAATCCAATAAATTATGCTGCATATTTATTTTATGTATTTTAAATTATGGAGCAAATAAGATATTGAACTGCTTCAATTTCCATAATTCAAATTTCATTAAATAAATAATAATAAATTAGTACTAAATATCTATGAGTTAGATATTAGCACTAAATTATTAAGATGAGGACTGGATGTTAAATAAATTCACAAGTCCTTAAAATATGAACAATTTTATACTTGTGAACTTATTCAAGAGTTTCTTGCAGATGAGATTTTCAAATAAGGTGCGTGTCTGCAAGTTACTCTATGAATTGAAGACATGCTCTCGAAAGAAATGATACCTGTTGTCAAGGTGCATTGTCGTGGATTGTTCCACAGAGTTGTTGGAGATAAAGTTATTTCCTGAAATAATAACAAGAAATCAATCTTCCTCCACGAAGTTGACAGCTTCTAGAGATGCTCCTCCTATCATTCAGAGATGCTTCTCCTCTCTTTCTTACAACCTGCGTATTTTATATCTAAATAGCTAAACATGTTAACAAGTATCTTTAGGGTACCATATACTGAGATTTGGTATTCCCTTAAGATATCTCAAAATCATGTTGATAACTATAAGACTAGATTTCTGAAATCCACTTGGAACCTTGCACATTGGCAACTTGAGAATACAATATGTGTTGTCAATTTGCAGCTAATAACTTAATGAGACGCATACCTCTCTAGCTTGTCATTTCTGTCTTTTACCTGATTTGTCCTGATCAAGCTTTAGTGGCTGCTGTTGGTAGGGAGTCTTGGCATGTCTAGAATCTTCTCAATTGTGCACATTCAAAAGATTCTTGACTTACTTTTATTGCCATCACTCTTTTGGCTTACTTGTGTTCCTAAAAGAATTATTCTTCTGGCTTGCTCAAAGTAATTCCAAAAAGAATTGCAACTTTCCCAACATACTCATCTTGAACATTCTCTGCAATGACTTGGCAAATTTCTTGCACAAGTTTTCGTTAGTAGACCAACATATAATATAATCATGATATCACTGCACATATATGACATTATGTCTGTGCCTTATGACAACTCAAATAAATTCATATTCTGTAAAAGTTCAGTTAGAGTGTCATACCATGTCTTTGACGATTGCTTGAGTATTGATACCGGTTCATACCAATCTGTAGTGATCTTGTGAAGAGAAGTTATACAACGTCCAATTGATCCGCAACAACAAATGCCAGGATCTGTTGTACATTGACTTCTTCTACTATCTCACCAATCAGGAGAGCACTTGATCACATTCACCATACAGATATATCCTGATATCCTCAAGTCTCGTCACTGGTGCTTCTTGTTAGATACTGCTTCCTAATAGTAACCTAGCATCCAGTTTGGCCTTGTCCCTCATAACAATGCCAATTTCATCCAGTATTCTGGATACCCATCTTGTTCCAATAACAGATTTTCCCTTAGGCCTGGGTACCAGCTTCCAAATTTTCTGCCTTTCAGATTGATTGAGTTCATTTTGCTTTGCAATCACCCAATTTGGATCCATCAGAGCTTCTTTACCTTTCTTTGTTTCTTCTTCAGAAAGAAAACCAAGAAAATAATCATTCATACTCTATAGCTCCAGTCTTTACTCCACCACTAGGATCACTAAGAACTAGACATCAGGAATGATATTGAATCTAAACCCTTTGTCTTGACAGATACGTTCTTGAAGTGTCCTCTAGATATTCATTGTGGTGTTGATCTGACTAATTGATCCTTCTTTTGCTCCCCCTAAGCTGTTGCTGGGATTTCCTGAGAATCCTCATCCTCGCTGAGTGGTTCTGTTGAAGTACTGAGCTGTGTAGTTAAACTACCATTACCACTGCTTGGATTTGAATAATCATTACCATTAATTTCACACATAACAGTTGAGAGCTTGGAGTTGTTGAACATCATATTCAGACTTTCAATCACCTCTTGTTGATTAATCAAATTTACCTCGTAGGCTTTAGATTCCACTGATTAGCCGAGGAAAATATCCTTAAGAGCCTTAGCTGCCAATCTTGCCAAGATGCTTACTTGTAAAACATTTTCCTCCAAACCCCTGAAAGAAATTCAGAGTTTGCTTCTATTGGCCAATACAGGGTCTTCCTGTATTTGTTACTGATCATGGAAATGTGATTAATCTCATCTGTGATGTCCTGTCCTTTAGATTGAATAAACAACACCAGTTTGTATTAAGAGTAGTCATCAACCATCACTGAAGTATATCTTTACTTTGTTGTAGATAAGACATTAACTAGTCCGTAGAGTTCCATACGTATCATCTGAAGCGGCTCAGTAATGCTTATCACATTATAGCTTTTCTGTGATGCTTCTTTGACTTCCCTTAATGACATGCCTCATATATTTCATCTAGCTTGAATCCCAGATGAGGCAGTCCTCTCACCAATACCATCTTTAGAAAAGAGTTACTTGTATTGTCATGCAAGGGTGAGAGCTTCTCAACCTTCCTGCTTGAGATAAAACACTGCTCCTTCATTGAATAAAAAGATTTGTGCTTTGAATCTTCAGCAAGAGAGTTGCTTCTAATTGTTATCCTTGACTCCAATTATTAGTTGTTATCAATGATACCAATTATTGTAAACATGATGACATTCCATTTCCAACGTAGCCATGTCCCGTGATGAAAACCTTTGCTGTCATCTCCAAAGATTATTAACGGAACAGCTTTCTCAATCACATTTGATGGAAAGATCTTTCTTCGATCATATGTCTTCAGTAGTAAAGACCAAGAAAGCATATAAATCGATTAACCTGATTTGCCTGCACTCACAAATGGATTGACAGTTCTTGGTACCCAACTTATTTGCTTGGGTCCAGATGGATTAGAGATTTTGCTTTTAAAAGTGGTAACAACAGCTTCAACCTATACATGCTTATTCTTATCTCTGACTGACCTTGCAGTCGTTGCTCTAATGTAATTCTTAAACATGCTTTTTCTATGATTAATGCAAGTTCTAAGATATGCATTCATAATATTTAAATAAGCAAACATGTTAATAAGAATAAATGGCATACATTGAGCTTTTTGACATTGCAGATAAGAGATGTGCAAATTAGGCATGTTTTGCATTTTAGAAAATTCAGTACTTTCTACTTTAACCAATATACACAAGTGTAACAGGTAGCAAGTAGATTTACAGATATTCAATAATTTTCTAAGCACACATGGAATAAAAGAATTAACAATTAAATCACTAATTCTATCTAATCCATTCTGTTGTTGTATGGCATCTAACTTTCTCTATTACCTAAGTCAGTTTTAGATACAGCTTGGTGTTCTACAAATTCTACTGACTCTAAAGGTAATTCCTCCATCCTTCAAACTGATTATCCCTTAACAAACAATTCAGAATAAATGAGCAAATCTTGTTCTACTAGGGATACTGAAACTTAGCTTTACTAAGATCTTATGTGCCAGAAACTTAACCCCTAAAACTAAGAGTTGTTTCTTAAGAAAGCTTCTATCTCACTTGCAAATCTTATTCTACAAATATTCATACACACATATCTAAGATCTTCTATGTACATGCTTTGAATATTGAGAATTAAATACTGCATTGGTTCAAGGAAAAGATACCTGAGATATGTGAGGTGAATCATCTTCAGAGATTGCTATGAAAGCAAGATATCCATGATCTTCTCGTCATCTGATCCATCCCAACTCTTTCCTTAAGCAACATATGTTTTGTGCTGATGCTTCTTCAACAAAGCATTCCACTTCTGTTTCAGCTATTAACTGAGTCCCTATTCTTCTTTGTTTGTTAGGCTTCTTCATTGTGTAGCACACCCTGATAGTTTCTCGTTACATAGTTCTTATCATAGTTGAAACTATCACTCTTGTTTTTGTTACCATCTCAGTCTGTAACTACCTCTTGAACTGAATCTTGAAGAGTCTTTGCTTCGGAATAAATAGGCCTGATCCTTGGATGTAGCTTTTGTACTCCTTCTGAATCTGATGTGACTAAACTTCCTTGACAAGTGAAACACTGATCTTTAGTCTAGTCTCTCGAGGTTTTCTACCTGAGCTTCTTCTGATTCAGCTACTAGTAATTCTTCTATTCTGTTCTGAGGTTCCAACAATAATGCTCGTTACTGAGATGTTTGTTTGTCCGTTCAATTCTCTAACACCCTTTATTCCTCCCTTCATAATCTCTTCTGATTAAATCTCCTTAGAAAAAAAATTATCCGTAGAAACCTCTTCCTGAAATCAGCTTCATGGTCATCTTTTTCTTCGAAAGATAAAAATCAGTTTAACACCCGGAGGAATCTTCTTCTACAAGCCCTTGAGCACCCTCAATTTAATACTTAAGAAAAATTTAAATATTCAGAATTTTTAATTTTCCTTAAAAATAAATTAATCAAAAATAAATATTTACAAAACATTTAATTTTCAAGAATTTTGAATTTTCTTAAAAATTAAATCATGTAAATTAATATTTAAGAAAAATTAGAATTTAAGAAATTTTTTTTTAAAAAAAAATTCGAAATAAATAAATAACTCAGAAATATATTAATTCGGGGTGCTTTTGTAAAGCTGGCCAATTCAAGCACTTCGATTGTTTTTGAAACAAAAACTATCGAAGAAACTATTATCCATTTCGATAGTTTCTGAAAACTAAACAAATGGTTAATGGCTGACCATTTTTGAAAAAGAAGCATTACCACTTCGATAGTTTAAAAAAAACTATCGAAGTCACCATTCTACTCAGACTCAAAATTGGCCACCTAAATTGACTACAATTCACAAATTCTAAGGGGTCTCTTTAGCACACTACAAATTGCTCTGTGCCGCACCTCTAAAATAAATTCATAACATAAATTAAATTTACTTAAGTTTAAAATATAAATTTATTTAACTTGAATTTATAAAATAAATTTATTTAAATTAAGTTAATCAAATAAACTTATTCAAGTTTAAATAATGAACTCATTTAAATTAAATTTATAAGATAAATTCATTTTAACTTAAATTTATAAAATAAACTTATTAAAATATAAATTCATAAAATAAATTTATTTAGAAGTTGGCCTCATCAGAATTCTTGTCTGACTGGTCTGAAATACCCGGATCTAATCTGTATGTCGATTAACAAGCTCTGATACCAATTGTTAGGTCCCGAAGTATCGTAGAAGGGGGGGGGGGGGTTGAATACGATACTCACAAATAATTCAATTTCGTTCGCGGATAATTCATCCAGTTCTATAACGAAATCAAACACACCAAACCAAACCAAAAGTCGGGGAATATATCTTTTTATAAATATAAACCTCGAGGGGTGCTACAATTTCTAATCCGTAGATTAGCTTCAATGAGTTCTAGGTTATTCATAATCAATACAATGAAAGAATTCTGAGCACTATAAATTTCTATGATCTTCTCCGGCTCAAACTTCTCTCTCAGTAGTTGCTACTATGAACTAACCTTGACTGAGGAAGACACTTCCTCTCTCTGTGTAATTATAGACTTAGTTTTAGAAAAACCATCGAACCAAAAATAATGGAATATTCTTGGCCGTTGGATCTTCATCAACCTGACAACAATGTCACTTCTTCACCTGCTCCTCCAATTAGAAAACTATCGAATTGGAAATCCATCGAATGGAAAACCATCGAAAGGATTAAAAGAAACTTTCCATTCGATAGTTTTTAAAGAAAACTATCGAAAAAGAAATTCTCTTTTCCATTGAATCTAATGATTTTCTTAGAAAAGCTTTCGATGGTTTTTATTTCTTTAAAAAATAAAAACCATCAACTCAATTTCTTTTGATTCCTTAGAATCACATTCGATAGTTTTTCACAAATGAAAAACCATCGAATCACATTATGTCCTTGTTCCTTTTAGAAAACCTTTCTGAGCTTCTTGGTGTTTCAGTTTTAGACTGTATCAATTTCTTCTGAGACGATAAAAAAACTTGATCTTTTTAGTGCCGTCACCTAGTGCAACTGGTCTGGTTCACAGATGAATAACACTTGATCAATTCTTCTTTTATGTCTTCAATTCAATGCTGCTGATAAGTCCTTTGTCGTCCTGGTTGCTTCATCACTGGAATCCTGTGGTACTAACCCTAAATCATTCACATACTTCTGTCGTCTTGAAAGTCTTGTTTCTTTTGCTGTCACTGAGGCTTGAACATTTTCATGAACTTATTTCCGTGACCTGTTTACGGACTTCAAGAATACATAACGTATTTTGATTTTTTGAGTTTACCTTTTCTTCTTTGATTCCGGATTCCTGTGCTTCTGTTAATACTATTGTCTGTCTTGTCCTTTGTTGAGTTGTAGTTATCTCTTTTACATCTTATGTTACATTATGCTTTACAAGCTGTCTTTAACAGACTTGTGAGTGAAATTGGTATGCTAAATCCTTCATTTAGTTGTTCTAAGTAAGTATGCTAGTTAATTGCTGCAGCAGTAAATTTTCACTGTGTTTAAATGCTCTATTTATTTGGAGTGAAAATTAGCTGAGATATGATTTATAAATATTTCATTATTTTACTGCATATTTTTCAAATCATACTTTTATGAGTAGTTATGAGCTTTTAGGACATCTCTACTTAGGTGATTAACATTTACTAGCTCTCTTTTCATCTGTGTCCACGAACTCGGGCACGAACCTAGACAGTTCCGTAAACTTCGCTTCATACTCCGCCACTGATAGATTATTTTGCTTTAGCTCCAAGAACTTGAGCTCCATCTGAGTTTTCATGAACCTCGGAAAATACTTTTCCAGAAATAACTGCTTAAACCTTTCCCAAGCTATCACAGCACCTGCTTCCATATTTCTCTTGGCCTCCCACCAGTAGTTGGCCTCTCCCTTTAACATGTATGATGTAAAAACAGTCTTTTGTGCCTCCTCAATACTCAAAATTTCAAATGACTTCTCCATCTCCTTAATCTATGCCCTTGCTTCTACTGGGTCGGCTGATCCTGTAAACTCAGGAGGCTTCAATGATTTAAAGGCCCTAAAAGAGTTGGCCACATTACTGCTGTCCCCCCTGAGGTGGTTGGGGTTGTCGAATCAAATTCTGTCTAAGTAAGTCCAGGAACTGACCCATAGGGTCTCTATTCCGATCTTCCCTCTCTTGCTCAACCTCAGGTTCCTCCCTTTCATCCTCAAAATCCATGGTATAGAAGGTTTCATCTCTTTCCCCATACTGGGAGTCTTCCTGCTCATTATAGTCTTCGTCATTTTCTTCATCATACTCAGGGTTTTCACTATGTTGATTGTGACTCTCTTGGTCGGCTGACTCACGGGGATTAGCCCTGGTCGCAATTCTCCGCGGAGGCATCTTACTGAAATTTCAGAAAATCACATTAAACTTATACACCTGTTTTGTAGGATTTCTCCTTACACAATGATAGTATATTTGGGATTTAAGATCCCCAGTTCTATATATATGATGGCAATTTAATCGAAAAGTAAGCACAGATAAAGATCAAACACGCTGGTGACCATGTCACTACAACTGATGTAACTGAAACGGAACCCATATATACATAGTGCTGTCAAAATACAACGTCTGAACCAACATCATAGTTTCAGAATACAACTGCCTGAAAACAACAACTAGCATAAAAGTGAAATACAAAGTCCATCCATCTAGTCTGCCTACGGGAACTATATATAACAAAACAAACCCTCCAAAAGTCGGCACTCTACCATGGCCGGGCAAGACTAGAAAGCTAGACTACCATATCACTGTATCTGGAATCAGCCACGAGCGCGGCTCAGGGCCCTCACCCTGACCATAGCAAGACGAACAATCTCCTCAGTATCAAACCGGGACACTCTGCCACCTCCGTCTATCTGTAAGGCCCTAATCCTCGCTCGTGCCCGGCGCTCGATGCGGGTCACCTCCCTCCTAAAGACCTGGGGACGAATGGTCCTCCTAATACGCTGGAGCCTACGCCTCTCAGTCCTCTCCGCGGCGAGCTGTAGCCGAGACTCTGCCAACCTGTATTTTGTATTTGTAGAGAGAGAGAGAGAGAGAGTTGAGTTATGAAATGAAGAGGAGTCTGATTTTTTGGGATTTCGATTTCAATACCGGAATTACTCGATTACACTCTCATCCACAAGTACCCAGGCCCAATTTTAATCCTAATTACGGTAAAGCCCCATTCTCACGGTAAGGCCCAATCTATCTAATTATCTTTCTAGTTTAAAACTCGATATTGCTACGTGTCATCCTCTTAAAAAGTTGTGATCCACACGTCATCTTTTCAGTAGTATGGTGACGTACCATACCACATTTCCAAACCTAAAATTAGGGTTGTCAAAAAAAATTCAAAAAATTCCATATTCCTTCGAAATATCTGTATTTGTATCCGGAATAAAGCGGATTTTATCTGTATTCGAAATAAAGCGGATATTATTCGTATTCGAATCCGGTAATTGCCCACATTAAAAAATAACCAAATACAGATTAAAAAACAGAATAATATAATTGATATAGAAATTATAATATGCACGGTACAAACATTTTCAGTTACCAGACTGAGTGATACAGGATTGCTGAGTATTGGGATCCTTATTTTCATTATTTGAACAATTTAAGTTTTGAGAAACATCTCGATGAGTGCCACTGGTTAGTGTTGGCGGAGGGCGTTGTCTCTGACCCGGATATAGAACAACAATACAAAATTAAATATTTGTACAAAGAGTAATACTTCAACATCTCGTACTCACCAGTTGGCACAGAAGAAGGAAAAACCGGACCCAAAGGTAGGCGTTTATGACCTGTTTTGTCCATAACAAAGCAACGAATAAGACAATATGAGAAGATAATAAAGCGGTACAACAAATTTCAAAATGATGGATGAAACTGAATGCAGGAATTGATACAATGTGATAGCAAATATACTTTTATGAGTAGTTATGAGCTTTTATAAATTAACATTTTCTTGTACATTCTGCTCTTGTTCCAACTTTGGTTCAATGTTATCTCGTGGTTCAAGATCCTCATCGAGATCTATTTTCCTCCCACTATTTCTTTTAGAAAGAAATTCTCTCTCAAGAAATATAGCAGTCCGAGCAACAAACACTTTGTTCTCTGGAGGATTAAAGAAGTAATACCCCTTTTGTTTTAATTTGGTATCCCACAAAATTACATTTATCTGATTTTGGTCCTAGCTTGTCAGAGGTTAAACGTTTCACAAACGCTTTGCATCCCCTAATTTTCATAAATGACATGCTATAACTTTTCTCAGTCCACATCTTATATGGTGTCTCCTGAACCATTTTAGTAGGAACGCGGTTTAGTGTATATGCACTTGTCTCTAGGGTGTAACCCCATAAACTTATTGGAAGATCCACTTGACTCATCATCCATCGCATTATGTCCAACATAATGTGATTTCAGCTCATAGAAACTCCTTTCATTGATTTTTTTTTTTACTTTAGCTTAATATTCTTTGAACTTTTCAAACAATTTGAATTTGTTTATCAAAAGATATCTATATCCGTATCTACTGACATCATCAGTGAGCGTTATGAAGTAGTAAAATCTACTCTTGCCATCGTACGTACATGACCACATACATCACCATGTATAAGTCCTAATCATTCGATGGCCCTTTCACCATTTTCAGTAAAAGGGAATTTTGTCCTTTTTCCAAATAAACCAAGATTCACATCCTTCGTATGATTCATAATCAAACTTATCCAATCATCCATCATTATGTAAATTGGAAATGCGTTTATTATAATATGGCCTTAATTAAAGTGCCAAAGGTAATGTTTGATTTGAGTCATTTTAGAACTTATAAATTGTTAACTAATTGTGCAACATCATTAACCTTTTCATTGAAATGTAATAAACAACAATTGTTATATATCCAATTAAAATGAAAAATCTTTCTTGTCCATACAAGAAACCAATATAATGTCTCTACTCTTAGAGGCACGTAGTTACAATTATCAAGTTCTAAACTTAGCCTTATAGGCAAAATTAAGTAACGAGTTACTTCAACTAGAGCAACAACTTTTGCTCCAATTCTAACCCGAAACATGAAGCTTGACCCTCACCGGTCTTCTTCTTAGATCTTCCAAATAAGCATGACAGTTTAACTTCCAGTCTTTCGGTTTTCCACAGAAGCGACAATCGTCTTCTTTAATTAGCAACACCTCCTTTAGGCGACAAAACCTCTTTGGGATTGGACTTTAATATGGCTATAGAATTAGATCAAATCTTCTTCTTTCCATTCCATTTTCCTTTCCCATTCACATTCCTACATTCACCATCATTATGGGAGTAGTCCATGCATTTATCATGTTGCTTACAGCAGTTCTCAACGTGCTTCACAACTTAGTAGGTGCTATGTCTATCTCATTTATTTCGTTGTTCACTAACTAATTGAGAATAGTTATTGTTTAAAGATTTGTATGATCAAATCATTCCGAGTCTCGAGACCAATCAAGGTACTCATTATACCCTATCATCTTTAGAAAATCTGGTCCAACCGAATCTCACGTTCCCTACTTGTAGGTGTATGATGTCTTGCTATTGTCAAATCCCTTTTGACGAGCCTTTTCCTCAAACATCTTTTAAGGTGCTCAAATATCTCATAAGCATCCATATGCTCATATTGTTTCTTAAGCTCAACACTCATAGTTGCAAGCATGAGACATGAAACATCATCAGTCGAATCATCAATTTGCTTCCAATAAGCATTATGTTCGGCACATGTTACACTCTCAGCTAAAAGGTAAGGGAAGAATTTGACTAACATCGTGGTGCCTGAGGACGATCCTCAAGCTCCTATATCAGTCGAGGAAATTTTTTCCTGTCAGCTTGTCCTTCTCAAGGACTGATCGCATAGAGAAGTTGTTTGTGTTATTTGTCATTTGATAGCTACAATATTACAGTGCCTAAAATTAATCTAGGTTGAAAATTTATTAATTATTATGTTTAAGTGATTATGGTATATCATTATATACCTCCCACTATTTTTATCAAATAAATAGCCCTAACTATTAATTCGGAAGGCATTACTCTAAATCCTTCTAGTGAACCAAGATCCATATTTCGTCATGCTTAAGACCAGCTTTGGCTTTACTCCCAAAACATGATTTATTTAGGTAGACAACTCTTGTCAATTATATTATATATAACTCTTGGAAAGTTTGGTAGAACAACATTTGTTCCCATTTATCCAATAAATCATACCAAACTCCATGCCTCTAAGTTCACAATCCTATTGTGGTAACTTAGTTAAGTCTAACCCAATGGTCTAACAGTTAAGTATCACATTTACTTCATCGCGTCTTACCACGATAGATTGGAGTGCCTCACTTTGGCGAACCCACTATTTCTCGATCTAGGCCTTGACGAGTGTTGCCCATTGGAAGGCATCTAATCGACTTAATATTTTAACTTTAGGGATTTTATTATTAAAACGACCATGATCCCATCATCAAGAGATTCCCAATTTTTCCTTGAACTAAGTACTTCAATTCAAAATTCATCAATGATTTGATTTCCAGTCCAATGGAGGAGTCACAGTGGTCTCACTTAAAACCCGCCTTCCTTACAAGCGCTGCTTGTATTTTTTTCAAAATCGCCTCAAATCAAAAAATTGAAAATTCATACTTATTTCCGTGTTTCATAAACACAGGAATCTCATGTTCATTTTGTTCAATTTTAAAATCTTGAATCGTTACAGATTTTATCTTGTTTAGCAAACATGGCATAGGTGATGTATCTAATACATACACGTTTAATCTAATTAAAGCATGCATCATTATAGCTACGCATACATATCATCATCACATGCATCATATATGTAAAGTGCGTAAAGTAGACGTGTTTGGTTATGGCCCAACCTAAGTGATCTTTCCAAGCTAATGGAAAAATCAAGGTCAATATATGGTGGTATCAAAATACAATACAATGTTACAAGTCTTCAAGCTTTAACTTGCCTCCTTGTAATGTTTCTTTGGTTCTCCATCTTGGATGTATTCATATATATTACATAAATAAAACAACCTATCCTACTGAACTTACAAGTAGACATCGAGTTACATTCGAGATTTAAACATTACAAGGAATAACGACATGCAGTCGTATTTAGAAACCAAACCATTAAAACAAAACCACTATCTTATGGGTCTTTAGGCCATAACCAATCACCATGCTCATATAACAATTAAGAACATCTCATATTGCATTAACATATCATACCATATCATATTTCTCATGATCCAATCATAGAAATCAAATAAAGTGTAAATCAGAAAATCAAAATCAAATCAGAATTCTGAAAACATTAAATCGCTGTTTACAGACAGTAAACGACGTCAAACGCCTTACAGACGAACGAGTGAGTATGTCAGTTTTGTTCAGACGCCCGTTTCCCTTTCTGAAAAGGTAATTTCGGCGAAAATCGGACACAGTATGCAAATTTCACTAAATCTGCGCAGCGTGTTCAGAAATCATATCGAATACGATTCTCATAACAACAATAAACATATATCATGTATATATCAGTATACATACAAATTATATGATCATCCCAATCATATTTAATGTAAAGTTTATGCATATACATTAATGTTATCAGCAAAACAATACATCAATCATGATAATCGCAAACATGCTTGTATATACATCAAAACTTTAAACATATAACCGAATTAAAACGTTTTCTCAAGTAGCTCTGATACCATTGAAGGGTTTCGAGCACATAAATGCAACGGAAAACGTGAAAATAAACCAAAATTCGAAACCCCTCCGCAGGATCCATGCGAAAACAAAAGATTTAATTCGGAGATTAAGAACAAATACCTTAAGAAGCTTTAACAGTTCATTAATGGAAGATTAATGGAGATCCAAAGCTTGTTCAATCACCATGTATCCCGCTCTCGCGATCTACACTCTACGTTATCCACACGAACGCTTTTCTTGAAGGATTGATGTGTACTAGCACCCAAAAACTGCTTCTTTCTCTCTCTCTTTTCTTGCTCTCATAAGCGGCTAGGGTTTTTAATATAAAAACGTTTTTCACTATTAAAATCAGCCCTCTTTGAGAGTTTATATAGAGAGGAAAATAAGTTTTCTAATTATAATCCAATTATAATAAAATACTAATCCGAAATTAAGTCGCACTTAATTAACTAATAACTAATTTCAGAATTAGTTTAAGCAATTCCATTTTCTATTTAAATAATTAATCAAGTCATACTTAATTAATATTATAAATAGAATAAATTACTTATTTAAATTTAAATTCTTAATTTAAATTATTTCTCCTTCAAGCATTCTTTGTGTGTGACCCTGTAGATTATTATTATGTTGGTAACAATTTTAATATCTAATTAAAATTGTAAACAATGAGCGGCATCTAGTAATACATCATTGTTACCCAAGTAATAATAATTAAATCGGTGATTCGATTAAGCCTTTCGTGAATAATGTTCCATGTAATATAATCCCTTTAACCTTGATATTCTAGATTAAACTCGAGGCATGTAATGTGTCATCCTCTTCATAATTTAATCTTATTTTTCTTGATCGATGAGTAGACTAATAAATCAAATCAACATTTGATCACGGTCGTGCATTTCTTAGTCTCACTCAAACAAGAGGCCAATAATATCGCTCCTAAAATTAGGAGGGTTAAATCCCATCTAGATCATTCATATTTCTCATACGATTCATAATATACCCAATGTCCACTTTTATCATCACCTGGTCAAATGTAACTTTTAATGTAATCAAAGTATATTAGTTCTCGTATAAAAATATAATGATTTCAGGTCTAAGGATCATTACACCATTATCATAGTGAGAATTACTTATGACACTATTAACATGTATAATCTCACGGCGGGTCAATCCAGTGTCATGTACTCTTACATGCACCTATGTTTTGACTTTAGTATCACCATACCTATGACCAATGAGATGTGATCATCAGTCAACGAACATACTAGTCTCTGTGCATTATTATTGTCCTTAAATTATAACACTCGACTAGGGATATTTAGGAATAAAGATTCTATTCATATAATCTCATTTTTAAGTCACATACTTAAAGATATCGAATACGTATCATAATTCCAAGGACATTTATTATGCTAACATTTATAACTCGGTAAATAAAGACATAATAAAATAATAGTAATAATCAATAAAACATAATTTATAATAATAAAATGTTTTCTTTAAAACATAAAAGTTTTGTCTCTAGAGCACTAATACTAACAGTCTCCTACTGTGAAGAATGCTGTTTATGATAGAAGAATCAATAACAAAACTGTTTCTAAATCAACTGGACCCTACCAAGTGTGGGTACCAAAAACAACTTAGTCATTTTGTGAATGCATGGCAACAGGAATAAAAGAGTCATATGGATCTTGGACAGTGGATGCTCAAGTCACATGACTGGTGATATAGCCCTGCTATCACATTTTGAGGAGAAGGCTGGCCCATCAGTAACCTTTGGAAATGACAACATTGGTTATACAATGGGATATGGCAGTGTTAAATCTGGGAATGTCATTATTGAAGATGTAGCATTTGTTGAAGGACTAAAGCACAACCTCTTGAGCATTGGACAATTTACCAACAGGGGTTTCAAAGTGGAATTTGATGAAGATCATTGTCTAATCTCAAAAAGAGGAAGTGTTGAAGTTGTTTTAACTGGTGTGAAGAAAGGAAGCTTGTTTGTAGCAAACCTAAAGGTTGTAGACAAGGGAGAAATTTGTTGTTTTTACACTAAAGCCACCAATGAAGAATTCTGGCTATGGCACAAGAAACTGTCTCACTTGAATGTTCATGCAATGAACTCTCTGGAAAAGAGAGAACTCATCAGAGACATGCCTGCTTTGGAGTTTGTGCAAGATGGAGAATGTGAAGCATGTCAAAGAGGAAAGATAAAGAGGTCAAGCCGCAAGAACAAATTACTCAATTCAAACTCAAAACCTCTGCAACTGATTCACATGGATCTATTTGGCCCTGTGAATGTAATGTCCCTTTGCAAGAAGAAATATGCTCTAGTCATGGTTGATGATTATTCAAGATACACTTGGGTGGAATTCCTGTTCTCCAAGGATGAAGCACCTCAAGTAATTATAGAGCATATCAAGAGAGTTGATAGAGAAGCACAAAGCACTGGCTCCTCTGTAGTTGCTTTGAGAAGTGATAATGGAACTGAGTTCAGAAATTCAACATTGTATGAGTTTTGCAAAGATAAAGGAATTTCTCAACAGTTTTCAGCTCCTAGAACTCCTCAACAAAATGGAGTAGTTGAGAGAAAGAATAGAACTCTCATTGAAGCTGCAAGGACAATGCTTTTGGATGCAAAGCTACCTACTAGCTTTTGGGCTGATGTTGTTAACACAACATGCTATGTGCAGAATAGAACATTGATCAATAAGAAGTCTGGAAAAACTTCTTATTCATTGATGACTGGAAAAAGAGCATCTTTCAAGCATCTTCATGTATTTGGAAGCAAGTGTTTTGTGATGAAAGATACTTCTGAACATGTTGGAAAATTTGATGCTAAGGCATTTGAAGGTATCTTCATAGGATACTCTTTGGAAAGGACAACATATAGAGTGTTTGTACCTGAGCAACATAAAGTAATGGAAAGCATGGATGTTACTTTTGATGACAAGAAAGTTCCTGGACTTGCAACAAGTGTAAAAGACAGTGTGCCATTAAGATTTGAAAATCAAGGATATCTTGAGGATTCTGAAAGTGAGGATGAACCACCTGTTCTAACTGTTCCACATGTTGAAACTCTTGAAGTTGATGATCTTCTTCAAACACCTGTGCAAGGGAACACAAACACAGAGGGAGAAGAAGAGAATGCAACTGTAAATCAAAATGATCTCGAGTCAAGTCAAGGAGATGAACAGGGTCACAAAAGGAAATGGGACAGAGCCCACACTAGGGATCAAATAATTGGAGATCCTAGTGAGGGAGTTAGAACAAGAAGGGCAACAATGAATACATGTCTGTATAGCTGCTTTCTGTCACAAGAAGAACCAAAAGTAATTGAAGAAGCTTTGAAGAATTCTGACTGGATTGTTGCTATGCAAGAAGAGTTGAACCAATTTGAGAAAAACAAAGTATGGGAACTAGGGCCACCTCCTGAAGGTAAGAATGTTATTGACACCAAATGGGTATTCAGGAACAAAATGGATGAAGAAGGAGTGCTGATAAGAAACAAAGCAAGGGTGGTTGCCAAATGATACTGTCAACAAGAAGGCATTGACTATGATGAGACATTTGCACCTGTAGCTAGAATGGAAGCCATCAGAATTTTCTTGGCTTTTGCAGCACACTCAGATTTTAAGGTGTATCAAATGGATGTTAAAAGTGCCTTTCTCAATGGTGATCTAGCTGAAGAAGTTTATGTATCCCAACCTCCTGGCTTTGAGAATGAAGACTTCCCAGACTTTGTGTATAGACTGTTCAAGGCACTCTATGGACTCAAATAGGCACCTAGAGCCTGGTATGAAACTCTATCTCAATTTCTTCTTGAGCATCAATTTACCAGGGGTACAATTGATAAAACTCTATTCTTCAAGAAGCATGGTAATTATATCATCTTTGGCTCTTCAAATGAAAAACTCTGTGAAAGGTTCTCCAAGTTGATGCAAAGCAAATATGAGATGAGCATGATGGGAGAGTTAACTTTCTTCCTAGGCCTGCAAGTACATCAAAGGGAGGATGACATCTTCATAAATCAATCTAAGTATGTTAAATATCTCTTAAAGAAATATGGTTTAGAAGATTCATCCCCAACAAAAACTCCAATGTCCACTGCAATCAAGCTAGATGAAGATAAGAAGGGCAAAAGAGTTGACATCAAGGTCTATAGGGGAATGGTTGGATCATTACTCTATCTCACTGCTAGCAGGCGAGACATCATGTTTGCCACATGCCTTTGTGCAAGGTTCCAATCTGATCCTAAGGAATCTCACATGATGGCTATCAAAAGAATCTTCAGGTATTTGAAGGGGACTCCTAATCTTGGGCTATGGTATCCAAAGGGCACTGGATTCAACCTGGTTGGCTACACAGATTCTGATGATGCTGGATGCAGAATTGACAGGAAGAGCACCTCTGGAAGCTGCCAATTCTTAGGTCAAAGGTTAGTGTCCTGGTTCAGTAAGAAACAACAATCCACAGCAACATCTACAACTGAGGCTGAATATATTGCTGCTGGAAGCTGTTGTGCTCAATTGCTTTGGATTAGAAATCAACTCATGGATTATGGACTAGTATTGGAACACATTCCCCTGATGTGTGACAATACCAGTGCAATATCCATTGTTTCCAATCCTGTTAATCATTCTACTACAAAGCACATTGAGATAAGGTACCATTTCATTAGGGAACATGCTGTAAATGGTACTATAGCAGTCTCTTATGTTCCAACTGAGAAACAATTAGCTGACATATTTACTAAACCTCTAAATAAAGCTGTGTTTGGTCCCGAAGTATCGTAGAAGGGGGGGGGGGGGGTTGAATACGATACTCACAAATAATTCAATTTCGTTCGCGGATAATTCATTCAGTTCTATAACGAAATCAAACACACCAAACCAAACCAAAAGTCGGGGAATATATCTTTTTATAAATATAAACCTCGAGGGGTGCTACAATTTCTAATCCGTAGATTAGCTTCAATGAGTTCTAGGTTATTCATAATCAATACAATGAAAGAATTCTGAGCACTATAAATTTCTATGATCTTCTCCGGCTCAAACTTCTCTCTCAGTAGTTGCTACTATGAACTAACCTTGACTGAGGAAGACACTTCCTCTCTCTATGTAATTATAGACTTAGTTTTAGAAAAACCATCGAACCAAAAATAATGGAATATTCTTGGCCGTTGGATCTTCATCAACCTGACAACAATGTCACTTCTTCACCTGCTCCTCCAATTAGAAAACTATCGAATTGGAAATCCATCGAATGGAAAACCATCGAAAGGATTAAAAGAAACTTTCCATTCGATAGTTTTTAAAGAAAACTATCGAAAAAGAAATTCTCTTTTCCATTGAATCTAATGATTTTCTTGAAAAGCTTTCGATGGTTTTTATTTCTTTAAAAAATAAAAACCATCAACTCAATTTCTTTTGATTCCTTAGAATCACATTCGATAGTTTTTCACAAATGAAAAACCATCGAATCACATTATGTCCTTGTTCCTTTTAGAAAACCTTTCTGAGCTTCTTGGTGTTTCAGTTTTAGACTGTATCAATTTCTTCTGAGACGATAAAACAACTTGATCTTTTTAGTGCCGTCACCTAGTGCAACTGGTCTGGTTCACAGATGAATAACACTTGATCAATTCTTCTTTTATGTCTTCAATTCAATGCTGCTGATAAGTCCTTTGTCGTCCTGGTTGCTTCATCACTGGAATCCTGTGGTACTAACCCTAAATCATTCACATACTTCTGTCGTCTTGAAAGTCTTGTTTCTTTTGCTGTCACTGAGGCTTGAACATTTTCATGAACGTCTTTCCGTGACCTGTTTACGGACTTCAAGAATACATAACGTATTTTGATTTTTTGAGTTTACCTTTTCTTCTTTGATTCTGGATTCTTGTGCTTCTGTTAATACTATTGTCTGTCTTGTCCTTTGTTGAGTTGTAGTTATCTCTTTTACATCTTATGTTACATTATGCTTTACAATCTCCCCCTATTTGATTGGATAGAGTTCGACAAGCAAATACTTTGAGGATAACTCAACTAACTAAGGAAACATGAAACTAATTAAAGTAAGACAGTGTAATAATATTAAATGCATTCTGGATCAGATATATATACATTTCCAGATTTCATAAATCAAAGAACAATAAAACTTTTCACTTTGAATTTGCTCCTCTTGATTGAGCTGATAGTTCTTTTGTTCTTTGCTTCTGTTCTTCAGTCCATTCCAATCTCACCTTCTTCACTCATTGGATCGGAGTTAGCAGCTTGATAATCAATCACGGATAGATAGTGCAGTGGTTCTCCAGATTTAAGGATTGCTCCTAGGATGTGTCTTCCAATATATCCAACCTCTTGACCCACTCCAGCCCATAACCATGCAATGTTAACATCTTTCTTGTTTAGCTTTGGCATGTTTGGCAATCTGGTATGCACTTCCAATCCTTTCTCCACTCTCTTCCTATAGTAGGGAACATTCTCCATAAGATATTTTCTTAGAGTGTCGGCTGCTTTTGTCCTTCTCCATTGATGTGAATCCAGTGGATCTAAGATACTTCTCAACTGATATTAGATATTCGTTTGGGTAATCTCTCAGTTTGTCCTCCGTCAGATAGCAGATTCTGAACAAGTCATTCGTCATGAATCTAACCATAGGAGGGTTTTCAGTAATCTCTGGACTGACCTTCATCAAGATTTCCTTAACATCCTCACGGAGCAGTTCATTTAGCTTTGTAGTTCTTTGGATCTTGATGAGAATGGCCTTTCTCTCTTAGTGATAGAGAATTTGCTTCTTCTTCCATATCATCATCCAAGATAGGATGTTCTATTGGCTCTGGATGATATGGCTCATGCTCCTCCTGAATCGGTTGCTCTTGCATGACTTCAAATTCCTCCTCACTTTTTTTCTTCTTGCACAATGTCTTCAATCCAGTACTATCTAACTGGAATAGCTTCATTGGTTTCCCAAACTCCCCATCCAGTTGTTTTCCAACCTTCATTAGTCACTTCATTTGTTTCCCCTTCTCCAACTTTCTCCCCCTTAGTTGAGGAATCCTCGATGAAGTTATCCTCATTGTAAAAGGTAGCAGAAGGATCAGGTTGTTGCTGTGAAGGTCCGGGTTGTTGGTTCCTCAACATATTCCATAATCTTCTTGAGGGTGGATTGAACATGTACCTCCAGGTAATAGCAAATCTTCAATATTTGGAAGGGTTAGGGTGTCACTCCTCACGTTTGGCTCTGGGTGTACACTCAACGTTTCTGTTAGTGTTTCACTCATTTTTCCTTTCCCACTCAGGCCAGGTGTAAGTGTTTTTGTTTCACTCAATCCCTTTGTGCTAGTTGTACCTGCAGAAGAAAACACCGTAGCCGTCCTTAAGGAGGTCACCGGTGGTGCAATGGGGCTTCGCAAGTCCCCGTCCTTGGTTAAACCAAGTTGCTGATCATCCGTGGATGATGTATCCTTTAAAGGATCTAGAGTTTGAATCTCTAGGGGGTTAGAAACAGGCTCTTTTAACAGCAGAGATCCCGAATCTTCCCCAATAGTCTGTGAAGACTTTACCTCAGTTGACTTGTCAATAGTAATTGATTCATCGTCACCGAGTTGCCGATCTGCACCTACGTCAGACCCTGTACCCGCAGGATCCAGATATGTTCCATCTGGGGAGTTAGGCAATGACCCTTTAGATTTTGCATTGGGGTCAGAACCTTCTCTCGACGTCTGTGAAGACTCTTGGTTCATAGAACCTTCAACCAGTGAACCTGACCGTAATATGGTCGGAACACCAGTTGCTTCCGTCAATTCTTCCTTACTTGATTGAGCTATTGGTTCAGATATAGCTTTCGTTAGCGTAGCCCAATCAGCATCAGAAAAATCAATAAAGGGCGCTTTGGATGATTGAAATGAAGTTTCAACAGTTGCCTCGTTTTCTGTTCTTCTCCTTTTAGAGTAAGGCAGAGCTGTTGTTGAATGGCGTATCTCCTTATGTGGTGCTGCTTTGGCACTATCTCCCTCTACACTCATGGATGTCTGAATATTGGGTATAGGAGGGTAAGGAGGTTCGTTTGTGGTTTCATTTGGCTCTTCCAAAGGCTCTTCGACCGTGGTTAGAGATTGTGGGTTGCAATCTCATGGTCTGGATGGCCACTGAGGGCTCTGGATCAACATCCATTGTTGTGGTTCAGGAGCCAGTTCAGGTTGATGAATGTTACCTTCATTTACCTGTTCCCCTGGGGGTAGAAGTGGTAGGGGCACCGTTCTTAGATATTCAAGTTTGAACAGTGGGTACCCCTGGAAGATATTCTTTCTTATCAGAGCGGTTATTGCATTGCTCTTCATCTTCATGCACTCCATGGTCTCCTCTTCAGCGAATGTCTCACGCTCATCATCTGTTAAGATATCATTGAGAATTAGCTGTAGGAACCTAGGATAGAAACAAAGCACATCATCTATGCATGTTCTTTCATCCAGTGGTCCCATGTCAGGTAATGCTTAAGGAACTCTCCCACAAAGAAGTTAGGTTGTTGACTTCTTATGAGAGTGAAGAAAGCATGTATCTCCTCAGTTTTGGGATCCGGAACATGGTTTTCTATAGAAAAATGTAGTATTCTGTTAAAGTCATGTTCCGTCACCCTTATTGTTCTGCCCGCTGGCATAACAAAACTGAAGGATCTTACGTTATTCTCACTTGTATCCGTGGCGGTTGTGTACAACGCAGTCAATTGATCGATGCAAAGGACTACGGGAGTACTCAAGGCATATGCCACTAATGAACGTGTGTTCAGAAACTCTACCCATGCACGAAACTATAAATTCGTAATGGCTTGCAAGTTTTGAAACGAGACATGATTAGTCTTGGTTACTTTTAAACCAAAACTAAAACCAATTAAATTTAATTAATTATTACTAATTAATCAAACTTGACACAAAATACCCTTAAAACAAAATTACCCCTTTTTCTTAAAAAAAAACACAACTTCGAATCACCATTATCAAGAACCCTACTTTTGGTAACACAAATAATCAGAATTATCTGAAGAAATCAATTGAAAACAATTAACTTCTAAAGAACAATAGTGAAAATAGTTTTCTTAGAAACAAGTTCTTGAGGCAGTGATGTTCTTGGTTATATGTATTCTAGTAAGTATAAACAAAAGCCCTTAGATCTGATAATAAGAAAAAAAAACGTAAGGGGTTGTTAAATACTTATTGAATTGACAGGGGCAATATTGTCTTTACAGTGTTCGATGTTTTTTAATAGTATGTTCGATGGTTTTCAGTTGGGGGTAAAACTGTCAACTTTACTTCGATAAATTTTGAAAAATAACGAAGAGTTTGAAAATCAGAATTTAAAAAGTTTTTCTGAAAAACTATCGAACTTGTTACCTTTTAAAGCTTGAAAAACTATCGAGGGATCCTTTGTGGAAAAACTATCGAGAATTAAAATAAAGGAAAAATTAATTCTCTCAGATAGATTTTCATTTTAATTCAAAAACCATCGAGAATTTAGATAAAGAATAATGAAATTCAATTCGATGCTTTTTCAAATTTTCCTCAAAAAGTATCGAGAAATGTTTTCAATAGTTTTTCTTTTTCCTTTTCAAAAACTATCGAAAAGTTATTTCGATAGATTTATCTATGTACTTGAAAAACTATCGAATTTCCTAAATTCGATATTTTTTGCTCCTGTCTTCATTTTAAAACCTGTTCTTGTTTTAAAATTTAGACTGTTTTATTTCCTGTCAAGTTTTAATTCTAATAAATCTTTTCAAATTTACCAAAATCAATTGTCAACAGAAAATTCACAATTTTCTCAGAATGAAATCGACTAAATATCATTGAATGATATTAACCAATTAAAATCCAATAAATTATGCTGCATATTTATTTTATGTATTTTAAATTATGGAGCAAATAAGATATTGAACTGCTTCAATTTCCATAATTCAAATTTCATTAAATAAATAATAATAATAAATTAGTACTAAATATCTATGAGTTAGATATTAGCACTAAATTATTAAGATGAGGACTGGATGTTAAATAAATTCACAAGTCCTTAAAATATGAACAATTTTATACTTGTGAACTTATTCAAGAGTTTCTTGCAGATGAGATTTTCAAATAAGGTGCGTGTCTGCAAGTTACTCTATGAATTGAAGACATGCTCTCGAAAGAAATGATACCTGTTGTCAAGGTGCATTGTCGTGGATTGTTCCACAGAGTTGTTGGAGATAAAGTTATTTCCTGAAATAATAACAAGAAATCAATCTTCCTCCACGAAGTTGACAGCTTCTAGAGATGCTCCTCCTATCATTCAGAGATGCTTCTCCTCTCTTTCTTACAACCTGCGTATTTTATATCTAAATAGCTAAACATGTTAACAAGTATCTTTAGGGTACCATATACTGAGATTTGGTATTCCCTTAAGATATCTCAAAATCATGTTGATAACTATAAGACTAGATTTCTGAAATCCACTTGGAACCTTGCACATTGGCAACTTGAGAATACAATATGTGTTGTCAATTTGCAGCTAATAACTTAATGAGACGCATACCTCTCTAGCTTGTCATTTCTGTCTTTTACCTGATTTGTCCTGATCAAGCTTTAGTGGCTGCTGTTGGTAGGGAGTCTTGGCATGTCTAGAATCTTCTCAATTGTGCACATTCAAAAGATTCTTGACTTACTTTAATTGCCATCACTCTTTTGGCTTACTTGTGTTCCTAAAAGAATTATTCTTCTGGCTTGCTCAAAGTAATTCCAAAAAGAATTGCAACTTTCCCAACATACTCATCTTGAACATTCTCTGCAATGACTTGGCAAATTTCTTGCACAAGTTTTCGTTAGTAGACCAACATATAATATAATCATGATATCACTGCACATATATGACATTATGTCTGTGCCTTATGACAACTCAAATAAATTCATATTCTGTAAAAGTTCAGTTAGAGTGTCATACCATGTCTTTGACGATTGCTTGAGTATTGATACCGGTTCATACCAATCTGTAGTGATCTTGTGAAGAGAAGTTATACAACGTCCAATTGATCCGCAACAACAAATGCCAGGATCTGTTGTACATTGACTTCTTCTACTATCTCACCAATCAGGAGAGCACTTGATCACATTCACCATACAGATATATCCTGATATCCTCAAGTCTCGTCACTGGTGCTTCTTGTTAGATACTGCTTCCTAATAGTAACCTAGCATCCAGTTTGGCCTTGTCCCTCATAACAATGCCAATTTCATCCAGTATTCTGAATACCCATCTTGTTCCAATAACAGATTTTCCCTTAGGCCTGGGTACCAGCTTCCAAACTTTCTGCCTTTCAGATTGATTGAGTTCATTTTGCTTTGCAATCACCCAATCTGGATCCATCAGAGCTTCTTTACCTTTCTTTGTTTCTTCTTCAGAAAGAAAACCAAGAAAATAATCATTCATACTCTATAGCTCCAGTCTTTACTCCACCACTAGGATCACTAAGAACTAGACATCAGGAATGATATTGAATCTAAACTCTTTGTCTTGACAGATACGTTCTTGAAGTGTCCTCTAGATATTCATTGTGGTGTTGATCTGACTAATTGATCCTTCTTTTGCTCCCCCTAAGCTGTTGCTGGGATTTCCTGAGAATCCTCATCCTCGCTGAGTGGTTCTGTTGAAGTACTGAGCTGTGTAGTTAAACTACCATTACCACTGCTTGGATTTGAATAATCATTACCATTAATTTCACACATAACAGTTGAGAGCTTGGAGTTGTTGAACATCATATTCAGACTTTCAATCACCTCTTGTTGATTAATCAAATTTACCTCGTAGGCTTTAGATTCCACTGATTAGCCGAGGAAAATATCCTTAAGAGCCTTAGCTGCCAATCTTGCCAAGATGCTTACTTGTAAAACATTTTCCTCCAAACCCCTGAAAGAAATTCAGAGTTTGCTTCTATTGGCCAATACAGGGTCTTCCTGTATTTGTTACTGATCATGGAAATGTGATTAATCTCATCTGTGATGTCCTGTCCTTCAGATTGAATAAACAACACCAGTTTGTATTAAGAGTAGTCATCAACCATCACTGAAGTATATCTTTACTTTGTTGTAGATAAGACATTAACTAGTCCGTAGAGTTCCATACGTATCATCTGAAGCGGCTCAGTAATGCTTATCACATTATAGCTTTTCTGTGATGCTTCTTTGACTTCCCTTAATGACATGCCTCATATATTTCATCTAGCTTGAATCCCAGATGAGGCAGTCCTCTCACCAATACCATCTTTAGAAAAGAGTTACTTGTATTGTCATGCAAGGGTGAGAGCTTCTCAACCTTCCTGCTTGAGATAAAACACTGCTCCTTCATTGAATAAAAAGATTTGTGCTTTGAATCTTCAGCAAGAGAGTTGCTTCTAATTGTTATCCTTGACTCCAATTATTAGTTGTTATCAATGATACCAATTATTGTAAACATGATGACATTCCATTTCCAACGTAGCCATGTCCCGTGATGAAAACCTTTGCTGTCATCTCCAAAGATTATTAACGGAACAGCTTTCTCAATCACATTTGATGGAAAGATCTTTCTTCGATCATATGTCTTCAGTAGTAAAGACCAAGAAAGCATATAAATCGATTAACCTGATTTGCCTGCACTCACAAATGGATTGACAGTTCTTGGTACCCAACTTATTTGCTTGGGTCCAGATGGATTAGAGATTTTGCTTTTAAAAGTGGTAACAACAGCTTCAACCTATACATGCTTATTCTTATCTCTGACTGACCTTGCAGTCGTTGCTCTAATGTAATTCTTAAACATGCTTTTTCTATGATTAATGCAAGTTCTAAGATATGCATTCATAATATTTAAATAAGCAAACATGTTAATAAGAATAAATGGCATACATTGAGCTTTTTGACATTGCAGATAAGAGATGTGCAAATTAGGCATGTTTTGCATTTTAGAAAATTCAGTACTTTCTACTTTAACCAATATACACAAGTGTAACAGGTAGCAAGTAGATTTACAGATATTCAATAATTTTCTAAGCACACATGGAATAAAAGAATTAACAATTAAATCACTAATTCTATCTAATCCATTCTGTTGTTGTATGGCATCTAACTTTCTCTATTACCTAAGTCAGTTTTAGATACAGCTTGGTGTTCTACAAATTCTACTGACTCTAAAGGTAATTCCTCCATCCTTCAAACTGATTATCCCTTAACAAACAATTCAGAATAAATGAGCAAATCTTGTTCTACTAGGGATACTGAAACTTAGCTTTACTAAGATCTTATGTGCCAGAAACTTAACCCCTAAAACTAAGAGTTGTTTCTTAAGAAAGCTTCTATCTCACTTGCAAATCTTATTCTACAAATATTCATACACACATATCTAAGATCTTCTATGTACATGCTTTGAATATTGAGAATTAAATACTGCATTGGTTCAAGGAAAAGATACCTGAGATATGTGAGGTGAATCATCTTCAGAGATTGCTATGAAAGCAAGATATCCATGATCTTCTCGTCATCTGATCCATCCCAACTCTTTCCTTAAGCAACATATGTTTTGTGCTGATGCTTCTTCAACAAAGCATTCCACTTCTGTTTCAGCTATTAACTGAGTCCCTATTCTTCTTTGTTTGTTAGGCTTCTTCATTGTGTAGCACACCCTGATAGTTTCTCGTTACATAGTTCTTATCATAGTTGAAACTATCACTCTTGTTTTTGTTACCATCTCAGTCTGTAACTACCTCTTGAACTGAATCTTGAAGAGTCTTTGCTTCGGAATAAATAGGCCTGATCCTTGGATGTAGCTTTTGTACTCCTTCTGAATCTGATGTGACTAAACTTCCTTGACAAGTGAAACACTGATCTTTAGTCTAGTCTCTCGAGGTTTTCTACCTGAGCTTCTTCTGATTCAGCTACTAGTAATTCTTCTATTCTGTTCTGAGGTTCCAACAATAATGCTCGTTACTGAGATGTTTGTTTGTCCGTTCAATTCTCTAACACCCTTTATTCCTCCCTTCATAATCTCTTCTGATTAAATCTCCTTAGAAAAAAAATTATCCGTAGAAACTTCTTCCTGAAATCAGCTTCATGGTCATCTTTTTCTTCGAAAGATAAAAATCAGTTTAACACCCGGAGGAATCTTCTTCTACAAGCCCTTGAGCACCCTCAATTTAATACTTAAGAAAAATTTAAATATTCAGAATTTTTAATTTTCCTTAAAAATAAATTAATCAAAAATAACTATTTACAAAACATTTAATTTTCAAGAATTTTTAATTTTCTTAAAAATTAAATCATGTAAATTAATATTTAAGAAAAATTAGAATTTAAGAAATTTTTTTTAAAAAAAAAAATTCGAAATAAATAAAAAACTCAGAAATATATTAATTCAGGGTGCTTTTGTAAAGCTGGCCAATTCAAGCACTTCGATTGTTTTTGAAACAAAAACTATCGAAGAAACTATTATCCATTTCGATAGTTTCTGAAAACTAAACAAATGGTTAATGGCTGACCATTTTTGAAAAAGAAGCATTACCACTTCGATAGTTTAAAAAAAACTATCGAAGTCACCATTCTACTCAGACTCAAAATTGGCCACCTAAATTGACTACAATTCACAAATTCTAAGGGGTCTCTTTAGCACACTACAAATTGCTCTGTGCCGCACCTCTAAAATAAATTCATAACATAAATTAAATTTACTTAAGTTTAAAATATAAATTTATTTAACTTGAATTTATAAAATAAATTTATTTAAATTAAGTTAATCAAATAAACTTATTCAAGTTTAAATAATGAACTCATTTAAATTAAATTTATAAGATAAATTCATTTTAACTTAAATTTATAAAATAAACTTATTAAAATATAAATTCATAAAATAAATTTATTTAGAAGTTGGCCTCCTCAGAATTCTTGTCTGACTGGTCTGAAATACCCGGATCTAATCTGTATGTCGATTAACAAGCTCTGATACCAATTGTTAGGTCCCGAAGTATCGTAGAAGGGGGGGGGGGGGGTTGAATACGATACTCACAAATAATTCAATTTCGTTCGCGGATAATTCATTCAGTTCTATAACGAAATCAAACACACCAAACCAAACCAAAAGTCGGGGAATATATCTTTTTATAAATATAAACCTCGAGGGGTGCTACAATTTCTAATCCGTAGATTAGCTTCAATGAGTTCTAGGTTATTCATAATCAATACAATGAAAGAATTCTGAGCACTATAAATTTCTATGATCTTCTCCGGCTCAAACTTCTCTCTCAGTAGTTGCTACTATGAACTAACCTTGACTGAGGAAGACACTTCCTCTCTCTGTGTAATTATAGACTTAGTTTTAGAAAAACCATCGAACCAAAAATAATGGAATATTCTTGGCCGTTGGATCTTCATCAACCTGACAACAATGTCACTTCTTCACCTGCTCCTCCAATTAGAAAACTATCGAATTGGAAATCCATCGAATGGAAAACCATCGAAAGGATTAAAAGAAACTTTCCATTCGATAGTTTTTAAAGAAAACTATCGAAAAAGAAATTCTCTTTTCCATTGAATCTAATGATTTTCTTAGAAAAGCTTTCGATGGTTTTTATTTCTTTAAAAAATAAAAACCATCAACTCAATTTCTTTTGATTCCTTAGAATCACATTCGATAGTTTTTCACAAATGAAAAACCATCGAATCACATTATGTCCTTGTTCCTTTTAGAAAACCTTTCTGAGCTTCTTGGTGTTTCAGTTTTAGACTGTATCAATTTCTTCTGAGACGATAAAAAAACTTGATCTTTTTAGTGCCGTCACCTAGTGCAACTGGTCTGGTTCACAGATGAATAACACTTGATCAATTCTTCTTTTATGTCTTCAATTCAATGCTGCTGATAAGTCCTTTGTCGTCCTGGTTGCTTCATCACTGGAATCCTGTGGTACTAACCCTAAATCATTCACATACTTCTGTCGTCTTGAAAGTCTTGTTTCTTTTGCTGTCACTGAGGCTTGAACATTTTCATGAACTTATTTCCGTGACCTGTTTACGGACTTCAAGAATACATAACGTATTTTGATTTTTTGAGTTTACCTTTTCTTCTTTGATTCTGGATTCCTGTGCTTCTGTTAATACTATTGTCTGTCTTGTCCTTTGTTGAGTTGTAGTTATCTCTTTTACATCTTATGTTACATTATGCTTTACAAGCTGTCTTTAACAGACTTGTGAGTGAAATTGGTATGCTAAATCCTTCATTTAGTTGTTCTAAGTAAGTATGCTAGTTAATTGCTGCAGCAGTAAATTTTCACTGTGTTTAAATGCTCTATTTATTTGGAGTGAAAATTAGCTGAGATATGATTTATAAATATTTCATTATTTTACTGCATATTTTTCAAATCATACTTTTATGAGTAGTTATGAGCTTTTAGGACATCTCTACTTAGGTGATTTTGAGAGTTCACGACTTAGTTCAAATAAAACAGACTTATATCGCAAACTGTTGAAATTGTGAGACTTCGCGATATAGTTCATTTCTTGAATTTGGGACATAGTTCATTTTCTGACTTCGTGACCTAGAATAACTATATCGATAAGTATCCATATTTAGCAGAATTTTTGGTTTAAATTAATTTTATTTCAAAATTTTGATATAAGTCTGACAAAATGCTTGGGATTCCAAAAAGAGAGTTTTGGACAAGGTATTTATACTATATCGCAAAGTCTCCCCATACTTCTATCTTTAAGACTTTGCGACATAGTTCATTTCTGGACTCTGCGATATACTTTGCAAGACTACGCGATATAGGCTATTTTGAGACTTCTCGACATCAAAATAGCATGTACAAATTCATAACTCCATATCGCAGTGTCTCTATCATATAAATACCTTTTACTGACCGTTCACAACTTTTCATCTTGTCTATTGCTCTCAATTCTCAGACCTAAAATCCAATTCTCTTCTATCTTCTTCACTCTCAATTTCAAATGGCACCCAAATCTCAAACAGCTTCTTCTTCAAACCCTTTAGTCATACCCAAAGAGACAAACCTTCTCACTATCCCCTCTGAGGCTGAAGCAAACCCCAGGTACAAGTGCTTTGTACGGTTCTTGAACACCTCCTACCTTCGCCAAGCGTTAACCATGAACCCCACACTGTATGTTGAAGTACTGGAAGGATTCTGGAGAACATCTATGGTATCTACAATGGCAAGGGAGGATGGGACTTCGTTTCAGGAGATTACTTGCACTATTGGAGGCAAGCACTTGCAGTTTGGGGAGAAAGAAATTAATGAAGCTTTGGGGTTCAAGGTTGAAGGTCATGATGCTGAAGCCAATGATGCTGAAATGGTGGCATTCATGGACCTAATCAAGTATGCAGATGAGATAGACATGACTAAGCTTAACAAGAAGCATGTCAGGAGGGAGTGGTCATTTCTGTTTGACGCACTCCAAAAGGTGTTTCTGTGTAGGAAGATAGGATGGGACCACATCAGTCACATTGCTGTGAAGCTAGCCTACTCCTTAGCTTATAATCAGGAGATTAATGTAGGAGAAATTATTCTCAAAGAATTGGCTCAAAGGCTAGGCAGGACGGTTCGTGGAAGAGGCAATGAAATCTTTTGCCTTCGTTTTCTTCAGTGCATTTTAAATTATCTTGATACTAATGTGCATGAATTAGATGGTATAGATAAAACTAAAATGGCTTATTCCAAATCCATGTCCAAAGTTCTATTTGGTTCATTGGATACTAGGAATCAAGTGGATGTGATACTAAGTGTGACCCAGCATATGCAGGACACCTTTGCATCCTATCCACTTGATAAGCCCATATATCATGAACTTTCCTCGAAAGGGAAGGCTAAGACTGAAGGAGCTTCAAAGTCTAACCCAAGCCCTCCTAACCCATCCAATGACCCCCTGCAAACAGTACAATAGTGATTAGGGAGCCAAGTGCACCAATCTCCCAAAAGGTTGGTGTTACTAAAAAGAAGACTAAGAAGAGATCCCTTGCTATAAGTGACGAGTCTGTAGATTTAGGAAGTGAGGAACCTGAGTCACAGCTCACCAGACAAAAGAAGAAATCCAAATCAATAGCTGCCACTGAATCCTCCCAACAGGATTCAGCTGTGTTAAAAGGGGTACACCTATTACTATCAATGTCCTCTCAACAGGGCATTGTCATTGAAAAGAGTAGTCTCCCCACTACAGTCTGTAAAGAGTCTGCACAGAATCAAGAACCCACTCTTGACTCAGGTGAACATAAGGGTGAACAAACACAGAGTGGAGAGCACATCACCTTTGAAACTCCTCCTATATCTCAGGGGGAGTTGCCAAAATCCAGTCTAAACTACACTTCTTTTCCAGAATCTGCATCTCAAATTTCTTCTAAACAGAAAAGTCATTCTCATGACAATTCTGCTCTTGATCAGTCACAATCTCCATCTATGACTGAACCAATTTCAAGTGACATGGTTCTTGACACTGTGCTCACGACCCAGGACCCACATTTGGTTGGTCAGGAAATGCACGCTGGGGCATATTCTAATGACACCAACAAAAACACAGAGGATTCACCAGTCTTTACCGGAGACTCTGTGCCACCCTCTCCAATCCTTAGGGATTTGGACTTGCCTTCACAGGCACATGGAGATGATGTTGTACCACATCCCATTTCAATGGAGACAACACCAGACTCCACAGTCATTCCAAGACTGGAGGAAACTCTTATCTCTATCCCCCCTGAGGTGCCTAGCACTAGCTCTCACTTGGCCCAGGCCACTTTGTCAGAATGGCTGAAGCCTGTGCAACATGACAGGTCTTCAGGATCATCATCTGTGCCATCACAATTGACGGAAGAAGACCTCCAAAATCTTCATGTGGCACAGATTGATGAGATCTCAAAAATAGCTCAACATCTCCTAACAGCAAATATTCCAAATTCAGACTATGAAGCCATTCTTCTGTGTCACAAGGAGGATGTTGAAGCTCAACATGACAAGATAGTAGATGAGGCCCAACAGGATGGAAATGTTGATGCCTAGTTGGATGCTAAAAGATCTGTGAAGCTCAAAGATGCTCTAGCCTTTCTCAGGGAAGAATATCTCACATCCTTGGGGTCTAATGCCAAGAATCTTTCTCCTGCAGAAGTCTTTGAGGCAGTGAATCACATGTACAAGAGTCAGCTGAAGGCTCTCCATTATCTTGGGAATGGTCTACAATCAGAGATTTATACTATCAAGGAGGAAACATAAAAATCTTTGACTCAGCTCAGGAACTCCTATCCCTCTGATTTTCCCAAGGTAGATGGCATCCTTAAGGAGGTTCAGAAAACAGCTACAAATGTCAAAAAGATGGATTGCACCCTAGCTTTGGTCTCAGATAATATGAAGAAGCTTTCTTCCAAACTAGATAACCAGGTGCAAGCCAACATCAACTCTAACTCCCTGCTCACTGTAATGTGGAAGAATCAGTATGGGAACAAGCTTGTGGATGAAGTTCCTATTTCTGACATCTCAAAATTTGACTTCTCAAAGATCAAGGATCAATCTCTCAATTCCTTCAAATCTCAACAACTCTTCACTAAGGTGGATGGCTTGGAAAGGGAGGTAGGTGATCTTAAATCTGACAACAAAGTGCTCTATCAATCCTTGGACAATCTCAATGCTAAGTTGGATGACCAAAGCAATGCCACATCTAATATTTTGCTAGTCCAACAGAAAATGATGACAACCTGAACCTTCCTGTTCCTGGAGAAGCTCAAGACATCTTGTCTGATCCCAAGCCTAAGGGGGAGAAAGGAAAGGAGGTCATTGTGGAAAAGAAAGGGGGAGTACCAGCCAAGCAACAGAAGCTTAAGGGCAAACTCATTGAAGAAAAATCTCTAAAACCAATCACTCTCCCCTCTGTGGATGTCATCAATAAACAAGGCCAAAGAAGCACAGTTACAACCACCTACTACCCCTCTACAATGCCAATAGATATCTCAGCTCCTCATATCACAATAAGTGCCAAACCAATCAAAGTAAACATGGTCACTGATGCCAAGCTACAGGAAGTTGCCAATTCTCACATCTATCATGATAAAGCCTTCCTGGAGTTTCTGAAAGACATTCAAACCAGTGTACAAGGTAATACTCTCAACTACAGAAGCAAGATCAATGAACAAATCAAATATTTTTTACACTGGTAGTCAGGAAAATCAAGGATGCTCATCTAAGAGAAATTATCATGGTATCCAAGGAAAATTGCTTGTGGCATTTATCCTTTGAAACTCTAGAGAAGCTGAGGTTTACTGAGCTGAACACACTTCTGGAGTTGATTGAGAAGCATGGGGTGTACAACAAGAGGTTGTATGATGACTTAAAGGAAGACCAATTTCAAAGATTGCCTGAAGTTATATCTAACCCAAGGACAATACTCTTTCAAAGTCTAAGCAAAGCAAACAGTGTTGATCAACTGGCGATTCCTTCTCATTTGACAATAAAGAACAAAAACAAAGCAAATCAAGTGTTGCAAATGCTGAGAGCAAAGAGAGGAGTCAGAACAGCAGAAGAGCTAGAGATAATCCAAATTCTCCAATCTTTCTTAATTCATGGCAGTATTCCTGAGTCACTCAAAGAAAAAAGAAATAAGAAAGATGATGAGAAGGATGATGAGGAAAAGACCTATAGAAGGAGAAGTCAATCAAGGAGCAATAAGGATGGAGGAAGTGAAAGCAGCAGAAGCAAAACATCAAAGAAATCTAAAGATGCTGACAGTGACAACAAAGATTCCAAGAAGAAGAAGAAAGAGGCTGACAACAAAGATTCCAACAAAGAACAAAGATTCCAAGAAGAAGAGTGGAACTCAGCAAGTCAAGGACATTGTTAGCAGTACCTTATTAAGGGTTTCAGGCATGAAAACGCAACGGAAAAACGCGTAAAACAGAAAAATTAACGAAACCCTCCGCAAGATCCATGCGAAAAACGATATTTAATTCGTGAATAGAATCGTTTACCTTTTGAGGCTTTACGAACGGCTAACTAATGGAGGTCCTTTGATATGATCACCACGTGTCCCTCCTTACGATACACGTCTCTAATCAGTCCACACGAACGCTCGATCGTCCAATGATCACCGGAGTTGGTACTAGCCAAGAACTGCCCTCAGAACTCCCTCTCTCTCTCTCTAGCCTCTCTTTGATTTAGAGCTGCTAGGGTTTTTTTTAAAAAATGTTTTTTTCAATTAACCCTAAAACAATACATCATAATGTATTTATATGGAGAGAATTCTGGGCCTATACCTAATCTGATTGAGCTTCCAAAACCCAATCTGATTATTAGTAGTATTATTTATTATATTCGAATTATTATATAATTAATCAAGTCCTACTTAATTAATCCAATAATTCAATAATAATAATAATTTAATTAAATTCGAAATTTAATTAATGCTCCATTTAAAACGTTCTTTATGTGTAACCCTTTAGGTTATTATTACATTGACAATAATTTTAATATCTCATAATAAAATTATAAACAATGAGCGGCATCTAGTAATACATCATTGCTACCCAAGTAATAATAATAATTGGTGATCCAATTAAACCTTTAATGAATAATGTTCCATGTAATATAATCCTTTTAACCTTATACTATAGATTAAACTCGAGGCATGGTTTATGTTATCATCTTCAATATTTAATCCCGGTTTACATGATATTTAGTCAGTGGGTCTGCAACGTTATCATTAGTATGCACTTTACATATATGTATATCTCCCCTCCTTGTAATCTCTCGAAGTAGATGATATCGTCTAAGTATATGCTTTGCTCAGGAATGGGACCTTGGTTCCTTAGCCTGCGCAATAGCTCCATTGTTATCGCAATAAAGATCAATTGGATCTGCGATTGATGGAACTACTCCAAGTCCCTCAATAAATTTCCGAAGCCAAACAGCCTCTTTGGCCGCTTCACTGGCAGCAATATACTCAGCTTCCATTGTAGAATCAGCTACTGTCTCTTGCTTCGAACTCTTCCAGCTTACAACACCTCCATTTAGACAAAACACAAACCCAGATTGAGACACAATATCATCTCTATCTGTTTGGAAACTAGCATCAGTGTAACCTCTTACAACTAGCTTCTCATCTCCTCCATATACCAAGAATGAATCTTTAGTTCTCTTTAGGTACTTAAGAATATTCTTGACTGCCGTCTAGTGACCTTCACCTGGATTAGACTGGTATGTGCTCGTCATGCTCAAAGCATACGAAACATCAGGTCGAGTACATATCATTGCATACATTATTGAACCAATTGCAGAAGCATATGGTACCTTTATTATACAGTCCTTATCATCTAATGATTTAGGACAGTTTTCTTTTGAGATCACTATCCCATGAGACACAGGGACAAATCCCCTCTTTGCCTCTTGCATCCCAAAACGATGCAATACTTTGTCAATGTATGTACTCTGACTTAAGCCGATTAATCTTCTAGATCTTGATCCCTAATATATAGGTAGCATCACCTAAGTCTTTCATTGAGAAACTTTTTCCCAACCAAGTCTTAACAGCCTGAAGAGAAAGTATGTCATTCCCTATTAGTAATATATCATCAACATATAATACTAGGAATGCCACTTTGCTCCCACTAACCTTCTTGTATACACAAGGCTCATCTTCATTTTGAATAAAGCCAAACTCTTTGACTGTTATATCAAAACGAATGTTCCAACTCCTTGAGGCCTGCTTCAATCCATAAATAGATCGTAGTAGCTTACAGACCATTCTAGCAAATCTCGGATCGACAAAACCTTCTGGTTGTATCATATACACATCCTCTTCTAAGCTCCCATTTAAGAAAGCGGTTTTGACATCCATTTGCCAGATTTCATAGTCATAGTAAGCTGCTATCGCAAGCAAAATCCTGATGGACTTGACCATAGCTACTGGTGAGAAAGTTTCATCATAGTCAATACCATGAATTTGTTTGAATCCTTTTGCCACTAGTCTTGCTTTGTAGGTCGTTACATTACCATCCATGTCTGTTTTCTTCTTGAAAACCCATTTGCACCCAATAGGTTTTACCCCTTCAGGTGGTTCAACCAAAATCCATACTTTGTTTTCATACACGGAATCCATCTCAGATTTCATAGCTTCCAGCCATCTATCAGAATCTGGACTATTCATAGCATCCTGATAGGTAAGAGGCTCATCTTCATCCATAAGCATTACATCGCTAGTCTGAGTTAAGAGAAATCCAAAATATCTCTCAGGCTCGTGGCGAATCCTACCAGATCTACGAACAACCTGTGTTTCTTGAGCAGTAACATTTTCATGTACTTCGTGCTCATGTTCCAACTCTGGTTCAATGTCATTCTGTGGTTCTCGAACTTCATCGAGATCTATTATACTCCCACTGTTTTTCTTAGAGAACAGTTCTCTTTCAAGAAATACAGCAGTTCGAGCAACAAACACTTTGCTCTCGGTACGATTATAGAAATAATACCCTTTAGTTTCTTTTGGGTATCCCAAAAAATTATATTTGTCTGATTTCGGTCCTAGCTTGTCAGTGACTAAACGTTTCACAAACGCTTCGCATCCCCATACTTTCAAAAAGGATATGCTATGACGTTTCTCAGTCCATATCTCATATGGTGTAGTTTGAACCGATTTAGTAGGAACTCGATTAAGTGTGTGTGCAGCCGTTTCTAGAGCATAACCCCAGAAACTAATTGGAAGATCCGCTGGACTCATCATCGATCGCACCGTGTCCAACAAGGTACGATTTCTCCTTTCAGATACACCATTCCACTGTGGTGTTCCAGGAGGTGTGAGTTGTGATACAATACCACACTCCTTTAAGAAATTCTTAAATTCTAAGCTTAGGTACTCACCTCCACGATCAGATCGTAGAGTTTTAATACTTCCGCCTATTTGCTTTTCCACTTCTGCCTTGTACTCTTTGAATTTTTCAAATGATTCGGATTTGTTTTTCAAAAGATACACATATCCGTATCTACTAAAATCATCAGTAAAGGTTATGAAGTAGTAAAAGCCACCTCTTGCCATCGTACGCATTGGACCACATACATCACTATGTATGAGTTCTAATCGTTCGGTGGCCCTCTCACCAATTCTGGTAAAAGGAGCTTTAGTCATTTTTCCAATGAGACAAGGTTCGCATTCTTCGTATGATTCAAAATCAAACTTATCCAAGTATCCATCCTTATGTAACTTGGAAATGCGTTTCTCATTTATATGGCCTAAACGACAATGCCAAAGGTATGTTTGATTTGAGTCATTAGCCTTAATACGTTTATTATTTACATTATAGACAGGAATATCAAGATCAAGAACATATAAACCATTAAATAAACGTGCAACCCCATAGGTAACATTATTCAAACCAAAGGAACAACTATTGTTCTAAATTGTAAAGGAAAAACCTTTCTTGTCCAAACAAGAAATAAAAATAATGTTTCTGCAAATCGCAGGCACATAAAAACAGTTTTCAAGTTCTAAAATAAGCCCAGTGGGCAACGATAAATTATAAGTCCCTACAGCCAAAGCAGCAACCTTTGCTCCATTGCCAACGCGTAGGTCGACTTCTCCTTTCGCCAAAGTCCTACTCCTTCGCAGTTCCTGCACATTTATACAAATGTGAGAACCACATCCAGTATCCAATACCCATGATGTAGAAGTAGACAAATTGACTTCTATAACATACATACCTGAATCAGAAATCTTCACAGACTTCATACCCTTCAGGTTCTGATCCTCCAAATAAGCTTGACAATTACGCTTCCAATGACCCGGCTTCTTGCAAAAGTGACATACATCACCCTTTGCAGCACATTTTGCAACACCTCCAGTAGGCTTCAAAGCCTTTTTGAAAGCAGGCTTCAGATTAGCAGATTTAGATCCAATCTTCTTCTTGCCTTTCCATTTCCCCTTTCCTTTGGCATTCCCTTTATTCACCATCATTATGGGAACAGGGTTAGCCTTTGACATATTGGTCTCAGCAGTCCTCAATAATGCCAATAATTCGGTAGGTGTTTTGTCTATCTCACTCATAATATAGTTTATAACAAATTGAGTGTAGTTGTTGTTCAAAGACTGCAAGATCAAATCTGCTTGGTGTTCCGGTAAAACCGGGTAACCCAAATTCTCAAGGGTTTCCAAATACCCTATCATCTTTAGAACATGCGGTCCAACCGGGTCTCGATCTCCCTATTTGCATGCATACAACTCTTTGCTTACATCAAACCTCTCTTGACGAGCTTGACCCTCAAACATCCTTTTGAGGTGCTCTATCATGTCATAAGCGTCCATACACTCATGTTGTTTCTGAAGCTCAGGACTCATAGTCGCTAGCATCGAACAACAGACATCCGTAGAATCATCAAGATGCTTCTGATAAGCATTTTGTTGAGCCTCGGTTGCTTCAGCAGCAAGAGGTCCAGGGTGAGGAATATCAAGGACATAAAGCTTTCGCTCCTGTCTGAGGACAATCCTCAAATTCCTTTGCCAATCAAGGAAGTTGGTTCCTGTCAGCTTTTTCTTCTCAAGGACTGATCGCACATAGAAATTGTTTGAGTTTGCCATTTAGATATCTACAATGTTAAAATGCATAAAATAAGTTAGTTGCAGAGTTATTAAATTATGTTCAAGTGATTATCCATATATATTCACAATATATATCTCTCACTATTTTTATCAAATCAATAGCCCTAACTATTAATTCGAAAGGCATTACTCTAAATCCTTCTAGTGAGCCAATATCCATATTTCGTCATGCTTAAGGTCAGCTTTGGCTTTACTCCCAAAACATGATTTATTTAGGTAGACAACTCTTGTCAATTATATCATATATAACTCTTGGAAAGTCTGGTAGAACAACATTTGTCCACATTTATCCAATAAATCATACCAAACCCCATGCCTCTAAGTTCACAATCCTATTGTGGTAACTTAGTTAAGTCTAACCCAATGGTCTAACAGTTAAGTATCACATTTACTTCATCGCGCCTTACCACGATAGATTGGAGTGCTTCGCTTTGGCGAACCCACTATTTCTCGATCTAGGTCTTGACGAGTGTTGCCCATTGGAAGGCATCTAAGTGACTTAATATTTTAAATTTAGGGATTTTATTATTAAAACGACCATGATCCCATCATCAAGAGATTCCCAATTTTTCCTTGAACTAAGTACTTCAATTCAAAATTCATCAATGGTTTGATTTCCATTCCAACGGAGGAGTCACAGTGGTCTCACTTAAAATCCGCCTTTCTTACAAGCGCTGCTTGTATTTTTGTCAAAATCGCCCCATATCAAAAATCGAAAATTCATACTTATTTCCGTGTTTCATAAACACAGGAATCTCATGTTCGTTTTGTTCAATTTTAAAATCTTGAATCGTTACAGATTTTATCTTGTTTAACAGGCATGGCATGGGTGATGTATCTAATACATACAATCATTATAGCTACGCATACATATTGTCATAACATGCATCATATATGTAAAGTGCGTAAAGTAAACGTGCTTGGTTATGGCCCAATCCTATGCGATTTTTCCATGCTAAAGGAAAAATCATGGTCAAACTATGGTGGTATGAAATACAACATAATAATACATGTCTTCATGCTTCATTGTAATGACTCCTTTTGATCGCCTCCTAGTCTTCATATCTTTATGTCTCCATGTCTTCAATTACATTACATAATATGAAAAAGCTAATCTAATAAACTTACAAGAGAAACTCGAGTTACATTCGAGATTTAATCATTACAAGAATGAACGACATGCAAGTCGTATTTAAAACCAAAACCATAATAAAAAAAACACTAACCTATGGGTCTTAGGGCCATAACCATACACCATGCTCAATTAAAAGTTAAGAACATCTCATATTGCATCAACATATCACATCATATCATATTTTTCATGATCCAATCACGAAATCAAATAAATTGTAAATTAGAAAATTAAAATCAGAATTATGAAAACAATAAATCGTTGTTTACAGACACTAAACGATGTCAAACGCCTTACAGATAAACGAGTGACTAAGTCAGTATTGTTCAGAAGCCCGTTTCGCTTTCCGAAAAGGTATTTTCGACGAAATTCTGAGACAGTATGCAAATTTCACCAAATCTGCGCAGCCAATCAGAAATCGTATCGAATACGATTCTCATTAAATCCTTATATATAATAACCGTAAGGGAGATCTTATCCAAAATTTTGTTCGGTCCTCAGTACCGCCAAAACAATCTCAATCGTTAGATATGATATTTTTAAAAATAGACGATCGAGATTATATCATATAAAAATAGAAACTATTATCTAAAAAGGATATAAATCAAAGTGGGAGTATTAGTATTAGAATTGGATTAGAAGTAATTAAAACTTAATAAAAATACCAGTTCCATTAATACTAATATTCAATTCATATTACATTAAATTAAATTAAATCCTTATATATAATAAGCGTAACAGGGATCTTATCCAAAACTTTGATCCTGTACCGCCAAATCAATAAGGACCGTTGATCTTAAAATAGATGAATCAGAACCCTTAGATTTAATATTAAAAAATATATTTTAATAATATAAACCAAATATGAGTAGGTTTTCTAAGTTGACTAGAATTCTCAACGTAAAAATTCATAACTTCAAATTCTAAGTTGAGTAGGTTCATTTAATTCTTGGTCTATACTTTAAACGTAAGTTGAGTTGATTTTTTTATTTTAATTCTAATCCTAAGTTGAATAGAACTAATGTAAAAATTCGTTATTTTATTCTTTCTTGAGTTTCAGAGTAGTTTTAATTGGAAAAGAATTTGTTAAACTATCACTAAATTAAAGATTATTTTGTGAATTTTATGTGGGCCGTAAATTTGTTTTTAAATCTGATTTTTAGAACTCAAGATAGATCATAAATAATGTATTGAGCGTATAAAACGTAATAAATAAAATCTTAAAACTAATAACATAAAATTAATATAATTATAAATATTAAAAAAAGAGTCGTGCATTGCACGGGTTATAAGCTAGTAACAAGAACAAAAATATATCATGTATATATCAGTATACATACAGATTATATGATCATCATATGATCATCTCAATCATCATTATTATACAATTTATGTATATAAATCAATACAATATTCATGTTTTCATAAAAAACAACGCATCAATCATGATCGTCGCAAACATGATTTTAACATCAAAATAGTAAACATATAAACAAATTAAACACTTTTCGCAAGTAGCTCTGATGCCATTGAAGGGTTTCAGACATGAAAACGCAACGGAAAAACGCGTAAAACAGAAAAATTAACGAAACCCTCCGCAGGATCCATGCGAAAAACGATATTTAATTCGTGAATAGAATCGTTTACCTTTTGAAGCTTTACGTACGACTAACTAATGGAGGTCCTTTGATATGATCACCACGTGTCCCGCCTTACGATACACGTCTCTAATCAGTCCACACGAACGCTCGATCGTCCAACGATCACCGGAGTTGTTACTAACCAAGAACTGCCCTCGGAACTCTTTCTCTCTCTCTCTAGCCTCTCTTTGATTTAGAGCTGCTAGAGTTTTTTTTAAAAAACATTTTTTTCAATTAACCCTAAAACAATACATCATAATGTATTTATATGGAGAGAATTCTGGGCCTATATCTAATCTGATTGGGCTTCCAAAACCCAATATGATTATTAGTAGTATTATTTATTATATTCGAATTATTATATAATTAATCAAGTCCTACTTAATTAATCCAATAATTAAATAATAATAATAATTCAATTAAATTCGAAATTTAATTAATGCTCCGTTTAAAACGTTCTTTATGTGTAACCCTTTAGGTTATTATTACATTGACAATAATTTTAATATCTCATAATAAAATTATAAACAATGAGCGGCATCTAGTAATACATCATTGCTACCCAAGTAATAATAATAATTGGTGATCCAATTAAACATTTCATGAATAATGTTCCATGTAATATAATCCTTTTAACCTTATATTATAGATTAAACTCGAGGCATGGTTTATGTCATCATCTTCAATATTTAATCCCGGTTTACTTGATCGATGAGTTGACTATTAAACAAATCACAATTTGAGCATGGCCATGCATTTCATAGTCTCACTCAATCAAGAGGCCAATAATATCACTCCTAAAATAGGAGGGTTAAATCCTATATCTATCATTCATATTTCTCATATGATTCATAATATACCCAATGTCCACCTTTATCATTACCCGGTCAAAGGTAACTTTGAGTAGAATCAAAGTATATTAATTCTCATATAGAAATATAATGATTTCAAGTCTAAGGATCATTACACCATTATCATTGTGAGAATTGCTTATGACACTTGATAACATTTACCATGAAGAATTCACACGGTGGGTCTATCCAGTGCCATGTTCTGCTAACATGCACTTATGTCTTTGACTTTAGTATCACCATACTTATGACCAATGAGATGTGGTCATCAGTCAATAAACATACTAGTCTTAATGCATTATTATTGTCCTCAAATAATAATACTCGACTAGGGATTTCTTTAAGATTATAAACACTATTCATATAATCTCATTTCTAAGTCACATACTTAGAGATATAGAATTCATGCTTATATTCCAAGAACATTTATTATTCTAACATTAATATCGCAATAAATAAAGACATAATAAATAATTGAAAGAAAATCCGTAGAACATATTTATTAATAATCAAAATGTCTTCCCTAAGAACATTATAGTATTGTCTCTAGGGCACAAGTACTAACACCTTAACCACAACACAAGACTCTAAGTCTAGGGTGGGTACTGTTAGTAATCATCGATTTTCCACAGAAGAAAATTGAAGCCACAAAAGAAAAATAAAAAAGACACTTCCACAAAGTCACAGCTAGTGGAGTGTTACAGTGGATGAAAGGGAAATGAATGAAGCTACTTCCAAATGATGTGGCACTGAAGACTAAATCTCCCTGTTCCAGAAAGCTATCTCAAGTGAAGCATTTGAAGATCAAGAGTGTAGCCAAAAGAACAAGGATAACAAAGAAGACTGGAGTGATCACAAATGTAGTAGGGATTAATGTTCTTCCTCTTGATGAAGACTATGATGAAGATGCCCTAGCATTTCTGAGAGCTCAAAGAATCTTTGAAGTCAAAGTGAAGCAAAGTCATCTAGAGATCAAATACACTGATGGGAGAGAAAGACAAATGAAGCAAGGGGGCTGGCAATACTTCTCACAATATGAGCTTGAAAGAATAAATGCACTGCTGAACTTTGAAGAAAAGGAGGAGAGATTGTGGAAGATTGAGATTGCCAGGTTCTCGAAGATGCACTCTGATTATCAGGAGAATTTAAGAAAGCTAAATGAAGAGAAGAACATTCATAAAGAGAAATAATTGGCTGAGATGGAAGAAATGGCTAAAGATCTAAGAAAGAAAGGGTTGTGCAAGGTAAAACAAAATCCTTATGTTGTGGAATACAAAAATCAAAATGGAGGCAAAAGCAAGATAAGGATGGATTTTTTAGATTCTTATGTGGAAAATGCCCTTAGAGCTGCAATTGAAGATCTAAAAGACTTACCTCTCATTGAAGAACTAATTGCAAGAGATGAAATTCAAGCAGCCATCTCAGATATGAAGAGAAAGGAAGAAGTGAGAAAGAAGAAAGTTTATGATGACTATCTTGAGAAGCAAATGGAAACTGAAGCTGTTGAGCAACAAAGATAATCTGTAAGCTTTCACTTTCAATATATAATCAAAATTCTGTTCATATTGTTCATCTATTGTTCTCGCTGATATTCAATTCCTTTTATGTAAAGTTAGGCTTGTTATCAGACATGAAATTGTGCATAAGTTTCTTACTCACAATTTGGGGGAGATTGTTAGGCTCAAGGCATGTCTGAGTACCACTAGTAACAAGCCTACTCATTGTGACTATGTCACTCTACATGAGCTAGTGAATTCTTTCACTAGGATATAGTATAGGTCTCTATTATACTTGTCCTGTTTTCATGTACTTAGATTTATTCTGTATGCTCAATGTTATAATGAGCTTAGTAAGTTTCTTGCACCTAGAATGTACATAGGCCATGGAATAATTATCCTGGAAGAAGTTCAATTTGTTCATGCAGCAAGATTGGAGTGAATAAGGCCTTGAAGAAATAAGTTGCAGAAATTTGTCTAAGTCCCTATACTGTGAAGTCAGAATGAACTATGTCGTGAAGTCCAAAATATCCATGTCTTGAAGTACTGATATCGCATAGTCCAAAATGAACTATGTCGTGAAGTCTTCATTACTAATATCGTGAAGTGTTGAGATCGCAAAGTCAAATTGTACTATGTCGCGAAGTCCTCAAAAAGGCTATGTCGCGATGTCATCAAAAAGGCTATGTCGCGAAGTCCTCAAAAAGGCTATGTCGCGAAGTCTTCAAGAAGGCCATATCGCGAAGTCACTTCTAAGCCTATGTCGCATACTCCTGATACACTCATATAGCAAAGTCAAGAATACACTATGTCGACATGTCTAAGAATCAGGATTATGCTGGAGTTCATGATGTCAACACTTAGCCGTTTATAACAAGACAAATCAAGGTACATAACCAAAAATCAAAGGAGACAAATACTGAAGCATCTGTTACGGTAAGGTGGTCCAAAGAACAGATGACAAATCTACAGCTAAACTTGAAGAGAAAGATAAGAGACAAGCAACTACAGAAATGGGAAAGACTCCGAAAAGCAAGTGGTCCTTCCTGACACAGTGAACTTCTTATGGCAGGACAAGTTGGACTTTGAGCTAGGGGTAACTGTGTAAATAGGTGTGTGCACCAGTTTGTATAGGAATATATATAAATTGTGCACACCCTACTGTTAGCTGCAAGAAAGATATTCACAGAAATATTCAAGTACTCTTTTCTCTGTAAGCAAAGCAAGAAAACATTGTTCTTGTTTAGAAGCCAGAATTTCAATTGTAAAATTTTGGGAGCTGTAGTATTTAATTTACTTAATACAAAGTAGATTAAAGTAATTGTGTGTGTCTTGCTTATTTTCATTCCGCATTTTACACATCATAATATTTTACAGCTTATTTAGTTTTCAAGAATCGAAAAATATCAAAACTATCCATTCACCCCCTCTGTCTAGTTTCTTAGTAACATTCATTTCTAACAAAAATAAATTTATTTGGTTTGATATTTTAATAGTCAATTAATGATTTGACCAATACTCATTTTCAATTCCACCCTAAAATACATTTTCGTTAACCAATCTAAAATTTCATTTTCCCCTTAATACTTTTTAGTTTCCCCCTTTTCATTTTCCCCATTTTGGTTTTCCCCCTTTATCAAACCCCTAAATCTCCCCCACCCCCTTCAAACTGAGTTCTCCAAAGCTGTTCAATTGTCTTTCATAAATCTCTTTCTTTCTCTTAATCGGTACTTTCTCGCTCTCTGTTTGTGTAACTTTTTGTTGTTTTTTAATTTTTTGTGATTTGTTTTTAGGTTTTCGATTCGGTGATTGAGTATTCTGTCAAGACAATTGTTGATTTGTATGTATGTTTTTGTTGAGTATTCGGTGATTGGGACACGACATAACTCAACACCTTCCCCTTTTAACCCCCCCGACTCCTCTCTTCTCCCTCTCTGTCACAATTCACACACACACACACACATCAAGAGAGAGAGAGAGAGAGGGAGAGAGCTGAAAGAGAGAGGGAGAGAGAGCTTCATTAGACGCCCTTGTTGAACAAGTAAACAACAGTATACTCATAAACTCTCTGTCTTTATAGCTCATATATTGTTTCTGATGTTCAATTATTATTGTGAATTTCATTCTATTGTACTACTTGTCAAAGCTTCAATCTTTTTCGTATTTTCTTATTCAATTTGTGTTTCTGTGATTAGACTATTATTCTTTCTAACAACCCTAGTTTTGTTCTCGATTTTTGTTTCGGTTATATGTATGTTTGTGCATTGAGTTTATGTTTAGTTTCGTATTGTATCTGTTAGGGTTTCGTTACTACAACTTGTTTTTGTTCATGAAGTTGTAAAAATGTAGTCTTTTTCGTATTGTAGCTATTGTGATTTTATTAAAGGTGACCTCATTTGTATATTTAGTAGTATAATTAGTATTGTGACCTGAAAGCATTGCAATTTAAGAAAAATGAAGAAACTAAGGTTTTTAGAATCAAGAATTATTAATGGGAGCATTCCATCTAAACTGCAAGAAACTAAGGTTTGAGAGTTCTTACGTAAATTTGAAAATAATTGCTTGATAAGTACGAGTAGACAATATACATTAAACATGGTATGTATCAGGTGTTCTCTATTGACATGGCTCGATTACTAGCTGCTACATCAAATCGAGGTGAATTTGAGGACAGGTTAACCAAAGTTGTCGATGAAGTGAAACCAGCACTAGCTAGAGGTGAATTGAAGGTATGCTTTGCATTTTTGTCAATTTTTTCTATGGTTCTAGGCGTAGCATAAAAATGATTTCAAGTTTTGGATTTGGTGCAGTGCATTGGAGCAACAACTATGGAAGAATACATGAAGTACATTGAGAAAGACGGGGCTTTAAAACGACGTTTTCAGGTTGTTGATGTGCCTGAACCATCTGTTGAGGACACAGTCCTAATACTCAAAAGACTGGTATAGAAATATGAAAGTTTTCATAAAGTCAATTATACTGACAAAGCTATTCTCTCTGCTTCCTCCTTGGCAAAACAATATGCTAGGTAGTTTAAATTTTGTCAACGACTTATCTATGCGAATCTCAAATATTTTCGGTAGTTGTACATGACTCTGATATACATCGTGCTTATGCAACGAACACTTTCTGCCCGATAAAGCCATTGACTTGATTGACGAAGCAGGTGCAAGGGTGAGTCTTCAGCAAAAGCAAGACAAATATGATAAGGTGACGGTTGCGACAAAAATGGATACCAATTTAAGGGTTATTCTGCAAGCGCAGCAAGGGCAAGCAGAGTATAATGGTAATATGTTTGTGACTGAAGAGGATATTAAGCTAGTGCTCTCATCGTAGATTGGAATCCTGATTGAAAAGATGTCACAAGAAGAAGTGTTCAAGCTTTTAAACATGGAAAAAACATCAGTTCTATAACAATGAGAATATTTCTAGAGGTTGTATATTTTTTGTAGTGATTTGTTTTTTGTACCAGAGATATCCAAAAGCACCTAATAGTAGTTATTTTGTAGGCTTAATGTGTACAAGTTATATATTATTTGTATTTTTGTTTTATTTTTTTGAAAGAGTTGTATTTGTACATTGTCTATACATAATTGCTATATGAGACAACACTTCGAATACATGACATTCCTAAAAAGCATCAAGTCTTTACTAAACCAATAGTTTCTATCAACGAAACTTTATGACAAGAAAAGTCATACAACAGAAAAAAAAACCCATTGTCTATACATCCTTTTTAGACAATGTATATGCTTTTAGAAATCGTTGACTAAAGGAAAGGAGAACAACTCTTAGTTTTGTAAAAACTGTTGTCTGTACAACATGACCACAACAATTCTTTAGACTCGAAAATGTTGTCTATTAACATATGCCACAATGACAATCTGTTTCAAAGGGTTGTATGTTTCATTTTAAGGTTATAGTCTTTGTGACGTTATATGACAAGTGTTTCTTGAACACATGAAACACTTGAGCTATACTGCCTCTGACAATGGCTTGTATATAAACCGTTGTTGTTTCTGGATATTTTACAACATTTATTTAGATAATAACGTTGTCTTTAGAGCCTCAGAACCGTTGTCTGATACGCGCATCAGACGACATTGCCATACTCAACGGAAATTTAGGGTGTCAGACAACGGTGATAAACCGTTGTGTCATTCGATTTTCCTTGTAGTGATTCCTTGGGCTAAACACTTACAATTTATATATTGACTGATCATGGAAGTGACTTGAAGGTATGGTTGTGCGCATTATTATATATCCTCGGAGAGAATAATATAAATATTAGATGAATATTTTTAGCAAGAGCACGAGGGTTGAATATCATAGATTTATTAACGATCAATATTCCAATGGAGAACCCTGATTTCTAGATTGTTTTTTTATCTTCGTTAAATCGTGATTTTTCATTACTCATTTGCATAAGTGATAAACGTGAGCTTTATAATAATATTGTCCCTATATTTAAGTTATTTTGTATTAATTTGGAGTTTTATTTAATAAATTATAATGTTTTATTATTGGTATGAAGGAGTTTTAATAAAGGAAGGCTTGGAGTTTAAAAGGAAAGAGTTGGAGATTTATTTGATTAAAATTCGGATTTGATGACCCACTTGCGCAGTCCACACTGTTTGGGCCATAACAAGAGTTCTAGAAGTCCGATTCAGACGATTCAACAGCCCACATAAAGCTTATGAGAAGAGATTGATTTTGGAATTGGTCTTGATATTAAAATCCAGCCGAGTCAGTCCAGAAACAGAGCCCAACAGTCAGATATAGATCAGACTTTTTATTTTGGAATTTCTATTACTGGAATTCAATTCTGATTGGGAAACTGCTTGTATTTGTATTAAATAATTAAAAACACTTTTATTAGAGATATTATTAGATATAGATCAGACCTAATATACGGGAGAAAAAAGAGACACAAGGAAGAGAGAAAGAAGAAGCTTGAAGACGGAGATTCAACCATTGAAGACGTTCACTTGGATTTGATTTATTCATCTTTGTGTTTAAAATTCTCTCCTTAACTCTTTTAATCATGTTTATGTGCTATCAATTCTTGGATGTTCTTGAGATCTTAATTATGAACTAATTGTATCAAGTTGGGATTTTTAGGGAACCCTAGTATGGGATTGTTGGTGTTTTGATAAGAAGTATTGTATGCAGTTCATAGTTTATTCGTTCAAGTGGATTTTATGCTATATAATTGATATTGTTTGGCCAACTGTAGTAAATTATTGAGTTAATTATAATACTGAGAGAGTTATGATTAACTGATACAATACATGAATGGTGCATGATTGTATCTATTGATATTAATTCTGTGATGGTATAGACATATATTGTTACCTTGCATAACCGTGTGAAATTGGTGCTTAATTTATATTCTTGAGATTAAACTGGCATAGACATATGTTAGTTTAGTTTATAGAATCTATATCATAGTGATTTCGAGAGAAACCTATGACTGTCGAATTTCAGGTTAGTAGACTGTGAATTTGGTATAGTATTACACTGTTTTATTACCAACATGAACATGTTAGGGGAAGTAATTATCCTGACTTAGTTTATCATATCTAAAACTCATCCAAGTGTCTTTGCTAGTATAATTTATGTGATGCCCTCCAAATCTGGGGTACAGAATTGGGGAGTCACTCGACCAACGAAACTCAACATACCTGAATATAACACATGCATAATATAATAATATCATAAAATACCCCTTATCCAAGACCGCATCCAGATTATGGCATTGAACACAAGTTTCTACAATCTTTTATTAATACAAACCAGTTTTATCAGAGTTATTACATCACAACATAGGTCCAGAGCTAGACATCTAGTCTAATAATACAAAACAAACAACTACCCTGCCAATGACAACCACTGGAGGAGCTCTACTAGCTGCCAGTGAACTACCAGTCATGTTGTGCCGACTCATACTCTCGCTTCACTGGAATAGGGTTAGAAAACAACAAGAAAGAGTGAGCCAAATGTGCTCAGCAAACATCATATATATATATATATCCAATGCAGTTCATAATGAAAAGAAATCACAAGAATTTGAATCAATGCACAATGCATGATTATATCAACCTCTTCTGAAGAAAACAGATTAGAATTGGATTTTTATTTATCTCATTCAAATCAAAGGTTGAGCTGCTGGCCAGCCACACATCAACCCTGGGCCTGCTTATAGCAAAGCCCTCCACTGGATCCTTGGCCATCCTGGCCTTAATTATCATCGACCATAAATCTGGTCCTTATTTTCAAAAACATTTCCAATTCTATTACAGCACATAAGCAATACATGCTTCAACAATAATCACAATAAGAACAAAATAGAATGACAATAACAAAAGCTTCATCTGACAATCAATCACAACGAGGGTGAAATAGTATAATGAATTGCAAAAGAGCTTCAACTGATCAAGATCAAATAAGGTTCGTGAAACAAGTTCGGGATGGTTTCATAGAAGCAACACATCCGTTTCAAGGAAATAAACAAGGTTATAATGTACGCAAGTGAATCGAAGGTGAGGATTCTCAATATTCAACAAGATTGTGAATAATCAAAGAAATCAGGAATTTTTCATGGAAATAATGTTATCGGTTCTGATACAGGATAAGAATTGAATCATTGGTATTGGTTTGATGACAACATGCATATAATAACTCATAGTAAGATTACTCAAGGATTTGTGAAAGAAATAGACACTTGCCTGGTTCGACGTAGTCAAATTCTACCGTTGCTATTCTACCTTCTCCTTTCCCTTGCCTCAGGAACTCGATTCTATAATACATAACTCATATTAGTACATCCCATCATTTATTCTATCCTCAATATAAACTCATAATCATTTTTAAGTCTAAACAGCCTATCGGGCAAATTTCGAGATTTATCGAATGCCCGACCTATTTTTCCGATAGACAGACTCATACTCTATTCTTTTTATAAGACATTTACGGACACTAAACACATTATTCCACTTTATATAAACCATATAGTGCTTATAAATATTTTTAAAACAATATTTGAGACTTATTAGAATTTAAATAAGTCGCAAACAAATTTTTAAATCAAAAATCGGATTTTTAAACCCAATATAAGTATTTAAATGCAAATAAATCAATTAATAAAATTAATTGACAATCTTTAAATGCTCAAACTATTTTTAATTAATAAAACAGGTTTGAAAATAATTAAACTGAATTTTAAATTAATTAAATCTAATTAATAATTAATTTTTAAGAATTAACTGATTAAAAGAATTAATCAATCAACTAAATAAACTAATTATTAATTAAAAATAAATAAAATAATTAAGTTTAATCAATTTTCGAATTTAAAATATTAAATATAAGTTTCCAGAATTTTTTTGAATTAAAAATATATTTTTAAAAATAAAATATGAATTTTTAAAGATTTTAAACTATTTTCGAATTACTTAAAAAAATAAAATTCAAAAACAGTTTTATGAAAATGAATTAGGGTTTTGAAGATTGAAACCGGGTCAGAAAACGGGTCGCCAAGAACAACCGGAAGTTTTCCAGAATCCGGCGACTTTTCCAGAATCCGGCGAGCCAAAAACACGACCAAATTTAGGGCTTTTGATACCAAAACATTCCAAATAACCATACCAATACATTCCGATCAAAAACAAACCAAAAACATCACCGGAACTCCAAACCCGACTATTTTCCGGTGACCTTAAACAAATTTTCCGATCTACGAATTTTGTACATGAAATTCTACGTTCTTTATGTTAAAATGAAGCTAAGAACACACACAATCAAAGCCCTCTATCAGAATTCATGTCAGATCAACAACAAGAACGGACTATTCAAAATAAGAATTTGGGTCAAAACCCGAAAATCAAACATAAACATGAAATTAAAACATGGATTCCTGCTAATTAGAACCCTAGGAACATGTTAGAAACAACCAATTGAACGGAGAATCAACAGAATGAAAATCCCCAATTCGGGTATGAACCCTATTTTAATTCGAAAATTGAAAAATTCATATAAAATTGAAAAATCACCAGATGATGATGAGGTTGGAAGATTCTGAAACTAGAGCTCAAGATCTTTGATTTGAGTACTTGAACTTTGGATTTGGATTTCAATAACACCTTCGAATTTGATTTTGATTTTCAAGAACACGAAGAACACGGTTCGGGAATTTTATATTTTTCTGTATTTTTAATACCGATTATATGAAGTATAATGTACGATTCTCCTTTTTATACTTAGTGGAAAATCATACCCTAAACGACATTTTTGGATCGATATTGATCCACTGGTTCGTTTTAAAAACCCTAATAATGTAAAATACACGTTTTACGAGGTGATAGCTATCCAAAAAGACTGATAGTTATCCAAATCAATACATAACATTATATAACTAATGCTCAAGAATACTGGGGCTATAACAGATGAAATATTGATATAAACGACATATCTGTCACCCTGGACAATTAGGGTTTGGAACAATCTTTTCCTTTTTGAACAAAACGAATTATATTGACAAGATCAAATAGATAGGGATGAAATGATACGAATAGTTCTTTCGATAAAGATTCGAATACGAAGGACGAAGGGATAATAATGATGTACAAAATTTCAACGGGGCCCTTGAATTTTCAAAACAGGGCTCAAAACTGAATAAGATTTCAAATGACGAAATAATTGAAAGGGGCCTTCGACTCACCAAATAACACATAATCACTTAATAACCGTAACTTATTAATATTCAAATTATTCCACACGAAATATTTTACACCAAATATATCATTTATAAAAAAAAAAAATCACGGATATTACATCCTTCCCCCCATAATAGGATTCTGTCCTCAGAATCTAATCGAGGAAACAACTGGGGATACTTCCCTAGCACCTCTCTCTCTAATTTCCAATTACATTCTCCTACCTTAGAATTTCTCCACAAAACATTAACTAATGCTACAGTCTCATCAAGGCGCACAACATACTCAGTTAACCAATCCATTCCTAAGGTCACATCAAATCCTCCCAACTTAAAGGGTAACAATTTGACATAAAAACGATTTCCTAGAATCTCAACTTCGCAACGAGGACAACATAAACTGACCGGTATACGATTTCGGTTAGTTATCTCTATGCTTAACACTCCATTTAAAGGTTTCATTAAACAAATTAAATTACGAGCAACGTCTCAGAAATAAACGACTTAGTAGCTCCTGAATTTATTAGAAGTGTACCTGCCATCACATCAGTGTCACTACTTGCTTCCCTCATTGTCATGCTATAAGTTCTGGCTGGCGGCTGATCATTGACAGCTGGAGGTGCCTCTATCGCTCGAATCATGTTGTTCACGAGTACTGGTGCCCTGCAATCCTTAATCATATGACCTGGTTTCTTGCATTGATAACACACAACACCTGTGTAAAGCATAATGTAACATAAGATGAAACAGAGATAACTACAACTCAACAAAGGACAAGACAAACAATAATATTAACAGAAGCACATGAATCTAGAATCAAAGAAGATAAGGTAAAATCAAAAAATCAAAATACGTTATGTATTCTTGAAGTCCGTAAACAGGTCACGGAAAGAAGTTCATGAAAATGTTCAAGCCTCACTGACAACAAAAGAAACAAGACTATCAAGACGACAGAAGTATGTGAATGATTTAGGGTTAGTACCACGGGATTCGAGTGATTTAATTGAAGCAACCAGATCAACAAAGGACTTATCAGCAGCACTGAATTGAAGACATAAAAGAAGAATTGATCAAGTGTTATTCATCTGTGAACCAGACCAGTTGCACTAGGTGATGGCACTTAAAAAGATCAAGTTGTTTTATTGTATCAGAAGAAATTGATACTGTAACGCCTTAGAATTTTTGACTTGTAAATTATTACCAATATGTGAATACAATTAATTTTATATGTGCATGATAATTGTTTGATAGGCTCTTTGTGCTAATTAGAATAGTCTTAAAATTTATTTTGTTAAAAAGAGCTATTTAATTTTTTTTTTACATTTATTGCTAGTAATAGCAATTGAGATTTTATTTTTGATATTTTATTTAGCGATGATGATCTTGGTATAATGTGATTTATGTGTAAGCTCATATTTTAGTTATGCTTATTTGAGATAAAAATATTTCTTTGATATAGTCCTATAATTTTGAAATTTCTTTATGTACCATAATTGTTACGTGCTTAAAATGTGAATTATGTGCGTGGTGAATAATTAGTTAATTATGAATGTGGTTTCTAAATTTTATTTAAGTGCTCTGAGAATTTACTTGAGTCATAAAATATTTATATTAAATTTGGAGTATGCTTGAATTATTTATTTAGCAGCATAAAATATTTCTTAGCATTATTTTATTTTATTTTAGTTTTAAAACTCATGATTTAAATTTTATAGATCATTCATTTATTTTAATTAATTATTTTGAGAGATGCTGCACCTTTAAAATATTTATTCACGGTGAGTATTTTATTTATTTATTCTAGTAAGTTGTTAATTTGTTCTTATAATTATTTTTGAGGTAAAAATGCATTTTTATTTGATTATTTTCCTGTAAAGGAAATTTATTTATTTAAATTACAAAACTTATTTGTAAAAATATTATTTCATCAAATCTAGAGTGGGGATTATGAATTTACATCATAGCCCTTGTTTTTATTAATTTGGCAATGGAGTTAGTTGGGCAATTTTGTAATTTATAATTTATTTCTAAACTATTTAATAGATAACATTACTTTTGCATTACTTTTCCTTCATTTTACTTTACACTCACCAAAACCCACCCCACCCAACTTCTCTCTCTCGCTCTCATCTCTCTCTCCGGCTGCCCCTTTCTCCCCAAACCCCTCTCCTTGTTCTTCATCTTTTTCAAGAATCAAACCCCAATTTCTCATAGTTTCTCTCCACCAAATTGTAAGTATTAGTAACCTAGTTAAACCTCTCTTGACTCTCTACAACCCCATGTGGGTAATTTCGAATTTCTTTCAATTTTTTTAAATTGGGGATTTTCGGATTTCATGGGTTGTAGGAATTGTACTTACATGCAATTACTTGTTAGTGATGTGGGGGTTATTACTCGATGAGACCCGCGATTTTGGGCTCATCCGAGAAAAAAACCCGACCATTGGCAATGAACCTTGAGAGCCATGGTCTTGTTTACTTACATGCATGATTCGATTTCGTGTATTTTGTTTTATTGAATGTTTATAATGGTTGCATGTAAGAAATCTTTATTGATCTTGGTGATTTTGGTACTAAAGTTTGATGGGCTATTGATTTTGAGAAGTTTAAAGACATGTATAATTGTTAATTAGATGTTTTATGAGTTGCATGTTGTATTTTCAAATTGAATTGGAGTTTTTAATGTTAGACACTTGATGGGTTAAGTTTAATTTCGAATTTTAGTAAGATATGTGGTAGATTATAAAGAAATTTTGGTTATGTTTGATTGCATGTTGATTTTCTTGAAGGATTTGATTTTATTAGATAAAAGTTTGAATTATTAAGTAAGTTAATTGTTATAATTAAGGATTTGGTGATGGTATGAACTTGCATGTTGAGTTTATAGTAAGATTCAAATATGGGTAGTTTTTAATTTTGTAATTGATGTTGTGAGTTGATCTTGATGTATGTTGTGAATTGATTATGGTTTAAAGATGGGAGTTAAGGTGGAAGGAGAAGTTATGATGAGAAAGGAGAGAGGGGAGCCGAGAGAGGGAGGGAGGCCGAGAGAGGTGAGGGAGAGAGATTGAGGGAGCCGAGAGGAAGAAAGATGGAGGGAGTAAGATAAAAGAGGATTTAAGTTGATTTTGTGTGTGTAAATTTAAAATGTACTTTTGTGTGTTTTCAAAATACGATTTTAAAAGTGTGTGTGTAATCTTTCATAAAGGTGTTGAGGTGTGGGTGTTGTTTAAAGAAAGTAGTAAGTTTTTATAAATAAAGAGTTTTCTTAAAGGTATACTTTTAGGTAGAAATCTAAAGATGGGATTTTGAGTGAGTAGGTATGTGTACTTTCAAAATGTGTTTTTGGGTGTGTGTGTACTTTAAAATGTGATTTTGGTGTGAATTGTTCAAAAACATGATTTTCTAAAGGTGTGAGTGTGTTATTCAAAAATAAGATTTTATGAGTATGATTTAAAATACGATTTAAAAATGTGTGCGTATTCTTTTATGAGTATGATTCAAAAATACGATTTTATGTGTGTGTGCGTATTCTTTTAAACATGTTCTTTCCACAAATGTGACTTTGTGTGTGTGTGTGTGTCATTCAAAAACATAATCTTGTAAAAGTGTGAGTGTGTTATTTCAAAATATGATTTAGTGTGTACTTTTAAAATATGATTTCGTATGAGTGAGTGTGTGTTGGTGTTGATTGAGGCCATAAGGCCGAGAGAGAGTGAAGAGAGGGAGATAGGCCGAGAAGAAAAAGAAAAGAGAAAGAAGAGAGGATGGAAAACAGAGAAAGAAAGGAGAAGTGTTGGTGATTGGTTTTGTAATTCCATAAGTTTATTTAAATTTGATTTTGATTGGTATGAATAGTCAAGTTGTGCTCATTGCGTAGTTGTAATTTAAGTCAAGTCGTCGTTGACTTAGTAATGGTATATGTGTGGATTGACTAGTTGGTCATGGTTTGCTATAAGGTTGAGTTACTATGTATGTATTGAACCAATGTGATAACATTATGTGAAGTGTATAATATATGTGGTAAGTATACCTGGCTTATATGATTAAGTGTTATGGTTGTCAAATAGAGTAGATAAAGTTACCAAAGTACTTTATCTTGAGGTCTTCCCATCATAAGGATAAGGAATGCTTTGTGAAGTTATATTCTTGCTAAGTGACCAAATGTTGACTAAAGTTGTAAAGACACTATGTGCTTTTTGATTGTATATATATAAGTATACGTAATTGTATGACGATGGGGTAGAAGTACTTAGAGATATGTAAACAAAGCTGAGGTACTAAGTGATAAAGACTAAGACGATATTATACCTTTATATAGGTACAAGTAGGAGGCCAGGAAAGGAGCCCGTGTACGTAAAGTCAGAGTGGTGTACAAGTTATTGAGTTAGTTTATCGGCTTTTGAGGCAAGTGTCTATACCCTCCACTTATTGTTCAAGTGGTAGTTTTCTTAAATTATGATGCAAATGATACCTCTTGATTATATTGCAAGTATACGTATAACCTTTACTTGTCCTTTACCATTATGATGCAATCGTTTGTTATACCATTGTACCCTTGCACCTTGCTCTTTATTTACAAACTCTACATTTGATCCCTTATATTCATGTAACTCGTATAATGCCTTTACCATGTTCATATGATACCTTTATCTTGAACTATCCCCTGAACTTTCTTGTTAACCTTTAAACCCTTGATACGTACTTATTTCCTTGTTGACTTATTTACCATGCTTAATAGCACCTTTATCTTGACTTATACCTTGTTGACCTCTGTTAACTTTTGAATACCCAAAGCATACTTAGTCCTTTGCTCACTTATTTTCCATGCCTTTCAATTGTTGAACTTTTAAACCCTTGCAACAAAGTCTTGAATTAGCTTATACCCTGGAATGAATGTTGGAAATGTTGGAAAGCTTCTTATTCATTTAATCCCTTTGTTGAATTACTTATGAATGGAACACAGTAATGACCGAGGCGGCGGTCGTGGTTACTTATTTATTTTAAGGCCAATGTGTGCCTATGGATCCTGAATGTTAGGACCTTGTGAAAACATGGTCTGGAGCTTTACGTGGCTGATCACCCGTATAGCTCGTACCGTCTTACCGGAAGTTCCAATTCAATTGCTTAATCTTATTCTTTGAACATAAATGTATATCTTGAAACTTGATACCAATTGAATACCATTTGATTATCATTTGATTACCAGTTGATTCACCATATGATACCATTTGATTATCTTTTGATTACCAGTTGATTACTAATGGATTTCTAGTTGATATTTACATACGTTGTTGATTACACTTGCTGAGCAATTTTTGGCTCACTCTTGTTTTATTATTCCCTAACCTTCAGTTATGAACAGAGTATGCAATTTTCGAATATCCGCTAAGAGGACCGTGAGAAGGCCTGATTCGAGATTTTAGGTTCATGTTGCCAGGCAGATAGAGTTCATTTTAGATCTCACCAATGGTTAGATGATTGCAAATGGTTTGTAATAAGACTGAATTAGATGTTGTAATATACTGTGATATTTTAAGATTCTTGTTTCATACCATAACCTGTGATCGATCCTTTGTTGAGGGGTCGTCTGTATAATTATGTTTTATTCAGAGCGATAGTGGCACCAAATCCTGACCCCGGATTTGGGGGCGTCACAGATACAGTCTAAAACTGAAACACCCTGGAGCTCAAAAGATTTATTAAAGGATAAAATACAAGGAAATGATTCGATAGTTTTTCTATTTAGAAAACTATCGAATGATATAAAAAGTGATTCTCAGAAAACCATTTAGAATCAATTTGACATTCGATAGTTTTGAATTAAAAACTATCGAATGGTAAATTTATTTAATTCATTCGATGGTTTTTTCAAATGGAGCAGGTGGAAAGTAATGCTTTGTTGATCAGTTGATGAAGATCCAACGACCAGGAATAAACCAATTCTTTTGGTTCGATGGTTTTTCAAATCAAGACTATAAATAGAGTTTGAAGAAGTGTTCTTCTTCAGTTAAGGCAGAACACAGAAAGATCATTTACGAGGAGAGAGTTCTTGACAGAGAAATTTACAGAGAATTTAATATAGCTCAGAATTCTATTATCGTAGTGATTGTGTTTAACCTGAACTCATTGTAGCTAATCCTACAGATTAGAATTTGTAGCACCCTTCGTGGTTTATATTTATAAAACGATATATTCCCCGACTCGTGTTTTGATTTGGAGTATTTGATTTTGAACTATATCATAAAGAATTATTCGTGAACGAAATCGAAGAATTTTTGAGTATCGTATTCAACCCCCCCTTCTACGATACTTTGGACCTAACAATTGGTATCAGAGCTACTTGATTGACCTACAAATCAGATCCGATGAATGAGACCAAACTCAAACATAGCTTGAAAATTTGAAGCATTTTTTTTAACTTTCAAAATTTTTCATTTGATTGGAATTTCTTGAATTTTAAACAATTTGAAATTTTCTACCATGAGTGCTCCAAAGACAACAACAGGTATCAAGGTGCCCCCGTTTACAAGAGATGACTTTGGTCTGTGGAAAATGAAAATGCTATTATTTATAAAGGCATCAAATCCTTTGTATCTCGGCATACTGGAGAATGGACCATTTGTACCAATGAAATCAATTGAAGAATCAACAACTCCAGATGGTACTAGAGTTCCTAGAAGTTCTATTCCTAAGGAATTATCTGAGTACACTGATACGGATAAAGAATTGATTAGATTGGATAAAGGTCTGATGCTTATATTGACAGACTCCGCAGACAAAGAGATGAGCTATCAGATAATGAGCTGTACAAGCGGGAAGCACGTGTGGGATACCATCAATCTAATAATGGAAGGAACTGAAGACGTGCAGGAAAACAGATTGGACATCCTGACTTCTCAGTATGAGTCATTTAGGTCTCAACCAGGAGAAAGTATAACTCAGGTCTTTGAGAAGTATACTAAGATTCTGAATGAATTGGCAATGAAAGGAAAGACCTGCCTTCTGAGAGAATCAAACAGGAAGTTCATGATGACGCTGCCCCACCATGTAGAACATAAGTCATCATCCATAAGGGAAAGAATAGACTTCACAAAGATGTCATTAGAGATGATCTATGGTAAGTTGAAGACTTATGAGATGGAACAGGAACAAAGAGTAATAATCTACGGACAAGGGATAGTGGACAACAAGAGTACTGCACTCGCAAGATCAGCCGCACTTGTAGTGGATGAACCAACAACTTCTGAAGTTCAGGTTCAGATCCCTAGAGCTGGAAAGGAGGTGATAATAGAAACTGAAATGGATTCTGCAAATCTGGGTGTTGATGAAAGTGTCTACTACACCCTAGAAGAGCTTGAGCAAATGGAAGACAAAACCATGGCGTACTTAGCTGCAAAGTTTAGCCACATTCGTTTCAAAAGAAACCCTAAGTACAAGTTCAGGGGACCAACCAACAGATTTCAGAAAAGCAATTATTCACCAAGTACAGGAACTAAGGGAGGCTACAAGACATGCATGATTGATAGAAGAAAGTCAAGATGCCACAACTGCAATGAGATAGGGCATTTTGCTACTGAATGCCAGAAGCCTCGTCAAGCAAGAGACAAGAAAGGTGGTTATGATAGAAAGGATTCTTATGATGAGTTGAAGAAAGAAAATGCTAGGTTGAAACAACAACTGGAAAACTCATCTGGAAAGCAGAAAGGGAGAGCTTATATAGCTGAGGGTAAAAGCTGGGATGATACTGATTCGGATGAAGAGCAAGAGTATGTGAACATGGCCCTGATGGCAGACTCTTCAGAGGAATCACCTCAATCATCGCAGGTACCTATCCTAACTACAGTTGACATGTCTAATTCTGAGTTCAAGAAAACTGTGCAAGACTTAAGTGTTGAATTGTTTAATGTACACACAAGCATGCTAGCATCTGAAATTGAAAATACTAAACTAGTTCAAAAGGTTAAGGATTTAGAATCTAGAAATCAAGAACTAGAGCTTGTAAGTGTCACAATTGAAAGTCTGAAACAGAGGATTGAGTACTTAGACAACAAGGTCAAGTGTAATGAAGAGATAGAGACTATCCTTAGGAAGCAGATTTCTGACCTAGAGTTGAAACTGAACTCTTATAAGAACTCCACCCTGATTCAAAAGGAAATTATTGATAATCAGACCATAGGGAAGATGACTGCAATAGGTCTAGACTATAGAAAGAAAGTTGGCAAGAAAGTTTTGGAATTTCCTCAGACACCTAAACCTGTCAAGAAGAACATTCCACACGTTCTCAAGAATGTGAGCTGTCCAGTTTTTGTTAAGCCTATGTCAGGACTTTTTGAAGAAGGAGACTTAGTCATAGCACAAGAATTGCTTGAGGAGGATGTAAGGAAAGAAAAGGAAGAGTGAACTGAGTTGCCTAGGAAGTCAGTGATTAAAGAAAAACCTAAAACTGCGATAGACAACAAGGTTAGAAAGAACAAGAAAAACAGGAATGGGAAGCTGAATGTAGTTAATCAGAATATTGTTAATACATCTCCCATTGCATTTAGGAAGTTGTGTGCTACTTGTAATTCTGCTAATCACCTTACACATGCATGTAAAAAGGTTAAAGTAGAAACTGTTGTCACTTCTGGATTGCATAACATGTCTGACATGCCTGAACTTCATGAACCCTGTGGAAAGAAAGAGTGCTTACTATGTTCATACAATATCATGCATGCTTATTTTAAGTTAATGAATGCATCTGGTAGCACTAACAATGAAAATCCCATAGTTAACATGAAAGGAAAAGGTGTTAAGACAGAATTAAATGTTACTCCTGTTAAAGCCCCTAAACCTTACGGACCCAAACATGTTTGGGTACCAAAGTCCGCTTAATCGATCTGTGATTGCAGGGCAAGGTACAAAGTGCAAATGTGATATGGATAATGGATAGTGGCTGTTCCAGACATATGACAGGAGAAGAGTCCCTGCTGACAGATGTGGTTAAGAAGACCGGCCCAATAGTTACCTTTGGAGATGACAACAAGGGATTCACTACGGGATATGGTAATCTGAAGATTGGAAATGTCATTGTTGAAAACATCTCTCTTGTGGAAGGATTAAAGCATAATCTGCTAAGTATCAGTCAGTTCTGTGACAAAGGATACAATGTGGATTTCAGAAAAGACAAATGCTTGATCTCAAACAGGAAGGATGAGAAGCTTGCACTACTGGGAGTAAGAAAAGGAAATTTGTTCATAGCTGACTTAAGTTCTACCAGTGAAGGAGCAATTACATGTTTCTATGGAAAGGCTTCTTCAGAACAAATTTGGTTATGGCACAAGAAGCTCTCACATCCGAACTTCAAAACTATGAACTCTTTGGTAAAGAGAGAGTTAGTGAGAGGGTTGCCCCTGATGGAATTCAATCAGGTGGGACTATGTGAAGCATGTGAAAAGGGGAAGTCGAAGAAAACATCACATGGAAGCAAAGGAATGACAAGCATTTCTGAACCATTACAACTGATTCATATGGATTTATTTGGTCAAGTCAATGTTATGTCACTTTCAAGAAAAAAGATATGCATTGGTGATGGTGGATGACTACTCCAAGTACACGTGGGTGTTGTTCATACAATCAAAGGATGAAGCAACACAACTAATCATTGATCACATCAAGAAGATAGAAGTGGAAGCTAAGCAACCTGTGCGGACAATCAGATCAGACAATGGAACTGAATTCAAGAATGCAGTTCTTAATGATTTCTGCTCAGAGAAAGGAATATCAAGACAGTTTTCAGCACCAAGAACTCCTCAACCGAATGGAGTAGTGGAAAGGAAGAACAGGACCTTGGTTGAACCAGCAAGGACCATGTTGAATGAAGCAAAACTTCCTACTTACTTTTGGGCTGAAGCAGTGAACACAGCTTGCTACACTCAGAATCGAACCCTGATCAATAAAGATCATGAAAAGACTCCGTAGGAGTTAATGGCCAACAAGAAACCAACACTGAAGTACTTTCATGTGTTTGGTGCAAAGTGCTTTGTACTTAAAGATGGAGAACATCTTGGCAAGTTTGATGCCAAAGCAGATGAAGGCATTTTTCTGGGCTATTCTCTGGAATCTAAGGCTTTCAGGGTATATGTGATTGAAGATAAGAAGGTGTTGGAAAGCTTTAATGTAACATTTGACGACACCAAAAGACCAGGCCTGCAAACAAGAGAGAACTCTGAATCCTTGGTATTTGAAAATTTATCAGGAGATCTCTCTGACAATGAAGAAGAACCTGAAGTTGTTACAGTTATTAATAATAATCATGATGATAATGATTCTGGACCAAGTGGTGATAGTGGTGGACATACTCAAACTACTACTGGATCCACTAGTCAATCAACAGGGTCAACAGATCATACCGTCAACAACTCAGGGGGAGCAGGAGAAGGATCAGCTAGTCACACTCCACAACATCTAGAACAAAGAGAATCATCAAGATCACATCTGCCAAGACAAAGGGTATGGAATAGAGATCATCCCTTTCACTTGATCATGGGTGATCCGGACACATGAGTGAGAACTAGGAGAACATCACAAAATGAATGTCACCATTCTGGGTTTCTTTCAGAAACAGAACCTAAGAAAGTTGAAGATGCTCTAGACGATCCAGATTGGGTGATTGCTATGCAAGAGGAACTCAATCAGTTTGAAAGGCAGAAAGTTTGGAAGCTGGTACCCAGACCTAAGGGAAGATCTGTAGTAACTCGAATTTTCAGGGTTCATTAATATTATTATTTGAATGTTTTATTACTTTTCTCGAGAGGAGGATCAAAATTATGTGTGTATTTTATTTAAAAATAATTGTGATAGCTGGTTATTTTATCTGGGAAATTTAGGTGCGAATTTCCTATTTATTTGAGTAATAAAAATAGTAAAATTTATTTATTTACAGTAATTTAAAAATTTGCTGCATTATGCGAGTAAATGATTAAATAATATTATGTGGATATGTGATGTAGTATATTGTGTTTAAAAGTATTTTTCGATAATTATTAGTAAAATTTGAGTCCGATATATTTGTTTTAAGTAAAATAGTTTAAAATTCATTTAATTATGAATTTTGTGCATTTAAATATTTTGGAGTAATTATAGTATTTAAAATTAAATTGTTAGTTTGGATTTATTTTAGTAAGTATTTCGTTGGTAAATCATTTATCAGTATCGTGCAATTTAGTATTAGGTGCAGTTATTTTGTATAAATGTAAACCCACCTAACCACCTAATCCTTATCTATAATTCACCATAATCTATTATACATACATATATACACACACAGTAAACACACTGAAGAAGAAAAGAGAACCCCCCCCCCCCCCCCGTTTTCTTCTGCCGTCGCGGCACCTCACCCCACCCCTCTGTTCATTCTTTTCCGGACACCATCCCCTTCCTTCCCGTTCGCGCGCAGTCGCGGGTACAGTAGCCGCCGCCGCCTCCGTTTTCCGGCCGGCCGTGCACAGCCACAGCAGCGCCGCCGTCGCCTTCTTTCGGTATTCCGATGCCCTGTTCTCCGGCCAGTTATAACCCCGCTGTAATTCCGATTTTAGTGGGTAATGATCGAAACCCCAATTATCAATTTCGTTATTTAAGTTATGTGTTGTTTATATATATAAATTCGTTTGTTTTTAATTTGTGTCTTATGAAATCGTTTTTTTTCTTTGGAATCATTAATAATTCGTTTGTTGAATTCTTGTGATATTCAATAGTTTGGTTTCGTTTTTTTGAGTTATGTGAGTATTAAAATTCGAATTTTGTAGTAGTTATATATCAATTTGTTTTGATAATTATTATTAATAATTCGATTATGTGTATTAGTAATTCGTTTTGTGTTGTTAATGTGTGACGAGGGATAATTCGGATTTTGTAGTATTAAGTAATAATTCGTTTTCGGTTATTAAGTTATAATATTAATAATTCGATTTAAGTTATACAAGGTATTAGTAATTGTTTTATTGATTCGTGTTAAGCGTAAATCATTTTCTTTAGAAGTTTAGTAATATTTCGTTAATTCTTGAAAATTACAAATTCGTAATTGTAATAGATGATTCGTTCGTTATTATTATTATTATGGGATGTTAATAAGTTTGTTTTTGTAAAAGTAATGTAAATTATTAGATGTGCATAGTTAGTAAGTCGTGATGTGTATATTTTGTTTCAAGTCATATATGTTATTTATCATTTCGTATTGTTAAGCGAATTGAGTTATAATTACGCGATGATTTTGTAAACTTGTTTGATTATAAGTGGCTAATAAATTGTTTTGTAGTAAATGGATTATAAATCCGTTTTGTATGTGGATAGTATATATATATCCATCCATTTTCTTTCATTAGTATATGCTGATTATCAGTTCAAATTGTTTAGTTAAAGTGTGATATTTATAAGTGTGTTTTAGTATTAATTAGTTGGAAGTTCGAATTGTTATTGTTACTCGATATTAATTGATTTTATTGATTGTGCAGGTTCTTGAAGTGTATTAATTAGTAATGTGGTGCAAAGTTATAAAGTATTTATAATTCTTAGTTGTTTTCTAACAAATTCAGATCGTTAAGTTGTTTATCGTAAAAATTGAAGTATTTAAAGTTGGCTGAGTTGTAAATCAGCTGTATTGGTAATTCTAGTATTCTGGTTTGATTCCCAGCTTGGGGAATTATTATAGTTATTGGTTGAAGTGATAGTGTGATTATTTTTCTATTAATTATACAAGTTATTGTCGTGATGTACTATGTGATCCGTCCTGTGACTGGGGACGCAGCATAGTACATGCAAAATTTCTGGCTAGTCCTGTTTACGAACGGGTCATGCCGAAATTTCGAAAAATCTATTTATTTATTTTATTAGTTGTTTTAAAGTTTTTAGAGTTAAAAGTAGTCGAATTTGATTATTCTTAATCAATTCTAAATAATAATGTAATTGATTTAATTGACCAATTAACTGAGTAGTTAATTGGTGAATTCTATTAACTAATTATGGTGCCCAGTAATAATCTATTGTAGAAGGGGGTTGAATACAATAGTATAAGATAATCGACTTCTTAATGTATATATGACAAATATGAAAGAAAGATAACAGCTTTATTAAATCTGATATAAAACTGTTACAAACTCTCTCATGAAATTCTGATGTTCTTGAGAGCTGTTATTCGATTATGTTCTCCTTAATAAATCGAAACCAAAACTGTGTTTATATACTACACAGCTTCTCTATCAATGATAAGTCCTAATCAATTACAAAGATTGAAACCTATCTATAATTGATAGCTACATTCTACAAACCAGGAACCGACAGAATAAACTTCCATGTTTAACTAGACTCCAAATATAACTCGAAGTAGGAATCCTGATCGGCTTCCAGTCCTGATGATCAATCCTGATCCCAGTCCTGATATGTATCTTGATCCTGACGACCATGTAATCCTGATGACGTCAGCAATCCTGATCAGTTGAGTCTAGCTTCTGACGATCATTGAATTCTGATCTAACAATCTCCCCCAATCTCATACTTTGTGAAATAAAGTATAGATTCCTAAGATTCAATGATGTCAAAAACATATATACAAAATTGTGTTTATATACTACACAGCTTCTCTATCAATAATAAGTCCTAATCAATTACAAAGATTGAAACCTATCCATAATTGATAGCTACATTCTACAAACCAGGAACCGACAGAATAAACTTCCATGTTTAACTAGACTCCAAATATAACTCGAAGTAGGAATCCTGATCAGCTTCCAGTCCTGATGATCAATCCTGATCCCAGTCCTGATATGTATCTTGATCCTGACGACCATGTAATCCTGATGACGTCATCAATCCTGATCAGTTGAGTCTAGCTTCTGACGATCATTGAATTCTGATCTAACAATCTCCCCCAATCTCATACTTTGTGAAATAAAGTATAGATTCCTAAGATTCAATGATGTCAAAAACATATATACAAAATGTGCAGAATCTGCAGCAACAACTTATCTGTTTAAATTCTTTGATAGAACAGATTCATCTTCAAGAAGTTGGATAACAAATTTTCTTCTTTTTCTTCAAAAATTTGAATCAGTTTTTCCTTAAGATTTCTGAGTTCTTCATCTTCCTCATTAATCTGGTAGATAGCTGCTCTGAGATTCAATATGGAGCTTTTCTGAAGACTATGCTCTTCAAGCAAAAGATAAGCAATTTCCTTCCCATCAGGATTGAGAGTAAGTTGAGTCATGCCAAAAGTTACTTCTTTAACAGCAGTACCCCTTTGCATTTCCACATCCTGACCTCTTTGATTTAAGTACATGGGAGTATAATTACCATTGAAATTACTGTTTCCATCCAGTCTTCTTCTTATTGTTGACAAAATCATGTCACTCCATTCCTTGCATATTTGATTCTTCGATCTCAAAAGATAATGAACATATTTCAGTTCCTGTGTAGTTTTCATCAGCAGATCTTGAATAGATAAAATCTTCACACTACCATCTTTCATGAAGTACAGAAGCTTTTCTTTCTTGTCAAAACCATCATGACAATCTATAACTATATCAACAGCTAGTAAATTGTTCAGGTTTTCAGAAGTTAAAGTACCTCCAATTTCAGTTAAGGAGTAAGGATCAACATATGACATATTTATATATTCAGCATCCCTGTGTCCAATACCTCCTCTTGAATTACTTGTCAATTGCTTCAGATTTGAAAACATCTTTAACCAGAGTGCTTTTGATATAACCATCCCAGATAAATCAACAACACTTGAAGCGTTTGTAATAATTCCTCCAGACTGAAAATTGATAAGTGTATCACAACTTAGTGTACTAATATGTTTCCACTTCTTATCCTTTTCCTTTTCAAAGGCATAGCTTCTTTCCAGTGAAGATTCTTGTCTGCTTGGGTTCCTCCACTTTCTTCTGTTTGAGAGTTTAAGCCTTTGTACATAGAGATTGAAATCTCTATTTTTTGATCTTGTAATTTCACTTCTTCTGGCTTCTCCTTCTTCATCTACTTCCTTGTTGTGAGAATCAACCACAGTAGATAAAATTATCAAATCAATCTCTTGCATAATTTCAGAACCATCAGGATCTTGAATATTATCAGGAACAACATCAGGATTAGATTCTTCAATTTGATTTGTATTGCATAAAGTTGATTTTCTTGATTTTCTTCTCAATACAGGTTCTTCTTCAATATTTCCATCATCACCAAAAGTAGATCTGTCAGGAACTACTAGAGTTTGAATAGGTTCAGGAATTTCTTCAATTCTTAACCCTCGAGACCTTGTCTGTCTAGGTATTGTTTGAGTTGAAGAACCTCTTCTACTTCTTCTAGCTCCTCTCCTACCTCTGCCTCCTCTACCTCTAGCAGGAGCAGGATTATTAAAGCTTTCCATCATTTCTCTCTGTTGTCTTAAGAATTCTTCATGTGAGAGATCAGGATATTCTTCACTTGCTGTAGAGAGTGCTTTTCTTGCATATAATTGTTGAACTCTTTTATCAGTGTGATATAGAGTAACAATTCTGCCATCTTTTGTAGAAAACTTCTGGAATAAATTTGATGCATCTTCAGGATTTTCAATAAAAATATCTTCATCACCTTCAGGAATTGTAGCAAGAGTATGTCCATGACCAGGTGTCAGGATTTGTTCTTCTGTCAGGATCTGAGATTGCACCAACGTTCTTACTGTCTTAACTCCAGAATCAGAAACATGAGTTGACTACGTTGTTTGACTTTGTGAAGTTTGAATTGTAGACTTCATAACAGCAGCATCAAAGGTTTCTCCTTGTATCACTTTGTCACAACCATCATCTCCAGTATCATCATCATTATTTCTTAATACTAGATCAGGTGTGCATTTTGTCTGACTAACCTTCTCCCCCTTTTTGACATCAGGATTTGACAATAAATTCAAAATTAAGGAAAGAGAGGCTTGAATGTCAGTTACCTTGGTATCCAGAGAATCAATCCTTCTGTTGATAGAGGTTTGTTCAGAAATAACAGATTTCACTTGGGAATCTACTACCCTTAGCTGAAAAGCAGTAGGCACCTTTGTAAAATTTTGAGAAATATCATTCCTCACCAACTCAGTTGAGTTCTTGATAGAATCAATCTCACTTTTTAGGCTTTTGGATAACAGAGTTGTAGCCTGCAGATGATTCTTCAAGTCTTGATTCTCTATAGATTTCACTGCATCATAGGCATGTTCCAAAGCAGAAGAATAACTTACAGATTCAGTAGATCTGTGCCATGAATTGTTCCATTCATTCTGTCTAAGTGCCTCAGCAGGATTAAAGGAAGGAATAGAAAAATCTTGTCTCTGATCTTTCCCAGTGGAAACTTTGCCAGCCATATATGTACTTGATGAACCAAAATTAGTTCCAAGACTAATTTTGAGTGCTATAGCAAGCTGTTCCTTCTCTTTCCGATTCTCATCATCATCACTATCATCAGAGTCATCATCATCAGTACTATGAGTAACATAAGGATCAGGAATAGCTATACCTTTCATTTTATCCTGTGAATCTGTGATAGGATGATCCATTGGTCTTGAACGAAGTGGCTGTATCAGGATAGGTTCAACATCAGGAGCACCACTAGCGTCAGGATGAACACCGTCAGGATTTGATATGCTTGCATCAGTATTTGCTACCAATGGTTCTTGTGGAGCTTGAGGTTCAGAAGCTTCTTCAACACTTTGAGTCAAAGGTTCTTGTGTGCTTCCCTCATTGACAGTGTCCTCGACCAATCTTGGAACTTCATCTACACCAGAAATCCCTTGAGCATTGTCAGGAAATTTCTCAGAAACTGTAGCTTGGCCTGCATCTTCACTTTGAGAAGATGGTTCTTGTGAAGCTGGAATGTCGATGTTTGCATTCTCCCTTTGAGAAAATGGTTCTTGTGGGACCATTCCACTAGCTAAGCCTTCACTCAAACTTTGATTGAGTGGTTCTTGTGTGGCTGGATCATTAGAAAGAGCTGCTGAACCACTTTGTGGTTCAGGTTCTTCTGGGCATGATCCTTTCAGTTTCTTCTGTCTCTGATAGACTAACTCTTCTGCCTTCCTTAGCTTTTCCATTGGATGTTTTATCCCAAGATTGGAAGCAGCAGCACCATACTTCTCCCATGAAATATCAACATGTCTTTTTGTTGGAGAGTCCTGTGCTGGAGAGTCTGAAATATTAACCACTTGACTTGGTGCAGCATCAGGAATACTAACAACAGGATTTGCTTGAGCAGTTGAAACTGATTGCTCATTCAGAATAGAAGTGTCCTGTACATCAGTATCCTGCTTCTTTTCTAAAGGAATATGATACCTGCTTTTTGATAACTTCCGTTTCTTCTGTGGTGTAGACAATGAAACCACAGCTGCAGTAGCAGTATCAGCAACTTCCTTATTCACATTCATCACTGAGGATATAGGTAAGTCATCCTCTGAATCAGTCTCATCCCTGAGAACTAATTTTCTTTTAACAGAAACAGCCTCACCTCCCTTTGCAGCTTTCTTCACCAGGACCCCTTGTACACCCCCTTGTAACTTCTTTTTAGTGATAGGTGTAGAGGAAAAGTCCTTTGAACCTGATTGCCTTCCTGACACATCAGTTCTAGCTGACTTCTTTGCTTTTACAACTAAAGTCTTTTGAGAGACATTAGAGGTGGCAGTTGACTGTTTAGACTGTTTAGGATGAATGCTTGGGTTAGGAACAAGGTGTGATTGGCCTTGCCCCATAGCATTAGAAATTAAACCATAACGAGTAGGCATTTTCCTATGTAAGAAAAACCTAACCTCATCAGGAATAAAAGCATTTCCTATGAAACCATTTGCCTTATCAGGATTGGAAAAAATATTTAAAATGAAGTAAAATAAAATTTTATTTAAGAAAACAAAATTTATTTTGATAATCCTGATAAGTGCTGTGTTTTTTTTAAAATGATTACAAAAATAAATAGCATAATACCCATGTAACCATTCTTACCAATTACCGAGGCAAAGTAATTATGAGAAACTGAACAGTCGCCTCGATAAAAAAAAATGACCTGCATGCTTAACACACATTCTCTATAAAATAGAACTGTTAAGCGTAAACATCATATATCTATTAAAACACAAACCCTCTCCAGAGAAAAACTTACGAAAACCTTTCACCTTCTTTGTTTTTCAATGGCTGCCAACCAACAAAAAAACAACATACCTGATGCTGAGCTCGATATCATATGGCAAGAGATGGAAGAGGCTCTTGCTGACATTGAGCCACAACCAGTTCCTGACCCTCAGGAACATGAAGCGTTTGTTAACGCAATGTTTGATGTGGTTTGGCACAACTTCCTGCAAGCCAATCCGGACTGGAATCCGCTTGATAACCTCATCTATGAAGAGGATGAGGATGATGAAGAGGATGAAGATGAAGATGATGAAGAGCTCGTCCGAGAGCTTGAGAAAAGAAAGAAGAGAATCCGTGATGCTTGTATGTCATACAAGTTGGAGGCACGGAAGCGTCCCGGTGGTCACGGTGACGATCCGCCTTCAAGTGAATCAGCTCCTCTTCTTGTCCTTTAAGGATGGAACAAGAGACAGTCCATTCCTGATGGACTGTGAAGCTGCTCAGGAGCATTCATGCTAATCTGTAAGGCACGTGTTCCTGAGTAGAACAATAGACTAGGAAAAAATATGTAATTTCCATTTTCATTTGTAATGAATCTTCAAGAATTAATGAAATATGTCTATTTTCTCAACTGTTTTCTTTCTTTACTTACCTGCAGAATTTGTTAGTAACACTGATATTTGACATATAAAATGACGAATAGTAAACTCTGATAAAAATATAATTGAAATTGAGAATTAAGACTAAAAACTTAATCAAAGACTAAGCATAAATCTTATTTCCAGAGTTTACCAGAAGTGTTGATGACAAATTAGCATAGAATTCCTCTGGTTTTCATACCAGCTTCAACATCTGAGCATCAGGATTTGACCAGTTGACTTCCTGTCAGGATAACATCCTATCAGGATTTGATCAAAGAAAACATACCTTTCTGAATAACCATCAGGATTTGACAGTTATCAGGATTTCCTCTCTATAGCTTTCCTCAGAAATTCTCAAAGTTCATCATTCCAAGTTCATTCACCAATTTATTGAAAGTAGCTTCAGGTAGTGGCTTGGTGAATATATCAGCTAGTTGTTGATCAGTAGGAACAAAGTGAAGTTCAATTGTTCCTTCCAGAACTTGTTCTCTTATGAAGTGATATCGAATACTGATGTGTTTAGTAAGAGAATGTTGAACTGGATTTCCTGTCATTGCAATAGCACTTTGGTTATCACAATAAATAGGGATTTTTGAGTATGACAGACCATAATCTAACAACTGATTTCTCATCCACATTATCTGAGCACAACAACTTCCTGCAGCAATGTACCCAGCTTCTACAGTTGAAGTGGAAATGGATTTTTGCTTTTTACTGAACCATGAAACTAGTCTTCCACCCAAAAACTGACAGCTTCCTGAAGTACTTTTCCTGTCTATTTTACATCCTGCAAAATCAGCATCTGAATAACCACACAACCCAAAATCTGATTCCCTTGCATACCAAAGGCCAAGAGAAGAAGTGCCTTTGAGATATCTGAAAATTCTTTTGACTGCAATCAGATGGGGTTCTCTAGGTTTTTCTTGAAATCTTGCACACAGACAGGTTGCAAACATGATATCTGGTCTACTTGCAGTGAGATACAATAATGAGCCAATCATTCCTCTGTAGTGAGTTACATCTACCTCAGCACCTTGATCAGGATCAAGTTTGGTAGCTGTAGCTATGAGAGTTGTAGCAGGAGAACTATCTTGCATGTTAAACCTTGTCAATAAATTCCTTATATATTTAGACTGATTGATAAAAATCCCTTTATCAGTCTGTTTAACTTGAAGACCAAGAAAATAACTCATTTCTCCCATCATGCTCATTTGATATCTTGACTGCATAAGCTTGGAAAACTTTTCACAAAGCTTATTGTTTGTTGACCCAAAAATGATATCATCAACATAAATCTGAACAAACAACAAGTCCTTACCATGATTCAAATAAAATAGAGTTTTATCAATAGCACCTCTTTTGAATCCACTTTCCAGTAAGAATAGAGCTAAAGTCTCATACCATGCTCTTGGAGCTTGCTTTAGTCCATAAAGTGCCTTATCCAATCTATAGACATGATCTGGATATTTAGGATCAATGAAACCAGGAGGTTGCTCAACATAGACTTCTTCCTCCAGTTCTCCATTTAAGAAAGCACTTTTAACATCCATCTGGAAAACCTTGAATTTCTTATGTGCTGCGTAAGCAAGAAATATCCTGATGGCTTCTAGTCTTGCAACAGGAGCAAAAGTTTCATCATAATCAATTCCCTCTTGTTGAGAATACCCCTTTGCAACTAGTCTTGCTTTGTTTCTGATTATTACTCCATCAGAATCAGTCTTGTTCTTGAAAATCCACTTTGTACCAACAATTGATCTATTCTTTGGTCTTGGTACCAGTTTCCAGACTTCATTTCTTTCAAATTCATTCAGTTCTTCTTGCATTGCAGTAAACCAATCAGAATCTCTAAGTGCATCTTCAACTTTCTTTGGCTCCTCCTTGGATAGAAAGTTATTGTATAGACATTCATTTTGAGTTGCACTTCTTGTTTGAACACCTGGATTAGGATCCCCAATGATCAAATCAGGAGTATGACTTGCAGTCCATTTCCTCGCTGGTGTTAAATTGTTTCTTGACATAGATGCTCTCCCTAGATTGGTGTTGTCTTGATTTGAAGAACTTTCTTGTCTTGAAGCTCCCCCTCAATTATGGCTATGTCCTCCTGATAAGTTATCAGGATCATCACTTGAATCAGTATCTGAAGAATTTTGTCCTGATGATTGTGTTGACTCTGAACTTGTAGTAGAATGATGTTGCTCCCCCTCAACATTAGCACTACTAGAAGTATCACTATTGATTGCATCATCAGCATCTGGTGAGACATCAGGATCTGGTGACCCATCAGGATCTGATGTATTGACAGGATCTGATTCACTTTCTTCAGGTTCCCTGGTAACTTCATTTTCAAAAATCAATCTATCATGAGAGTCTTCATTGATTCCAGCTATCTTCTTGTCATCAAAAGATACATGTATTGACTCCATGACAGTCCTTGTCCTCAAATTAAAAACTCTGAAGGCTCTTGATGCAGGATAGCCTATGAAAATTCCTTCATCAGCCTTTGTTTCAAATTTCCCTAGCTGTTCAGGATGAGTTCTGAGAACAAAACATTTACAGCCAAACACATGCAGATGCTTCAGACTTGGTTTCTTTTCCTTGAGTGACTGATAAGGAGTAACACCAGGTCTGTTCATTAATGTGAGATTTTGAGTATAGCATGCTGTGTTGACTGCTTCTGCCCAGAAATATGTAGGTAATTTTGCATCTTCCAACATAGTTCTGCCAGTTTCAATAAGAGTTCTATTTTTCCTTTCAACTACTCCATTTTGCTGAGGTGTGCCAGGAGCAGAGAATTGTTGAATGATTCCTTTGTATTTGCAGAACTCTTCCATCTTTGAATTCTTAAATTTAGTAACATTATCACTTCTCAGTATCTTGACTTTGTACTTTGTGGTTGTCTCAATCATTCTCACATGATCTAACAGAACTTCAGGAGTCTCATCTTTTCTGTGCAGAAAATACACCCAGGTGAATCTAGAATATTCATCAACAATTACAAGAGTGTACATTTTCTTACTGATGGACATGATGTTGATTGGACCAAATAGATCAAGATGTAGCATATGATATGGTTCTTCAATAGAGGATTCTGATTTACTCTGGAATGATGTCCTTCTTTGTTTTGCTTTCTGACATGCATCACAGAGTCCATCAGGAGTATATAACACTTTTGGTAATCCTCTCACTAAATCTTTCTTAACCAACTCATTGATATTGCTGAAGTTGAGATGAGAAAGCTTCTTGTGCCAATTCCAACTTTCATCGACTGATGATTTACTGATCAGACAGGTAGGGGAGTCATCAGTATTTGATTGAATGTTGGCTTCATATATGTCACCATGCCTGTAGCCAGTCAGTGCTATCTTGCTTGTTGCTTTACCGACTACTTCACAATGAGTGGAATAGAAGTTGACATGATAACCTCTGTTAGTGATTTGACTAATACTCAAAAAATTGTGTTTTAGTCCCTTCACTAAAGCTACTTTTTCAATGATGACATTTCCAATGATTATATTGCCATATCCCAAAGTTTGTCCAATGTTGCCATCTCAATAAGACACAGTTGGGCCATCTTTTTCCTCATATTCTGATAACAGGGCTTTGTTTCCAGTCATGTGCACAGAACATCCATTATCCATGACTAACACATTTTTCTTTTTACCCTGCAATCAGAATAGAAACACACTAGTTAGAACATTTAGGAACCCATACTTGTTGGGTTCCTTTTCCATGCAATTTATTAACTTTCACAGTAGAAGACTTTCTGACCTTAGCAGTCCTGACAGGATTTACTCCATCAGGATTTTCTTTGTCAGAATCAGTATTAACAAAAGCATGTTCCAACTTGACATTCTTAATGCTACCAGAGTTTGCACTATTTTTGTCAACTTTAGGCAATGGATCATAAAAGTTATAGTACAACTCATGATAATCTTTACAAGTATAAATAGAATGCCATATACTACCACAATGAAAACAGGACTTCTGTGGTTTATAAAATACTGATCTATTCCTAACATCAGACTTAGAAATATCAGCAATCTTCTTCTTACTCTTCTTACAATCAATAGCAAGATGATTAGAGTTACCACAGTTAAAACAACACTTTCTAGGTGCATTTGGGATATATTTGTAACCATTCTCTTTGTTGATCCCAACTTTACCATTCCTGTTTCTCTTAACAGTAGCTTCCTTTTTATTATCTGTCACCTCACAGATTTTATCCTTAAGCTGTTTCTGAGACAATAGACCTACATTCTTAAAGACTTTATTCATGACAGGTTTAGACTTTATAATTTTAATTCCTTGAGTAGAGGTAGATCCCTTTTCAAAAGTAGAATTGGAATCCTTACCAAAAACAAAATTAACAGGAGTAATCTTAGATTTGGTTGCGTCTATGACATGTCTATAGGTCTTTGCACTGACTGTCTCATCAATGACAATTTTCTCTTTCAATTTCTTATCCTCATCTGACTTATATCCTAGACACTCTTTCCAATTCTTAGAGGTATTAATCTCATGAAATTTCCTACCAGAGTTTGTCCAGGTTCTGATTTTCTCATTCGCAAATTCAAGTTCCTTTTCAAGAGAAGTACATTTAGATTTAATCTCTATATACATGTGTTTAACATTATCACATTCTTTTTGTACTTCTTGCATACGAGAAAATTCAGCTTCTAATATATCATTCCTTTTTCTAAGTTCAGACATCTCAGATAAGATCCTAGTATTTTTAGCAGTTTGACTTCTAAAGCTAATATGTAATGACTTTAGAAAACGTCTTAACTCAGAAGCATTATCAGTATCAAAATCAAAGATAGTATTTAGTACCTTATCATCAGGAACATAAATTACATCAGCGTTGGCCATTAGAGCATAGTTGACCACCTCAGTATCAGATTCTGAGGAAGTGTTGCCGAATTTCCGGCAGAACTATTAAATGAATATTATTTGGAATTGGTATATGATATGATATGCTAGTCTGAATGTATATATGAATGAAAGGTGTTTATGTGTTAAGTGTGTAGCTATTAAATATGTATAATTATAAGAGTTATCGGTCCAAGCATGTGCTATGTGTTATCTGAAGTATATGAAATTATGTGAATTAGATGATGGACGTGCTATGTGATAAATGTTGTACGTGATTACTTATTTCTAAATAGAGCTACTGAAAGTCAAGACATGATTATGTTCTTATATGTTTTCTGCAAGTTGAAGCAAAATTATTTTAGTATTAAATAAGTTGTGGATTTAATTGTGGATGGTTAAGTTAGAAAGTTTTGGTGTTTTAAAGCAGGGCAATGTCCACTTTACGAATAGGTCATGCCCAATTTTCTGTAGAAAATGCATGCGCTTAAGCTTATAAACATTTATATTATGTAGAAGTATATTACGAAGGCTAAAGTATATCTTATATTTAACTAGTGAATAGTTGGGCGGGCACGATCTCGGTAGTGTAGACTCGTAGCAACCGCATATGTGATGGAACCAAGAGTTATCAAAATAGAGAATTGTGATGACATAAGATAGAAGAAGATGAGAATCATAGTACTTCGGTTTTACGTAATAGCGAAGGACCAAAGGCAAGTTTACTAACTCGTACTCTTTTGTTCAGAGTATCGTATCAAGATTCCTGTTTTCAATTCTGAATTTAATTACTGTTTCATAACCAGATTCTTTTATTATCCTGAGATTGAGACAACCCATTGTCCTCGATTTGACGAATTCTATTTCATTTCATAATTTATACCTTGCAGCACCTTGTATTTTCAGATTTTACCTTGATTCCTTGTGACGGGAAATCTAATTCCTATGTAATTGTTTTAGCCTAATTCAGTTGATATAGTTAAGCAGACAGTTGAAAGTAATAGTTTAAATTATCGAGGTAGTCGATTGTTCCGACACCTAACCCCCAGTATTAAGTTTGAATTGGAAGTTTTAATTAAAATGAAATGTTTTTAAGGACTGCAGACGCCAGTCAGAGTATCAGTATTATGTAGGCCAAAGTGGCCTTGGATCCAGTTCAGTATTCGGACATACCGTGGGTATGGTCCGGAGTTTTAGTGTGACTGATCATCCACTATAACTCATTGCGTCAGTAAAAAATACAATTCTAACTTACAGTTGATATGGATTATCATTATTGTTCATTGTTGCCAGTTAAGTTATTTCTTTTCATATGTTTCCATTTTCTTGGCCAGCTGAGTTCACTTTTATACATATTGCTATCATTGCATCATTATTTTATCTTGTGCAATACTATATACTTGCTGAGCTTCTTTTGCTCACTCTTTCTTGTTTTACCTTTTAACCCTCCAGTGAAAAGGTAGATTGCCAGTATTTACTTGCATAGCTATGGAGCGAGATGATTCAAGTTGGCGTTGGGAAGATGAGTTGATGCAGATCATGTGGACCTAGTGTAAGGGTATTGTATAGAGTTGATCTCTAGTATATATAATATTGTATAATTTAGTTTTGCCTGGTATACTTCACATAGAAGTTATACCAGTGTTATAGATTTATGTAAAGAGTATTGTTGTATAAGTAAGTTAAAGTTTATTCAAGTTTGTGAGATTTTGGATTCTTGTTTCTAGCACTATAGCTTAAAATATTCTTGGTAGAGTTGGGGTAATAGATGTTATATTGTTTTGGTTTTATATATATAGCAGGTGATTTTATTCGAGATTTCAGGTGATGCAATCCACTGACCCCGGGATTTGGTGGCGTCAAAAAATCTGTTATTGGAACAAGATGGGTATTCGGAAATAAGTTGGACGAAGATGGCATTGTAACGAGAAACAAAGCCAGACTGGTTGCTAAAGGTTACTCTCAAGAAGAGGGTATAGATTATGATGAAACCTATGCACCAGTAGCAAGACTTGAGGCCATCAGAATGTGTCTGGCATTCGCAGCACATTCCAATTATAAGGTATATCAGATGGATGTGAAGAGTGCTTTTCTAAACGGGGAGTTAGAAGAAGAAGTGTATGTGGAACAACCTCCAGGTTTTGAGGATTCAAAACTGGTAGACTTTGTGTACTTTCTATTCAAAGCTCTCTATGGACTCAAACAAGCTCCAAGGACATGGTATGACACTCTCTCTGAATTCTTACTTGAAAATAATTTTACAAGAGGTGTTGTAGACAAGACTCTCTTTTACAAAAAGCACAAAAATGATTTGATATTGGTGCAAGTATATGTTGATGACATAATATTTGGTTCTACTAATGATGATCTATGCAAGAGATTTGCTAAGTTAATGCAGAGTCGTTATGAAATGAGCATGATGGGTGAATTGTCATTCTTTCTTGGACTGCAAGTATACCAAAGACAAGATGGTATATTCATTTGTCAGTCCAAGTACATCAAAGATCTTCTTAAGAAGTATCAAATGGAAGACTCATCTACAACAAAGACTCCTATGCCAACTGCCACTAAGCTTGATAAGGATGAAACTGGTAAGAAGGTTGACATCACAGGCTACAGAGGTATGATAGGCTCATTACTTTATCTCACTGCAAGTAGACCAGATATAATGTTTGCAACATGCTTGTGTGCTAGGTTTCAGTCTGATCCTAAAGAATCTCATCTAATAGCTATTAAGCGAATATTTAGATATCTTAAGGGGACTCCAAATCTTGGAATTTGGTACCCTAAAGATACATGATTTGATCTTATTGGATACACAGACTCTAATTTTGCAGGTTGTAAGATTGATCGGAAGAGTACTTCAGGAAGTTGTCAGTTTCTTGGAAGAAGCTTAGTTTCCTGGTATAGCAAGAAGCAGCATTCAGTGTCCACATCAACAGCTGAGGCTGAATACATTGCTGCTGGTAGTTGTTGTGCTCAGATCTTGTGGATGAGAAACCAACTCCGTGACTATGGGCTTTTGTTGACAAAGATTCCAATATTTTGCGACAACACAAGTGCCATAGCAATCTCTAACAACCCAGTGCAACACTCGAGGACGAAGCACATCGACATCAGGTATCATTTTATCCGAGAACATGTCATGAATGGAACTGTGGAGTTACACTTTGTACCCACATAGGAACAAATTGCAGACATCTTTACTAAACCGCTTGATGAATCCACTTTTTCTAAGCTGGTTGGTGAACTTGGGATGTTAAATCTTTCTAACTGATTTTGATCAGAGGTTAAAACCTTCTAATTGATTTTGATTAGAACTCAGGAACTGCAAGAATCCTAGTGAATACATGAGTTTAAGAATTTCTATATTCATATGACTTGTGAATTTATTTTCTGGAGCGATTCTCGTAGTCAGGATTTTTGTACTAATTTTATGTCATATTTATGGATGATATATCTTCTGGCATTTAATTGGTTATTAATTCTAAAAATTATTTAGGTGCTAATATTTGTTCTAAATATTCAAGCATTTATTTAATTTGAATTAATTTACTTTGTTTTTAACATTGTAGATTAATGCAGCATAATTTATTGGATTTTAATTGATTAATATCATTCAATAATATTTAGTTGATTTTATTCTAAGAAAATTGTGAATTTTCTGTTAACAATTGATTTTGGTAAATTTGAAAAAGTTTATTCAAAATAAAACTTGACAGGAAATTAAAAAGTTTGATTTTTTAAAACAAGAACATGTTTTAAAAAATTGAATCAGAAGCAAAAACCATCGAATTTAGAAAATTCGATAGTTTTTCTAAGTACTAAATAAAAACCATCTGTAACAGCCCCAAATCCGGGGTCAGAGATTTAGGGTTGTCACGATCCATGTACTCCTTGCCTTACCTGTATTACTCACAACATACATATTTCACCTGCTCATGACCCCACAATATATGTCTCTCACACACACACACACAGGTTAGAGTCTCAGAAACGACACAATCTAACAACTGCGGAATAAATAACTTTTATTACAATACCCAAATGTCTTTTGAATCTGTTACTGCTACAATTTCTAAGTATTGTTACATTACCAACTTAGCCTTCTGATGGTCACAATCCTCTCACACCATTTATGTCTATACATAAGTTGAATACCAAAATCCATAGGCTAATTCGATTGGTTCGTACTATTCCCGGGATCACTGCTAGAAACTGTTTATGGAAACGCCTTACGAGGTATGTGCCGTCCCATTGGCATCCTATTTCGCTGCTATATAATATATATAAAATAATAGCAAAAGTGAGCGATAGCTCAGCAAGGTAATGAAAGTATGGCATAATTCTGCCTTTAATTCAACCCAGAAATAAAGCGGGTATAAGACAATGATTTGTCAAAATATCTCGATACTGAAATTATTTCCTTATCGGAATGTATTCCAAAAATAGTACCATTGTGGCATTTCAAATATCATTTCATAATACTCTGTAGCTGTCGATATTCATACTATGAACAAAGTTCTAGTATAGTATAAAAGATGAAATAACAAGATAACTCAGTATATCCTTTTCGTAAAATATCTGCTATATAGAATATAAGCAGACTATCAATGTATAACTTAAAAGATGAAGTTATAAGGAAAATTCAATATCATCTTTCATATCAAACATTTACCTCATATCATAATTTGGAAATAAAGACAGCGTAAAATATTTCCCATCCATTTTCTAAACTCATCTGATTCCATATATCTTTATGTAATCTCATATGCTTTCTTATAACTCATACGCTTGTATAAACTTGAATAACTTGAATAAACTTGAATAAACTTTTCTTTTCTGGAAACTTGCTTTAAACATGTTCTTTCTCTGATAACTTGCATAAAACTTTCTTTCATGGATGATGAACTATAGACAGAGATTCTGGGCGCCAGGGATACCCCTACGATGATCAGTCGTAAGGCAAATCCCCTGCTGTTTTTCTACGTAGAAGGGAAGATAATCAGTCTCACACCGACTTACCTCCCCGCCAATCGGTTGTAGGTAGGAAGAACAGACCCGTTCATAGTCCGTCGGCCTGTTACTCTCCTCTTATCCTACGGTCGGGCACTTACTGATAAGGGAAGAACAGGCCCGTTCATAGTCCGTCGGCCTTATTGTAATTCCCTTAGGGGACCGGCGCTACTCAGTCCCTTACATATTCTCCAAGTTCGAGTAATCCATAACCCTGAAACATAAAGTTCCTTTCCCTTTTTCCCCAAGTATACAACTCCACAAAGTAGTCATATCTGGTTGGAAAGAAAAATTCACCCATATTTCCCAAGCTGACGCTTGTTAATGGATACAACTGATTCCACTGATCTTACTCCTCGAGTCTTGAGGAAGTAATCAAAATCATTTTGATGGTAGCATACAAAGCTGTTAAATGAATAATTTCAAAAAGATTTAAGACCGGGCAGTCCACTTGAAACAAACATTAAAATCTTGAGAGAGGTCCCATGAGTCTTGTAGTTTGAGCGAACATTTAAGTCTTTCCGAATATAGACTTAAAAGGGAAATAGATGTGGGAAACTTCCCTAATTATATTTATAATTGTCTGAATAAAACTTTATTGGTTATCTAGGGTTAAAGAATAGTTTTCACAATATACTTTCTTAAGAAGTAGGGCTTTAAATAACTAATGAAACTATAATTAATAAAGAATATTTATTTAGAAGTAATTCCCAAATACTTTCTTAAGAAAATAATGGATAATAGTATAATAATTTAACCCTAGATAACAACTGATACCATTCCCGGTCCGTAGAATGAATATAGAGTATATATACCCCGTACTGAGGGATCTTTCTTAACATCTTGGCTTATGAACATTGCCATAACCATAGCTTGTAAATCCAACTTGTACTTAGAATCATAAGTATCGTTTCGAAATCATGAACACATAGCATATATCTCAATATCTTTTATTTCTCACCACAACAGTTTGTAAAGGTATAGGTTTGAAAACTTGCACGATACTTGGAACAAAGAATATATATATATAGATATATTTTTGAATCAACAAGTATTAAACATTCGAAAATATGCCCACTCTAACAATAGAGTAAGGGTTAGTAAACTTTCCTGATGCTCGAGAAGTGGTAGGGGTTCGCGACGATGCCGGACAATCTAGACAAAGTCAAACGAAAACACACGGTTAATCCCCTCGATAAACCACTTATAACTCAATGCGTAAACACGTAAGCGAAACACAACCAAGGCATTACTTGCTCGCTCTAGAGTCACACTAAGTCCATGTTATTCGTCAAATACTTATATCATAAGTTTGGTTCGAAATCCATCCTCAAATCCAAGTTATACTTAACCATTTACAACATTGGTTTCAAAGTCATGTTCTTGGTGGTTTTCACTTGCGCGACCTCGACTAAAACATTTTTATAAAATCGAAAAATAATCTTTTTAATCCGAATCGTTTTCGTGAGCCTTCCTAACTGTCTCTAGTATTAGTCCTAAAAGTTTCACATTTTCATATGGCTTCTAAGTGGTCCAAATATAACCTCAAAGTGACTGACCAGAGATGGGTTGTTCCTCCGAACGACGTTTACTAAAACTCACTTTTCTCTTAAACCGTTCGGCCAAATTAGGCGAACCACATATCATTACGAAGCTTATAACATAAACTACACAATCATGGGCAGTAGGACGCAAGGGTCGAGCTCTAACAGAGGAAAAACAGGGAACCAATCAGTAGGTAAAAATTTGGGCATTACAACGGCTATAACTCGGATATTCCCAAATTTCAAATCATCCAAAATGCATATCGATCACTCCACACAACACATACATCTTATATAACATAGAACTGAGGCCAAGCAATGCCTTTCTGTTCATATAACTCATTATAACTTAGATCAAAGCCCAATCATAACAACTAAGGCTAAAAACATGCATAAACACCATTAATCATCCATAAACCTTATAATACTTCAAGGGTTTCACGATTTATACCTTCTCCAAGCTTTCTTGCTGCTATATCCCTTATGTAACCTTAGATCCTTGCTTAATACAACCTTTGGAAGCCACAAACTCAATATCCAAAAACAAAACAAATTACAAGTTACTATTCATCATCTTCTCCAACTGTTAATCACTGAAATCGAAGGGGTAAATCATGGGGTTGAGGTGATTGCTTACCATGGTTACGTCGGGCTTCTCAAGAGCTTCAATTTGAGTGGTGGAACGCCAAAAACTGCCAAGAGAAACTCAAGTTATGGTCACTTCTTCCTCCACCATTTTTCTCCTCATTTCTCCCTCGGGTTTTCTCTTCAAAATGGAAGAATTCTTCTTTTCTTTTTGTTTTGGCCAATTAATGATAAGGCTGATATTTTGTATTAGAAAGTGGTGAGTCACCACATTTTGGCTAGTCACAGGGACACTTGTCGCGCATGCATGCGTTTGGTTAAAGTAGCTTTACTGGTTCGTTTCCTTTCACATGGATGATCCAAATGTTGCATCCCTCGAATTAATCTTGTTACATGTTACTTCCATGTCTATATTTAATCATGTAAATGTTGCCTTGTCCCTCTTGAAACGATTCGAAATATTTCCCGAAAAGAGCGAATAAAACTCTACGCAGTTCTCGCAGTGAATAGTAACTATTCACTATTCACTTCAACAATCGAATCCTTAAATCGACTTTAATAAAATAATAAAATTCCCAAAATATTAAATCCTCAAATCCTCAATTTTAATATCTCATTTCTTGAATATAATAATATATAATTCGCTGCCCGGTCGAATATTACACCAAAATAAAATTTGGAATTTCTGAATTCCGATCGTCTTTGCATTCACTTATTTACTCCGTAGATCACTAATATGACTTCGGAATATCCACACTACGTCTCGTACATAGGTGGCATGAAAAATTTTCTTAACCCTCAAAATCACTATTCATCCACCAATATCACTATTCACTGCTGCACTTAATCATAATAAGAAAATTTTTAAATTTTTCCAAAAATTCGGGTTATTATAGTCTCCCCTCCTTAAAAGGATTCCGTCCCGGAATCAACTTAGGAATAACTGGGGGTGCTTCTCTTCCATTGCACTTTTTAAATCCCAGGTGGATTCTTCCACCTCTTGTTTTTCCACAAACCTCTCACTTGCTTGGCAACCTCGCCACTTAGTACTTGCTCTTTTCTATCCGTGATTTCCACAGGTTGTTCTTTGTAAGTCAGACCAGGTTGTATACCTACCTGCTCGTACTCTACATATGTCGGGCATCTATAGTATACTGACGTAGCATTGACACATGAACCCCGTTATGACCATTCTACAAGTTGGGGGGGGGGGTAAGGCTGGCTCGTAGGCCACCTTCCTGACGCGTTTTAAAATCTCAGATGGCCCAATGAATCTCGGGCTCAACTTCCCTTTCTTTTCAAATCTCATTAATTCTTTCCATGGAGATACCTTTAGCATCACGAATCTCTAACCTCATATTCTCTATCTTGTTTGTACAGAAATACACCAGCATAAACTTGATTGTCATTCATCAACTTGCCATTTAGCTTATCAATAGCAGTACTATCTCTATACTCGCGGGCTTAGTCCGCATACTTTCTCTGTCTGTCTTGGTTGTCACTAGCCGCCATACTTGGGTTTTGTGTAAGATCTCATCCTTTAATTCCCGACCATTCGGAACCATCTCTGTCTCATTTTACTTAAGGGTATCGGCCACCACATTGGCCTTCCCCGGATGGTAGTGTATCTCACAGTCATAATCCTAGGTCAATTCTAGCCATTTCTCCATCTCATGCTATCTACTATCACGGGTAACTCAAAGCCAATTCATTACATTCCATAAAATTTGTGGTTGTATTAGTCAACCCAAAATAACCTCGCTGAAAACTCGCAGTGTCTATTCCAAGTACGAATCGCAGTCTTGGGTATATCCTCAGATTTAACTTCCAACTGGTGATACCCAGTTCTTAAATAAATTGGAAATACACAGCGTTCTTCCGCTGATCAAACAATCATTTACAAGGGTACCTATTCTCCATGTCGAACTCATACAACTCTCGAGGTTCGATACATAATTTTGTGCTAACATCTTTCTCTCTTACAACAACACCGGGCTTTCCATGGTGGTACACTGGGTCTTATCATACCCTTGTACAACAACTCTTGTAGCTGAGTCACTAACTCTTTCATTCCCACTATACCCTGAATACTCGGTATTCATTCTCATGTCATCCAAATCGATATCTGGTAGCTCATTAAAACCTTGTACAATCTCCAAAAACCATTGTAGTTTCCTTTATACTTGGTATCTCTTTTCTTGGCGTCAACCATAAGAGCTAATTAAGCCTCGTATTTCTGACGTAATAGTTTCTTAGTCTGAAATATATTCAAGAATCTCTGAATCTGTCTCCATTCTTTATTTATTACTCTCTCTCCCTTACAATCAGTCTGGGCTCCATTGGGTGTCAACCAACCCATTCTTATTATAATATCAACTTCTCCCAACTTGAAAGGAATCAGGTCTATCAAAATTGTCGACCTCATATATCTAGTTCACAACCTGGATGTACCAGTCTTATGGGAAAATCCCTAGATTGACTATTTCTACTTGTAATTATTCCCTTAGCAGCTCGGCCTTAAGGTTTAATTGTCATGCAACTTCTTGATATACAACGATATATTAGCTCTGTCTGCATAGTATAGAAGGGCACCTGCTATTTAAAGGTCCTAACAGTGGGCTGCTTGTTGGAGGTAGCCCTGGTTGAAAGCTACTGGATTTCTTTTCTTCTGTGTTCACAACTCCGGAACAAACCTCGATAATTCGGAAAAACTTGGCCTCATACTTGGTCACAGACATGGTTTCTTGTTTCAACTCTGTAACTTTCATTTTCATCCGGGTCTCCATATATTTCCGGAAATTATTCCTCTAGAACCACACACGCTGCACCTCTCCCAAGTCACAACACCAGCTCCCTCTGACTCCATCGTCAATACTTATCTTGCTAACCCAGAGGTAGTGTCCATTCGTAAACAACTCCTCCAAAATCTCAATCTCACCATAGGGCATCTATCTAACATCGTTGTCACTGGAGTTCACGGCACATCGCTATTTCCTTCACATATATCGATTGACACGCTTTCCATTATCATAATATCCTTGGGAGAATAAACCAATTTCATCGAGATGTCACTACCATTTTATTCTTCTTAGGGATTCGCTCCTATCATAGGCGATTTCGTTGCGAATCTAATTCCTATCAGCGAATTTTGACTTATTTGACCTGGTTGGCCTCCCCTTAGAATTCAATGAGGATAACAAAAATCATGGGGCCTTGAAAAGACAGCCCCCATATCAAGGAAAATGTCACACACTGGTGATCATAAGGTTATGAGTTTTAAGGTAACCTTATTGGAGGTAAGAGAATTTACCGAGAGATCAACATGATCATAAGAACTCAACATTGTGTGCCTCGATTGAGACATTACTAAAGGTAATTAGCCTTCTTGTATTTCACAACTTACAAGTGATGGCGTCCCGTCAGACTTCTATCACACAGACAGATAGTCCTTGTAGCCCCTATAAATATAGGGTTGTTCGTCTCAGTGGAAGTTGAAAAGTATGAAAGCAATTTGATATCAATTTAATGATTATCGCCTTTCGACAATATTTCTCAAAGGAACACCTTGGATTAAAAATTGAACAGATTCCAGAGGTGCGATTTACAAGAAAAGGATAGCCATAAAGATACTGGCACTTAACAAACAAGTGGTGAGGTATCACCATAGGGTCATTCATTATTTGAAGAAAAGTGAAAGCTTAAATAACATCATTTGACAGGGCTTCGAAAGCCTGAAAGTAGGCATTGTGACAGCCTCTGGCACAAGTGAAACTGAATATGGTTTAGAACAAGTGTTATAAAACAACTTCGAAGAGGGAATATACCCTTTATCAGAATTCTTTCCTGGAGAGAGGTCAAGATAGATCATAGATTGGGGAAGTACCCCACATAATTTGCAAATGGGGAGGGTATTACCAAGGTCTGTACGGATGCCTTTTACGTCGGCTCCTCTAATGGATAATCGTTCAATTCCAAAGCTTTTCTTTTCCACGCACCCTAAGGTGTTCGATACTTACGTCATTGCCCACTTATAATAGTCACTAAGAATTCAACCATCAACATTTTCGATCGCAGGGAATTCTATCCGACCAGGCGCAAACATCTCAAGTAAGCGTTCTGTTCTATAAGAAGACTTCGATACCGTTGTCGCCCGTAGCAATGATAATTCCACATGTCGACTGGGCGGTACTCCGGAAGATCGTTAGAATCTACAAGCTTAAATCCGGTCTCTATTTCAATCATCCTTATACCCAATATTCCTTCTCCCATATCAATCCCATGCACTACATAAGCTTAAAACTTTTGGCACAATAGCCTTTTCATTTAATTCAATCCCGGAATTTCTCAGTCCGTCTTGGTCCTTAAATATATTACGCCTTTTCCGTCCAATCTCAACTTCATCATTTTATCTCTACAATCAATTATAGCAATCAGGGTCTGTCCACCAGCCCATATAACGGCTATCTTATCCAATCCACAGGGTTCGCTCTAATTTCCACTCTCTTTGGTGACATCCTCTGGTAATCAGAAAGACAAGGTTTGCCAAAATTTGCTGAATTTCTTTCCAAAAAAATCAGGGAAATTTGATCAATCTATTTACCTACTAGTAATGCTCGGATCTGATTTCCGACCTTTCTGTTCCATCCTCATAATTCCTTCCTAATTTCCTGAGGGTGGTAAATCTCGTTCTCGATTCCGCCTTAGCGTGCTTGTCTTACAATAACATTTGTATGGTACATATACCCAAAATTCTCCTTGAGATAATAAAATCCCTCAATGATGTAATAGACACTCTTTCCAGTGGAATCGCTGGTCGTGGGGGATTGAAACCTCATAGCCAAAGCAATTCCTTTCACTATACTAGGCAACTAAGTACCCTTAATCATTCGTGAAATCTGAACATCTTGGTTCTTACGTATGCCGCCTCCTTATGGGCAACTATAACCGACTACGAGTAACATGTTTCGTTCAAGTCGATTCAATCCACTGATACTGGCTATACTGCCTCTACCTCTTCTGCTTTGGAGACTCTACTCCATTTTCTTTGTCATATCTCTTGATGAATCATAACGATCCTAAACTCTCGTATCGGCACTTATTTGACCTCTGAAGGTTCGTCCGGTCCTATTGTACGACCTCAAGTAACATACTACATCTTTATCAATCAACACATCCTCTACAAGATTCTTTCCTTGACCCATAATGGGGTCTTCCTCTAGATCCTCCTATGGATCTTCCTTTATCGGGTCTTCGTCCATCTCAAGGAGTGCATCATCAAATGCCTACTCGAAGGCCTCGGGATCTGGTATCTCAGAATCCCATCCATCTATAACTCATACAAATCAAGGTGACTAACCATGAAGTCCTAAGTACGGTTTCCCAGAAGAAGTCCCCTATCAGGCTTCATCTTAAACAGTCAGGGTCATGTCCTCTAACCCGACTACGAACTCAATTTGAGCTCTAGATGTTCTTATCATTACTAAGGGTATTGTAAGACTCGATCTCCTATCGTTTCTGAGGACTGTAACCCAAAGGCTCTAATACCATCTCTGTAACAGCCCCAAATCTGGGGTCAGAGATTTAGGGTTGTCACGATTCATGTACTCCTTGCCTTACCTGTATTACTCATAACATTCATATTTCACCTGCTCATGACCCCACAATATATGTCTCACACACACACACACAGGTTAGAGTCTTAGAAACGACACAATATAACAACTGCGGAATAAATAACTTTTATTACAATACCCAAATGTCTTTTGAATCTGTTACTGCTACAATTTCTAAGTATTGTTACATTACCAACTTAGCCTTCTGATGCTCACAATCCTCTCATACCATTCATGTCTATACATAAGTTGAATACCAAAAGCCGTAGCCTGATTCGATTGGTTCGTACTATTCCTGGGATCACTGCTAGAAACTGTTTATGGAAACGCCTTGCGAGGTATGTGTCGTCCCATTGGCATCCTACTTCGCTGCTATATAATATATATAAAATAATAGCAAGAGTGAGCGATAGCTCAGCAAGATAATGAAAGTATGGCATAATTTTGCCTTTAATTCAACCCAGAAATAAAGCGGGTATAAGACAATGATTTGTCAAAATACGATACTGAAATTATTTCCTTATCGGAATGTATTCCAAAAATAGTACCATTGTGGCATTTCAAATATCATTTCATAATACTCTGCAGCTGTCGATATTCATACTATGAACAAAGTTCTAGTATAGTATAAAAGATGAAATAACAAGATAACTCAGTATATCCTTTTCGTAAAATATCTGCTATATAGAATATAAGCAGACTATCAACGTATAACTTAAAAGATGAAGTTATAAGGAAAATTCAATATCATCTTTCATATCAAACATTTACCTCATATCATAATTTGGAAATAAAGACAGCGTAAAATATTTCCCATCCATTTTCTAAACTCATCTGATTCCATAAATCTTTATGTAATCTCATATGCTTTCTTATAACTCATACGCTTGTATAAACTTGAATAACTTGAATAAACTTGAATAAACTTTTCTTTTCTGGAAACTTGCTTTAAAAATGTTCTTTCTCTGATAACTTGCATAAAACTTTCTTTCATGGATGATGAACTGTAGACGGAGATTCTGGGCGCCAGGGATACCCCTACGATGATCAGTCGTAAGGCGAATCCCCCTGCTATTTTTCTACGTAGAAGGGAAGATAATCAGTCTCACACCGACTTACCTCCCCGCCAATCGGTTGTAGGTAGGAAGAACAGACCCGTTCATAGTCCGTCGGCCTGTTACTCTCCTCTTATCCTACGGTCGGGCACTTACTGATAAACTAAGGGAAGAACATGCCCGTTCATAGTCCGTCGGCCTTATTGTAATTCCCTTAGGGGACCGGCGCTACTCAGTCCCTTACATATTCTCCAAGTTCGAGTAAATCCATAACCCTGAAACATAAAGTTCCTTTCCCTTTTTCCCCAAGTATACAACTCCACAAAGTAGTCATATCTGGTTGGAAAGAAAAATTCACCCATATTTCCCAAGCTGACGCTTGTTAATGGATACAACTGATTCCACTGATCTTACTCCTCGAGTCTTGAGGAAGTAATCAAAATCATTTTGATGGTAGCATACAAAGCTGTTAAATGAATAATTTCAAAAAGATTTAGGACCGGGCAGTCCACTTGAAACAAACATTAAAATCTTGAGAGAGGTCCCATGAGTCTTGTAGTTTGAGCGAACATTTAAGTCTTTCCGAATATAGACTTAAAAGGGAAATAGATGTGGGAACCTTCCCTAATTATATTTATAATTGTCTGAATAAAACTTTATTGGTTATCTAGGGTTAAAGAATAGTTTTCACAATATACTTTCTTAAGAAGTAGGGCTTTAAATAATTAATGAAACTATAATTAATAAAGAATATTTATTTAGAAGTAATTCCCAAATACTTTCTTAAGAAAATAATGGATAATAGTATAATAATATAACCCTAGATAACAACTTATACCATTCCCGGTCCGTAGAATGAATACAGAGTATATATACCCCCTACTGAGGGATCTTTCTTAACATCTTGGCTTATGAACATTGCCATAACCATAGCTTGTAAATCCAACTTGTACTTAGCATCATAAGTATCGTTTCGAAATCATGAACACATAGCATATATCTCAATATCTTTTATTTCTCACCACAACAGTTTATAAAGGTATAGGTTTGAAAACTTGCACGATACTTGGAACAATGAATATATATATATATAGATATATTTTTGAATCAACAAGTATTAAACATTCGAAAATATGCCCACTCTAACAATAGAGTAAGGGTTAGTAAACTTAGCTGATGCTCGAGAAGTGGTAGGGGTTCCGGACGATGCCGGACAATCTAGACAAAGTCAAACAAAAACACACGGTTAATCCCCTCGATAAACCACTTATAACTCAATGCTTAAACACGTAAGCGAAACATAACCAAGGCATTACTTGCTCGCTCTAGAGTCACACTAAGTCCATGTTATTCGTCAAATACTTATATCATAAGTTTGGTTCGAAATCCATCCTCAAATCCAAGTTATACTTAACCATTTACAACATTGGTTTCTAAGTCATGTTCTTGGTGGTTTTCACTTGCGCGACCTCGACTAAAACATTTTTATAAAATCGAAAAATAATCTTTTTAATCCGAATCGTTTTCGTGAGCCTTCCTAACTGTCTCTAGTATTATTCCTCAAAGTTTTACATTTTCATATGGCTTCTAAGTGGTCCAAATATAACCTCAAAGGGACTGACCAGAGATGGGTTGTTCCTCCGAACGACGTTTACTAAACCTCACTTTTCTCTTAAACCGTTCGGCCAAATTAGGCGAACCACATATCATTACGAAGCTTATAACATAAAATACACAATCACGGGCAGTAGGACTCAAGGGTCGAGCTCTAACAGAGGAAAAACAGGGAACCAATCAGTAGGTAAAATTTTGGGCATTACGACGGCTATAACTCGGATATTCCCAAATTTCAAATCATCCAAAATGCATATAGATCACTCCACACAACACATACATCTTATATAACATAGAACTGAGGCCAAGCAATGCCTTTCCGTTCATATAACTCATTATAACTTAGATCAAAGCCCAATCATAACAACTAAGGCTATAAACATGCATAAACTCCATTAATCATCCATAAACCTTATAATACTTCAAGGGTTTCACGATTTATACCTTCTCCAAGCTTGCTTGCTGCTATATCCCTTATGTAACCTTAGATCCTTGCTTAATACAACCTTTGGAAGCCACAACTCAATATCCAAAAACAAAACAAAATACAAGTTACTATTCATCATCTTCTCCAACTGTTAATCACTGAAATCGAAGGGGTAAATCACGGGGTTGAGGTGATTGATTACCATGGTTACGTCGGGCTTCTCGAGAGCTTCAATTTGAGTGGTGGAACGCCAAAAACCGCCAAGAGAAACTCAAGTTATGGTCACTTCTTCCTCCACCATTTTTCTCCTCATTTCTCCCTCGGGTTTTCTCTTCAAAATGGAAGAATTCTTCTTTTCTTTTTGTTTTGGCCAATTAATGATAAGGCTGATATTTTGTATTAGAAAGTGGTGAGTCACCACATTTTGGCTAGTCACAGGGACACTTGTCGCGCATGCATGCGTTTGGCTAAAGTAGCTTTACTGGTTCGTTTCCTTTCACATGGATGATCCAAATGTTGCATCCCTCGAATTAATCTTGTTACATGTTACTTTCATGTCTATATTTAATCATGTAAATGTTGCCTTGTCCCTCTTGAAACGATTCGAAATATTTCCCGAAAACAACGAATAAAACTCTACGCAATTCTCGTAGTGAATAGTAACTATTCACTATTCACTTCAACAATCGAATCCTTAAATTGACTTTAATAAAATAATAAAATTCCCAAAATATTAAATCCTCAAATCCTCAATTTTAATATCTCATTTCTTGAATATAATAATATATAATTCTCTGAATTCCAATCGTCTTTGCATTCACTTATTTACTTCGTAGATCACTAATATGACTTCGGAATATCCACAGTACGTCTCGTACATAGGTGGCATGAAAATTTTCTTAACCCTCAAAATCACTATTCATCCACCAATATCACTATTCACTGCTGCACTTAATCATAATAAGAAAAGTTTTAAATTTTTCCAAAAATTCGGGTTATTATACCATCGAACATAAATTCGATAGTTTTTAAATAGGAAAAGAAAAACCATCGAAAACACCTTTCGATAGTTTTTGAGAACAACTTTAAAATATATCGAAGGAATTTACCTTATTTTATAATTAAATTCTCGATACATTTTAAAATACAGTAGAAAAAACCATCGAAGTGAACTTAATAAATTAATATTACAATTCTCGATTGTTTATCTAAAATTAGTTCGATAGTTTTTGGTTATTCAAAGAAACCCTTCGATAGTTTTTAAGAAAAAACGTTTTAAATTCACCTTTTTCAAAACCTTCGATAGTTTTTGAAAAACTATCGAGGTACAATTGATGTTTTTGCCCCTCTGAAAAATCTATCGAAGGTACAAATAAAAACCATCGAACAGTTAAGTGACGGAATTACCCCTGTAAATTCTTAAGTATAAATGTTGCAGTTAGACGTTTTTCATTCTTTACTTTTGCAGTTCTAAGATACACATATATACTTATATATATTACACAGCCAAGAACAAAGAACTCGATACTTTTCTGGATCTTGTTACTGATTTGTATATTCAACAATTCATTTTTACAACAGTAACTTCTTTTTAACCGTGGAATCACTGTGTACTTGTGTTCTGTTGGATTGTTAATTGATTTCCAGAGAAATCCATCGAGAGAGAGAGGAATAGTTGAACTGTGGATACTTTGATAAGATTAAACCATTTCGTACTCTATTGTTTTATCAAAAGGGTTCTTGAGGTTTAATTTACATTTTTTTCGGGTTCTAAGTCAAAAGCTTTGTTTTGGTTAAAGTGTTACATTCGAACAAAAAGGGTTATTTCTGTAATTTGGTTTAAGTCTGATTAATTAGTGATAATTAATTAAATTTAGTTTTGGTTTAAGATTTAAATTTTCTGGAAAGTGTGAAAAGACAATGGCCGGAGAATTTATTATTACCAAAACTAATCATGTCTCGTTTCAGAATCTGCAAGCCATTACGAATTTACAATTTCGTGCATGGGCAGAATTTCTGAACACACGATCGTTGGTTGCATATTCCTTGAGTACTCCTGTAGTTCTTTGTATTGATCAATTGACTGCATTGTACACTACAGCCACTGACACATCTGCGAATGGTACTAGTGCATTCAGTTTTATTGTGCCTGGAGGCAGAACAATAAGGGTGACGGAACATGATTTTAATAGGGTTTTACAATTTCCAACAGAAAACCTTGTTCCTGATCCCACAACTGAAGAAATACATGCTTTCTTCACTCTCATTAGAAGTCAACAACTTAACTTCTTGGTGGGAGAGTTTCTGAAGAATTATTTGACTAAGCCATGGAATTTCTTCTTTCATACAGTTATCCATGTTTTTACTGCTAAGCTTACAAATCTGCATGGTATTCCCTTATTTCTTCAGAAAATAGGGTTTGCCATTGCTAACAATAGGCATATAAACATAGGAAAGTTAGTGATTGATCAAGTGATTCTGTGCATGGGACCACTGGATGACAGAACAGGCATGGACGATGTGCTTTGTTTCTATCCTAGGTTCCTACAACTAATTCTCAATGATGTGTTAACAGACGATGATCGGGACACATTTGAAGGTGAAGACACACAGGAGTGCATGAGAATGAAGAGCAATGCCTTAACCGCTCTTATAAGGAAGAACAACTATCTTCTAGGGGTACCCACTGTTCTCATAGAATATCTAAGAACGGTGCCCCTACCACTTCTACCCCCAGGGGAACAAGTAATAGAAGGTAATATTCCTCCACCTCAACCTGAAATGGCACCTGAACCAATGGATGTTGATCCAGAGCCCTCAGTGGCCATTCCTGACCAGGAGGTTGCAAACCCACAATCTCTAACCACGGTCGAAGAGACTTTGGACGAGCCAAATGAAAACATAAACGAACCTCCTTCCCCTCCTATACCCAGTATACAAACATCCATGAGTGTAGAGGGAGATAGTGCCAAAGCAGCACCACATAAGGAGACACGCCCTTCAACAACAGCTCTGCCTACCTCTAAAAGGAGAAGAACAGAAACCGAGGCAACTGTTGATAGTTCATTTCTCTCATCCAAAGAACCCTTCACAGATTTTTCTGATTTTGATTGGGCAATTCTAACAAAAGCTATATCTGAACCAATAGCTCAATCAAGTAAGGAAGAACTGACGGAAGCAACTGGTGTTCCGACCATATTACGGCCAGGTTCACTGGTTGAAGGTTCTAAGAACCAAGGGTCTTCACAGACGTCGAGAGAAGGCTCTGACCTAAATGCAAAATCTAAAGGGTCATTGCCTAGCTCCCCAGATGGAACATATCTGGATCCTGCGGGTAAAGGGTCTGACGTAGGTGCAGATCGGCAACTCGGTGACGATGAATCAATTCACATTGAGGAGTTAACTGAGGTAAAGTCTTCACAGACTATTGGGGAAGTTTCGGGATCTCTGCTGTTAATAGAGCCTGATTCTAACCCCCTACAGATTCAAACTCTAGATCCTACTAAGGATATATCATCCGAGGATGATCAACAACTTGGTCTAACCAAGGACGGGGACTTGCGAAGCCCCATTGCACCACCGGTGACCTCCTTAAGGATGGCTACGGTGTTTTCTTCTACAGGTACAACGAGCAAAGAGGGATTGAGTGAAACAAAAACACTTACACCTGGCCTGAGTGGGAAAGGAAAAATGAGTGAAACACCGACAGAAATGTTGAGTGTACACCCATATCCATATGTGAGGAGTGACACCCTAACTGTAAAGCATAATGTAACATAAGATGTAAAAGAGATAACTACAACTCAACAAAGGACAAGACAGACAATAATATTAACAGAAGCACAGGAATCCAGAATCAAAGAAGAAAAGGTAAACTCAAAAAATCAAAATACGTTATGTATTCTTGAAGTCCGCAAACAGGTCACGGAAAGAAGTTCATGAAAATGTTCAAGCCTCAGTGACAGCAAAAGAAACAAGACTTTCAAGACGACAGAAGTATGTGAATGATTTAGGGTTCAGTACCATAGGATTCCAGTGATGAAGCAACCAGGACGACAAAGGACTTATCAGCAGCATTGAATTGAAGACATAAAAGAAGAATTGATCAAGTGTTATTCATCTGTGAACCAGACCAGTTGCACTAGGTGACGACACTAAAAGATCAAATTGTTTTACCATCTCAGAAGAAATTGATACAGTCTGAAACTTAAACACCAAGGAGCTCAGAAAGGTTTTCTAAAAGGAACAAGGACAAAATGTGATTCGATGGTTTTTCATTTATGAAAAACTATCGAATGTGATTCTAAGGAATCAAAAGAAATTGACTTGATGGTTTTTCTTTTTTTAAGGGAAAAAAACCATCGAAAGCTTTTCTAAGAAACTCAAAGTCAAAAGAAAAGAGCTCGATAGTTTTTATTTCCTAAAAACTATCGAATGGGATAAATGAAGTCCATTTGAATTCTATTACAAAAGAATTTAACTTTCGATAGTTTTTATTTAAAAACTATCGAATGGAAAACTCTTTTTAATAATTCGATGATTTTCTAAATTGAGGAGCAGGTGGAAAAGTGTTTGTTTGTCAGGTTGATTAGAAGATGGACGGCCAAGATTGTTTTAACAATTAAGGTTCGATAGTTTTCTAAAAACTAAGTCTATAATTACACAGAGAGAGGTAGTGTCTTCCTCAGTCGAGGTTAGTTCATAGTAGCAACTACTGAGAGAGAGTTTTGAGCCGGAGAAGATCATAGAAATTTATAGTGCTCAGAATTCTTTCATTGTATTGATTATGAATAACCTAGAACTCATTGAAGCTAATCTACGGATTAGAAATTGTAGCACCCCTCGAGGTTTATATTTATAAAAAGATATATTCCCCGACTTTTGGTTTGGTTTGGTGTGTTTGATTTCGTTATAGAACTGAATGAATTATCCGCGAACGAAATTGAATTATTTGTGAGTATCGTATTCAACCCCCCCTTCTACGATACTTCGGGACCTAACAATTGGTATCAGAGCTTGTTAATCGATATACAGATTAGATCCGGTGTTTTAGGCCAATCACTCAAGTTCTCAGAATTTTCGGATTTTTTAATTTTCAAAATTTTCATTTCTTGAAATTTTTGAATTTTAAATAATTTGAATTTTATTCTTGAAATATTTTATTTTTCAAAAAGTTCGAAATTCTTGGAATTTAAAATATTTCATATCCTAAGCCAAAGGTTCTCAAAAGATTGTTAGAGAGGAGGTTAGGAATGGACAAACAAATATCTCAGTAACGTTTATTAATGTTGGAACCTCAGAACAGAATAGAAGAATTACTAGTAGCTGAATCAGAAGAAGCTCAGGTAGAAAACCTCGAGAGACTAGACTAAAGATCAGTGTTTCACTTGTCAAGGAAGTTTAGTCACATCAGATTCAGAAGGAGTACAAAAGCCACATCCATGGATCAGGCCTATTTATTCCGAAGCAAAGACTCTTCAAGATTCAGTTCAAGAGGTAGTTACAGACTGAGATGGTAACAAAAACAAGAGTGATAGTTTCAACTTTGATAAGAACTATGTAACGAGAAACTATCAGGGTGTGCTACACAATGAAGAAGCCTAACAAACAAAGAAGAATAGGGACTCAGTTAATAGCTGAAACAGAAGTGGAATGCTTTGTTGAAGAAGCATCAGCACAAAACTTATGTTGCTTAAGGAAAGAGTTGGGATGGATCAGATGACGAGAAGATCATGGATATCTTGCTTTCATAGCAATCTCTGAAGATGATTCACCTCACATATCTCAGGTATCTTTTCCTTGAACCAATGCAGTATTTAATTCTCAATATTCAAAACATGTACATAGGAGATCTTATATATGTGTGTATGAATATTTGTAGAATAAGATTTGCATGTGAGATAGAAGCTTTCTTAAGAAACAACTCTTAGTTTTAGGGGTTAAGTTTCTGGCACATAAGACCTTAGTAAATCTAAGTTTCAGTATCCCTAGTAGAACAAGATTTGCTCATTTATTCTGAATTGTTTGTTAAGGGATAATCAGTTTGAAGGATGGAGGAATTACCTTTAGAGTCAGTAGAATTTGTAGAACACCAAGCTGTATCTAAAACTGACTTAGGTAATAGAGAAAGTTAGATGCCATACAACAACAGAATGGATTAGATAGAATTAGTGATTTAATTGTTAATTCTTTTATTCCATGTGTGCTTAGAAAATTATTGAATATCTGTAAATCTACTTGCTACCTGTTACACTTGTGTATATTGGTTAAAGTAGAAAGTACTGAATTTTCTAAAATGTAGAACATGCCTAATTTGCACATCTCTTATCTGCAATGTCAAAATGCTCAATGTATGCCATTTATTCTTATTAACATGTTTGCTTATTTAAATATTATGAATGCATATCTTAGAACTTGCATTAATCATAGAAAAAGCATGTTTAAGAATCACATTAGAGCAACGACTGCAAGGTCAGTCAGAGATAAGAATAAGCATGTATAGGTTGAAGCTGTTGTTACCACTTTTAAAAGCAAAATCTCTAATCCATCTGGACCCAAGCAAAATCTCTAATCTCTAATCATGTTTACAATAATTGGTATCATTGATAACAACTAATAATTAGAGTCAAGGATAACAATTAGAAGCAACTCTCTTGCTGAAGTTTCAAAGCACAAATCTTTTTATTCAATGAAGGAGCAGTGTTTTATCTCAAGCAGGAAGGTTGAGAAGCTCTCACCCTTGCATGACAATACAAGGAACTCTTTTCTAAAGATGGTATTGGTGAGAGGACTGCCTCATCTGGGATTCAAGCTAGATGAAATATATGAGGCATGTCATTAAGGGAAGTCAAAGAAACATCACAGAAAAGCTATAATGTGATAAGCATTACTGAGCCGCTTCAGATGATACGTATGGAACTCTACGGACTAGTTAATGTCTTATCTACAACAAAGTAAAGATATACTTCAGTGATGGTTGATGACTACTCTTAATACAAACTGGTGTTGTTTATTCAATCTGAAGGACAGGACATCACAGATGAGATTAATCACATTTCCATGATCAGTAACAAATACAGGAAGACCCTGTATTGGCCAATAGAAGCAAACTCTGAATTTCTTTCAGGGGTTTGAAGGAAATTGTTCTACAAGTAAGCATCTTGGCAAGATTGGCAGCTACGACTCTTAAGGATATTTTCCTCGGCTAATCAGTGGAATCTAAAGCCTACGAGGTAAATTTGATTAATCAACAAGAGGTGATTGAAAGTCTGAATATGATGTTCAACAACTCCAAGCTCTCAGCTGTTATGTGTGAAATTAATGGTAATGATGATTCAAATCCAAGCAGTGGTAATGGTAGTTTAACTACACAGCTCAGTACTTCAACGAGACCACTCAGCGAGGATGAGGATTCTCAGGAAATCCCAGCAACAGCTTAGGGGGAGCAAAAGAAGGATCAATTAGTCAGATCAACACCACAATGAATATCTAGAGGACACTTTAAGAACGTATCTGTCAAGACAAAGGGTTTAGATTCAATATCATTCCTGATGTCTAGTTCTAAGTGATCCTAGTGGTGGAGTAAAGACTGGAGCTATAGAGTATGAATGATTATTTTCTTGGTTTTCTTTCTGAAGAAGAAACAAAGAAAGATAAAGAAGCTCTGATGGATCCAGATTGGGTGATTGCAAAGCAAAATGAACTCAATCAATCTGAAAGCCAGAAAGTTTGGAAGCTGGTACCCAGGCCTAAGGGAAAATCTATTATTGGAACAAGATGGGTATCCAGAATACTGGATGAAATTGGCATTGTTATGAGGGACAAGGCCAAACTGGATGCTAGGTTACTATTAGGAAGCAGTATCTAACAAGAAGCACCAGTGACGAGACTTGAGGATATCAGGATATATCTGGCACCTGTTGCATATTCAAACTTTAATATCTATATGGTGAATATGATCAAGTGCACTCCTAATTGGTGAGATAGTAGAAGAAGTCAATGTACAACAGATCCTGGCATTTGCTGTTGCAGATCAATTGGACGTTGTATAACTTCTCTTCACAAGATCACTACAGATTGGTATGAACCGGTATCAATACTCAAGCAATCGTCAAAGACATGGTATGACACTCTAACTGAACTTTTACAGAATATGAATTTATTAGAGTTGTCATAAGGCACAAACATAATGTCATATATGTGCAGTGATATCATGATTATATTATATGTTGGTCTACTAATGAAAACTTGTGCAAGAAATTTGCCAAGTCATTGCAGAGAATGTACAAGATGAGTATGTTGGGAAAGTTGCAATTCTTTTTGGATTTACTTTGAGCAAGCCAGAAGATTAATTCTTTTAGGAGCACAAGTAAGCCAAAAGAGTGATGGCAATAAAAGTAAGTCAAGAATCTTTTGAATGTGCACAATTGAGAAGATTCTAGACATGCCAAGACTCCCTACCAACAGCAGCCACTAAAGCTTGATCAGGACAAATCAGGTAAAAGACAAAAATGACAAGCTAGAGAGGTATGCGTCTCATTAAGTTATTAGCTGCAAATTGACAACACATATTTTATTCTCAAGTTGCCAATGTGCAAGGTTCGAAGTGGATTTCAAAAATCTAGTCTTATGGTTATCAACATGATTTTGAGATATCTTAAGGGAATACCAAATCTCAGTATATGGTACCCTAAAGATACTTGTTAACATGTTTAGCTATTTAGATATAAAATACGCAGGTTGTAAGAAAGACAGGAGAAGCATCTCTGAATGACAAGAGGAGCATCTCTAGAAGCTGTCAACTTCGTGGAGGAAGATTGATTTCTTGTTATTATTTCAGGAAATAACTTTATCTCCAACAACTCTGTGGAACAATCCACGACAATGCACCTTGACAACAGGTATCATTTCTTTCGAGAGCATGTCTTCAATTCATAGAGTAACTTGCAGACACGCACCTTATTTGAAAATCTCATCTGCAAGAAACTCTTGAATAAGTTCACAAGTATAAAATTGTTCATATTTTAAGGACTTGTGAATTTATTTAACATCCAGTCCTCATCTTAATAATTTAGTGCTAATATCTAACTCATAGATATTTAGTATTAATTTATTATTATTTATTTAATGAAATTTGAATTATGGAAATTGAAGCAGTTCAATATCTTATTTGCTCCATAATTTAAAATACATAAAATAAATATGCAGCATAATTTATTGGATTTTAATTGGTTAATATCATTCAATGATATTTAGTCGATTTTATTCTGAGAAAATTGTGAATTTTCTGTTGACAATTGATTTTGGTAAATTTGAAAAGATTTATTAGAATTAAAACTTGATAGGAAATAAAACAGTCTAAATTTTAAAACAAGAACAGGTTTTAAAATGAAGACGGAAGCAAAAAATATCGAATTTAGGAAATTCGATAGTTTTTCAAGTACATAGATAAATCTATCGAAATAACTTTTCGATAGTTTTTGAAAAGGAAAAAGAAAAACTATTGAAAACATTTCTCGATACTTTTTGAGGAAAATTTGAAAAAGCATCGAATTGAATTTCATTATTCTTTATCTAAATTCTCGATGGTTTTTGAATTAAAATGAAAATCTATCTGAGAGAATTAATTTTTCCTTTATTTTAATTCTCGATAGTTTTTCCACAAAGGATCCCTCGATAGTTTTTCAAGCTTTAAAAGGTAACAAGTTCGATAGTTTTTCAGAAAAACTTTTTAAATTCTGATTTTCAAACTCTTCGTTATTTTTCAAAATTTATCGAAGTAAAGTTGACAGTTTTACCCCCAACTGAAAACCATCGAACATACTATTAAAAAACATCGAACACTGTAAAGACAATATTGCCCCTGTCAATTCAATAAGTATTTAACAACCCCTTACGTTTTTTTCTTATTATCAGATCTAAGGGCTTTTGTTTATACTTACTAGAATACATATAACCAAGAACATCACTGCCTCAAGAACTTGTTTCTAAGAAAACTATTTTCACTATTGTTCTTTAGAAGTTAATTGTTTTCAATTGATTTCTTCAGATAATTCTGATTATTTGTGTTACCAAAAGTAGGGTTCTTGATAATAGTGATTCGAAGTTGTGTTTTTTTTAAGAAAAAAGGGGTAATTTTGTTTTAAGGGTATTTTGTGTCAAGTTTGATTAATTAGTAATAATTAATTAAATTTAATTGGTTTTAGTTTTGGTTGAAAAGTAACCAAGACTAATCATGTCTCGTTTCAAAACTTGCAAGCCATTACGAATTTACAGTTTCGTGCATGGGCAGAGTTTTTGAACACACGTTCATTAGTGGCATATGCCTTGAGTACTCCCGTAGTCCTTTGCATCGATCAATTGACTGTGTTGTACACAACCGCCACGGATACAAGTGAGAATAACGTAAGATCCTTCAGTTTTGTTGTGCCAGGGGTCAGAACAATAAGGGTGACGGAACATGACTTTAATAGAATACTACATTTTCCTACAGAAAACCATGTTCTGGATCCCAAAACTGAGGAGATACATGCTTTCTTCACTCTCATAAGAAGTCAACAACCTAACTTCTTTGTGGGAGAGTTCCTTAAGCATTACCTGACATGGGACCACTGGATGAAAGAACATGCATAGATGATGTGCTTTGTTTCTATCCTAGGTTCCTACAGCTAATTCTCAATGATATCTTAACAGATGATGAGCGTGAGACATTCGCTGAAGAGGAGACCATGGAGTGCATGAAGATGAAGAGCAATGCAATAACCGCTCTGATAAGAAAGAATATCTTCCAGGGGTACCCATTGTTCTCACTGAATATCTAAGAACGGTGCCCCTACCACTTCTACCCCCAGGGGAACAGGTAAATGAAGGTAACATTCCTCAACCTGAACTGGCTCCTGAACCACAACAATAGATGTTGATCCAGAGCCCTCAGTGGCCATCCAGACCATGAGATTGCAACCCACAATCTCTAACCACGGTCGAAGAGCCTTTGGAAGAGCCAAATGAAACCACAAACGAACCTCCTTACCCTCCTATACCCAATATTCAGACATCCATGAGTGTAGAGGGAGATAGTGCCAAAGCAGCACCACATAAGGAGACACACCTTTCAACAACAGCTCTGCCTACATCTAAAAGGAGAAGAACAAAAACCGAGGCAACTGTTAATAGTTCATTTCTCTCATCCAAAGCGCCCTTTATTGATTTTTCTGATGCTGATTGGGCTAAGCTAACGAAAGCAATATCTGAACCAATAGCTCAATCAAGTAAGGAAGAATTGACGGAAGCAACTGGTGTTCCGACCATATTACGGTCAGGTTCACTGGTTGAAGGTTCTAAGAACCAAGGGTCTTCACAGACGTCGAGAGAAGGCTTTGACCTAAATGCACAATCTAAAAGGTCATTGTCTACCTCCCCAGATGGAACATATCTGGATCCTGCGGGTAAAGGGTCTGACGTAGGTGCAGATCGGCAACTCGGTGACAATGAATCAATTTTAATTGAGGAGTTAACTGAGGTAAAGTCTTCACAGACTGTTGAGGATGTTTCAGGATCTCTGCTATTAATAGAGCCTGATTCTACCCTCCTAGAGATTCAAACTCTAGACCCTACAAAGGATACATCATCTACAGATGATCAGCAACTTGGTTTATCCAAGGTCGGGGACTTGCGAAGCCCCATTGCACCACCGGTGACCTCCTTAAGGACAGCTACGGTGTTTTCTTCTGCAGGTACAACTAGCACAAAGGGATTGAGTGAAACAAAAACACTTACACCTGGCCTGAGTGGGAAAGGAAAAATGAGTGAAACACTAACAGAAACGTTGAGTGTACACCCAGAGCCAAACGTGAGGAGTGACACCCTAACCCTTCCAAATATTGAAGATTTGCTATTACCTGGAGGTACATGTTCAATCCACCCTCAAGAAGATTATGGAATATGTTGAGGAACCAACAACCCGGACCTTCACAGCAACAACCTGATCCTTCTACTACCTTTTACAATGAGGATAACTTCATCGAGGATTCCTCAACTAAGGGGGAGAAAGTTGGAGAAGGGGAAACAAATGAAGTGACTAATGAAGGTTGGAAAACAACTGGATGGGGAGTTTGGGAAACCAATGAAGCTATTCCAGTTAGATAGTACTGGATTGAAGACATTGTGCAAGAAGAAAAAAAGTGAGGAGGAATTTGAAGTCAAGCAAGAGCAACCGATTCAGGAGGAGCATGAGCCATATCATCCAGAGCCAATAGAACATCCTATCTTGGATGATGATATGGAAGAAGAAGCAAATTCTCTATCACTAAGAGAGAAAGACACCACTGAAGGTGATTCTCATCAAGATCCAAAGAACTACAAAGCTAAATGAACTACTCCGTGAGCATGTTAAGGAAATCTTGATGAAGGTCAGTCCAGAGATTACTGAAAACCCTCCTATGGTTAGATTCATGACGAATGACTTGTTCAGAATCTGCTACATGATGGAGGACAAACTGAGAGATTACCCAAACGAATATCTAATATCAGTTGAGAAGTATCTTAGATCCACTGGATTCACATCAACGGAGAAGGACAAAAGCAGCCGACACTCTAAGAAAATATCTTATGGAGAATGTTCCCTACTATAGGAAGAGAGTGGAGAAAGGATTGGAAGTGCTTCCCAGACTACCAAACATGCCAAAGCTAAACAAGAAAGATGTTAACATTGCATGGCTGTGGGCTGGAGTGGGTCAAGAGGTTGGATATATTGGAAGACACATCCTAGGAGTAATCCTTAAACCTGGAGAACCACTGCACTATCTATCAGTGATTGATTATCAAGATGCTAACTCCGATCCAATGAGTGAAGAAGGTGAGATTGGAATGGACTGAAGAACAGAAGCAAAGAACAAAAGAACTATCAGCTCAATCAAGAGGAGCAACTTCAAAGTGAAAAGTTTTATTGTTCTTTGATTTATGAAATCTGGAAATGTATATATATCTGATCCAGAATGCAGTTAATATTAATACGCTGTCTTACTTTAAGTAGTTTCATGTTTCCTTAGTTAGTTGAGTTATCCTCGAAGTATTTGCTTGTCGAACTCTATCCAATCAAATAGGGGGAGATTGTAAAGCATAATGTAACATAAGATGTAAAAGAGATAACTACAACTCAACAAAGGACAAGACAGACAATAATATTAACAGAAGCACAGGAATCCAGAATCAAAGAAGAAAAGGTAAACTCAAAAAATCAAAATACGTTATGTATTCTTGAAGTCCGTAAACAGGTCACGGAAAGAAGTTCATGAAAATGTTCAAGCCTCAGTGACAACAAAAGAAACAAGACTTTCAAGACGACAGAAGTATGTGAATGATTTAGGGTTCAGTACCACAGGATTCCAGTGATGAAGCAACCAGGACGACAAAGGACTTATCAGCAACATTGAATTGAAGACATAAAAGAAGAATTGATCAAGTGTTATTCATCTGTGAACCAGACCAGTTGCACTAGGTGACGACACTAAAAGATCAAATTGTTTTACCGTCTCAGAAGAAATTGATACAGTCTGAAACTTAAACACCAAGGAGCTCAGAAAGGTTTTCTAAAAGGAACAAGGACAAAATGTGATTCGATGGTTTTTCATTTACGAAAAACTATCGAATGTGATTCTAAGGAATCAAAAGAAATTGACTTGATGGTTTTTCTTTTTTTAAGGAAAAAAAACCATCGAAAGCTTTTCTAAGAAACTCAAAGTCAAAAGAAAAGAGCTCGATAGTTTTTATTTCCTAAAAACTATCGAATGGGATAAATGAAGTCCATTTGAATTCTATTACAAAAGAATTTAACTTTCGATAGTTTTTAAATAAAAACTATCGAATGGAAAACTCTTTTTAATAATTCGATGGTTTTCTAAATTGAGGAGCAGGTGGAAAAGTGTTTGTTTGTCAGGTTGATTAGAAGATGGACGGCCAAGATTGTTTTAACAATTAAGGTTCGATAGTTTTCTAAAAACTAAGTCTATAATTACACAGAGAGAGGTAGTGTCTTCCTCAGTCGAGGTTAGTTCATAGTAGCAACTACTGAGAGAGAGTTTTGAGCCGGAGAAGATCATAGAAATTTATAGTGCTCAGAATTCTTTCATTGTATTGATTATGAATAACCTAGAACTCATTGAAGCTAATCTACGGATTAGAAATTGTAGCACCCCTCGAGGTTTATATTTATAAAAAGATATATTCCCCGACTTTTGGTTTGGTTTGGTGTGTTTGATTTCGTTATAGAACTGAATGAATTATCCGCGAACGAAATTGAATTATTTGTGAGTATCGTATTCAACCCCCCCTTCTACGATACTTCGGGACCTAACACTAACCCTTCCATAAATTGATGATTTGCTACTACCGACAAAAAGAGAGGTACATGTTCAATCCACTCTCAAGGAGATGACAGTTCGTGATAAAGAAGGAAATCCACTATTCAAGGTTCCACTGCGACCTTCCTTTGACCAAGGGATCTCCTCTAGTCAAGGCAATGCTTCTTTAAAGTCTATTCAAGAGAAAGTTGACTTGGCTACACCTGATTCCAGAAGATCTTTCAGGGTCATTGGCAGTGCATCTGGCACTATAACATGTACTAAGCAAGCGGTGGACTCCTTGAAGAAGGAAGCAACGAAGGAACTGATCGAACTGAGGACGTACGTCAAGGAATTGAAAGACGGTTTCATGAATGAAGTCTATGCATTGTCGCAAGGACAGGAAGCTTTGAGAGAAGACGTTCTGGTTATCCGGGATGGTCAAGCGCGGGTAAAAGATTCAATGAACACACTTTCAAGAGTGGAGTCTAAGTTGAACAAGAGGCTGGATCATATTGAAAAGACTACCACCTCAAGATTGGATAACATTGACCTGTCGCTAGATTCTATACATGAATTGAATAAGCAGATGATGGATTTCTTAGATAACCAAAGCGACGACATACAGTCAATCTGGACTATGCTAAGGAATCAACAAACTCAACAACCTGGACCTTCAAGTCAAAACCCTGATCCTTCTACTACCTTTTACAACGAGGATAACTATATCGAGGATTCCTCAACTAAGGGGGATAAAGTTGGAGAAGGGGAAACAAATGAAGGTTGGCAAACAACGGGATGGGGAGTTTGGGAAACCAATGAAGCTATTCCAGTTAGACAGTACTGGATTGAGAACATGACACAAGAAGAAGAAAGTGAGGAGGAATTTGAGATCATGCAAGAGCAACCACTTCAGGAGGAGCATGAGCCATATTATCCAGATCCAATAGAACATCCTATCTTGGATGATGATATGGAAATAGAAGCAAATTATCTATCACTGGAAGAAGAAGCTGCCTTGGAGATAGTAAGAGCTGAGAGAGCCGCAATAGATGCCAGGCATGCTGAAAAACAAATACAACAAGCAGTTCTAAGGAGTGAGAAGCTTAAAAGATTCAAGGTGTATGGTGAAGTGAGAAAGAAGAAGATGATGGATTTGGCAAAGAAGCAAGGTATTGACTGGGAGATGGCTTACAAAACCTTTTGTGGAGTTGAAGACGGATTAGAAGTCAACGACAATACGAAGGTGGAACTTATCATTCAGGACATAAGAAGTACAAATCCTGATGATCATACTTACTTCACTGCACTGAGAAATACTGTGATCTTTCTGAAGACTGGTGTTAAAGCAAACGGTGCCTGGAACATAGTGATCAACTTTCTTGAGAAAGGTACCTTTGTGATTTCCACTAAGTTTTTTGAACAGAGAACATACACAGAACTGCAGGTTATGCTCATCAAGATTCAAAGGACTACAAGGTTAAATGAACTGCTCCGTGAGCATGTTAAAGAGATCGTGATGAAAGTCGGTCCTGAGATTACAGAAGATCCTCCAATGGTTAGATTCATGACGAATGACTTGTTCAGAATCTGCTATTTGACTGAGGACAAACTGAGAGACTATCCAAGCAACTATCTAATCTCAGTTGAGAAGTATCTTAGATCCACTGGATTCTCATCAACGGAGAAGGACAAAGCAGCAGACACTCTGAAAAGATTTCTAATGGAGAATGTTCCTTACTATAGGAAGAGAGTGGAAAGAGGATTGGAAGTGCGAACCAGACTACCAAACATGCCAAAGCAAAACAAGAAAGATGTTAACATTGCATGGTTATGGGCTGGAGTGGGTCAACAGGTTGAATATATTGGAAGACACATTCAAGGAGCAATCCTTAAACCTGGAGATTCATTGCACTATCCTTCTGTGATTGATTATCAAGATGCTAACTCTGATCCAATGATTGAAGAAGGTGAGATCGAAATGGACTAAAGACAAGAAGCAAAAGACAAAAAGAACTATCAGCTCAGACTAGAGGAGCAACTTCATTGTATAAAGTTTTATTGTTTTTTGATTTATGAAATATGTAAATGTATATATATCTGATCCATAATGCATTTAATATTTTTCAAGCTGTCTTACTTTAGTTAGTTTAATGGTTCTTTAGTTAGTTGAGTTATCTTCGAGGTATTTGCTTGTCGAACTCTATCCAATCAAATAGGGGGAGATTGTAAAGCATAATGTAACATAAGATGAAACAGAGATAACTACAACTCAACAAAGGACAAGACAAACAATAATATTAACAGAAGCACAGGAATCCAGAATCAAAGAAGATAAGGTAAACTCAAAAAATCAAAATACGTTATGTATTCTTGAAGTCCGTAAACAGGTCACGGAAAGAAGTTCATGAAAATGTTCAAGCCTCAGTGACAACAAAAGAAACAAGACTTTCTAGACGACAGAAGTATGTGAATGATTTAGGGTTAGTACCACGGGATTCCAGTGATTTAATTGAAGCAACCAGATCAACAAAGGACTTATCAGCAACACTGAATTGAAGACATAAAAGAAGAATTGATTAAGTGTTATTCATCTGTGAACCAGACCAGTTGCACTAGGTGACGACACTTAAAAAGATCAAGTTGTTTTATCATCTCAGAAGAAATTGATACAGTCTAAAACTGAAACACCCTAGAGCTCAGAAGATTTATTAAAGGATAAAATACAATGAAATGATTCGATAGTTTTTCTATTTATAAAACTATCGAATGATATAAAAAGTGAATCTCAGAAAACCATTTAGAATCAATTTGACATTCGATAGTTTTGAATTAAAAACTATCGAATGGTAAATTGATTTAATTCATTCGATGGTTTTTTCAAATGGAGCAGGTGGAAAGTAATGCTTTGTTGATCAGTTGATGAAGATCCAACGGCCAGGGATAAACCAATTCTTTTGGTTCGATGGTTTTTCAAATCAAGACTATAAATAGAGTTTGAAGAAGTGTTCTTCTTCAGTTAAGGCAGAACACAGAAAGATCATTTACGAGGAGAGAGTTCTTGACAGAGAAATTTACAGAGAATTTAATATAGCTCAGAATTCTATTATTGTAGTGATTGTGTGTAACCTGAACTCATTGTAGCTAATCCTACGGATTAGAATTTGTAGCACCCTTCGTGGTTTATATTTATAAAACGATATATTCCCCGACTCGTGTTTTGATTTGGAGTATTTGATTTTGAACTATATTACAAAGAATTATCCGTGAACGAAATCGAAGAATTTGTGAGTATCGTATTCAACCCCCCCTACTACGATACTTTGGACCTAACAACCTGTCTTGCAATCCCTGGAATAATGACCCTTCTGGTTGCAATTAAAACATGTAATACTCAATATGTGGCATACTCCGGGGTGTCTTTTCCCGCATGTCTTACATTCTGGCAGTAGAGGTCTGGAAACTACTTGCTGATCGTTGTTGGATGGAACATTGATTGGTCCTGCATCCTCGGTATCTGTCTTCTTGAAATTTGAACCTCTACCCATCTGAAATCCTGGCTTCTTGTTTGAATGACCCTGACGATCTCCCTGTGGCTGTACCTTATCAGATGCCCCTATCTTTCTTTTCTTATTCTCTTTCTCTCTTATGTATGAATCACTCTCTCCTTCCGTAATCATTGCCTTCTGTACTACGGCTGCATATATATCTAGTTCCAAAACTGCTAACTTACTACGAATCCATGACCTCAGTCCCTGTTGGAACCTCTTGGCCTTCTTCTTCTCCGTATCCACATATGTCGGAACAAACCTAGACAACTCAGTAAACTTGGTTTCATATTGAGAAACAGTCATACTACCCTGCTTTAGTTCTAGAAATTTCAACTCCATTTGATCTTGCATATAATCAGGAAAATACTTTTCTAAGAACAATTCTGTAAATCTCTCCCACGTAACTAACCCTTCTAGTTCTAAAGCCTTACTAGTTTGCCACCAATAGCTTGCCTCATTTTTCAGAAAATAACTAGCATACTCAGTTTTCTTCTCTCCCGTTACCTCTATCAACGTAAAATCTTTCTCCATTTCCTTCAACCATGCCTTTGCCTCAACTGGATCAGTGGATCCCTTAAACTCTGGAGGTTTTGCCGCTTGAAAAGATTTAAACGTAACCACGGGTAATACCTGCTTGTGCTGCTGCTGTTGATGCTGCTGTTGCTACTGATGCTGTTGCTGCTGTAGCAACTGCTGTTGAATCTGTTGTTGTTGTTGTGCTAACGTGGTAGTTTGTTGAGTAAGGGTGTTCAAAAGCTGTATTACAACCGGATCTAAATGACCCGTCGTGGGTGTATTCTGTTGACCTTCTCGGTCAGCGGAACTATTTGCACGTGTGTTGCGTCTAGGTGGCATATTAATGATGAATAAACAATACTGATTTAATCAAAAAATTTATAAATGGAAAAGAACATGGTTGTTAGAATCAAGAGTTACGAATCGCCAAATGGTACCACGACGGTTACAAGTTTCCAAAGATATATGAAAAAAAAACAATTGTGGCAATAAGTAGAATGGCAATCATGGTGTTGACGTAGAATGACAAAGAAAGAATGACTGTTCTGCAAAGGTAGTGATCATATATAATAAGATTCGATACAAGCGTAGAACGCTTTCAAAAGTAAAACATGTTATAGCTGAACTATAACTGCCGATCAACAGTACAACAACAAAAATACAACAACAATCCAAGGCGATACTATAAGCATGGTGCACTGCTGATACTAAACTATGCATCTATGTACTATCTGACTGAAAGTTCATCCATCCACATAACATCTAATCTCACCCAATCCTGCTCACAGATCATCGTTTCGAATCTCCCATAGTGATGGTCCGGCAATCTCTCCAATCTCCCTCATGGCAAAATCCAAAACCTCTCTCACCCCTGCTGTAGTCTCTCCCTCTCTGCTAGTAGCTAGTCCATGCAACCTCGTCTCTACCAATGTCCTCACAACCCTGAGTCTCATCTGTATCTCTCCTACCTGATCTCTGAATCTATCTCTATCTCTGGCTACACCTGCCTCCATTGAACGCATCCCATGCATCTCTAATGCCTATCTATGAAAGTAATCTCTCTCCTCTCTCATCCTCTGATAACAGTGATGTGGAACTGGTGGCTCAGAGATCTGGAACAAAGGTCCGGAAACTGAAGCCTGAGATCGCGGTGCTGTGGGTACGCGTCGAAGTGGAACGGGACAAGGTATAGGATCTCTCCTGACCACTATAGGTCCAGACTGAGGTAGTGTCGGTCGCAACGGTCCTGCTCTCTCATCTGGTGCAAGTCTCTCCTCTATCGGGTGCTCTGACGGATCTGAATCTGAACTAGAGCTAGGTGGCTGCAATTATAACCATACTCGATTACTACGCATAATATTTCTAATCGACCTTCTATGACCATTAGGTGACTTCCTAACCCTCTATGTTATCCTGGACCCTAAACCCTAACTTGTTTCAAATGCCATAACCTGTTGCTCTGATACCAACCTGTGACGCCCTCCAAATCCGGGGTACAGAATTGAGGAGTCACTCGACCAACGAAACTCAACATACCTGAATATAACACATGCATAATATAATAATATCATAAAATACCCCTTATCCAAGACCGCATCCAGATTATGGCATTGAACACAAGTTTCTACAATCTTTTATTAATACAAACCAGTTTTATCAGAGTTATTACATCACAACTTAAATCCAGAGCTAGACATCTAGTCTAATAATACAAAACAAACAACTACCCTGCCAATGACAACCACTCGAGGAGCTCTCCTAGCTGCCGGTAAACTATCAGTCATGCTATGCCGACTTATACCCTCGCTTCACTGGAATAGGGTTAGAAAACAACAAGCAAGAGTGAGCCAAATGTGCTCAGCAGACATCATATATATATCCAATGCAGTTCATAATGAAAAGAAATCACAAGAATTTGAATCAATGCACAATGCATGATTATATCAACCTCTTCTGAAGAAAACAGATTAGAATTGGATTTTTATTTATCTCATTCAAATCAAAGGTTGAGCTGCTGGCCAGCCACGCATCAACCCCGGGCTTGCTTATAGCAAAGCCCTCCACTGGATCCTTGGCCATCCTGGCCTTAATTATCATCGACCATAAATCTGGTCCTTATTTTCCAAAACATTTCCAATTCTATTACAGCACATAAGCAATACACGCTTCAACAATAATCACAACAAGAACAAAATAGAATGACAATAACAAAAGCTTCATCTGACAATCAATCACAACGAGGGTGAAATAGTATAATGAATTGCAAAAGAGCTTCAACTGATCAAGATCAAATAAGGTTCATGAAACAAGTTCGGGATGGTTTCATAGAAGCAACACATCCGTTTCAAGGAAATAAACAAGGTTATAATGTACGCAAGTGAATCGAAGGTGAGGATTCTCAATATTCAACAAGATTGTGAATAATCAAAGAAATCAGGAATTTTTCATGGAAACAATGTTATCGGTTCTGATACAGGATAAGAATTGAATAATTGGTATTGGTTTGATGACAACATGCATATAATAACTCAGAGTAAGATTACTCAAGGATTTGTGAAAGAAATAGACACTTACCTGGTTCGACGTAGTCAAATTCTACCGTTGCTATTCCACCTTCTCCTTTCCCTTGCCTCGGGAACTCGATTCTATAATACATAACTCATATTAGTACATCCCATCATTTATTCTATCCTCAATATAAACTCATAATCATTTTTAAGTCTAAACAGCCTATCGAGCAAATTTCGAGATTTATCGAATGCCCGACCTATTTTTCCGATAGACAGACTCATACTCTATTCTTTTTATAAGACATTTACGGACACTAAACACATTATTTCACTTTATATAAACCATACAGTACTTATAAATATTTTTAAAACAATATTCGAGACTTATTAGAATTTAAATAAGTCGCAAACAAAATTTTAAATCAAAAATCGGATTTTTAAACCCAATATAAGTATTTAAATGCAAATAAATCAATTAATAAAATTAATTGACACTCTTTAAATGCTCAAACTATTTTTAATTAATAAAACAGGTTTGAAAATAATTAAATTGAATTTTTAATTAATTAAATCTAATTAATAATTAATTTTTAAGAATTAACTGATTAAAAGAATTAATCAATCAATTCATAAACTAATTATTAATTAAAAATAATTAAAATAATTAAGTTTAATCAATTTTCGAATTTAAAATAATAAATATAATTTTCCAGAATTTTTCTGAATTAAAAATATATTTTTAAAAATAAAATATGAATTTTTAAAGATTTTAAACTATTTTCGAATTATTTTAAAAAAATAAAATTCAAAAACAGTTTTCTGAAAATGAATTAGGGTTTTGAAGATTGAAACCGGGTCAGAATACAGGTCGCCAAGAACAGAAACGGGTCGCCAAGAACAACCGGAAGTTTTCCAGAATCCGGTGACTTTTCCAGATTCCGGCGAGCCAAAAACACGACCAAATTTAGGGCTTTTGATACCAAAATATTCCAAACAACCATACCAATACATTCCGATAAAAAACAAACGATAAACATCACCGGAACTCCAAACCCGACTATTTTCCGGTGACCTTAAACAAATTTTCAGATCTACAAATTTTGTACATGAAACTCTACGTTCTTTATGTTAAAATGAAGCTAAGAACACACACAATCAAAGCGCTCTATCAGAATTCATGTCAGATCAACAACAAGAACGGACTATTCAAAAGAAGAATTCGGGTCAAAACCCGAAAATCAAACCCGTAAAAATCGAACATAAACATGAAATTAAAACACGGATTCCTGCTAATTAGAACCCTAGGAACATGTTAGAAGCAACCAATTGAACGGAGAATCAACAGAATGAAAATCCCCAATTAGGGTATGAACCCTAATTTAATTCGAAAATTGAAAAATTCATATAAAATCGAAAAATTACCAGATGATGATGAGGTTGGAAGATTCTGAAACTAGAGCTCAAGATCTTTGATTTGAGTACTTGAACTTTGGATTTGGATTTCAATAACACCTTCGAATTTGATTTTGATTTTCAAGAACACGAAGAACACGGTTCGGGAATTTTATATTTTTCTGTATTTTTAATACGGATTATATGAAGTATAATGTACGATTCTCCTTTTTATACTTAGTGGAAAATAATATCCTAAACGACATTTTTGGATCGATATTGATCCACTGGTTCGTTTTAAAAACCCTAATAATGTAAAATACACGTTTTACGAGGTGATAGCTATCCAAAAAGACTGATAGTTATCCAAATCAAAACATAACATTATATAACTATTGCTCAAGAATACTGGGGCTATAACAGATGAAATATTGATATAAACGACATATCCGTCACCCTAGAGAATTAGGGTTGGGAACAATCTTTCCCTTTTCGAACAAAACGAATTATACTGACAAGATCAAATAGATAGGGATGAAATGATACGAATAGTTCTTTCGATAACGATTCGAATACGAAGGACGAAGGGATAATAATGATGTACAAAATTTCAACGGGGCCCTTGAATTTTCAAAATGGGGCTCAAAACTGATTAAGATTTCAAATGACGAAATATTTGAAAGGGGCTTTCGACTCACCAAATAACACATAATCACTTAATAACCGTAACTTATTAATATTCAAATTATTCCACACGAAATATTTTACACCAAATATATCATTTATAAAAAAAAATTCACGGATATTACAATTTAGTTGGTTAAATCTAGTTCTTAATAATTAATTAGTTTAGTTATAAAACCATCATCAATAAACTTTTGTGTTCGATAACCGAATTGTTTGATATTACTTGCGATTAATACAAATATACAGTCCTTGAGGAACGAAATCTGGTATTTATTACTATATTACTTGTTTGCGATTGTGTACATTTGCACATCTATATTTTATGCAACAATAAGTTAGTTAGTAAACAAACACCCAATTATTCTTCTCACTTCTAGAATTGAAGGAATAGAAACTTGAATTTATATTAATATCAGTCCTTACCTGTGAACGAAACTCTACAAAATTACTATTAACAAAACAACACATGCAAAATGGAAATAATTAAGAAAAAATACTTTTTATATTATTTAGAATATCAAATTATTGGAAGTGTTTTGCATTTGTTTGTCATATGTAAAATTATTAGGTGTTTTTGAGACGCTACACTGTTTTTCTTTGAAATATCTAAAAGGAATTCGCTTTTGCAGTTAGTTTTATTCGTGTACTTATTTTTATCAAATATTCTTGGTTTGACTTATGTTAATATATATTAAAAAAGCTTAAAACTCTTAGTGCCGAGATGGATCATGACTACCTCAACATGTTGATCAAGATTGGTTGTATTATGATATTGCAATTGGTCGTTGTAACAAAAGGAACACACAATCTATGGCATTGGCTCATTGTAGGATATTTTTTATCAACCAAATAGAAATACAATATTTCTTTTAGCAACTCGTAGCCCAACACTTAAAATTATCATAAGCTAGAGACCGAGCTTTAGGAGATCAAAGAAGAAATCAAAGAGATGGATGAAATGAAGCAGCAAATGAGGGAGATGGAGAGTCTAGTAATGAGGTTGCTTGATAGTCAAAATCAATAGGTGAATTAAAGGTAAGTTGATTATTGTCTTTACGTGAGATTTTTTTATAAGGAATAATATTAAGATCTAATTTATTGTCTTTTGAAGCCATAGTTGGTCCTATTTCATTAATGAGTTGGTCGAATATGGATGGTAGTGTGTCGTCCTACTTGGTCATAGAATTGGTGTGACAGAGAGATTATACCCTTTTCCTATTTCAGTTTTTAAGGTTCCGTGCAATGTTTCGCTCGTTTTGTCATATTCCTCTATGGAAATGTTTTTCTCTAAATAACCTTTTTTTACATGGTTTTTCTAATGACAATTTAACTAATTAAACATAATGTCACTGCATTTTCTCATCATTTGAGTATAGTAAGTCGAAAGGGTTTTAAAAGTTTAAAGTTTTTCATGGTGTTAAAAATCCAAGTGATTGTAGTGGTATAAAGGTTTTAATCTTGAAGTCGCTTTCATATATATAAATATGTGCTATATAAGTTGGTGACTTTGTTCCCAGGTTGGTCTAATAAGTTTTGTCATGTATTGGCTTTATGTGTTCGGAAAAAGTGCAAGTGTCTATCTGGTTCTAGTTGTGTATCTTGGTTTGTGTATTGTCTATAAATGGTTGTTGTTGTTTTGCCACAAATGTTACTCCCTCTAACCCATTTTATGTGAGCTACTTTCCTTTTATGAATTTCCCAAGTAGAATGGACTTACTCTTTATAGTATTAATTCAAAATTGTTGTAGCCACATATTCATTATTCTTTTCATTTGTGTGATTGTAAATGAATGCTAGTATAGTTAACTTTCTTAAACAATGTGTAATGTTGACCGACTCATATAAAATGTGACAGAGGGAGTATATGTCAAGATATCAAATTGTTGTGTTTATATAAAAATGCATTAAATTATAGCGTATGCAGCTTGTTAGATTTGTGCCATGCTTTATTGTTTTTTTTGTAAACTTATTTATTGCTTATTCGGCGTATCTATTATGTACTGCATAAATGGCAGTTTCTAATTAATTCAAAAAACCCACGTATATTGTTTGTAGTTTGTACTGCCTATTACTAAATTTCTTCTTAAATCATGTTAGGTTTTAATGGGGTATTAGATAGCATTTTCGTGGAGCACTAGTAGGGCTGATTCGAGTATCGAAAATGAAGTATTATCATATTTTGTTGTTGTGTTGATCCGGAATCCTAGAGACTCCACTTCAATATGTACTATTGTCAAAGTTTTGCACAGACTGAATTTATTATTGGTCTTAAGTCTTGCTTGTAATTTACAATTCACAGTTCTTAACGTATGGTTGTAGTCCTAAACATTTTATTTATCATGGTAGGTTGATGAACATCTCTCTATTACATTTGTAGTTTGATTATAATGTGTGTTCTGGTTTTGCTTACTTCTACTTTTCACCAGCTCAGTAAAACATGTATCATAAAAAGCTCAACAAAAAATATAAATAATGCATTAAAATTGTATACAAAGCAGGTTTTAAAAATAAATTAAAATTAGATTTCACCAACAAACTCGCAACAATATATGTAATTAATTTGTCGCAAACAAGCTGATGCAAACAGTTCACGAATGTTGTTGTAAGTTTGTCAGAGTAGTTTGCTTACGAGAACTCGGTAGCAAATTTTTTTTATGGACAATTTCCGTTATTATTTAGTTGTCTCCAAATGGTCAACAACAACGAATAAACGTCATCATGTTGTTGCAATTCCGTTGATAAATTGCCGACCGACAATAAATTCCGTCTTTATCACTTTTGTGAGAGGTTTAAAAAATAATTTGGCCGTTGATGATTCTGTCTCCATTCATGATTGCCAAAGAAATTGAGCTATTGGCAATGAAATATTCAATTGCTAAATGCGGGCTTTCTTTTAGTGTAAGATGAGCTTGAATTTATGTACATAATTAATATTAAACAAAGGAAGGTTTTGAGTTTGAGGACACAGTTAGTCTTAGGTCATTAATCATCTACTTTCCTATGCCTCACATTTAAATAGTTTAGTACTGACTATGTAATTGTGGAACTAAGGTTCTACTTCTTTTTTATCAATTTTCACAACATCATCATATATGTGGGACCATTACAATAATTAAGTAGGCATGTAATGTTGTCATACATAATATACTACTATCCAAATAATTGTTTTTTAATTGGGGCTATTTGTAGGTAGTGATGATTTGCTGTTGTGACATAATATTGCCATATATGTTATACTACAATCTAATATTAAATTTATTTGTTTCTTAGTTATGCCAGCCACTAGGTCATTTTAATATTCTCTCATAAGGTTGCGATATATATTATACTACAATCAAATATTAACTTGAATTTTTCTATTTATTGGATAAAAAACTTGAATTGTTTCTTAGATGGGGTCATTACTATAATTAAGTAGGTAATTTTTATATTGTTTGGTAATGTTAATGTACATAAAGATATTAAACTACAATTTAATATTAATTTGAATTGTTCCCTATTGGAGCTAGTAGGATCTAATATAAGACAAAATTTGAAACATTAGACTCATTTGGTTTCAATTTTTTAAATAATATATGATTTATGATTTTGAAGATTTTTTTTAGCAAATTAGGAATTATACAATGAATTTTAGTATTTATTCATCAAGCAAAAATGATATTTCAAAACTCAACTAAGTACTATTGAAAACATATCTAAATGACTAAAATGGTGTTTATTATGAGTTTGAAATTGTTTAATAACTTAAAGAGGTTATGCTATAACTAAATTAAATCGATATATATTTTAAATATAATAAAAGGTAATAATAATAACAAGATGTAATATCATTTAGATTCGTTTACAAAGATTGAATGAGTTTTTTCGCATTCTAACTATATTAACGGTTTAAACCATTAACGCGAACTTTTATTACCACACACAAACAATTAACGAGATAATGTGATGAAGGTACTAATACTAATAACAATAATAATAATAAAATTAGATTTAAAATAGAAAAAATAATAATACTAATACTAATGATAATAGTAAGGAGTCAAATAGTAATAATAATAATGTAATTTATTATTACTATTATATAAGTAACTATATATATGTGATTGCAAAATATATTTTAATATTTCTTTAAGATAAAGTTAAAAGTTTAGCAATTAAAAATATTTTCTATTAACTAATTAAATTGAAATCAATAACAAAAAATTGAGAATTCTTCATGTCACTCCATGTTGCCAAATTATTATATAATTAACAATCAAATTTTCTTTTTTAGTTAGGTGTTCAAATATTGTAGTATGATAATATATATTCATGCAAAAATTATCACAATCTAATCATTACATAAGTCACCAGATATCACACTATTACCTAGTTCAATTTTAAAATTTTGTCTTTGATCTGGATCTCACACATTTATCAAAAAAAGCACTATAGCCTCAAATTGTTAAGACTCATATTTATCAAAAAAAAGCACTCTCGCCTCAAATTAATCGCCCCACCCTCCTTCTCTACAAATTAATAATAAAAATATACATATACACATAACCTCTCTCTTAGAATCTATGTATATATAACCTCTTACATTCGTAAACATACACACACTCACCCCCCTCCTCTCCTTCTGTATTAAAAACACTCTCACTCTTGGTTGCCCTCAGTCATTTCTGTAAAATGGTGTTTGAACAAAACAACTTCAACCAAGACCCTGGTACTTATGGTTGTGAAAACAATACTCTCAATCCACAATTTTCTAGTTCTCCCCAACAAATTTTAATGGTTTCTATTATTCTAAATTCACACCCTCAACTAACTATCAATGAAGGATCTTCTTCATCAAAATCCCAAACTCCACACATACATGGGGAGAGGGCCAAGGTAGCTAAAAGAAGGAAGACCAACAGCGAAGAGGATGACAAGTTAGTCCATTTTTATTTACAAAATAAGTTATATTAACATTATAACTTAATTAATTATCTTGAGATTTTATGTAGATTGCTAATCGAATTGGTGAAAACCTATGGACCAAAGTGGAACTTTATTGTTAGATAATGATTTAATCTAAACATTTCCAAAAATAAAATATAGCTTTTATATGGCTATAATGTAGTTGATTTAGTCAGGAGAGTAGAAATAAGTGTTAGGAGTTAAATAAGGAAGTGGAGTCAAGGTAGGAGTTAGTTCCTATTTTGTAGCACCAGTTCTATCAGCTTTCTTTTAATATGTTATGTAATCTTTATTTTGTTTTTTAAGGTGAGAAATATTCTTCCAAGCAATACAAAGAAAGTGTGTGTGTTGTTATTAGTGCATCATCTGGTATCAGAGCGTCAGCGGTCATTAACGGAGCGTGTTCAAGGATCTGTCATGGAGACAAATAAGCCAAAAGAAAACTCGTTTGGTGTGAGCTACCCAATGCTTACAAAGACTAACTACGCAGCATGGGCCCTCAAAATGAGAGTGTTTATGCAAGCGTATGGAGTTTGGGAGGTGATCGAACCAAAGGATGAAAAGGCTGTGGTCGATGACAAAATGGATAAGAAGGCCTTGGCTGTCATATACCAAGGAATTCCAGAGGAAGTATTGTTAGCCCTCGCTGAAAAGCAGACGTCAAAGGATGCCTGGAACACCATTAAGATAATGAGCTTAGGGGCTGACAAAGTGAAGGCAGCAAAATCTCGGACTTTGAAGGGCGAATTTGAAGCTTTGAGCATGAAAGAGAATGAATCGCTAGATGATTTCTATATGAAACTACATGGCCTGGTCACCAACATTCGAGCACTAGGTGAGAAGATGGAAGAAAGCAACGTGGTGAAAAAGCTTCTCAGAGCTGTTCCTTCAAGGTTTCTCCACATTGCTTCAGCCATTGAGCAATTTGGGAAATTGGAATTGATGTCCGTAGAAGAGGTGGTGGGCTCACTAAAAGCCCATGAGGAACGAGTTCGAGGCCAAACAGACACAGGGTCAGGTCAAGGACACCTTCTACTGACTGAAGAAGAGTGGAAGCGAAGGGAGAATCAAGATGGAGAACTGCTATTGATCAGGGAAGAATGGTTAAAATGAAGTAGCAAAGATGGGACTCGAGGAGGAAACGAGTATCGTGGGAAGGAGACTGTCCGTGGAGTTCGTGACAGAAGCAAAGTACGCTTCTTTAATTGCCAAGGTTATGGGAATTTTACAGCAGAATGCCGTAAACCTCGTAGAGAAAGAGAGATACGCAAGGAAGTGAATCTCTCTCAGATACAAGGGGATGAACCAGCCTTACTGGTTGCCGAAATTGAGAACAAAGATAAGGCCAGCATGTTGGTAAAATAAAGGAATGTGGTCCCAAAGTTGCGAGCGAAGGTGAGATACAAAAACAATCTCAGGTATGGTATCTCGACAATGGAGCCAGTAATCATATGACTAGCGAAGAGGGAAAATTCAAATCATTGGACAAGAGTGTGACTGGGCAAGTCAAGTTTGGTGACGGATCAATGGTGAGCATAGAAGGGAAAGGTGTTATCTCGTTCAAATGTAAGAATGGTGAAGAGAAAGTATTCAAAGACGTTTACTTCATACCCAAGTTGTGCAATAATATAATAAGTCTGGGACAACTATCCGAGGATGGAAATAAGATTGTCATGGATGGTGAGTACTTGTGGGTATATGAACAGAGTGGAAGCATGTTAATGAAGGTGAAGAAATCGGAGAATCGCCTGTATAAAATCAGTCTCGAGGAAAACGGTGCTATGTGTTTGATGACAAAAACAGAGCAAGAAACAAGGCTTTGGCATAATCGACTTGGCCATGTGAACTTCCAAGCACTAGAACTAATGTCAAGGGAGAAGATGGCTAAAGGGATTCCGAAATTGACACTACCAAGCAAGAGGTGTGAGGGATGTTTGATGTCTAAACAGCCCAGGAGCTCGTTCCCAACAAGTCCAACGTTCAAGGCTGGAAAGCAGCTAGAACTCATACATGCAGACATCTGCGGACCTATCACGCCCACTACACCAGGAGGTAATCGATATTTTCTGCTCTTTGTAGATGATTTTAGTAGAAAAATGTGGGTGTATTTAATGAAAGAGAAGAGCTGTGCACTTGAAGCATTTAAAAAATTCAAATCGCTGGTTGAAAATAGAAGTGAGATGAGTATTAAGATGCTAAGAACAGACCGGGGGGGTGAGTTTTGCTCAAAGGAGTTCAATTCATATTGTGAGGATACAGGGATTGAACGTCAGTACACGGCCCCATATACCCCGCAACAAAACGGGGTAGTGGAGAGGAGAAATCGTACGGTAGCCGCCATGGTTAGGAGTTTTATCAAGGAGTCGAAAATGCCATCGTTTATGTGGGGTGAGGCTGTGAGACACTCAGTGTACGTGTTAAATCGGTTACCAACTCGAGTGCTAGAAGGGAAGACACCATACGAGGCCTGGAGCGGAAGAATACCTGATTTAACACACGTGAAAGTGTTTGGGTGCTGTGTATATATGAATATACCAACTGTGAATGTCAAGAAGCTAGACGATCGAAGTCGACGAGTGGTGTACCTTGGAAGAGAGCCAGGGACAAAGGGAAATTGACTGTATGATCCCATTACAGGGTCAATGCATATAAGTAGAGATGTGGTGTTCTTCGAGGATGAGTTCTGGTTATTGGAACAGACTGAAACCACAGAGGTTGTGATTCCAGGACAGGTGCTAGAATTTGAAGAATTACCAGCATGTGAACATTATACAGAGACAGAGCAGGTGGTGACAACACCCGTTCAAACACCTCGTGATACAACTGGGGATGAATTCACAGAAGGAACGGGTCAGTCAAGTGCGGAGAGCAGCGAACCACGAAGGTACATGCCATTAAACGAGATATACAACGAGACAGAGATGATACAAATGATCGATGAACTTATGCTGTTAAAGGCAGAAGAACCCACACATTACAGTGAAGCTTCAGTCGAAAAGGAGTGGATGAAGGCCATGGAGACAGAGGTTGAAATGATCGAGAAAAATAACACCTGGGTTCTTACAAATCTACCAGATGGGCATAAACCCGTAGGATTGAAGTGGGTGTACAAATTGAAGAAAGACACGGAGGGAAATGTAGTAAAGCATAAAGCCAGACTTGTCGCGAAAGGATATGTGCAAAGGAAAGGAATATACTATAATGAGGTGTTTGCACCAGTGGCAAGGTTAGAAACAATACGATTGTTATTGGCATTAGCAGCGAAAGAAGGATGGGAGGTGCACCACCTTGATGTGAAGTCATCATTTTTAAACGGAGAGCTACTCGAGGAAGTGTATGTTACAAAACCTGAGGGCTTTGTTAAGAAAGGTCATGAAACAAAAGTGTATCGTTTATTGAAGGCACTGTACGGGCTACGACAGGCCCCAAGGGCATGGAATGCACGTCTTGATAAATGTATGAAAGAGTTGGGTTTTAAGAAATGTCAGCACGATCAAGCTGTGTATACGAGGTACAAAGGTGGAGATGTGCTGATAGTAGGCGTGTATGTAGGTGATTTAATAATAACATGAGCAAGTTTGACAGAGATTAATGGGTTCAAAATAGAGATGAACCAACAATTTGAGATGAGTGACTTGGGTTTACTATCGTATTATCTGGGAATTGAGGTTAACCAAAGTCGTTCAAGTATCACGTTAAGGCAGTCTGCTTATGCTAAGCGAATTCTACAGAAGGCTGGGATGGTAAGTTGTAATTTAACCAGATGTCCAATGGATCAAAAACTGCAGTTAGACAAAGACGAAGGTGGTGAACTCGTGGATGCAACTGAATATCGATGCATTGTTGGAATCTTGAGGTATTTGACTCATACCCGTCCAGATATCTCTTATGCTGTTGGTGTCGTGAGCGGGTTTATGGAGCAGCCCACAGTTAAACACAAGCAAGCTGTGAAGCAAATACTAAGATACATAAAAGGAGCGGTGAGCTATGGGCTGAGTTACACACGAGATGGAAACAGAAGTGCATTGTCTGGTTTCACGGATAGTGATTTAGCAGGGGACGTAGTCGATAGAAGAAGCACAGGGGGAATGTGTTTTTACTTGAATGGGAATTTAATTTCCTGGGCCTCACAAAAAAAGAGAGTGATTGCATTATCGTCGTGTGAAGCTGAGTACATGGCAGCAACACTTGCAGCATGCCAGAGTATCTGGCTTCGAGGTTTGTTGAGAGAAGTGTCAGGTCAACAGATTGGTTCAGTCACATTGTGTGTTGATAATAAGTCAGCAATAGAGTTGATGAAAAATCCAGTATTACATGGAAGGAGCAAACACATAGACGTAAGGTTTCATTTTATCAGAGAGTGCATTGAACGTGGGAGCTGGTTGTTCAATATGTTGGTACACAAGAGCAGAAGGCAGATATCCTGACCAAAGCACTTGGACGAGTTAAGTTCGAGGCTATGAGGGAGTTAATTGGAGTCAGCGATCTTGCAGCAGGAGAAGCCGTGCAGAGGCGTGAATGAAGAGAATGTTTAGATTAGGGGGAATGTGTTAGATAATGATTTAATCTAAACATTTCCAAAAATAAAATATAGCTGTTATATGGCTATAATGTAGTTGATTTAGTCACGAGAGTAGAGATAAGTGTTAGGAGTTAAATAAGGAAGTGGAGTCAAGGTAGGAGTTAGTTCCTATTTTGTAGCACCAGTTCTATCAGCTTTCTTTTAATATGTTCTGTAATCTTTATTTTGTTTTTTAATGTGAGAAATATTCTTCCAAGCAATACAAACAAAGTGTGTGTGTTGTTATTAGTGCATCATTTATTGCCGAAAAGATGTCTTCGCAAAACGAAGGGAAGCAGTTTAAACGGAATCAGTTGTGGGATAGATACAACTACCATTTAAGACCAGGGATACATGTAATAATCTTTTTCACTTGAATCTTGTTAATTGTTCTTTGATTACTTGTAAGGATTTTAAATACTTTTCTCCTACATTAGTTGTATTTCTCCTCTATCCAAAATAATTTTTAGGGACTATTCAAAAAGAACATACACTGAAAGAAAATCAAAAAGTAATATTTGATACCCGGCATAAAAAAAATTATATTAAACAATATTAATATTAATCGGATTCAGATACATACACTAACTACTATAATGATTTTTACTATATGCATATTTTCCTTTTTCCTCAAATTTCTTTTCAAATATATTCATTTGAAAAAGAGTTGTTCTTTGTTTTGTATAAAATACAGAAAGAAGCATGGAGTGAGGAAGAGGATTTGAAATTAATGGAAGCCCATGAAAAGTTGGGCAACAAATGGACTGAAATTGCTAAGGTGCTCCCGGGAAGATCTGCTGGTAACATTAAAAATAGGTGGAATTCAACCAAGAGGAAGTGCCTCAACGCCATTAAGGAAAGCAACAATCCGAAACCCAAACCGAGTCCTCTCTTCGAAAATTATGTCAAGAGTATTTTAACCCATAAGGATCATGAGGGTCCAATCCCTATTGAGTCTAATGTAGTTGTTGGGGCGAGATGATAATGAGTTGTGTTTAGCTGATGGATCAAATGGGCTAACTAGTGTTTCTAATCCAATCGAGTTGCCTAATGAGAACAGTGGGATGGCCTCACTTGGTGAATCAGAGGGGTCTCCTTTTGTTGATCCTAATGATCAGTTGATTTTAGAGCTTGACCACTATATACATGTGCTGGAAAATAATGGACAAATTGTTATTGAGCATGAACCAGCGATTTGGCGAGAAGGTAACCAAGAGAACTTTGATGGATCAAATGCATTTTCTATATCTTTTGATCCAAATAACTTGCCAGGTGAGAAGGAGACCACCATTCAAAGATCAAATGGCATGTGTTCTTCTTATGTTCAAAATGAGTTTTTTGATGGTAGTGAGTCAGATTGGGTCTCCTTTGAAGAGCTGATTTATACTTCTGATGATGACTTAGGGTTATAGATGTGGACTCTGGACTCTCAATTTGTGTTAAAAGATATGGTTTTTATTTTTCATTTTAAACTCTTCTGTCTTCACGGTGAACGTAGCAATATGTAAATTACCACAAGATCATCTTGGTTCCTGTCACCTTTTCAGTTGTTTCGCCTTGCTTAACTCAATGCCGAGTCTGTTGTGCTTTTTTGTCTACACGATGTTACTATTTTTGCACCTGCATACTAATTGTTGGTTTATTTGCTTGACCGTAGTTGAGACATTATTTTTTATCTCTTCTCATCATATATAACTAGGTTACTAAGGTTAGCAGCTACATTATAATATATTTGTTAAGAAAAAGAATATTAGAATAAAAATTGTGAAATTAATATCTATAAAATTATTTAAATTATCAAATAAAATATATTCTATAAAATCAGCGGCATTAGAATATATTTGTTAAGAAAAAGAATATTATAATAAAAATTGTGAAATAAATATCTACAAAATTATTTAAATTATCAAATAAAATATATTCCATAAAATTTGCATTTGGGTAAGTAATATTATAAAGTATTTACATATTCCTTTTGTTTATATAGTTTGATTTTTTTATTTTCTTGGACCGATACCATTGCCATATATATATAAAAGGAAATTTATATTGATAAAAAAATACTAATTATTTGTAATAATAAAATTTAAATACTTAAATATAATTTTTTTTTAGTCATTTTATCTTTAATATGAAGATTTATTATGTATGTTAAAAGAATATGTTTAAACCCAAAATTTTATATTTTGAAATAAATTTGTTGGGCTTAAAGTAATTTTTTAATTCAAGTTGAAATTTTTTTGTTTGTGTAATAACTTAGAAAATGACTTAAAGTTAAAAAAACAGTTTAAAATCAGAAGTTGGTAGTAGGTACTTTTTTGAATGACTTATTTTATTTTAATGTATTTATTTGATAAAAGTTAATATCATCAAATGAATTATTTATCAAATTTAATTTGATTGTTACAATTTTAATAACTCATTAGTTTATCATAATACAAAATTACCCAAACAGATATATTAACTTACAGTTTTACTTTTTACTTATAACTTTAAGTAACTTTAAATCATAAGCAATAATTTTAAGTTTAGCCAAAATGGCTCATAATTATATAAAAACAATTTGATCGCTTCAAAAAATTATAAAAAATAAAATTGAGAATGAAAATAAACATTAACATGTTTTGATTATATAAAAATTAGTTTAATTGTTTTTTGTTAATAGATTTTTTTCAATAATAAAGAAGCCATAGATATCACTGAATAACCAAACAAAGGGATAAAATACAACACCTAAATTAAGGTAAAAATCTAGTAATATCAAGAAATATTATAAATCTTTAATATCTAAAATATTATAAATATTTAAAATCTAGTAATATCTAGTAAATTAATATCAATGAAACAAATATTTGTATAATATCTAATGATATTCGTTCAATCGAGATAAGATAGATTTATATATTATAAAAACATTAATAAAGATAATTACTTTTAAATTTTTTAATCTAGGTACATGTGACAATTATTATATAGGGTCGTATAAATTTGTATCAAACATCTCGGCCAACTTTTCCCACAAAGTTATGGTACTGGTGATGGAGCTCTTTAAGAAAAAAATTAGAACAAATTAAAAAAGTAAAAACAAATAAATTGGGGTAACCAAAGAAGTAATATATAAAATTACAAGAACAATAAAAAACAATTAACAATTATATTAAAATTAATATAATCCATAACTTACTAATTTGTGACAATTTCCAGATCTCTGTTTTTCCAACCGCCTTTGACAACTTCAATGTCACCCAAGTAAGTCAAACAGCCCACAACATCTAAATCAACATAGAAAAAAATAATATTAGAACATGATAGTTTGAATTATAACTTATATAATAGTATTACTTATATATTACTCTAATATATTACTGCATCAACTGAAATCCATGTAGTGATATGTTGACGATGCCTTCTTCCAATCTCTTAGGCAACATTATGCGTATGAAGAACAATATAGACCTATGTGATACTGGTATATATTTCCATGTACTTGAAACAACTTTCAGATTTTTGATGCTGTACACGGAACCTTCCTCTAAAAGATTTTTGAACCTAGAGACCAGAATCTTCGGATCGTAGCATGTATCAAATTTTCCTGTCATACAACATATCTTAGAAAAGTTAAAAACATCATAAAATTTGACAAACTAATAAGTTATAAGTATATTGATTTATTAACGTTTTCATCGATCAAAATCATGTCAAGACTGATCACTTCTTCAGTATTTGTCATTTTAATTGACAGATTCACACATTCTACTACACACTCGTACTCTTATCATCCAGGTTGATGTCGTTCAAAGCATCCAACATGGTGTAGGCCATAGTTGTATTGATCGTAAATATGGTTGTAAAAATTTGAAGCTATGTAAAAAAGTTTCGGTGTAGATTTTTTGTTATCAATGACCTTTAATTTATAGGTGTTTGTAAGGTGAATAACATGGAAATCCATTATGTTTAAAAGTCAAGAAATATTATAAAAGAAAAGTTCTATCAAGTTTGAAAATAATAAAAGAAAGTTCTATCAAGTTTAAAAATAATAAAAGAAAGTTTTATCAAGTTTGAAAATAAAAAAAGAAAGTTCTATCAAGATTGAAAATAATAAAAGAGAAAATTTCAATTATTAACATAAGATCCTAAAAATTCGAAAATAATAAGGAAGTTGTAATTTTCTAAATCAAAGAAAGTTCTATAGTTTGAAAATAATAAAAGAAAGTTCTATCAAGATTGGAAATAATAAAAAAAAATATTCTAAATCAAAGAAAGTTCTATCAAGTCCTACAAATTCGAAAATAATAAGGAAGTTGTAATTTTTTAAATCAAAGAAAGTTCTATCAAGTTTGAAAATAATAAAAGAAAGTTCTATCAAGCCTAGAAATTCGAAAATAATAAGGAAGTTATAATTTTATAAATCAAAAAAAGTTCTATCAAGTCCTACAAATTCGAAAATAATAAGGAAGTTGTAATTTTCTAAATCAAAAAAAGTTCTATCAAGTTTGAAAATAATAAAAGAAAGTTCTATCAAGTTTGAAAATACTAAAAGTGTAATTTTCAAATAATAAAATCGAAAATAATAAAGGAAGTTGTAATTATTAAAATTAAAAATTGTAAAAAATTGAGAAAATTAGAAAAATAGAACGAAGCGATTGTAGAGGCGTCACATCACCGCCCCGTCTTCTCCTTTATATTGATTGCTTGCACTTGATTCCATGTATATGTGCTTAATGTTTTTGTTTTTGTTTTTGGCAGCCTCTTTTGTTCAAATAAAGCCTTTTGATTTTCTTTGTTACTTATAGTTCCCATACATTAATTTGGTTTTGTCATTACTTTGTTTGCTAACACTATAATATAGTTCCCTCAGCATCTTGATCTTGGTGTTTTTTTTGTTTTTTTTTTGTAATTTTTTTTGTTAAATTTGCATGTATAATTTATATTAGATTATATGCTTGCCCTTTTTCTTATTTTCTCCCTTTGGCTTTTGGACACTTACCATTTAGCACCATATTATTTGTGGTATCCACTTGCTTTGAATTTGATTTAATAATAATTATTACGTTTTTGTCTTAACAATTTTGTTTTGTTAGTTATTGTTCATTTCCAACGGTATTGTCTAAAATAGTTGACTAAAATGATATAAAATATTGTAAAATTTTCAGGTAAGCTGTTGTGCTAATTTGGATATATTGATTAGCTATATTTTAAAATGATATATTATTATTTTATCTTATTAAATAGAATATATTATTTGAATAAGATAACAAATGATGTGAAGTTTAACTAGAGGTCTCTAGAGCTTGAACAAAGGCTTGACCAAAATCTTATGTGACGGTAATGTACCATTGGAGTGCAAAATATTTTACACATTCTTTAGAATTATTATTTATGGTAGGTGATTAAAATATTAGCTAAGAGGTCTTTGGAGATCGTACAAGACCTGTTGTTGTTATGTGCTCCGTACTTTTTTCCCCCTAGATTTTATGTTTGGTTAATATCCTATGTTAAACAATAGTTCCTCGGTGTTTATTTGTTTATAAAAAATTGATTTTATATTTGGTTAATATTCTATGTTCAACAATAGTTCCTCCCTGCTTGATTGTTTATATTTTTTACTCGAATATTTTCTAGAGAAGTAGTGCTAGTGGCACAAAATTTGATACAAAAATTGTTACCAAATGACATGACATGAGTGATGTGCCAGTTTAGAATGTTTTGATTGGTGTTGTTGGTGTGAATGCAGGGGTCCACTTATTATTAAAGCATTTGGGAAGAATTTTGGTAACAAATTTTGTGCCTTTAGTATTTTCCCAAAGTTCACGAAAAGAGAATTCAACCAATTTTATGGAATAAATTAAATAAAAAAATGAACAAGTTAGTGTAGGCAAATGAAATAACGGTTATGTGAACTTGAATATAGATGGACGGTTATTTGACTTTGGTGAAAATTTTCACATTTAAAATAGAAAAAATGAGTATGTAAAACTCAACAAATAAAACATTTAAATGAGAAATCAAAATACCTATATGGTAGAGTCAATATTTATTAATTAATTTTTGTAAATATTTAATGAAAGAATAATATATATGAAATTCTGGTGATACACGCATTTAAATAGATTAAATAATTGTAAATATTGGTACTCAACGATTATTTATGGCCGGAAAATAAGAGAAAGAGCTCCAATAAAATGGATGAATGACTATTAGATAAAATTGAAGGTAACACAATTATTAAGAAAACTTATACATAAATTAGAAAAAGTAAAATTAATTTAAAATAGTTCATGATTTACAAAAGACAGTTGGGCGTGGTAGGATAAATTAAGATCACATAGCAAGTTAGGCTTGAGAATGAATAGTTATTTAACGCCTTCTCAAAGTTATTTAGGTTGGGTGTCATATATCACAAATAGTCACTACCATCATTTATTCATAGGCCAGATCATAGTTAGCTTCAAATTCAAATTTGTTGTTATTGTCCATAAAAATAAATTGGGGGACATTGTTAGGATTTATGGGTAATTGCATGTAGACAACTTAACTATGTAATTAGTCTTTGTTTAGACTAAGGGAAACATATATGGAAAAGGTTCACTATGTTCAAGTCCCAGAGAATATTCTACATATGAAAAGTACAAGGAATAAACATGCTGTCAAGTATCACGGTCGACAACAACATTACAAGGACATCAGACATACAGTCAAGACAACACTCTTCTTGATAGAAACTTTTAATCTTGACAGCAACTTTGGCAAAAGCCTGAAGACAACAACTTTGTACCTTATTGTAAGCACAATCTGCAAGGTCACGACAGTAGATTTCCTGTGAGACCTCATTCCTAGTATAATCTTACTGTCAACATTATAACATCCAATGATAGCAGAACTTGGCGAGCACAGTATAATGTCTCATGGGAGGATCTTTTGATTAATCTTCAAAGTCAAAAGTGTGACAAACGTTTCAGTAGCAGGTATTCCAGAATTCACATGACTCTACTATAATCCTGAAAGACTACGACAGTTGAGAGAGAACATGACAAAGCTTACCAATTCAAGGGTATACAAGATGTACATGAACTGAGATTGAGTATGCTACAAATGGGATGTATCTAGATTTCTTTATGTTTTATGATTAGTCTACCTAGTAGACATTTTAGGAAAGGTGACATATGAGCAAATTGTGAGGTGTTGTCACCTGAATATATAAACAGCTTCACATCTCACATGTAACTAGGAACACAATCTATGAGACTTAGAAAGCTACTCCCAAAACTCAGTTGTAATCTCTCTCGAGATAGAAACTCGAAACATTATTTTCTAGGTTATAGCAAAACCCTTCGCAAGATAAATAAACCATTTATTTTGTGAATATCTGTCCTGTTTAGATTTCGTGTTCTAACTGATAAGAATAAATCTCTTTCTTTGTTGTTGGGAAAAGATTTAAATTATTAGTATTGCATTCAACCCCCCTTCTGCAATAGTCTCAGGGAATAAGAGCAACTCCAACGGTAATGAGCCCTTACCTATATTGTGTCCACCTGGACTAATTTAGGGGTTTGGGTTCAAAATTCTTCCTCCAACCATCGTGTACTTTACCAATAATTTTTACGTGAGAGAAACTCATACCCATATTTGGGGAAGCAATTTTTCTCCCATATAATTGCCACATCATCTTCCACTACCTCCATCCTCCATATTTACTAATTAAATATTCAATATTTCTCTCATCATCCTCCATCTTTACTAATTAAATATTACTTTTGAAATATAGGGAATCAATATAGGGAATATCGTTGGAGTGAAATAGCTTTTTGGTTCTCTATATTTTAGGTAACCATTTATTTATAATATTTTAGGGGTTGAAAATAGGTAACCTCGTTCGAGTTGCTCTAACAAGGTTCCCCTTGGTTTTAATTCACGATTGGAGATTTATCGGGGTGCCTTGTATCGAAAGTTTTCTTGATGAGTGTTCAAGCGACAGGTTCTGCGAGTTGAATGACGGCGCTGCAATTGGTGGACAAATTAAATATAATTACAATCTTTAATTTAATAAATCAAAAGCAAAATCCTACAAATTTTTCCTTTCAAAAATCATTGAAAATTATGAAATGTTTTGACATGATTCTACAGTAGAATCAAAATTATCCAAAATAGTTGTACTATAGAATCAAATTTAAAAGCAAACTTTTTGCTCAAATTTTAAGTGATATTTTTTCATAAAATATATATAGATATCGTAGTATTCTATATGAGAATCAGAATTTATATTTTTTGAAACAATAATAACGAAATTCCATAATAGAATCAATGTGCTACCATACTCTATATATATAAGATCATTATCTCTAGAAGAATTTTTCATAACTCACAACTATAACTATTAGGAAAAAACTAATAATGTTATCAAGAGGTGAATTCTAATAACGTTATGGATAGATAAATAATTTAGTAGTATATCTGATTATGTACACTTGTAATAATTCTTTTGTTGGAAAATTTAATGCATGTGTAACTTATGGTATTCTAAAACTGGAAAGCTTGAACACATGAAATGCCTACACCCTTCAATTAAAAATATATTTAATGTTGAATAATTAGCAACATGTCTAGTACTACATTCAACTTGCAATGTGCAATGGTTATAGCGTATCTAATACTAGTATTACATATGTTAAATAACCAGCATAATATTTAATGTTGTCAACTTGCAGCATGACCAAATCTAAACTAGCCAGATGTGAGATGCTCACAAGTCACATAAATATATATAAACAATAGCATCTTACCATATACATAATGAGTAGCATCTTACCATAATGTTTCCAATTTATGTCAGATTTCCGTTCAATATACATAAATATCGAAATTTTATAAGGTCTAAAAAATAAATTTATATTCTAAAATTTGGACATAGTAAATTCAATAGAATAGTGATAAATTTGGCATCCATGGAATATGTTACACTCATATTTGTTTAGCATAGTGTTCTACATTTGATTAATTAGCATATGCCAAACTATTTATATTTATATTATTAGACATTTTCGAGATACTAGACTTTTTGAATTGTAAATGATAAATAGTCTGAGGATAATGTGATATAAACATTTTGCACTTAAGAGATGATGATAATGTAATATAACCAACTAAAACATGATAGAGTACATATTTATATATATTCTAATGGATTTTATTCTCACATTTATATGCTTTTGCAAATAATCAGGTGTTTATTAATTATTTTTAGTGTTTAATGTCAGGAAATAAAATTCTTAAAGTTGGAAGAAGTTGAGCACAAGGAGTTTTGGGTGGAAATTCACATTTGTTGGATGGCTTGCGCAGCGATCACTGTTTGGGCCTTAACTCCGGTTCTAGACATCTTAATTCAACGATCTTACCGCCCATGTGAAAGATAACATAATTATCTACAATTTGGAGGTGGCCGGACAATCTTTTTGCAACTAGAGCATCCCAGGAAAAGGCCTGGAAGTCAGATTACGAATTTCACAACAAAATCCAACTTATTTTAGGATATGGATTTTATTTTCTAGAAAACCATTAAAAACACTTTTATATTGGGATATATAAGATTGTTTAGAATTATTATAAAATGTTGTGTATTATCCAGAGAAGAGAGAACTTGAGCGAGGATTGAAGGGATTCACTCCAAGTTTGAGAGATTTGTCAAGTTGTATCTTTCTTAACTCTATACTCTTGTAATCATGGTTTTGGTTATTAATATATGTCTGTTTTCTTCATTCATTATGTGTACCTACTTCCATAATCCGGGAATTAGGTAGTATTGTGATTCTCCGCCTTGCTAATCTATTGTTGAGTGCTTAACACAGTTGAGAAAGTCGCGAACCCTTAATTGTATCATTAGGAATTGTAATAAATCGGGAGATGAGTTATAATTTTAGTTTATGATATGACAAACGTAATTTACTTATTTAATTGGGAGATTAATAAGCGAGTTACGAAACTTAAATTCACTACAAGAAAAATTGAATCAGACAACACCGATCAGACAACGCTCGAAGAAAAAAGCGTTGGCTAGAATTTTCATACAACGGTTTGATTTCGCCCTAAAAATGAGTATTGTCTGATCAACATCACTAACAGGTCGAAAACTGTTGTCTAGTAAATCAAATCATACAAGTCTTTTTTGAAAGTGGTGTTGTGTAAATAAGAAGATTTGAGCTTTACAACAACGGTTTTAGAACCATTGTCTAGTTAATCCAATTAGATAAGTCTTTTTATAAGCATTGTTGTGCAAATTAGAAGATTTTTACAATGGTTTTCAGATGTATTGTCTAAAGATGCCCGAGACAATGTTGCGAATAATCGACGTTGTTAAAATCAAACAAGTATTTTTTTTCTTTGTTTCATTTAAGAGCATTTAAGACAAGCTTAGTTCTATAGTGTTGTCTCAATGTCACCTATCATACAAGTGTTTTTATTATGTTGTATGTTTATAAATTTATTTGGTTTGAGATCTTGACAGTCAACTAATGATTTGACTAGTACTTCTAACTAGTGTTTTGTCCTGGATTGATGTTTCGATTTTTTTCAAAAATATTTATCAACGATCCAACCATATAGATATTAAGATATAAGTATTTAAATGATATTACAATAATTTCAGAGAAAAAAATTTATTTGGTTTGATTTCTTAACGGTCAACTAGTGATTTGACTAGTACTTCTAACTAGTGTTTCATCCCGGATTGATATTTCGATATTTTTAAAAATACTTATCGACGATCCAACCGTATGGATACGAGGATCCATTTATTTTAATGATACTAGAAAAAATTCAGGAAAAAATAAATTTATTTGGATTTAGATTTTAAAATTCAACTACTGATTTGACCAATATACACATATGTTTTGTTTATTCAATTTTATAAAAGGATCAGACAATGGTTTTTATTAACAAAGTGTTGTAAGGCATCAACCAGCTATTGGGCGAGAAGGTAACCAAGAGAACTTTGATGGATCAAATGCATTTTCTATATCTTTTGATCCAGATAACTTGCCAGGTGAAAAGAAGGAGACCACCATTCAAAGATCAAATGGCATGTGTTCTTCTTATGATCAAAATGAGTTTTTTGATGGTAGTGAGTCAGATTGGGTCTCCTTTGAAGAGCTGATTTATACTTCTGATGATGACTTAGGGTTATAGATGTGGACTCTGGAATCTCAATTTGTGTTAAAAGATATGGTTTTTATTTTTCATTTTAAACTCTTCTGTCTTAATCGTGAACGTAGCAATATGTAAATTACCACAAGATCATCTTGGTTCCTGTCACCTTTTCAGTTGCTTCGCCTTTCTTAACTCTATGCGGAGTCTGTTGTGCCTTATTGTCTACACGATGTTACTATTTTTGTACCTGCATACTAATTGTTGGTTTATTTCCTTGACCGTAGTTGAGATATTATTGTTTATATTTTCTCATCATATATAATTGCTTGCACTTGATTCCATGTATATGTGCTTAATGTTTTTGTTTTTGTTTTTATTTTTGGCAGCCTCTTTTGTTCAAATAAAGCGTTTTGATTTTCTTTGTTACTTATAGTTTCCATAACATTAATTTGGTTTTGCCATTACTTTGTTTGCTAACACTATAATATAGTTCCCTCAGCATCTTGATCTTGGTGTGTTTTTTGTTTTATTTTTGTAATTTTTTTGTTAAATTTGCATGCGTAATTTCACTACAAGAAAAACTGAATCATACGACTCAGACAGCCCCGTCAGAAAGACCTCACACAACGGTTAAAAAATGTTGTGTAAAAGCACGGACACGACAGTCACCGATTAACAAATTGTGGTATAACAACCAGAAAGCACAACAGTTTCCTACCAAAAAACGCATTGTATAAGGTGATGAACACAACATACGAGTAAATAGAAAGTGTTGTATGACAACAAGAAACAACAATAGGTCACTGGAGAAGGCATTGTATAAGTCTTGTTTATTTTTCTTTTGCACAATGGTTTATTTTTTATCTACAACGGTTCCTCCTCAGTATGTGCACTTTACTCAACGGTTTTTATCTCTAAGTGTGTTATCTGGATTTTAAAATACAACGTACTCTTTTTACATGTCTGTAGTAACAAGGCTTTTGAACAACACTTCACATGTATTTACCTATTGTGGTTTGTTTTGTTAGACAACAGTTTTATTTTAAGAATGCGTTATAAGAGATTATTTTTACAACGTTTTCGTTTGGTCAATCTTTTGTATTTAGTCTAAATAGACAATAGGTTTCTTTTATGAGTATGTTGTACAAAAAACATTTGCACAACAGTCTAAATAGACAGTGACCATTGTTTGATACAGAGACAATGGTTTTATAACAAAATGAAACAATGGTAGACATTGTAATTACAAGCCAACAAAAATACCAAACTAAACAATCACGCAAGGATTTTATAAAACGAAACCATTGTCTATATGGTTTAACAACATAAACAATTGTTACAAAGTTTATGCAACAACGAATGGATCAAGACGAAAACACTTGTGTATATTATACAACGTTTTTTTGGATCAAAACCATTGTTACGTCTTACAACTTACAACACTTTGTTAAACAAAATCCATTGTCTTATACTTTTATAAAATCGAATAAACAAAACATACGTGAGTCCCGACTCGCATATATAAAATTGATATAAGACAACTTAATGTTGACTTTATAATTAAATTATGTCATACTGATATGTAAAATGAGTTATTTGAATATAACAACATTGTTGTTAATAGTATTGGTATGTCACTTACTCGCTAATAGTATAGTTATTATATAATGTTCGTTTAACTTCGGAATTAGTAATGTTATTGTTAGTATTAGTAATCTAGAGACAATACTTTTATGTTTTAAAGAAAATATTTTATTATTATAAATTATATTTTATTGATTATTGTTATTATTTTATTATGTCTTTATTTACTGCATTATAAGTGTTAGCATAATAAATGTCCTTGGAATTATGATACGTATTCGATATCTTTAAGTATGTGACTTAAAAATGAGATTATATGAATAGTATCTTTATTCCTAAATATCCCTAGTCGAGTGTTATTATTTAAGGACAATAATAATACACAGAGACTAGTATGTTTGTTCACTGATGACCACATCTCATTGGTCATAGGTATGGTGGTACTAAAGTCAAAACACAGGTGCATGTAAGAGTAAATGACACTGGATTGACCCGCCGTGAGATTACACATGTTAATAGTGTCATAAGTAATTATCACTGTGATAATGGTGTAATGATCATTAGACCTGAGATCATTATATTTTTATACAAGAATTAATATACTTTGATTACATTAAAAGTTACCTTTGACCGGGTGATGATAAAAGTGGACATTGGGTATATTATGAATCGTATGAGAAATATGAATGATCTAGATGGGATTTAACCCTCCTAATTTTAGGAGCGATATTCACGAAAGGCTTAATCGAATCACCGATTTAATTATTATTACTTGGGTGGCAATGATGTATTACTAGATTCCGCTCATTGTTTACAATTTTAATTAGTTATTAAAATTGGTACCAACGTAATAATAACCTATAGGGTCACACACAAAGAACGCTTGAAGGAGAAATAATTTAAATTATGAATTTAAATTTAAATAAGTAATTTATTCTATTTATAATATTAATTAAGTATGACTTGATTAATTATTTAAATAGAAAATGGAATTACTTAAACTAGTTCTGAAATTAATTATTAATTAATTAAGTGCGATTTAATTAAATAATAAATTGGAATTTCGGATTAGTATTTTATTATAATTGGATTATAATTAGAAAACTATTTTCCTCTCTATATAAACTCTAAAAGAGGGCTGATTTTAATGATGAAAAACGTTTTTACATTAAAACCCTAGCCGCTTATGAGAGCAAGAAAAGAGAGAGAGAAAGAAGCAGTTTTCGGGTGCTAGTACACATCAATCCTTCAAGAAAAGCGTTCGTGTGGATAACGTAGAGTATAGATCGCGAGAGCGGGATACATGGTGATTGAACAAGCTTTGGATATCCATTAATCTTCCATTAATGAGCTGTTAAAGCTTCTTAAGGTATTTGTTCTTAATCTCCGAATTAAATCTTTTGTTTTCGCATGGATCCTGCGGATGGGTTTCGAATTTTGATTTATTTTTACATTTTCCGTTGCGTTTATGTGCTCGAAACCCTTCAATGGCATCAGAGCTAGTTGCGAAACGTTTTAATTCGGTTGTGTGTTTAACAGTTTTCGATATATATGCATATTTGCGATCTACCATGTTTTTGTGTTGATTTATATATATATATATGTATATGTTTTTGAATATATGATATTCATGAGGATTTGATAATCATGAGATGATTGTGTATATTGCTGTATGTATATGATACATATTAAATCGAATTATGAGAATCGTATTCGATACGATTTCTGAATACGATGCGCAGATTTACTGAAATTTGCATACTGTGTCAGAATTTCGCCGAAAATACCTTTTTGGAAAGGGAAACGGGCGTCTGAACAAAACAGATAAAGTCACTCGTTCATCTGTAAGGCGTTTGACGTCGTTTACTGTCTGTAAACAGCGATTTAATGTTTTCAGAATTCTGATTTTGATTTTCTGATTTACACTTTATTTGATTTCTATGATTGGATCATGAGAAATATGATATGGTATGATATGTTAATGTAATATGAGATGTTCTTAGTTGTTATATGAGCATGGTGATTGGTTATGGCCTAAAGACCCATAGATAGTGGTTTTGTTTTAATGGTTTGGTTTCTAAATACGACTTGCATGTCGTTATTCCTTGTAATGTTTAAATCTCGAATGTAACTCGAGTTCTACTTATAAGTTCAGTAGGATAGGTTGTTTTATTTATGTAATATATATGAAGACATCCAAGATGGAGAACCAAGGAAGCATTACAAGGAGGCAAGCAAGGAGGCAAGTTAAAGCTTGAAGACTTGTAACATTGTATTGTATTTTGATACCACCATAGATTGACCTTGATTTTTCCATTATCTTGGAAGGATCACTTAGGTTGGGCCATAACCAAACACGTTTACTTTACGCACTTTACATATATGATGCATGTGATGATGATATGTATGCGTAGATGATGATGCATGCTTTAATTAGATTAAACATGTATGTATTAGATACGTCACCCATGCCATGTTTGCTAAACAAGATAAAATCTGTAACGATTCAAGATTTTAAAATTGAACAAAACGAACATGAGATTCCTGTGTTTATGAAACACAGAAATAAGTATGAATTTTCAATTTTTTGATATGGGGCGATTTTGACAAAAATACAAGCAGCACTTGTAAGGAAGGCGGGTTTTAAGTGAGACCAGTGTGACTCCTCCGTTGGACTGGAAATCAAACCATTGATGAATTTTGAATTGAAGTACTTAGTTCAAGGAAAAATTGGGAATCTCTTGATGATGGGATCATGGTCGTTTTAATAATAAAATCCCTAAAGTTAAAATATTTAGTCGATTAGATGTCTTCCAATGGGCAACACTCGTCAAGACCTAGATCGAGAAAGAGTGGGTTCGCCAAAGAGAAGCACTCCTATCTATCGTGGTAAGACGCGATGAAGTAAATGTGATACTTAACTGTTAGACCATTGGGTTAGACTTAACTAAGTTACCACAATAGGATTGTGAACTTAGAGGCATGGAGCTTGGTATGATTTATTAGATAAATGTGAACAAATGTTGTTCTATCAAACTTTCCAAGAGTTATATATGATATAATTAACAAGAGTTGTCTACCTAAATAAATCATGTTTTGGGAGTAAAGCCAAAGCTGACCTTAAGCATGACGAAATATGGATCTTGGCTCACTAGAAAGATTTAAGAGAAATACTTTCCGAATTAATAGTTAGGGCTATTTATTTGATAAAAATAGTGGGAGGTATATAATGATATACCATAATCACTTAAACATAATTATTAATAAATTTGCAACCTAGATTAATTTTATGCACTTTAATATTGTAGCTATCAAATGACAAATAACACAAACAACTTCTCTATGCGATCAGTCCTTGAGAAGGACAAGCTGACAGGAACAAATTTCCTTGACTGATATAGTAGCTTGAGGATCGCCCTCATGCACCACGATGTTAGTAAAATTCTTCCCTTACCTTTTAGCTGAGAATGTAACATGTGCCGAACATAATGCATATTGGAAGCAAATGGATGATTCGACTGCTGATGTTTCATGTCTCATGCTTGCAACTATGAGTGTTGAGCTTAAGAAACAATATGAGCATATGGATGCTTATGAGATTTTTGAGCACCTTAAAAGATGTTTGAGGAAAAGGCTCGTCAAAAGGGATTTGACAATAGAAAGACACCATACACATACAAGTAGGGAACGTGAGATTCGGTTGGACCAGATGTTCTAAAGATGATAGGGTATAATGAGTACCTTGATTATTATTTATTTTGGGTTTCAAGATTGGTCTAGAGACTCAGAATGATTTGATCATACAAATCTTTGAACAATAACTATTCTCAATTAGTTAGTGAACAACGAAATAAATGAGATAGACATAGCACCCACTAAGTTGTGAAGCACGTTGAGAACTGCTGTAAGCAACATGATAAATGCATGGACTACTCCCATAATGATGGTGAATGTAGGAATGTGAATGGGAAAGGAAAATGGAATGGAAAGAAGAAGATTTGATCTAATTCTATAGCCATATTAAACTCCAATCCCAAAGAGGTTTTGTCGCCTAAAGGAGGTGTTGCTAATTAAAGAAGACGATTGTCGCTTCTGTGGAAAACCGAAAGACTGGAACTTAAACTGTCATGCTTATTTGGAAGATCTAAGAAGAAGACCGGTGAGGGTCAAGCTTCAGGTTTCGGGTTAGAATTGGAGCAAAAGTTGTTGCTCTAGTTAAAGTAACTCGTTACTTAATTCTGCCTATAAGGCTAAGTTTAGAACTTGATAATTGTAACTACGTGCCTCTAAGAGTAAAGACATTATATTGATTTCTTGTATGGACAAGAAAGGTTTTTCATTTTAATTGGATATATAACAATTGTTTTTTATTACATTTCAATGAAAAGGTTAATGATGTTGCACAATTAGTTAACAATTTATATGTTCTAAAATGACTCAAATCAAACATTACCTTTTCCACTGTAATTAAGGCCATATTATAAGAAATGCATTTCCAATTTACATACAGATGGATGATTGGATAAGTTTGATTATGAATCATACGAAGAATGCGAATCTTGGTTTATTTGGTAAAAAGAAAAAAGGCCCCTTTTACTAGAAATGGTGAAAGGGTCATCGAACGATTATGACTTATACATGGTGATGTATGTGGTCATATACGTACGATGGCAGAAAGTAGGTTTTACTACTTTATAGCTGTTACTGATGATTTCAGTAGATACGAATATGGATATCTTTTGAAGAACAAATTCGAATCTTTTGAAAAGTTCAAAGAATATTAAGCTGAAGTAGAAAAGGTTCAAAGAAAGGGTTTCTAAGAACTAAAATCACACTTTGTTGGACATAGTGCGATGGATGATGAGTCAAGAGGATCTTCCAATAAGTTTCTGGGGTTATACCCTAGAGACAAGTGCATATACACTAAACCGTGTTCCTACTAAAATGGTTCAGGAGACACCATATAAGATGTGGACTGAGAAAAGTTATAGCATGTCATTTATGAAAATTAGGGGATGCAAAGCGTTTGTGAAACATTTAACCTATGCCAAGCTAGGACCAAAATCAGATAAATGTAATTTTGTGGGATACCAAATTAAAACAAAAGGGGTCTTACTTCTTTAATCCTCTAGAGAACAAAGTGTTTGTTGCTCGGACTGCTGTATTTCTTGAGAGAGAATTTCTTTCTAAAAGAAATACTGGGAGGAAAATAGATCTCTATGAGGATCGAGAACCACGAGATAACATTGAACCGAAGTTGGAACAAGAGCAGAATGTGCAAGAAAATGTTAATGACAATACTGCTCAAGAAACACAGGTTTTTCGTAGGTCTGGTAGGATTCACCATGAGTCCGAGAGATATTATGAATTTCTCTTGACTCAGGATGGTGATGTAATGCTTGTGAATAATGATAATGAGTCTCTTACCCACCAAGACGCTATGAAAATTCCAAGAGCTAAAAGTTGGCAGGAGGCCATGAAATCTAAGATAGATTCCATGTATGAAAAACCAAGTATGGACTTTGGTTGATCCACCTATAGGGGTAAAACCAATAAGGGGTAAAACCAATAAGGTGCAAGTGCGTTTTCAAGAAGAAAACTGACATGGATAGTAATGTACAGACCTATAAGGCATGACTGGTGGAAAAAATGTTTCAAGTAAATTCATGGTATTGACTATGATGAAACTTTCTCACCAGTGGCAATGGTCAAGTCCATCGGGATTTTGCTTGCTTACTATGACTACGAAATCTGGCAAATGGATGTCAAGACTACTTTCGGGAATGGGAGCGTTGAAAAGGTTGTGTACATGACACTACCTGAAGGTTTTATAAATCCAAGTTTTGCTAGAATAGTTTATAAGATAAGTCGATCCATTTATGGATTAAAGTAAGCATCGAGGATATGGAATATACGTTTTTCATGAAACAGTCAAATAGTTTGGCTCTATTCAAAATGAAGATGAACCGTGTGTTTACAAGAAGGTTAGTGGGAGCCATGTGGCATTCCTAGTATCATATGTAGATGATATATTATAAATAAGGAATGACATACTTTCTCAACAGACTATTAAGACTTGGTAAAGAAATAGTTTCTTGATCAAAGACTTAGGAGATGTGTCCTATATCTTAGGGATCAGGATCAATAGAGATAGATCACGAAGATTATTCGGCTTCAGTCAGAGTACATACATTGACAATGTATTGCACCAATTAGGGATGCAAAGAGGCTAAAAGGGAAATGTTCCCATGTCTATGAGGTAGTGATCTTAAAATAAATGGTCTAAAATCATTGGATGATATGGACCACATTAGTATAGTTCTATATGCTTCGGAAATTGGTTTCATAATGTATGTGATGATATGTACTCGTCATGATGTCTCATATGCTTTATGCATGACGAGCAGGTACCAGTCTAATCCAAGTGATGGTCACTTGATTGGAATCAAGAATATTCTTAAGTGCCTGAAGAGGACTAAAGACTCATTCTTGGTATATGGAGGAGATGGGAAGCTAGATGTAAAATGTTACACGGATGTTAGTTTCTAGACAGACATGACGGTTTTTGTGTCTTAGTCTGGATTTGTGTTTTTTCTAAATAGATGTGTTGTAAGCTAGAATAGTTCATAGCAAGAACCGTAAATGATTCTACAATCGAGGCTTAGTATATTGATACTAGCCAAGTAGCCAAAGATGTTGTTTTGGGAATTTACTAAGGCGATATCACCTTATTAATGAGATTAATGATCAAGGAGATATACTTATATGTAAAGTGCATACTATTGATAATATTGCAGAACCACTGACTAAGGCTTTGTCGCAGCAGAAGCATGTAAGTCACACTAGTTCCAAATGTATTGGATACATGGGATATTGGCTCTAGTGCAAGTGGGAGATTGTTAGTATTAGTGCTCTAGAGACAATACTTTTATGTTTTAAAGAAAACATTTTATTATTATAAATTATGTTTTATTGATTATTATTATTAGTTTATTATGTCTTTATTTACTGCGTTATAAATGTTAGCATAATAAATGTCCTTGGAATTATGATACGTATTCGATATCTTTAAGTATGTGACTTAAAAATGAGATTATATGAATAGTATCTTTATTCCTAAATATCCCTAGTCGAGTGTTATTATTTAAGGACAATAATAATGCAGACTAGTATGTTTGTTGACTGATGACCACATCTCATTGGTGTAACGCCTTACAATTTTTGGGTTATAAAAATAATTTAATTATGTAAATGTGATTAAAATTTTATTTTATTAACTACCTTATATTTTTATGTGTGATAATTGTTTAATAGACTCCTTATATTAGAATGAATTGTCTTAAATTATTTATGTTAATAAGAGTTGTAAATATTGTTGCATGGCTGATTATAGCATTTGAGATTCTTACTTCTAATATTTTATTGTTATTAATATTGAGTAGTGACAAAGTGATTCATGTGGAAATTGTATTTTATTTATGTAGATAAAAATATTTCTTTATTATATTTTAATAATTTTCATGTGCCACAAGTTATTGTTAAATTTAGAATATTTAGTGATACAAGTATATTCAAATTTTTTTCCATACTTGGATTTTTTTTTTTCAATTATTTTATATAAATATTCAAGTGTATTTTATTTATTCACCAACTAGCAACATGATTTCTTATTTAGAAATAATACTCTACTTTTAATTATGAAATTACATCACTAGCCTTGGCCAAACTCCTTTTTATTAATGCTAGAAGGTTAGTTATGTAAATCCTCAAAATCCACTACCAAAAAGACTCATATAAAAGGCTCTCGACCTTTTTTGTTACATGCAATGGTGGATAAGTGTTTAGGGGTTGTTCTTGATGAAGACCCATAAGTTTTAGGGTTCATCCAAGACAAACCCATCCATGGGCAATGAACTCAAAGTGAGCTCATGGGTTGTTTTAATGGTTTCTATGTTTATAAATAGGTTCTATCAATGTTAGAGTATGAATAAAGCATTGCATGTGAGTTTTGGTGTAGTTCTAGTTAAATTCTTGAATAGGTTGTGTATGTACCTTGTTAAATTCGTATCTCATGCCTCGTTTATCATATGATGATGATTCTGGACTCTCTGGAAAGATAATTTGATTATCGTCAACTCTTATTCTTTAAGTTTTCTGAGACTTTGCTTGAAAGTATGAGTTTTTCGGCAGTTTATGTAACCAGCTATATTGACTTCGGGATTATGATCCTTGAACTTGGAAAAATCGTAGTTAATCGAATACGTGTTCAACAATTATGAGCCCTACCATTCTGGAAAGGTCTCGGAATGGTCTATAACTTCTATGTTTTACACTTTTTCATTTGAGTCCATCCTTATACTGAAAATTGGTAATCTTTGGAACTATTCAGGGCTGCGTCAAATCTGTTTTGACAAGTCCGCGTTCTAATTGTTTCTAAATTCATTACTTCATCATTTTGATGTTCTTATCATTTTGGAAAGCTCTCTGATTTGTCTACAAGTTTGAGTTCATGAGTTTTTGGTGTGGTGTAAATGGGTGATTAGCAATATGCTATGTGCAAGTGTTATACTCGGATTATGCCAAGAGTTAACGTGAGTCTATATTATTTGAAATTTAGAGATAAGCATGCTATAACTTTGATCTTTGCATATTTATATCTATAAGTTGTAAAGAGTTAGTATGTCTTAATAAAATAATTTTTTTCTAAAGTTTTTCCATAAGAGTGATATGTGATTACATGGGTTGCATGACTATGATAAATATATGTATCGCAAGGGTAGAATTTAAATCTATTTGTAGACTACGTAAAGACTGAGGGGAAAAGCTAAGTTAAGGTACTAAGTGGAGCTAAATTCTTTTATAGGTCCAAGTAGGCCACCGGGAAAGGAGCTAGCTCAGATGGAAAAGAAGAACCCTAGTTGTCTCCTTGATAAGGCAAGTGTCTATTCCCTCCACTTATTACGAATGTTTTCTGTAACCAGAATTCTTTCTTTTACCTTTCTTTTCATATAATACCTTTGAACATTTTGTTCCACCTTGCAACTATATCTTTTTATACCTATCCTGTTATGTCTTAAACCCATTTATTGCCATGCTTACTTATAGCTTGATTATTGTCTAATACCTTTGCTTGACCCTATAACATGATATTTCTACTTTTCATTATCATTTGAATCCCTGAAGCGTTATCATGAATTGAAATCTGTAAAACTGAAACAAGTTGTTCATATAGACTTGATTTATAATTGAAATCTTGACACCTTTATTCGTTGTGATTAATCTGAGATTTTATTCAACCCTGGAATTGGAAATTTGTTTTTGACCGTTACGCCGGTCTAGTTTATGAATTATTTAAGGCCAATATGTTGCCTATGGATCCAGTGTGTGTTTGGAATCACATTATATATGTGATCCGGAGCTAATGCGTTGGCTGATCACCTAGCTTAGCTCGTAGCGTGTGGTTCCAATTCCAATCTGTTTATTTACTGATTCTTGTTATGAAACCCTGTTATCTATTAGATATCTTGATTCATTTCTTTGTCCTGTCCGAAGTTTATAGGCTTATATTATACACTTGCTGAGCTTTGTAGCTCACTCTTTTGTTGTTATCTAACCCTTACAGTTAGCAAGTATGGTGAGAACTATGCAGACTACCCGTAAGAGGACAGGTGGTTCAGGAGCCGCATTTAGGAGACAGTTTGACCAGGTTGGTACCCACTAGTACCAGGCACTAGGTGTTCAGCTCTTTTGTTAGTTTATGACATAAGATTAGCCAGTTGTATGTAATGACATTAGAATCTGTTTCTTTTGGTTTTGTGTAGTATGTTATTTCAAACTTGAACCTGGATGCGATCTAGGCCGTGTGGGTAGTTTGTTTAATGTTGTCTTATGTATGTATATTATAAACAGGGTTTGGTTGCTTGTTTAGTAGTGTGTTTTAGTGGTGCCAGTGTCGGGGCGTCACAGGTTGGTATCAAAGCATCAGGTTCAAGTCACTGAAATAATATAGGATTAAGATAGTAAGAATAGAAATAGAGAATAAGGTTATAAGACGGATTCAACTATTAAGTAGAAATTAGGAGGAGTAACCCATGCCTAAGATAAGATGATAGCACAACTTTAGCTTAGAATTGTTTCCCTTAAGTTTACTTGCACTTATTCTAGTCCGCTTATATTTTGGTATATATGTGTATATTTTTTCTTTGACAGCAGCGTCCACAAACACCCCCACATAGTCCCAGCTCAGACAACAGTCACTCTGACTCTCAGCCTATACCCCAGGATACAGACATGGAGATATCTGACTCCGAGGATACCTACTCAGTTCCAGAACCTCAGCCGGTTATGCACTTAGGCTCAACGTCTACAGTATTCCCTGGTGCTCCTGATACAGTTCCCTATTCTGTGTATGCATCTTTGCTCCGAGAGTGCCATAGTTTAGAAGGTCAGACTCAGACACTAAGCTCCCGGATCGATTCTGTGTTCGATAGTACACCCACATCCTCTTCAGCCTCACACCTTGCAGATAGGCTCCGTAGCCTTATTAGTATGGGCCAGCAGCAGTTAGATACCCTTCCACCAGTGGGCAGTGCGAAGACCACCCAGGTGCGGATGTTTGTGCAGATGCTGGTAGACGAGTTGCAGCGCGTTGTTGATGAGATGGAGGCCGATGGTTGATATGTTAGGGCACTGATTAGTAGGATAACATATAGTAGGATATGTTATCTTACTCCTGGATCGGTGCAGTTATTTATGCTTTGTTGTTTTTATCAGTTGTACTTTATGACTCTATTCCCTGGATCGTACTTAGACCTTGTTGGTGGTGAACGGATTTGATACCCGTTTATTCGTATTCTATTCAGTATTTTCTTTTATATTGTTGACATGTTTACTGGTTACATTTACTTACCCTGATTATAACCATGTTTCCTTTAGGCGTAGAAATATTGCCATATACAACTGCTTCATATCGACATAACATGTACATCTTTTTAACTACATGGATATAGAACTGTTATAACTATTTCTGCACCATACATATACCCTGCCATATTATCAAAACTATGAACCTGTATAACTCTTGTGTTTTCACTTCAGTAAAATTCCGCCAAAGAAAAGACCAGGTCGAAAGCCCAAGAATGCGACTCAAACTGAAACCATTGACAACCCAAGAAATCCAACTCCAGAACCTATTCACCCTGAAAATCCAAATCCTAACCCAACAAATCCACCCGAAGCAAATTTAAATATGACACAACTCATTGAATTTTTGCGTTAGAAAACTACCACTCTAGTTCAACAACTGCAAATGCTACAACAACAGCAACAACAACTACAACAGTTACAGCCACAACCTGCCCAGAACACTGTTTCATTCAAATCTTTGCAGGCTGTTAAGCCGCCAGAGTTCAAAGGAACTTTAGACCCGGTAGAAGCTCAAAGCTGGTTAAAAGAAATCGAGAAAGCCTTTGCCTTAGTAACGGTAGGAGAAAATCAGAAGACTGGATACGCAAGCTATTTCCTAAAAGGAGAGGCGAACTATTGGTGGGAATCAGTAAGGGCTCTCGAAGCTACAGAGGTGATTCCCTAGGAGAGATTTAAGAAGTTGTTCCTGGATCAGTACTTTCCAAAATATATGCAGACACAGATGGAGTTAAGATTTTTCGAGTTGAAGCAGAGTGAGTTAAGTGTTTCGGAGTATGAGAAGAAATTCATTGAATTGTCGAGATTCGTACCGGAATATGTGGACACGGAAGAGAAGAAAGGAAAAAGATTCCAACAAGGACTGAAGTCGTGGATCAGGAGTAGGGTGGCAATGTTTCAGTACACCACTTTTGCGGAAGTACTTCAGTTAGCAAAGATAGTAGAATGAGAAAGCGAGCAGAATCAGAAAGAAAAGAACAACAAAAAGAGAAAGTTTGGGTTTCCGGAAGAAGGATCAAGTCAAGGAAAGCCAGTAAATAGATTGGTGAAGAAGCCAGGATTTCAGACTACTGGAAAAGGAAGGAATTTTCAGAAAAATGAAACAGGAAACCGGAACCATGGAAATAAACCCTCAGGTCAGAACCCGCAAAGACCCTCACAATTATCTATTCCAGAATGCAAGTCTTGTTTAAAGAAGCACACGGGTACATGCAACAAGGCAGATATCGTCTACTACAAATGTCAAACCAAGGGCCATTACGCAAATGAGTGTGGAGGAACGAAGCAAAATGTGACATGCTATAGGTGCCGGAAGATTGGACACATTTCCAAAGAATGCAAGACACCGGTGAAGAACAATAACTTAATGAGGTTAACAGCAACACCTATACCGAGTGATCCGAACCAGATGAATCAGGTACCTATCTATCCATCTCCAGTTCCCCAAGTACCTACTCCGCAGATGTTGCCCTATCAGATTCCAGCATGCTCACCACCAGCTAGAACCTTCAACATGAACATGAAAGATGCCATACAAAGCTCCGATGTGGTAGCAGGTACGCTTCTTGTCAATACCGTTACAGCTAAAGTGTTAATTGATTCAGGCGCTACTAGATCGTTTATCTCTAAGGATTTTCTTGCTACATTGGGATGCGAAGTTAGGAAATTACATGAAGCTATTAGTATAATGCTAGCAAATCAGGATCGAGTTTTAGCGGATCAAATTTGTCCCCAGTGCGTGATCGAGATATCCAGATGTCATTTCCCTATCTCCTTGATACCCTTTCAATTGGGAGAATTTGATGTTATCTTAGGAATGGATTGGTTAGCATAGAATAGTTCGCAAATCGATTGTAAGGGCAAGAAGGTCATTCTAAAATCTCCAGAAGGTAGAAAAATCGTATGGAAGGGCCAAAAGCAAATAAAGATATTTCTTACGATTTTGCAAACAAAAAGGATGTTAATACAAGGTTGTGAAGCATATTTAGCGTATGTCGAAGATAAAAGTAAGGAAGCCCCCAGGATAGAAGAGATTTACGTGGTCATTGAATTTCCATATGTATTTCTTGACGAACTTCCAGGATTGCCTCCCGATCGACAAATTGAGTTCACAATCGAGTTAGCACCAAGCACGGAACCTGTTTCTAAAGCTCCATATAGGATGGCACCGGCAGAAATGAAAGAATTGGCAACTCAATTGCAAGAGTTATTGGATAAGGGAGTTATAAGGCCCAGCACTTCACCTTGGGGAGCGCCAGTTTTGTTCGTGAAGAAGAAAGACGGAAGCATGAGGCTATGCATTGATTATCGAGAATTAAACAAAGTAACGATCAAGAATAAGTATCCATTGCCTAGGATAGATGACTTGTTCAATCAGCTCAAGGGAGCAACATGTTTCTCTAAGATTGATTTGCGTTCAGGATATCATCAGCTCAAGATCAAACCGGAAGACATACCAAAGACAGCATTCCGAACGAGGTATGGACATTATGAATTTTTAGTGATGGCTTTGGGATTAACAAATGCACCCGCAGCTTTCATGGATCTAATGAACCGAGTATTCAAACAGTATCTGGATAAGTTTGTGATAATTTTTATTGATGACATACTGATTTACTCCAAAACCGAAGAAGAACATGCCGAACATCTAAAGATAGCCTTAGAAACCCTAAGGAAAGAAAAGTTGTGCGCGAAATTTTCCAAATGCGAATTTTGGCTGAAGGAAGTACAGTTTCTTGGACATATTGTTGGTAGTAACGGAATCCGAGTTGACCCTGCCAAAGTTGAAGCTGTGATGAATTGGGAGCGACCGAGGACACCAACAGAAGTGAGAAGTTTCTTGGGATTAGCTGGATATTATAGAAGATTTGTTAACGATTTTTCTAAGATTGCGGTACCATTGACCAAGTTGACCCGGAAGAATGAGAAATTTGAATGGACTGGTAAGTGTGAGGAAAGTTTCCAAGAATTGAAGAAAAGGTTAGTAACCGTGCCAGTTTTAACATTGCCAGACAATAAAGGAGACTTCGTGATTTTCAGCGACGTGTCACATAAAGGATTAGGTTGTGTGTTGATGCAACATGATAAGGTGATTGCGTATGCGTCAAGACAACTTAAGCCTCATGAACAAAGATATCCCACACATGATTTGAAACTAGCCGCTATAGTATTTGCTTTGAAGATTTGGAGACATTATCTGTATGGAGAAAAGTGTGAAATTTTCACATACCACAAGAGCTTAAAGTATATCTTTACCCAGAAGGAATTGAACATGAGACAAAGAAGGTGGTTAGAATTGATCAAGGATTACGATTGTGTTATCAGTTATCACCCCGGTAAGGCGAATGTAGTGGCAGATTCACTAAGTCGGAAAGAGAAATTAAACATGCTGACGATGACCAAGGAATTGTCCAGAGAATTCAAAAAGTTGGAGTTGAAAGTCTATACTCGAGAATCCACTGAAGAGAAGATGCATACCATGACGTTTCAACCAGAGTTGTTAGAAAAGATAAGAAAATGTCAAGAGGAGATTATGAACCATGAAGTCAACAATCTAACCGGTGAAGAAATATGCACCCAAAAGGATGACAAAGGAATCTTGAGATTTTCTTCGAGGATCTGGATACCCAATGTGAAAGAACTTAAAGGTGAAATACTGCATGATGCTCATAATTCAAGGTATTCGATTCACCCTGGAAGCACCAAGATGTACCGTGACTTAAAGGAAAATTTCTGGTGGCCTGATATGAAACGAGAAATTGCAGAATGGGTCAGCAAGTGTTATGCGTGCCAAAAGGTTAAAGCGGAACACCAGAGACCTAGTGGATTACTACAACCCTTAGAGATTCCCGAGTGGAAATGGGAGCACATTACGATGGATTTCATTGTAGGACTACCGAGGACTAAGTCAAATCACGACGCTATTTGGGTTATCGTGGATCGATTAACGAAATCAGCTCACTTTCTGCCAATCAATGAGAGATTTTCGATGGATAAGTTAGTTCGCATGTACTTGAAAGAGATAGTTGTACGCCATGGAGTTCCCGTGTCTATCGTGTCAGACAGAGATCCCAGATTTAATTCAAGATTTTGGCGACAGTTTCAGGAACGTCTAGGAACTCAACTTAAAATGAGCACTGCTTACCACCCGCAGACCGACGGACAAAGCGAGAGAACCATTCAAACCATTGAAGATATGTTAAGAGTGTGTGCCTTAGACTTTAAAGGCAACTGGGATGAACATTTGCCCCTAGTAGAATTCTCGTACAACAATAGTTTTCATGCCAGCATTGGAATGCCTCCTTACGAAGCTTTATACGGAAGGAAATGTCGATCCCCGGTGTGTTGGGACGAAGTTGGAGAGCGCCAGATATTGGGACCAGAATTGGTGCAGCAAACGAAAGAAACTGTGGAGCTCATCCGGAAGAGGTTGTTAACAGCTCAGGATAGACAAAGGAAATATGCAGATCTAGCAAGGAAGAATGTCGATTTCGAAGACGGTGAACCGGTATTACTCAAAGTGTCCCCGTGGAAAGGCGTAACAAGATTCGGAAAGAAAGGAAAACTTAGTCCAAGATTTATTGGTCCATTTGAGATATTGAAGCGTGTTGGAAGAGTCGCATACGAGTTAGCTTTACCCCCGCATATGCAGCACATTCATAATGTATTCTATGTCTCAATGATCAAAAAAGTACAATCCTGACTCGAAGCATGTGATTGAGTACGAACCGATAGAAATCCAAGCCGACTTGTCATATGTAGAGCAGCCGATCCAAATATTAGATCGTAGTGAGAAAGTACATAGAAATAAATCAGTTGTATTAGTTAAAGTATTGTGGAGAAACCCTAGGGTTGAAGAATCAACCTGGGGATTAGAAAGTGAGATGTTAGAAAAGTACCCTCAGTTATTTACGTAATAGATTCTGGGGACAGAATCCTTTTAAGGGGGGAAGGATGTAACGCCTTACAATTTTTGGGTTATAAAATAATTTCATTATGTAAATGTGATTAAAATTTTATTTTATTAACTACCTTATATTTTTATGTGTGTGATAATTGTGTTAATAGACTCCTTATATTAGAATAAATTGTCTTAAATTATTTATGTTAATAAGAGTTGTAAATATTGTTGCATGGCTGATTATAGCATTTGAGATTCTTACTTCTAATATTTTATTGTTATTAATATTGAGTAGTGACAAAGTGATTCATGTGAAAATTGTATTTTATTTATGTAGATAAAAATATTTCTTTATTATATTTTAATAATTTTCATGTGCCACAAGTTATTGTTAAATTTAGAATATTTAGTGATACAAGTATATTCAATTTTTTTTTCCATACTTGGATTTTGTTTTTCAATTATTTTATTAATGGTGATTTTATATAAATATTCAAGTGTATTTTATTTATTCACCAACTAGCAACATAATTTCTTATTTAGACTTTTCTTGAAAGTATGAGTTTTTCTGGACTCTGGACTCTCTGGAAAGATAATTTGATTATCTTCAACTCTTATTCTTTAAGTTTTCTGAGACTTTGCTTGCAAGTATGAGTTTTTCTGTAGTTTATGTAACCAGCTATATTGACTTCGGGATTATGATCCTTGAACTTGGAAAAATCGTAGTTAATCGAATACGTGTTCAAAAATTATGAGCCTTACCATTCTGGAAAGGTCTCGGAATGCTCTATAACTTCTATGTTTTACACTTTTTCATTGGAGTCCATCCTTATACTGAAAATTGGTAATCGTTGGAACTATTCAGGGCTGCGTCAAATCTGTTTTGACAAGTCCGCGTTCTAATTGTTTATAAATTCATTACTTCATCATTTTGATGTTCTTATCATTTTGGAAAGCTCTCTGATTTGTCTACAAGTTTGAGTTCATGAGTTTTTGGTGTGGTGTAAATGGGTGATTAGCAATATGCTATGTGCAAGTGTTATACTCGGATTATGCCAAGAGTTAACGTGAGTATATATTATTTGAAATTTAGAGATAAGCAGGCTATAACTTTTATCTTTGCATATTTATATCTATAAGTTGTAAAGAGTTAATATGTGTTAATAAAAATAATTTTTTTCCTAAAGTTTTTCCATAAGAGTGATATGTGATTACATGGGTTGCATGACTATGATAAATATATGTATCGCAAGGGTAGAATTTAAATCTATTTGTAGACTACGTAAAGACTAGGGAAAAAGCTAAGTTAAGGTACTAAGTGGAGCTAAATTCTTTTATAGGTCCAAGTAGGTGACCGGGAAAGGAGCTAGCTCAGATAGGAAAAGAAGAACCCTAGTTGTCTCCTTGATAAGGCAAGTGTCTATTCCCTCCACTTATTGTTCATGTGGCAGTTTCTCTTAAATTATGATACGAATGTTTTCTGTAACCAGAATTTTTCCTTTTACCTTTTTTCATATAATACCTTTGAACATTTTGTTCCACCTTGCAACTATATCTTTGTATACCTATCCTGCTTTGTCTTAAACCCATTTATTGCCATGCTTACTTTTAGCTTGATTATTGTCTAATACCTTTTCTTGACCCTATAACATGATCTTTCTACTTTTCATTATCATTTGAATCCCTGAAGCGTTATCATGAATTGAAATCTCTAAAACTGAAACAAGTTGTTCATATAGACTTGATTTATAATTGAAATCTTGACACCTTTATTCGTTGTGATTAATATGAGATTTTATTCAACCCTGGAATTGGAAATTTGTTTTTGACCGTTACGCCGGTCTAGTTTATGAATTATTTAAGGCCAATATGTTGCCTATGGATCCAGTGTGTGTTTGGAATCACATTATATTTGTGATCCGGAGCTAATGCGTTGGCTGATCACCTAGCTTAGCTCGTAGCGTGTGGTTCCAATTCCAATCTGTTTATTTACTGATTCCTGTTATGAAACCCTGTTATCTATCAGATATCTTGATTCATTTCTTTTGTCCTATCCGAAGTTTATTGGCTTATATTATACATTTGCTGAGCTTTGTAGCTCACTCTTTTGTTGTTATCTAACCCTTACAGTGAGAAAGTATGGTGAGAATTATGCAGACTACCCGTAAGTGGACAGGTGGTTCAGGAGCCACATTTAGGATACAGTTTGACCAGGTTGGTACCCACTAGTACCAGGCACTAGGTGTTCAGCTCTTTTGTTAGTTTATGACATAAGATTAGCCAATTGTATGTAATGACATTAGAATCTGTTTCTTTTGGTTTTGTGTAGTATGTTATTTCAAACTTGAACCTGGATGCGATCTAGGCCATGTGGGTAGAGTTTGTTTAATGTTGTCTTATGTATGTATATTATAAACAGGGTTTGGTTGCTTGTTTAGTAGTGTGTTTTAGTGGTGCCAGTGTCGGGGCGTCACAATTGGTCAGAGGTATGGTGATACTAAAGTCAAAACATAGGTGCATGTAAGAGTATAAGGCACTGGATTGACCCGCCGTGAGATTACACATGTTAAAAGTGTCATAAGTAATTCTCACTGTGATAATGGTGTAATCATCCTTAGACCTGAAATCATTATATTTTTATACCAGAATTAATATACTTTGATTACATTAAAAGTTACCTTTGACCGGGTGATGATAAAAGTGGACATTGGGTATATTATGAATCGTATGAGAAATATGAATGATCTAGATGGGATTTAACCCTCCTAATTTTAGGAGCGATATTATTGGCCTCTTGTTTGAGTGAGACTAAGAAATGCACAGTCGTGCTCAAATGTTGATTTGATTTATTAGTCTACTCATCGATCAAGAAAACTAAGATTAAATTATGAAGAGGATGACACATTACATGCCTCGAGTTTAATCTATAATATTAAGGTTAAAGGGATTATATTACCTGGAACATTATTCACGAAAGGCTTAATCGAATCACCTATTTAATTATTATTACTTGGGTGGCAATGATGCATTACTAGATGCCGCTAATTTTTTACATTTTTAATTAGTTATTAAAATTGTTACCAACGTAATAATAACCTTCAGGGTCACACACAAAGAACGCTTGAAAGAGAAATAATTTAAATTATGAATTTAAATTTAAATAAGTAATTTATTCTATTTATAATATTAATTAAGTATGACTTGATTAATTATTTAAATAGAAAATGGAATTACTTAAACTAGTTCTGAAATTAATTATTAATTAATTAAGTGCGACTTAATTAAATAATAAATTGGAATTTCGTATTAGTATTTTATTATAATTGGATTATAATTAGAAAACTATTTTTCTCTGTATATAAACTCTAAAAGAGGGCTGATTTTAATGATGAAAAACGTTTTTACATTAAAACCCTAGTCGCTTATGAGAGCTAGAAAAGAGAGAGAGAAAGAAGCAGTTTTCGGGTGCTAGTACACATCAATCCTTCAAGAAAAGCGTTCGTGTGGATAACGTAGAGTGTAGATCGCGAGAGCGGGATACATGGTGATTGAACAAGCTTTGGATATCCATTAATCTCCCATTAATGAACTGTTAAAGCTTCTTAAGGTATTTGTTCTTAATCTCCGAATTAAATCTTTTGTTTTCGCATGGATCCTGCGGATGGGTTTCGAATTTTGATTTATTTTTACGTTTTCCGTTGCATTTATGTGCTCAAAACCCTTCAGCTTCATGTCTCATGCTTGCAACTATTAGTATATGAGATATTTGAGCACCTTAAAAGATGTTTGAGGAAAAGGCTCGTTAAAAGGGATTTGACAATAGCAAGACACCATACACCTATAAGTAGGGAAAGTGAGATTCGGTTGGTGCAGATGTTCTAAAGATGATAGGGTATAATGAGTACCTTGATTATTATTTTTTGGGTTTCAAGATTGGTCTAGAGACTCAGAATGATTTGATCATACAAATCTTTGAACAATAACTATTCTCAATTAGTTAGTGAACAACGAAATAAATGAGATAGACATAGCACCCATTAAGTTGTGAAGCACGTTGAGAACTGTTGTAAACAACATGATAAATGCATGGACAACTCCCATAATGATGGTGAATGTAGGAATGTTTTGGGAAAGGAAAATGGAATGGAAAGAAGAAGATTTGATCTAATTCTATAGCCATATTAAACTCCAATCCCAAAGAGGTTTTGTTGCCTAAAAGAGGTGTTGCTAATTAAAGAAGATGATTGTCAGTTCTGTGGAAAACCGAAAGACTGGAAGCTAAACTGTCATGCTTATTTGGAAGATCTAAGAAGAAGACCAGTGAGGGTCAAGCTTCAGGTTTCGGGTTAGAATTGGAGCAAAAGTTGTTGCTCTAGTTGAAGTAACTCGTTACTTAATTTTGCATATAAGGCTAAGTTTAGAACTTGATAATTGTAACTACGTGCCTCTAAGAGTAGAGACATTATATTGGTTTCTTGTATGGACAAGAAAGGTTTTTCATTTTAATTGTATATATAACAATTGTTGTTTATTACATTTCAATGAAACAGTTAATGATGTTGCACAATTAGTTAACAATTTATATGTTCTAAAATGACTCAAAATCAAACATTACATTTGGCACTGTAATTAAGGCCATTTTATAAGAAACACATTTCCAATTTACATAATGATGGATGATTGGATAAGTTTGATTATGAATCATACGAAGAATGAGAATCTTGGTTTATTTGGCAAAAGGACAAAAGCCCCTTTTACTGAAAATGGTGAAAGGGCCATCGAACGATTAGGACTTATACATGGTGATGTATGTGGTCATATACGTACGATGGCAGGAGGAAGATTTTACTACTTCATAACGCTTACTGATGATGTCAGTAGATACAGATATAGATATCTTTGATGAACAAATCCGAATTGTTTGAAAAGTTCAAAGAATATTAAGCTGAAGTAAAAAAAAAAATAAAAAAAAAAAAGTTTCAATGAAAGGAATTTCTATGAGCTGAAATCACATTATGTTGGACATGGTGCGATGGATGATGAGTCAAGTGGAACTTCCAATAAGTTTATGGGGTTATACCCTAGAGACAGGTGCATATACACTAAACTGTGTTCCTACTAAAATGGTTCAGGAGACACCATATAAGATGTGGACTGAGAAAAGTTATAGCATGTTATTTATGAAAATTAGGGGATGCAAAGCGTTTATGAAATGTTTAACCTCTGACAAGCTAGGACAAAAATCAGATAAGTGTAATTTTTTGGGATACCAAATTAAAACAAAAGGGGTATTACTTCTTTAATCCTCTAGAGAACAAAGTGTTTGTTGCTCGGACTGTTGTATTTCTTGAGAGAGAATTTCTTTCTAAAAGAAATAGTGGGAGGAAAATAGATCTCGATGAGAATCGAGAACCACGAGATAACATTGAACCAAAGTTGGAACAAGAGCAGAATGTACAAGAAAATGTTAATGACAATACTACTCAAGAAACACAGGTTGTTCGTAGGTCTGGTAGGATTCACCATGAGTCCGAGAGATATTATGAATTTCTCTTGACTCAGGATAGTGATGTAATGCTTGTGAATAATGATAATGAGCCTCTTACCCACCAAGACGCTATGAAAATTCCAAGATCTAAAAGTTGGCAGAAGGCCATGAAATCTAAGATGGATTCCATGTATGAAAAACCAAGTATGGACTTTGGTTGATCCACCTAAAGGGTTAAAACCTTTCAAGAAGAAAACTGACATGGATAGTAATACAGACCTATAAGGCACAATTAGTTTCAAGTAAATTCATGGTATTGACTATGATGAAACTTTCTTACCAGTGGCAATGGTCAAGTCCATCAGGATTTTGCTTGCTTACTATGACTACGAAATCTGGCAAATGGATGTCAAGACTACTTTCTTAAATGAGAGCGTAGAAGAGGTTGTGTACATGACACAACCTGAAGGTTTTGTAGATCCAAGTTTTGCTAGAATGGTTTATAAGATAATTCGATCCATTTATGGATTAAAGTAAGCCTCGTGGAGATGGAATATACGTTTTGATGAAACAGTCAAATAGTTTGGCTCTATTCAAAATAAAGATGAACCGTGTGTTTACAAGAAGGTTAGTGGCAGCCATGTGGCATTCCTAGTATCATATGTAGATGATATATTACAAATAAGGAATGACATTCTTTCTCAACAGACTGTTAAAACTTGGTAGTGAAATAGTCTCTTGATGAATGACTTAGGAGATGTGTCCTATATCTTAGGGATCAGGATCTATAGAGACAGATCACGAAGATTTTTTGGCTTAAGTCAGAGTACATACATTGACAATGTATTTCACCAATTAGGGATGCAAAGAGGCTAAAAGGGAAATGTTCCCATGTCTATGAGATAGTGATCTCAAAATAAATGGTCTAAAATCATTGGATGATATGGACCACATTAGTATAGTTCTATATGCTTCGGAAATTGGTTTCATAATGTATGTGATGATATGTACTCGTCATGTTGTCTCATATGTTTAAAGCATGACGAGCATGTACCAGTCTAATCCAAGTGATGGTCACTTGATTGGAATCAAGAATATTCTTAAGTGCCTGAAGAGGACTAAAGACTCATTCTTGGTATATGGAGGAGATGGGAAGATGGATGTAAAATGTTACATGGATGTTAGTTTCTAGACAGACATGACGGTTTTTGTGTCTTAGTCTGGATTTGTGTTTTGTCTAAAAAGATGTATTGTAAGCTAGAATAGTTCACAACAAGAACTGTAAATGATTCTACAATCGAGGCTTAGTATATTGATACTAGCGAAGTAGCCAAAAAGGATGTTTAGGGAATTTACCAAAGCGATATCACCTTATTAATGAGATTAATGATCAAGGAGATATACTTATATGTAAAGTGCATATTATTGATAATATTGCAGAACCACTGACTAAGGCTTTGTCGCAGCAGAAGCATGTAAGTCACACTAGTTCCAAATGTATTGGATACATGGGATATTGGCTCTAGTGCAAGTGGGAGATTGTTAGTATTAGTGCTCTAGAGACAATACTTTCATGTTTTAAAGAAAACATTTTATTATTAGAAATTATGTTTTATTGATTATTGTTATTATTGTTATTATGTCTTTATTTACTGCGTTATAAATGTTAGCATAATAAATGTCGTTGGAATTATGATACGTATTCGATATCTTTAAGTATGTGACTTAAAAATGAGATTATATGAATAGTATCTTTATTCCTAAATATCCCTAGTCGAGTGTTATTATTTAAGGACAATAATAATACACAGAGACTAGTATGTTTGTTGACTGATGACCACATCTCATTGGTCATAGGTATGGTGATACTAAAGTCAAAACATAGGTGCATGTAAGAGTACATGACACTGGATTGACCCGCCGTGAGATTACCAATGTTAATAGTGTCATAAGTAATTCTCACTGTGATAATGGTGTAATGATCCTTAGACCTGAAATCATTATATTTTTATACGAGAATTAATATAATTTGATTACATTAAAAGTTACCTTTGACCGAGTGATGATAAAAGTGGACTTTGGGTATATTATGAATCGTATGAGAAATATGAATGATCTAGATGTGATTTAACCCTCCTAATTTTAGGAGCGATATTATTGGCCTTTTGTTTGAGTGAGACTAAGAAATGCACGACCGTGCTCAAATGTTGATTTGATTTATTAGTCTACTCATCGATCAAGAAAACTAAGATTAAATGTTGATTTGTTCTAAATCTCCGAATTAAATCTTTTGTTTTCGCATGGATCCTGCGGAGGGGTTTCGAAATTTGATTTATTTTTACATTTTCCGTTGCGTTTATGTGCTCGAAACCCTTCAATGGTATCAGAGCTACTTGCGAAAACGTTTTAATTCGGTTATATGTGTTAGGAATATGTTGTTCTTGATGATAATTATAAAAACACTTAGTAGATTTTGTATTAAGTCATTTTGTAACTGTCAACGGAATGGCATGCTTTGCAGTGTTTCGTTGACAGGAAGCTCATCAACGGAATGAGTGTTGTAGCAATTGCACTCTATAATACTTCACAGTTTGATATGCATTTGATGTATGTACTAGATAGGTTTTCTAAGTCATATTGACTAAGTACTAGATAGGCAAAATAGGTTGGTTAATTGTAAGTATATCATGCCTTGTAATTTTGCCTAAGTGAAGACATGTCAACGGTATGAAGATTACTCTATCAACGGAACAAGGATACACCATCAACGGAATGAAGTTTATTACTCATCAACGAAATGAAGTTTACTCATCAACGAAATGGAGAATAAAGCTATCAACGAAACACATCTCCCTGCTATCAACGAATCATTATTGCTTTTCTGAATAGTTGACAAAGTGATAGTGACAGTTTACTGAACAGATCTAAAGGTGATGTGAAAGTGTACTTTGCATTGGAAACCATTAAAATGGACATGGGAAATAAGGAAACATCCCAGTTTCCAATTGGGCTCTTGGGAGTGATCATAATAAGCATGAAGACAAAAGCAAGGATCTCCAAGGACCACTGGACAAAGGGATGAAAAGCAAACTATTGGCGGTTACCTTTAGTGTACTTTAGTGTAGCCAAAAATAGCTTTGTAAACTTGGGAATATATAACCAAGTGTAGCAGTTAAAATAAAAAGAGAAGAAAAACAAATAGTTTGTATTAGCTATCTTTGAGAGCATTTTCTTCTCTACAACGTTGTAACTGAGCAGCTGTGTACTTTTGTATCACAGATTATTTCCGCAATAAAAACACTTCAGTTGGATCATCAAACAATCCAACTGAATTATTTGTATCTTGTGTTTTTACTTATTCAGTTCAGTTTTATTTTATAAGTGTTTTAAGTTTAAGAAAATATCAAGAATTGTATTCAACCCCCCCCCCCCCCTTCTACAATTCTGTTAGGTCATTTGGGAATAACAATTGGTATCAGAGCAAGCTTCTAACAAACAAGAAGTTTAAAGATCAAGACCAAAAACAGAAACCATGGTGAAGAAGGATGCAGGTGTGAAAATACCAGTTCTTGATAAGGACAATTACTTTCACTGGAAAGTAAAGATGCACTTACATCTCATGTCTATGGATGAGAGATATGTAGACTGCATTGAGAAAGGTCCACACATTCCCATGAAGTTTGCATCTAGAGTTGGACTGCCAGATGATGCTCCTGATGTGGAAATTCCAAAACTTGTCTCAGAATGGACTATTGAAGATGTTGCAGAAGTCCATAAAGATAAAAGAACCATGAACATTCTGTTTAATGGTTTGGAGCAAGAAATGTTTGACAATGTCATAAACTGTACGACCTCCAAAGAAGTATGGGACACTGTCAGAACACTATGTGAAGGAACTGAGCAAGTAAGGGAGAACAAAATGCAACTCCTTATACAACAATATGAGCACTTTCACTTTAAAGCTGGTGAAACCCTAAATGACACGTTTAGTAGGTTTCAAAAGCTCTTGAATGGATTAAAGTTGTATGGGAGGATCTATCAAACCAAGGATTCAAACCTTAAATTTCTTAGAGCTCTTCCAAAAGAATGGAAGCCTATGACTGTTTCTCTAAGAAACACTCAAGAGTACAAAGATTACACTCTTGAAAGGCTGTATGGAACATTAAAGACATATGAGTTGGAAATGGAGCAAGATGAAGAAATTGAGAAGGTACAGAAGAAGGGTGGATCTATTGCATTGATTGCATCTGTGAACCAACTGGAAGATGACACTGAAGAAGCTGCAAAGGCAACAACTAGTCGAGCTAGTTGTAGAAGTGATGTTAGCAAAGGCAAAGGTAAGATGACATAAGAAGAAGAACCAGAACCAGCCAACTTGGATGACTTAGATGAGATTGATGAACACATTGCTTTTCTGTCAAGAAAATTCTCTAAGTTCAAGTTCAAGAGAAACTCAGAAGCAAGGCCACCAAGGAGAGACTTTCAACCTAACAAAAGTAACTGGATTGAAAAGTCTAAATCTAAATGTTTCAATTGTGGAATGCTTGGTCACTTTGATGGAGACTGCAGAAAGCCCAAGATTGAGAAGAGCAACAGGAAATTTGAGCCTGTTGATTATAAAAAGAAATACTTTGAACTTCTCAAGCAAAAAGAAAAGGCTTTCATGTCTCAGGAGTATGATTGGGCTGGTAATGGTGAAGATTCTGATGATGATGTTGAATATGTCAACTTGGCTCTTATGGCTAACAATCATGAGCAGGAAGCAAGCTCCTCAAGCAACCAGGTAACAATTACTAATCTTTCTGAGCTTTCTAAAGAGGAATGCGATAGTGCAGTAAATGAAATGTCTACTGTATTGTATAATTTGCGTGTTACTCTTAAATCACTTACCAAAGAGAATTCAAGAATAAAAGAGACTAATTTGCTCTTAAGTGATAGGAATGCAATGTTAGAAGCACAGCTCATTGAATTTGAGAAAATGAGATGTGTTAGTAGGGATGCTAAGAAGGAACTTGAGAACGTGTTACAAAGGGAAGAAATTCTTAAGACACAGCTTGAAATAGAACAAAGTGTGATTGCTAAATGGAAAGATTCCAGGAATGTTGCTACCAACATCATTAATGTTCAAGGTATGGAATCTTTCTGTGAACAATCATGGAAAAAGAACAAAGAGAAACTAGGGTATGTTTGTGAAACCTTAGAATCAGAAACAGAGTCAACAAACAACAATGATCATTTGTTGAAGGTTGATATGTCAACGGAATGCAATGTTCCGTTGACAGATGAACCATCAACCGATCAGGGTGTTTCGTTGACAGAGAAAAGAAAAGATGAACTCACTAGACTTAATAATAAGTATGGTCCGGTCACCAAGAACTTTGTTCAAGGTGAGTCTAGTAAATCAAAGAAAGTTGAGAAGCCTGTTGAGAGAGCTAATGTAGGTCACTTGTCCAACAAGCAATTGAAAGATAAGTTAGAGAATGTTCAAGTTGAGGCTAAGGGAAATAAAAAGAATAACAGGAATGGCAAAGTAGGAATTAACAAACACAACAATTACACACCTGATAAATATGCTCCTAGAAAGACATGTGTTAATTGTGGAAGTGTTAGTCATTTATCTACTAACTGCAAATCTGTTAAGAAGACTGTTAAAGTGAAAATCCCCAAGCATGCAATGAATAGTTCTATGCCTACAATGCCTGTTATGCCTAACATGTTTGCTCCATATGCACAATTTCAAAATCCATATGCCAGCATGCCATTTGTGTCTAATCCATACATGAATATGTTTAATGTGCCACAAATGCCATGGAATATGAATAACATGTTTGTTCCTCCAATTATACATGCTGTGAATGAAAATGTGAGCAAACCTCAGAAATCAACACCAAGGATAAAGATTGACTTAAATCAATCTGAGCCCAAGGTGAAAAATGATATAAATGGAAAAACAAAGGCTAACAAAACAGGACCCAAGGAAACTTGGGTACCAAAATCAACTTGATTTGGTTTTATTGTGTGCAGGGAGACAAAAGGAATCTTTGGTACTTGGATAGTGGTTGTTCAAGACACATGACTGGTGATTCTACCCTGCTCACAGAGTTTCAGGAAAGAGCTGGCCCTTGTATTGCTTTTGGAGATGACAGCAAAGGCTACACTAAGGGATATGGCTTGATTTCAAAAGAGAAGGTCATCATAGATGAAGTTGCATTGGTGGATGGTCTTAAGCACAATTTGCTTAGTATCAGCCAACTTTGTGACAAAGGATTTTTAGTTACTTTTTCTAAAGAAGCCTGTGTTGTTTCTAAAGGAGGAAACAACAATGTGGTAATGACTAGATTCAGAAGAGGGAATGTGTACATTGCTGACTTTAGTAGCACAAGTCCAGAAACCATCACTTGCCTTTTCAGCAAGGCAAGCAAGGATGAAAGTTGGCTATGGCACAAGAAATTATCTCATCTGAACTTTAAGGTTATGAATGATCTGGTAAGGAAAGATCTTGCTAGAGGAATTCCACCAGTGGAGTTTTCCAAGGATGGTTTGTGTGATGCCTGTCAAAAAGACAAACAAAAGAAGGCATCATTCAAAAGCAAGACAGAGTCATCAATTGTCCATCAGCTTGAGTTGCTTCATATGGATTTGTTTGGCCCTGTAAATGTCATGTCTATTTCAAAGAAGAAATATTGTCTTGTGATTGTTGATGATTTTTCTAGATTTACATGGACTTTCTTTTTGCTCTCCAAAGATGAGGCAAGTGAAATCATTATCAATCACATCAAGATGGTAAACAATCATCCTGACTTGAAAGTGAGAAGGATTAGGAGTGACAATGGGACAGAATTCAAGAATTCAAGCATGAAGGTGTTCTGTGAAGAAAATGGTATTTTGCATGAGTTTTCAGCAGCAAGGACACCACAGCAAAATGGTGTAGTTGAAAGGAAAAATAGAACACTTATTGAAGCTGCAAGGACAATGCTAGATGAATCAAAGTTACCAACTTATTTTTGGGCTGAGGCAGTTAATACAGCTTGCTTCACTCAGAATATTTCTTTAATTAATCAGGCCAAAGGAATGACCCCTTATCAGCTACTCAAAAGAAAGAAGCCACTATTGGATTTTCTTCATGTCTTTGGATGCAAGTGTTTTGTTCTGAGAAATCAAGCTGAGCACTTGGGGAAATTTGAAGCAAAGGCAGATGAAGCAATATTTGTGGGTTATGCAGCAGGGAAAGCCTACAGAGTCTACAATCTCAGAACCAACATTGTTATGGAATCTGTACATGTTGTTTTTGATGATCTCAAAATTCAGGGTCTCTGTGATGAAGGTTTCCATGAAAGTCTTTCTTTTGAAAATGAGGATGGAGATCAAATGAATCATGTTAAGGCTACTGAGAAACAGCCTAAAGTTGTTGTATCTAGCACAGATGAAAGCAGCAGTGAAGATGAAATTGCTGCATTAAGATTGAAAAGAATAGCTGCTAGTAGACCAAATGAACATTCCGTTGATAGTCAGAATGAGCGTTTCGTTGACAGTCAAAATGGACAATCCGTTGATAGTCACAGAAATGCTTCCAGGAGTGATCATTTAGGGACAACAAACTCAGGGGGAGTTTCTCAAGGACAAATATCCAATCAATGCAATCATGATCATGAAGCTACCTCTTCAAGAGCAAATCTACCTCCCTCAAGGAAATGGACTAAAGATCATCCCTTTGAACTTATTATAGGTGATGTGTCTTCAAAAGTCCAAACTAGAAGAGCAACTCAGGAAGAATGTCTATATAGCAGCTTTCTGTCTCAAGATGAGCCAAAGAAAGTTGAGGATGCACTTCTAGATCCAGATTGGGTCTTGGCTATGCAAGAGGAGCTAAACCAATTTGAAAGGAACAATGTTTGGAAGCTGGTGCCCAAGCCTAAGGACAGGAGTGTCATAGGCACAAAATGGGTGTTCAGAAACAAGATGGATGAAAATGGCATAGTCACAAGGAACAAAGCTAGATTGGTTGCAAAAGGCTATTCACAGGAAGAAGGAATAGATTTTGATGAAACCTTTGCTCCTGTTGCAAGACTAGAAGCAATAAGGATTTTCCTAGCCTATGCAGCCCATGCCAATTTCAAAGTCTATCAAATGGATGTGAAGAGTGCTTTTCTGAATGGGGAATTGGAAGAGGAGGTGTATGTAAGTCAACCTCCTGGTTTTGAAGATGATGATTTTCCAGAATATGTATACTTCCTCCTCAAAGCACTCTATGGTTTGAAACAAGCACCTAGAGCCTGGTATGACACACTTTCACAGTTCCTCCTTGAGAATCACTTCACTAGAGGTACTGTAGATAAAACTCTTTTTCACAGGGTTGTGAATGGTTCTACTATACTTGTTCAAATTTATGTAGATGACATAATCTTTGGGTCTACAGATGTGAAACTTTGTCAAAAGTTTGCCAAGCTTATGCAAAGTAAATATGAAATGAGCATGATGGGAGAATTAACTTACTTTCTTGGTCTTCAAGTGAAGCAAGTTAATGAAGGCATTTTCATTAGTCAAACAAAATACATTCATGATTTGTTAAAGAAGTTTAATTTAATGGAATGCTCTCCTGCCAAAACTCCCATGCCTACTGCCACCAAACTTGAATTGAATACTAAGGAAAAATCTGTGGACATTTCAGGTTACAGAGGCATGGTAGGCTCACTTCTATATTTAACAGCTAGTAGACCTGATATTATGTTTGCTACATGTCTATGTGCTAGATTTCAGGCTGATCCTAGGGAATCCCATTTAGTTGCTATTAAAAGAATTTTCAGATATCTCAAAGGAACACCAAACCTTGGCATTTGGTATCCTAGAGAATCTGGTTTTGAACTAATTGGTTATTCAGATGCAGATTTTGCAGGATGTAAAATTGACAGGAAAAGCACAACAGGCACCTGTCAATTCCTAGGAAACAAGCTTGTCTCATGGTTCAGCAAGAAATAAAACTCAGTTTCTACCTCCACAGCTGAGGCTGAATATATTGCAGCTAGAAGTTGTTGTGCACAGATTTTGTGGATGAAAAATCAACTACTTGATTATGGAATAAGAGTTGAGAAAATTCCTATTTTCTGTGACAACACTAGTGCCATTGCCATTACTGAGAATCCAGTGCAGCATTCAAGGACCAAGCACATTGACATCAAGTACCACTTTATTAGAGAACATGTTATGAATGGTACTGTGGAGTTACATTTTGTTCCAAGTGAACAACAACTTGCAGACATCTTTACCAAGCCACTTGATGAATCCACATTCTCAAGATTAGTAAGTGAGCTAGGTATGCTAAATTTCTCTTAATTATTTTGAGATTTTTGCAAGTTAAAGATGCAGCCAGAAACTTGCTATGTTTTTCTGTGAATTAATTTTCTTATGAAAAAGTGAAATTTTGTCTAAGTCAAAATTACTATGTCAACGAAACGAACCATTCCGTTGACAGTCTTAGCATTTTTCTGGGTGTTTCGTTGATAGCTCTTTTATATCAACGAAATGCGGCTTTATCAACGAAATAAGACGGGAATTTAACCGCCCAATCTGATTCGTTGATGTAGCGCTTTTTAATCTGAACCGTTGAAACTGCACGTTCTTTATCACGATCTATGCATACACCCCTGTAAGTATAAATCGTGGTAATATTTAATTCTAACGGTTACTTTTTAAGCCAATCAGGTAATTTAGATTAATTATTGGACTTAATTTCTGAGAATTTTTGGGGGAGTATTTAAGAAATTTCAATTTCTTTATTTCATTTCTACCTGTTCTCAAAAATTCCAAAAGTTTTTCTATCTTCTTCTCTCCAACAAGTAATACAGCTCGAAGCTTTTCCTCACTCAACAATGGCACCCATAGTCAAGCTTATGTCTGCTGGTGGGTTCATCTATGAGAAGAACAATTCTATTCCATTTGTTGTTAAGGAGAGTCCGGACAGCATCTTTTTCAAGATGATGGACTTCATGAGGAACTGTAAGTTGGGCTATGCGATGTTTCACTCTACACCACTCTACAATGAAATAATGGAGGAGATTTGGACCTCATGTGAGTATAGTGGAACAAACTGCACACTGCAATTCACTCTTCAAGGTAATGAGTACATAGTTAATTCTGATGTTCTGCAAGCATGTTTACATATTCCTGATAACAACTGTGATGCTTTGCCTTCTAACACTGAAATAACTACCATGCTAAATTCTATAAACTACTCTTTGCCTACTGATAACTTGGGTAAGATAATTAGGAGAGGTTTGGTTAGGGAATACAGTTATTTAGCTGATGCATTCATTAAGGTCTTTTCTGGAAAGATTTGTAATTTTGATGCATTAACTAACTCTATGTTAATTCTCCTAACCATGCTTCTAAATGATAGATTTTACAACTTTAGCACCCAACTTATGTATGAAATTGGTGCTAAGTTGGGTGATAAGGCAAATAGGAAGAAAAATATCTATTATGCAAGGTTTCTGATGATGCTGGCTAATCATGTTAGTCCAGCACCATTAGTTATCTCTAACCCTACTGCCAGGTTTGAGTGCTTTGTGCAAGAGAAGAGAGTATTGACAGACATACTGAGGCTGAACCACAATGGTGATGTTCCAGTGGTGTATCTGCCAATCATTGAGGTAACTACTGTTGTCCCTGTTAGTATAGCTGTTACTTTCATTGTTTCATCCAACCCAGTTGCTATGGAGTCTATAGCTGTGACCCAACAGGCTCCTGCCCCAGCAACAAAACCAAAATCTAAGAAATCCTCCAAGCCAACCTCAGGTGCTTCTCAAAAGGCACCTGTTGTAAAAACTACCACACAACCTAAGGGGAGTGAGTCTGGAGTTGTGAGAGGTGAGGGAAGGGGTGAACATAAAAGAAACCCCAAGAATAAGGAAGGTGAGGTAAGTGTTTCCCAGCCTAGCCCCATTGTGTCTTCCCAACAAGGCACAATGAGTAAAATGGATTTAAGCACAAGTCTAATTGCATCCTCCCAAAAGGATGTAATTATTGAAACAAGCTCTCACCCTAGAGCACAGTCCAAAAGGGTAAGGGACACTTCAAGCCCACAGTCTACATTTTCCCAATACCAAAGGAGAGTGAAGCAAAAGTCCAAGGGTTCACAGGGTGCACACACACTGGAAGCAACACTTCCAGTTTCTCAAATTCAGTTTGATGTAACCCCTGTTATCACTCTAGGGTTACAGTCCCATTCTCTAAACATCAACCTTGAACTATCTCCATCAAATTCACCAACTCTATCTCTAGATGTGGACATGATCCATACATCTATTCCTGATTCTCCAACTCTAATCTTGGAGAAGCCCCACTCTGAAGTTGGTGGCCATCACTTGTTAAGTGATTTGTTGGGCCATCAACCAATTTTTCCTGAAGTTGCAAGGGGATCTGTGGACCAAACTCTCAAATCAATCACCAAAGACTCTACTGTAACTTCTCATTCTCAAAGTGCTTTCTTGACTTCATCAACGAAACAGTCTATTTCGTTGACAAGTGTTTCTCCATCAACGGTATCCATACCTTTGACAGTTCAAACTACCATTCCGTTGATAGGTCATTCTACACCCCTTATTGAAAATCTAGTTGTTTCCATAACTAGTGTAGATGACCTGGTGGTAGTTGAGACACTTTTAGGATTGAGAGGGAGTGAAACTGAGAGGCTGGCTTGCAGCCAGGCAAAAGGAGAGAATGAGAGTGAGAGGCTGGCTATTTCTTCCAGCCAGGAAAAAGGAGAGATTGAGAGTTCCACCTTAGTAGGTGAAGGTGAGGGTGTGAGAGGTGTGAGCCATGGGGAGCCCATGATGCAAGAAAATAGAGGAGAGAGAGAAGGGACTACAGGAGTCATAAGGGAGGAAGCAGCCATTGCTAGTGAGTCAATGGAGGTCAATGAGGGAGAAAGGGAACTTACCTTCCAAGAGCATTATCAACAGACTCTGGATAGTATTTCCCTGGATCCTGAGACCTTTACTCATCCTGTGTCAGCCTATCAAGTTTTGGCTCAACAGGGCAATGTGGAGGCAGAGAGGTCACTACAACTGATTCATACAACTGCATCAATGCAAAGAGCAAAGGATGCCTTGACCAATCTATCTCCAGAAGCTGCAGCTAGTGGTGAGTTTGATTTCTCTGATGATGAGGACAGCTTTGGTGACAATCAGGTGGCCACTACTTCACAGACTGGGACTTCTGTGGTGCCTCCTACACCAAACTGGCTTTCTCAAGATTTACAAGGAAGGATCTCCCTGGATGCTGCAATCTCAAGGCAGTACAATGAGGCCTATCTGGCTCATGAGTCTGCAAATGCCAATGACAAGAAATTCTACAAGGCTATTATGGATTCACTGGAAATCCAAAGGCTGCAGATGATGCAGACAAGGATTGAGGCTAGAGAAATCAAGGATTCAATTAGCAATCTCAAGGATGCTAATGACAAGAGGCTAGATGAAAAGCTTCCTCTTCTCACTGTGTCCAAGATGAACAGGTTTTTCTCTAAGGAACCTGAGGTGGCTACCTCCTTGAAGACTCTCTCTTCTAGAGTGGACAAGGTGGAAGCTACTCTATCTCAGATGCAAAAGGAACAGGAGAAGCAGACACAACTGTTGGCCCAGCTAGTGGCAGCTCAAGGACTCCCAGTCATCTCTCTTGATGATAACAAAAAGGGGGAGAAATCTAAGGAGCTAGACATTCAAATCACAAAGGTTATGGTCCCAGCCATTTCCCTGCCAAAGGAGCCACTAGCTATGGGGGAGTCAGGAAAAGCTAAACTGGACAGCATTGACCTGATTCAACAAGCTTCTATGAAGCTACAGCTTGCTGAACAAATTAAAGACCACTGGTCCAGGATAGATGAAAGAATCAAGAAGTTAGCTGGTACTGCAAAGAGTTCAAATCCATCAACGGATCAAGCTTCTTCTAAAGAGCCATCAACGGATGCCATGGTTTTAGTGTCAACGGAATGGGAGCCACAGACCAATTCTTCATATAAGGTAGAGCCCCTTCTGCATGGAGTCACTCAAGGATCAAGGAAGGAGAAAGGACAAACTTCATGCATAAGGGATGTGGAACAAGCTACATTGCAAAGAAGCTTATCTCCCAAGTCTCCTGCTAAACCAAAGGGCAAAAATACAGAAAGGACTTTCTATCCTGCACCTTACCCAAATGAGCACAAGCTTCTTGGTCTACTCATCACAAAAAGTAAGGAAAGCAATAATTATGAGGTAAGGAAGCAAAGGGCAATTGTCTACAGGAATGGACAACAAATCTGTGTTTGGGCTGGTCACCCAAACTTTGCTGAAGCTAAGGCTGAAGAGTCAGAAAGAGCAGCAATGCAAGCACTTGCAGTTGCTCAACCTCTTGATGAAGAAGAAAGACAGCAAGAAGAAAAAGCCAGAGAGGAAAGGAGTGCAAAGAAGAGCACAAGGCAACCAAAGGCAAGAGCTAGGAGAAATATAGCCTTTGAGAATGATGACTCTCAGAGTATTGCATCAGACTCTTCTGTACCAACTGCACCTCCAACAATTCCTGATCCAGCTCTACGGGAAAAGTTAGCCTTTGATCCTAAACATCCTGTTAATTTCCATGATCAGCCAATTGAGCCAAAGGAAGAGCCAATTGAGTTTGATGAGGCCAACTTTCCAAAATTCCTCTTTGAGATGGATTCAAAGAAGAAATCTAAGCAAAGGGCTACCAAGGCTAAGCCAATTCTAGTAAGGAGACCACAAGCTGAAAAACCTCCTTCCAACCCAGAAGACTTCATCTACATTGCTGATATCAGGGAGGAGTCTGACTTATATATCAATCTTGATGACCTAGTTGAAGTGAGAGGAATAGCAGCTTCTTACAAACTACCAGAGAGATTGGTGTTTGTCTACAAGGGTGGGAGAGAACAGGTTTGGCCTCTACATAGAATTCTGGGAGAAGACTATCAGACACTGCTATCTGTGTTTAAAAGCCTAAAGAAAGATTTTGGTTTTACCAAAACAGCTAAGTCAGAAGTTGTTTCCAAGATTTGCCAAATCAAAGCTAGCTGGAACAAGCCTGGTGCACTTCCCAGAGTATTGAAGGTTCCTCAAACAGGAAAGAAAATTCATCTCCAACCTTTTTGGATGATGGAATTCAGAGACAAGGACAACTGTAGAAGATTCTTCAGAATAGAAGACCAACTGGAGAAGGCATCCAATGAAACTCTAAGATTAATGCAATCCAAGTTGGGGGATCAAGATGAAGAAGAGAAGATTTTCTACAGAAGACTTCAAGCTCAGATTGAGGAGAACAATGCAAGAAAAGGGAAGAAAACAAGACCACAGAGGCAAAGATGAAAAATCTGCTCAGTCTAGAGGAGCAACTCTGTGCACTTGTTTTGTAAGATTTTCTACTTTGTATTTTAATTAAATTCAATGAAGCTCAATGCAATTTCTACTTTTATCATGTGTAATTTGACTGAGTGTTTTTGTTATCATCAAGGCTCTTGATTTATGGCTGTTATTCTATCAGTCATAAATTGGGGGAGATTGTTAGGAATATGTTATTCTTGATGATAATTATAAAAACACTTAGTAGATTTTGTATTAAGTCATTTTGTAACTGTCAACGGAATGACATGCTTTGCAGTGTTTCGTTGACAGGAAGCTCATCAACGGAATGAGTGTTGTAGCAATTGCACTGTACAATACTTCACAGTTTGATATGCATTTGATGTATGTACTAGATAGGTTTTCTAAGTCATGTTGACTAAGTACTAGATAGGCAAAATAGGTTGGTTAATTGTAAGTATATCATGCCTTGTAATTTTTCCTAAGTGAAGACATGTCAACGGTATGAAGATTACTCTATCAACGGAACAAGGATACACCATCAACGGAATGAAGTTTACTCATCAACGAAATGAAGTTTACTCATCAACGAAATGGAGAATAAAGCTATCAACGAAACACATCTCCCTGCTATCAACGAATCATTATTGCTTTTCTGAATAGTTGACAAAGTGATAGTGACAGTTTACTGAACAGATCTAAAGGTGATGTGAAAGTGTACTTTGCATTGGAAACCATTAAAATGGACATGGGAAATAAGGAAACATCCCAGTTTCCAATTGGGCTCTTGGGAGTGATCATAATAAGCATGAAGACAAAAGCAAGGATCTCCAAGGACCACTGGACAAAGGTATGAAAAGCAAACTATTGGCGGTTACCTTTAGTGTACTTTAGTGTAGCCAAAAATAGCTTTGTAAACTTGGGAATATATAACCAAGTGTAGCAGTTAAAATAAAAAGAGAAGAAAAACAAATAGTTTGTATTAGCTATCTTTGAGAGCATTTTCTTCTCTACAACGTTGTAACTGAGCAGCTGTGTACTTTTGTATCACAGATTATTTCCGCAATAAAAACACTTCAGTTGGATCATCAAACAATCCAACTGAATTATTTATATCTTGTGTTTTTACTTATTCAGTTCAGTTTTATTTTATAAGTGTTTTAAGTTTAAGAAAATATCAAGAATTGTATTAAACCCCCCCCCCTTCTACAATTCTGTTAGGTCATTTGGGAATAACAATATGTTTAAAGTTTCGATCTATATACAGACATGTTTGCGATTATCATGATTGATGTGTTGTTTTGATGATAACATTGATGTATATGCATAAACTTTACATTAATGATGATTGGGATGATCATATGATTTTCATATAATCTGTATGTATACTGATATATACATGATATATGTTTGTTCTTGTTATGAGAATCGTATTCGATACGATTTCGGAACACGCTGCGCAGATTTAGTGAAATTTGCATACTGTGTCAGATTTTCGCCGAAAATACCTTTTCGGAAAGGGAAACGGGTGTATGAACAAAACTGTAAACAGCGATTTAATGTTTTCAGAATTGTGATTTTGATTTTCTGATTTAAACTTTATTTGATTTCTATGATTGGATCATGAGAAATATGATATGGTATGATATGTTAATGCAATATGAGATGTTCTTAATTGTAATATGAGCATGGTGATTGGTTATGGCCTAAAGACCCATAAGATAGTGGTTTTGTTTTAATGGTTTGGTTTCTAAATACGACTTGCTTGTCGTTATTTCTTGTAATGTTTAAATCTCGAATGTAACTCGAGTTCTACTTGTAAGTTCAGTAGGCTAGGTTGTTTTATTTATGTAATATAGATGAAGACATCCAAGATGGAGAACCAAGGAAGCATTACAAGGAGGCAAACAAGGAGGCAAGTTAAAGCTTGAAGACTTGTAACATTGTATTGTATTTTGATACCACCATAGATTGACCTTGATTTTTCCATTAGCTTGGAAAGATCACTTAGGTTGGGCCATAACCAAACACGTTTACTTTACGCACTTTACATATATGATGCATGTAATGATGATATGTAACGTAGTTATAATGATGCATGCTTTAATTAGATTAAATATGTATGTATTAGATACGTCACCCATGCCATGTTTGCTAAACAAGATAAAATCTGTAACGATTCAAGATTTTAAAATTGAACAAAAACGAACATGAGATTCCTGTGTTTATGAAACACGGAAATAAGTATGAATTTCAAATTTTGATATGGGGCGATTTTGACAAAAATACAAGCAGCTCTTTTAAGAAAGGCTGATTTTAAGTGAGACCACTGTGACTCCTCCGACGGACTGGAAATCAAACCATTGATGAATTTTGATTTGAAGTACTTAGTTCAAGGAAAAATTGGGAATCTCTTGATGATGGGATCATGGTCGTTTTAATAATATTTAGACAAGAGTTAAAAAAACTGTTGTGTAAACCCATTCATTTGCGTCGTCTATATCCACTACTTTTCACTTTCTTAGACAACGGTTCGTAAACCGTTGTAATGTAGTGGATTAGACAATACATTTTCGAGCCAAAAAATAACCTGTCTTAATTTTAGGCAACACTTTTTCGGTCGTCCGTTGTCTGAAAGGTGTCGTCTGATTCAGTTTTTCTTGTAGTGTTTATATTAGATTATATGCTTGCCCTTTTTCTTATTTTCTCCCTTTTGCTTTTGGACACTTACCATTTAGCACCATATTATTTGTGGTATCCACTTGCTTTGAATTTGATTTAATAATAATTATTACTTTTTTGTCTTAACAATTTTTTTTGTTAGTTATTGTTCATCTCCAACGGTATTGTCTAAAATAGTTGACTAAAATGATATAAAATATTGTAAAATTTTCAGGTAAGCTGCTGTGCTAATTTGGATATATTGATTAGCTATATTTTAAAATGATATGTTATTATTTCATCTTATTAAATAGAATATATTATTTTAATAAGATAACAAATGATGTGAAGTTTAACTAGAGGTCTTTAGAGGTTGAACAAAGGCTTGACCAAAATCTTATGTAAGGGTAATGTACCATTGGAGTGCAAAATATTTTACACATTCTTTAGAATTATTATTTATGGTAGGTGATTAAAATATTAGCTAAGAGGTCTTTGGAGATGCTCGTAGTTGTTGTTACGTGCTCCATACTTATTTCCCCCTAGATTTTATGTTTGGTTAATATCCTATGTTCAAGAATAATTCCTCCATGTTTATTTGTTTATAAAAAATTGATTTTATGTTTGGTTAATATCCTATGTTCAATAATAGTTCCTCCCTGCTTGATTGTTTATATTTTTTACTCGAATATTTTGTAGAGTTCACGAAAAGAGAATTCAAGCAATTTTATGGATTAAACGAAATAAAAAATGAACAAGTTAGTGTAGGCAAATGAAATAACGGTTATGTGAACTTGAATATTGATGGACGGTTATTTGACTTTGGTGAAAATTTTCACATTTAAAATAGAAAAAATGAGTCCGTAAAACTCAACAAATAAAACATTTAAATGAGAAATCAAAATACCTATATGGTAGAGTCAATATTTATTAATTAATTTTTGTAAATATTTAATGAAAGAATAATATATATGAAATTCTCGTGATACACGCATTTAAATAGATTAAATAATTCTAAATATTGGTACTCAACAATTATTTATGGCCGGAAAATAAGAGAAAGAGCTCCAATAAAATGGATGAATGACTATTAGATAAAATTGAAGGTAACACAATTATTAAGAAAACTTATACATAAATTAGAAAAAGTAAAATTAATTTCAAATAGTTTATGATTTACAAAAGACAGTTGGGCCAGCTTATTTAACGCTTTCTCAAAGTTATTTAGGTTGGGTGTCATATATCACAAATAGTCACTACGATCATTTATTCATATGCTAGATGATAGTAGTTTGTAACCACACACATAAATATTTCTAGATCCTGTTGGTCATCATGATTTATAGGAAATTCTCTTGTAGATAGAGTAGCCAATTAAGTCCATTAGTATGAGATCTTATCGGATGTGCCCAAAAATAAATTTATGTGGGCGTGGTCCAGAGCGGACAATATCATACTAATGTGGAGTTATGGCTTAATCGCGACCCAATATATGGTATGAGAGCCCATGGTTCCAGAGTTGCATCTTGGGGGTAACGGACTGCTGTTACTCGATGTAGGAGGTTCCCTTGGTGTTAATTCATGATTAGAGATTTGTCGGGGTGCCCTGTATCCAAAGTCTTCTTGATGGGTGTTCATGCGGCCGGTTCTGCGAGGTGAATCATGGCGGTGCAATTGGTGTAAGACCTAGGAATTTGTGGTTCTTGGTTTGTAGGGAGGATTTTTGGGTGGTGTCAAACCAAGTAGCACATCGATGAGATAAGAGGAAATTCTCTTGTATATAGAGCAGTCGGTTAACTCCATTAGTATGAGAACTTTTGCGATATGCCCAAAAATAAATCCGTGCGGGCCTGACCCAAAATGGTCAATATCATATTATTGTGGAATTATGGCTTAATCGCGGCCCAACAAGTGGTATTAGAGCTCATGGTTCTGGAGTTGGATCCTGGGGTAACGGGCCGGGTTTATTTCATGTGGGATGTTCTCCTTAGTGTTAATTCATGATTAGAGATTTATTGAGGTGCCTTGTATCGAAAGTTTTCTTGATGGATATTCAAGCGGCGGGTTCTGCGAGGTGAATCGCGGCGGTGCAATTGGTGTAGAAATTTATCGTCGGTGTAAGACCACGGAATTGGTGGTTCTTGATTTGAGGGGAGGATTATTGGGTGGTGTCAATTCAAGTACCACATCGATGAGATAACAAAAATTCTCTTGTATATAGAGTAGCTGGTTAGCTTCATTTGTATGAGGCCTTTTGGGATGTGCCCAAAAATTAATCCACGTGGGTCTGGCCCAGAGCAAACAATATCATACTATTGTGGAGTAATGGCTTAATCGCGGCCCAACAAGTGGTATCAGAGCTCATGGTTCCAAAGTTAGATCCTGGGGGTAACAGATTGTGGTTATTTGATGTAGGAGGTTCTCTTTCCTGTTAATTCGCGATTGGAGATTTATCGGAGTGCCTTGTACCAAAAGTTTTCTTGATGAGTGTTCAAGTGGGGGGTTCTACGAGGTGAATTGTGGCGATTCAATTGGTGGACAAATTTATAGCTAGTGTAAGTCCAGGAAATTTATGGTTCTTGGTTTGAGGGGAGGATTGTTCGGTGGTTTCAAACCAAGTGCCACATCGATGAGATAAAAGTAAATTTTCTTGTACGTAGAGCAGCCGGTTAACTCTGTAAGTATGAAGCCTTTTGTTATGTGCCCAAAAATAAATTCGTGCGAGCCTAGCCCAGAGTAGACAATATCATACTATTGTGGAGTTGTGATATAATCGCGGCCCAACAAGTTTTGATTTTTCACTAGTGATTTTCCCAGTATTTCAAACTAGTGTTTCGTTCCAGATTGATGTTTCAATTTTTTTAAAAATGTTTATCGACGATCCAACCATATGAATATCAAGATCTATCTATTTTAATGATATTACAAAAAATTTAGAAAAAAATAAATTTATTTGGCTTGAGATCTTGACGGTCGAACTAGTGATATGACAAGTACTTCTAACTAGTGTTTCGTCCCGGATTGATTTTTTGATTTTTTTTAAAAATATTTATCAACGATCCAACCATATAGATATCAAGATATAAGTATTTTAATAATATTACAATAATTTCAGAGAAACAAATTTTATTTGGTTTGATTTCTTAACGGTCAACTAGTGATTTGACCAATACTACAAAAATTTCAGGAAAAAATAAATTTATTTGGATTTAGATTTTAATAGTCAACTACTAATTTGACCAATACGCACGCATGTTTTGTTTATTCAATTTTATAAAAGGATCAGACAATGGTTTTTATTGACAAAGTGTTGTAAGTTGTAAGACTTAACAATGTTTTTGTTCCAAAAACCGTTGTATGATATACACAAGTATTTTTGTTTTGATCCAACCGTTGTTGGATAATCTTTGTAACAATTGTTTATGTTGTTAAATCCGTTGTCTATATCAAAAACGTTGATTTTTCACTAGTGATTTCACCAGTATTTATTACTAGTGTTTCGTTCCAAATTGATGCTTCAATTTTTTTAAAAATGTTTATCGACGATCCAACCGTATGAATATCAAGATCTATGTATTTTAATGATATTACAAAAAAATTAGAAAATAAAATTATTTTGTTTGAGATCTTAACGGTCAACTAGTGATTTGACTAGTACTTCTAACTAGTGTTTTTTCGCGGATTGATGTTTCAATTTTTTAACTAGTGTTTCTAACTAGTGAGTAAATATGCTACAACGTTTTTTGAGCTAAACCGTTGTCTATATCAAAATAATTTATTTTTCTAAACACTTTATCTATTGTCCTTAATACATAAGTGTCACACACTTGATGCAATGTTATCATATGAATCTTGAATAATTAATTATATTATAATTTGTTAAACAATATCACTTAAATATATGTTAATAATAATAATAATAATATCATTGATAAATAATAATATTTATCAAAGATCCAACCCTATGGATATCAAGATGTATGTATTTTAATGATATTACAAAAACTTTATGAAATTGTTTTTATTTGTTTTGAGATCTTAATTCAACTAATGATTTGACGAGTACTTCTAACTAGCGTTTCGTCCCGAATTGATGTTTTGATTTTTTTAAAAATATTTATCGACGATCCAACCACATGGATATCATGATCTATGTATTTTAATGATATTACAAAAAAATTAGAATTTTTTATATTTAGTTAGTTTGAGATCTTAATGGTCAATTAGTGATTTGACTAGTACTTAGTGTTTCGTCTCAGATTGATGTTTTGATTTTATAAAAAGAATTCATCGACAATCCAACCGTATGGATATCAAGATCTATGTATTTTAATGATATTACAAAAAAATTAGAATTTTTTAAATTTAGTTAGTTTGAGATCTTAACGGTCAATTAGTGATTTGACTAGTACATCTAACTAGTGTTTCGTTCCAGATTGATGTTTTAATTTTATAAAAAGAATTTATCGATGATCCTGGATATCAAGATCTATGTATTTTATTGAAATTACAAAAATTTCAGAAAAAAATAAATTTATTTTCTTTTAGATTTTAGTAGTCAACTACTAATTTGACAAATACTCCCAATTAGTGTTCACTCTGTGATTGGTGTTTCGATTTTTTTACAAATATCTCACGACGTTCTAACATATTGATTGTCAAGATCTATATATTTTAGTTATATTACAAAATTTTAAGAAAAAAATAAATTTATTTGGTTTGAGATTTTAATAGTCAATTAATGATTTGACCAATACTCATTTTCAATTCCACCCTAAAATACATTTTCGTTAACCAATCTAAATTTTCATTTCCCCCTGAATACTTTTTAGTTTCCCCCTTTTGGTTTTCCCCCTTTATCAAACCCCTAAATCTCCTCCCCACACCCCCTTCGAACTGAGTTCTCCAAAGCTGTTCAATTGTCTTTCATAAATCTCTCTCTTTCTCTTAATCAGTACTTTCTCTCTCTCTATTTGTGTAAGTTTTTGTTGTTTTTTAAGTTTTTGTGATTTGTTTTTAGGTTTTCGATTCGGTGATTGAGTATTCTGTCAAGACAATTGTTGATTTGTATGTATGTTTTTGTTGAGTATTCGGTGATTGGGACACAACACAACTCAACACCCTCCCCTTTTAACCCCCCTGACTCCTCTCTCCCTCTCTGTCACAATTCACACAGACATCGAGAGAGAGGGAGAGAGTTGAAAGAGAGAGGGAGAGAGAGCTTCATTAGACGCCCTTGTTGAACAGGTAAACACCAGTATACTCATAAACTCTCTGTCTTTATAGCTCATATATTGTTTCTGATGTTCAATTATTATTGTGAATTTCATTCTATTGTACTACTTGTCAAAGCTTCAATCTTTTTCGTATTTTCTTATTCAATTTGTTTTTCTGTGATTAGACTATGATTCTTTCTAACAACCCTAGTTTTGTTCTCGATTTTTGTTTCGGTTATATGTATGTTTGTGCATTGAGTTTCTGTTTAGGTTCGTATTGTATCAGTTAGGGTTTCGTTTCTACAACATATTTTTGTTCAAGACGTTGTAAAAATGTAGTATTTTTTGTATTGTAGCTATTGTGATTTTAGTAAAGGTGACCTCATTTGTATATTTAGTAGTCTAATTAGTATTGTGACCTGAAAGCATTGCAATTTAAGAAAAATGAAGAAACTAAGGTTTTTAGAATCAAGAATTATTAATGGGAGCATTCCATCTAAACTGCAAGAAACAAAGGTTTGAGAGTTCTTACGTAAATTTGAAAATAATTGCTTGATAAGTACGAGTAGACAATATACATTAAACATGGTATGTATCAGGTGTTCTCTTAGTGCCGAGATGGCTCATGACTACCTCAACATGTTGATCAAGATTGGTTGTATTATGATATTGTGTTAGAAAATGGAGTTTTGGAGCATAAGTATTTATATGTTCTTGATATTAATTCCGGATTTTAACGATTGGAAATTGTTCCTTGTTATGGGGACTTAAACTTTCATATATGGATCTAAGTAATTTTCTTAGTGAAATCCATAGAGAAATAGAGTTGAAGTTAGTAGCTTGAAAGAGCTTGAAATGAGAATGTGTATTTGTCCCACATTGAATTAAATAAAGGGCGTTTTGGGCGAATGTCTCGGCGTCTCACGTACGCGAGGCGACCTGGGCGAGGGATTTTATTTAGGTGATTTAATATTTTAATTAGAATTAATTTATCAAAATTGGGTTCGAATGAACCTGGACAGGATTTGATATTCGAATGAACCTGGACAGGATTTGATATTCAAATGAACCTGGACAGGATTTGATATTCGAATGAACCTGGACATGATTTGATAGATATATTCGAAAATATTAAATGATATGTGGATTAAATATGTATTAAATGTAAATCGTCAGTTACGATTCTAATATTAATTAGGGTGGTATTAGTTATGCTTAGCCTCTACTATAAATAGAGAGCTAAGTTACTGATTTCTATGCACCACACCATACATTCTCTCCTTCTCTCCACTCTCTGCATTTTTTCCCTCTGTTTAGCTTTAGCTGTCTGCTTCAGCTTGTGGTTTTCTCCGGCGACTGAGGTACCAGTCGAAGTAGAGCATCGGCGTTGCTGTGAACCCATTGCTCGGAGCTGTTTTATCCTGGTGGAGGTGTTGCAAGTATCCCGACACAGTAAGTGGGGGCAATTATCTCTTCAAGAGCAGTCAGATCTTCTTGTAAGGCCTGGCGACTCAGCTGTTGTGTTTTTACCATATTTTGTACACTGTTATGGCTATGGCTTCTGGTATTTCTCTTGTCTGTTCCTTATTTATCCAGTCACTGATATGCATGTTGTTTACCTTCATGTTTTGTTTCGTTAATTGTGGTCTTGGCCTGGACTTGTTAAATATTCTATATAACTGCTACCTCTATGTTGCTGTAATAGTAGTTAATATTTCCAACATTCTTGAAGAGATAATTTGTTATATATTATTTAGCATAATGGTTAACGAAACTGAAGTTCCTGCTAGTGGTAGTTCTGGTGCATCTGTTGGGGCCATTGATTGGACCACTTACAGTTTTCCACAACCCGTTGAATTAACTGGCTTGCCAGAGAAATTTAATGGTGGCATCGGCTTTTCTCGTTGGCAGAAAAGGATGAAGTTGTGGTTGACTGTAAAGGGTTTGTGGCCTGTTGTGGAGTATGAGAAGCCGGTTTTGGATCAAGAAAAGGCTGATTCAGTTAAGGCTTTTGCAAAGTGGAATGAGAAGGACGGGGTGGCTAGGGCGTCCATCTTGGCTGCTCTAACAAACACCTTGTTTGATGTTTACTCATCAGATGACTTCTCTGCAAAACTCTTATGGGAGAAGCTGGACCAGACACATAATACTGACTCACAAGGTCTGGAAAAGTATTCTGTGGCTAGGTTCCTTGAATTCAAGCTGGTGGACAATAAATCCATGACTGAGCAAGTGCATGAATTCGAGATGATAGTGCATGTTTTGAAGGAGTCCGGAATGGATCTCCCTGAAAAGTTCAAGGTTATGAGTGTGATTGAAAAACTCCCGAAATCTTGGGAAGAGTTCGCTCTCTCCCTGAAAAGACAGAAAGGAGAGATCACCTGGACTAACCTTATGCTAGACATCTCGGTGCAAGAACAACACAAGTCCAAACAGGGACATGTGATGCCAACTGAGCACGGAAGCTCGAAGGTGAATGTAGCGACTGTAGGACAGAAGAGGAAGTTTGTTGCTAAGAAGGGTAATAGTAATAAACCTAAGAATGACAAGGACAAGGCCAAGAAACCAAAGGCAAACAAACCATGTTGGTCTTGTGGGCAGGTTGGGCACTGGAGTAAGGACTGTCCTACAAAGAAAGCAAAGAAAACTGAGGTGGTAGCGCAAGCGAATGCTGTGCTTGGAACCGCAAGTGGGGCTGTAGTGAACATGGTTGTTGGTGAGGCTACTGCTTCTGAAACCAACGTGGACCGGTATGTTACCTACAACCCTGTACTATTTTCCACTTATCTGTTGAATGAATGGTTGATTGATACTGGAGCTAATGTGCATATATGTGCTGACATTAGTTTGTTTCTATCTTATCAACAGAGTCATAGCTTGACAGTGACGATGGGGAATGCTAGTGCTGCTCAAGTACATGGAGTAGGAAACGTGGACCTGAAGTTCCCTTCGGGTCGTATTCTATCCCTGACTAGAGTGCATCATGTTCCCGACATGCGTAGAAACATAATAAGTGGAAGCTGTTTAGTTTGTAATGGTTTTGAAATCTCTCTCAAGTGTAATAAAGTAGTTCTTATTCATACTGGTACATTTTTTGGCAAGGGTTACTTGTCAAATGGTTTATTTGTAATAAATGCTGAGCCCGTTTTGGGAACGTTGATTAAAGATATTACTCCTTCTATTAACTGTGTTGAATCTACAAATTTATGGCATGCTAGACTTGGTCACTTAAATTTTGGTGCTCTTAAAAATATGATGAACTTAGAGTTGATTCCAAGACATACTATAGAAAAAAATTCTAAATGTCAAGTATGTGTGTCTGCTAAACAAATAAGGAAACCTTTTCATAATGTTGTTAGGGATTCAGACTTGTTAGATTTAGTACACACTGATATTTGTGAATTTGGTGGTGTGTTGACTAAGGACCAGTTTAGATATTTTATTACCTTTATAGATGATAGTAGCAGATATTGTTATGTTTATTTACTTAGACATAAGGATGAAGCACTTAGTAAATTCATTATTTATAAAACTGAAGTTGAAAAACAAACTAGTAAGGTACTTAAACGATTGAGATCTGATAGAGGTGGTGAGTATACGAGTAACGCATTTAATGAATTTTGCGCAAGCAATGGTATAGTTCATGAAGTTACTCCACCATACACACCTGAGTCTAATGGGGTCGCTGAGCGAAAGAACAGAACGTTCAAAGATATGATTAACAGTATGCTTATTAACTCTGGGTTGCCTAAATACATGTGGGGAGAGGCTCTGAATACGGCTTGCCATATTCTGAACAGAGTCCCTCTGAAACACATGGATAAGACACCTTATGAGTTGTTGAAAGGCAAGAAGACTAGTCTCAAGTATCTTCGAGTGTGGGGGTGCCTTGCAAAGGTACTTGTCCCTGAACACAAGAGGAAGAAACTAGGTCCTAAGACGGTTGATTGTATCTTTCTGGGCTATCTTGAAACCACTACAACTATGAGATTTTTGGTATTAAAATCTGACATAGATGGTATAGTGGCTAACACGATAGTTGAATTTCGTGATGCTACATTCTTTGAGGATGTCTATCCTATGAAGACTGGTATACCTCAAGGTAATTCTGAGGAAGATCCCACTCACACATCAAGTTCTATTCCTGATCATGTGGAAAAGATGACAAATGTGGGGGCGGAACCTGGTAGCAGCTCTACTCCTATGGAGGAAGAGGAACCTAGGAGGAGTAAACGTGCAAAGGTAGTCAAGGACTTTGGAAGTGATTTCATCACTTACAATGTCAAGGATGAACCTTTAACTTTCCGACAGGCTATGGACTCCTCGGAGTCTAGGCACTGGAAGGGCGCTGTAAAGAGTGAAATTGACTCCATTGTTTCTAATGGGACATGGGAGTTAGTTGATCTCCCTCCGGGGTGTTCTACTATCGGGTGTAGATGGATCTTTAAAAGAAATTGAACCCTGACGGCTCAATAGATAAGTACAAAGCTAGACTGGTAGCTAAGGGTTTTAAGCAAAGGGAAGGCATTGATTACTTTGATACATACTCTCCAGTTGCTAGGATGGTAACAATCCGAATGCTTGTAGCATTGGCTTCCGTCCATGGTCTTATCATCCATCAGATGGATGTAAAGACAGCTTTTCTTCATGGTGAACTTGAAGAAGAGATATATATGGATCAGCCTGAGGGATTTGTTGCTTCTGGAAATGAAAGGAAAGTATGTAAGTTAATCAAGTCTATCTATGGCTTGAAACAAGCTCCCAGGGATTGGCATAAAAAGTTTGATGAAACTATCTTGCCTTTCAGTTTTACTGTTAATGAAAGTGACAAGTGTGTCTACAGCAAAGTTAAAGGTAGTGAATATGTCATCATATGCATATATGTAGATGACATATTACTGTTTGGAACCAACATTGAGATTATTAACGAGACAAAAGCTTTCTTAAAAAGGCATTTTGAAATGAAGGATATGGGTGAAGCTAGCGTGATTCTTGGTCTCAAGCTGACTCAGTCAGCTGAGGGAATAACTTTATCACAGTCTCATTATATAGAGAAATCTATACTTGAGAAATATGGTTATTCACAGTGTAGAATCGCTAGTACACCGTATGATCCTAAAGTTGCCCTTGTCAAGAATACTTCAGGGGTACCTGTGTCTCAGTTAAGGTATTCTCAGATTATTGGGAGCTTGCAGTATCTTGCTAATTGTACTAGACCGGATGTTTCTTACTCTGTGTCTAAGTTGGCTAGATATACAAGCTGTCCAAACAGAACTCATTGGGATGCTCTTGATAGAGTACTTAGATATCTCAAAGGCACAATGTACCTTAGTTTACACTATAGGAGATTTCCCGGTGTACTTGAGGGGTACAGTGATGCAAGTTGGATAGCTAAGAAGTCTGGTTCCAATGGAGTGACTGGATACGTATTCACCTTAGCGGGTGCAGCAATATCTTGGAAGTCAACTAAACAGACTATTATTACTCGGTCGACTTTTGAGGCTGAGTTGTGTGCGCTTGATGCCACTGGGACGGAGGCTGAGTGGTTACACGGACTTATGTCTGCGATACCTGTGGTAAGCAAACCGCTTCCTGCGATTGCTATTCATTGTGATAGTCGAACAACTATCGACAAGATTAGCAGTAAAAAGTATAATGCTAAAACAAAGAGACACATCCAAGTTAGACTCAAGTCTATAAGGGGTTTAGTGTCTGATAGGATTATAGCTATAGAGTTCATAGGAACTCAGAATAATATAGCTGATCCTTTGACAAAAGGACTGGAACCTGCAGTGGTCCTTAAGTCAAGGTTGGGAATGGGACTGTCAACCCATCATGATTCATCGACAGTGGAAACCCAATACACATGACAGGAGATCACTTGAAAGTGTATTCAATGTGGTAATAACAAGCTGTAAGGATGAATTGGTAGTACCTTTGCTACATAAATGATACTTTTGTATCTGAGTCTATTCCCTGAAAACCTAGAAGGTACTGACACTGCTATGAAAGCAAGAGTTTTATAACTCTGAATGGGGTCAAGTCATTTGACGAGATGGTAGCGGTACATCTCTGGAGATGCCCAGCTAAGCGAATGTAATTGTGTGGTCGCAATTAGGGGAAAGGGTTATTCTCTGAAAGCATTCGACGAACAGGATCGAGACAAAACCATTAATGTCTCAAAGCCGTAGATTGGCACCATAGCCTTTGACTTGTCGTCGTTTATGGAACATGGTTACATCAAACGGATTAAGATTCAAGGTGAAACATTCCATCTAAATCCGGTAGCCATCGAAGTAGGGGACTCAGGAGGGTTCAAACCCGGAAGGGTACCGACTCTGAAAAACAAGTCATGATGAGAAACCTGAATGCATTTCTGTATGGATTTGTGGGGGATTGTTAGAAAATGGAGTTTTGGAGCATAAGTATTTATATGTTCTTGATATTAATTCCGGATTTTAACGATTGGAAATTGTTCCTTGTTATGGGGACTTAAATTTTCATATATGGATCTAAGTAATTTTCTTAGTGAAATCCATAGAGAAATAGAGTTGAAGTTAGTAGCTTGAAATGAGAATGTGTATTTGTCCCACATTGAACTAAATAAAGGGCGTTTTGGGCGAATGTCTCGGCGTCTCACGTACGCGAGGCGACCTGGGCGAGGGATTTTATTTAGGTGATTTAATATTTTAATTAGAATTAATTTATCAAAATTGGGTTCGAATGAACCTGGACAGGATTTGATATTCGAATGAACCTGGACAGGATTTGATATTCGAATGAACCTGGACAGGATTTGATATTCAAATGAACCTGGATAGGATTTGATATTCGAATGAACCTGGACATGATTTGATAGATATATTCGAAAATATTAAATGATATGTGGATTAAATATGTATTAAATGTAAATCGTCAGTTACGATTCTAATATTAATTAGGGTGGTATTAGTTATGCTTAGCCTCTACTATAAATAGAGAGCTAAGTTACTGATTTCTATGCACCACACCATACATTCTCTCCTTCTCTCCACTCTCTGCATTTTTTCCCTCTGTTTAGCTTTAGCTGTCTGCTTCAGCTTGTGGTTTTCTCCAGCGACTGAGGTACCATGTTGCCCAGTAATAATCTATTGTAGAAGGGGGGTTGAATACAATAGAGTAAGATAATCGACTTCTTACTGTATATATCACAAATATGAAAAGAAAGATAACAACTTTATTAAATCTGATATAAAACTGTTACAAACTCTCTCAAGAAATTCTGATGTTCTTGAGAGCTGCTAGTTTACAAAAACTCTCTCAAGAAATTCTGTTCTTAAGAGCTTCTCTTCGATTATGTTCTCTCTCTAATGAATTACATAAATCGAAACCAAGACTGTGTTTATATAGTACACACAGCTTCTCTATCAATAACAAGATGAGTCCTAATCAATAACAAAGATAAAAACCTATCCTTAATCGATAGCTACATTCTACAAACCAGGAACAAATAGAATAAACTTCCATGTTTATCTAGACTCCAAATATAACTCGAAGTAGGAATCCTGATCAGCTTCAAGTTCTGATGATCAATCCTGATCATAGTCTGAGTAGGAATCCTGATGATCAATAAGATACTGACGCTTGATCAAATACTGATGACCATGCAATACTGATGACGTCAGCAATCCTGATCAGTTGAGTCTAGCTTCTGACGATCATTGAATTCTGATCTAACAATCTCCCCCAATCTCATACTTTGTGAAATAAAGTATAGATTCCAAATATTCAATGATGTCAAAAACATGTATCAAAATGTACGAGTATCTTCAGAAACAACTTATCTGTTTAAGCTTTGTGATAGAACAGATTCATCTTCAAGAAGTTGGATAATAAACTTTCTTCTTTTTCTTCAAGAATTTGAATCAGTCTTTCCTTAAGATTTCTGAGTTCTTCATCTTCCTCATTAATCTGGTAGATAGCTGCTCTGAGATTCTGTATGGAGCTTTTCTGTAGACTGTGCTCTTCAAGCAAAAGATAAGCAATTTCCTTCCCATCAGGATTGAGAGTAAGTTGGGTCATACCAAAAGTTACTTCTTTAACAGCAGTACCTCTTTGCATTTCCACATCCTGACCTCTTTGATTTAAGTACATGGGAATATAATTACCATTGAAATTACTGTTTCCATCCAGTCTTCTTCTTATAGTTGACAAAATCATGTCAGCCCATACTTTGTACACTTGGTTCTTCCATCTTAACAGATAGTGAACATATTTCAGTTCCTGTGTAGTTTTCATCAGCAGATCTTGAATAGATAGAATCTTCACACTACCATCTTTCATGAAGTACAGAAGCTTTTCTTTCTTTTCAAAACCATCATGACAATCTATAACTATATCAACAGCTAATAAATTGTTCAGGTTTTCAGAAGTTAAAGTACCTCCAATTTCTGTCAAGGAGTAAGGATCAACATATGACATATTCAGATATTCACCATCTCTGTGTCCAATACCTCCTCTTGAATTACTTGACAATTGCTTCAGATTTGAAAACATCTTTAACCAGAGTGCTTTTGATCTAACCATCTCAGATAAATCAGCAACACTTGAAGCGCTTGTAATAATTCCACCAGACTGAAAATTGATAGGTGTATCACAACTTAATGTGCTAATATGTTTCCACTTCTTATCCTTTTCCTTTTCAAAAGCATAGCTTCTTTCCAGTAAAGATTCTTGTCTGCTTGAATTTCTCCATTTTCTTTCATTTGAAACTTTAAGCCTTTGTAGATAGGGATTGAAATCTTCATTTGTTCTCTTTGAAATATCTCTTCTTATGGCTTTTTCTTCTTCATCTACTTCTTTGTTGTGACAATCAACAACAGTAGATAAGATTATCAAATCAACCTCTTGCAGAATTTCAGATTCGTCAGGATCTTGAATATTGTCAGGATTAGAATCTTCAATTTGATTTGTATTGCTGAGAGTTGATTTACTTGATTTTCTTCTCAATTCAGGTTCTTCAACAAATTCCTTGTCTTCTTTCTCCATGATATCCTTGATAACAGGATCTATTAGATTTTGTGAAGCTTCAGGAATTTCTTCAATTCTTAACCCTCTAGACCTTGTCTGTCTAGGTACTATTTGAGTTGAAGAACCTCTTCTATTTCTTCTAGCACCTCTCCTACCTCTGCTTCCTCTACCTCTAGCAGGAGCAGTATAGCTTTCCATTGTCTCTCTTTGTAGTCTCAAGAATTCTTCATGTGAGAGATCTGGATATTCTTCACTTGCTGTAGAGAGTTCTTTTCTTGCATATAATTGTTGAACTCTTTTATCAGTGTGATATAGAGTAACAATTCTACCGTCTTTTGTAGAAAACTTCTGGAATAAATTTGATGCATCTTCAGGATTATCAATAATCACATCTTCATCACCTTCAGGAATTGTAGCAAGAATGTGTCCATGACCAGGTGTCAGGATTTGATCTTCCGTCAGGATCTGAGATTGCACCAATGTTCTTACTGTCTTAACTCCAGAATCAGAAACATGAGTTGACTGCGTTGTTTGACTTTGAGAAGTTTGGATTGTCTTCATAACAACAGCATCAGAGGTTTCTCCTTGTATCGCTTTGTCACCACCATCATCTCCAGTATCATCATCATTATTTCTTAATACTAGATCAGGTGTACATTTTGTCTGAATAACCTTCTCCCCCTTTTTGACATCAGGATTTGACAATAATTGCAAAATTAAGGAAAGAGAGGCTTGAATTTCAGTTACCTTAATATCCAGAGAATCAATTCTTTGATTGATTGAGGTTTGTTCTGAAACAACAGATTTCACTTGGGATTCCACTACCCTCAATTGTAAAGTAGTAGGCACCTTTGTAAAATTATTAAAGATATCAGTCCTCACTTTTTCAGTTGAGCCCTTGATAGAATCAATCTCACTTTTCAGACTTTTGGATAACAGAGTTGTAGCCTTCAGATGATTCTTCAAGTCTTGATTCTCTATAGACTTCACTGCATTATAGGCATGTTCAATAGCAGAAGAAAAACTGATAGATTCATCAGATTGGTGCCATGAATTGTTCCATTCATTCTGTCTAAATGCCTCTGCAGGATCAAAGGAAGGAAAATAAAAATCTTGTCTCTGATCTTTCCCAGTGGAAACATTGCTAGCCATATATGTACTGGATGAACCAAAATTAGTTCCAAGACTAATTTTGAGTGCTGTAGCAAGCTGTTCCTTCTCTTTTCGATTCTCATCATCATCATCACTATTATCAGAAGTATCATCAACAGTACCATGAGTAATATCAGGATCAGGAATAGCAATACCTTTCAGTTTATCCTGTGGTTCTGAGATAGGATGATCCATTGGTCTTGAACGAAGTGGCTGTATCAAAATAGGTTCATTATCAGGAGCACCACTAGCGTCAGGATGAACATCGTCAGGATTTGATATGCGTGCATCAGTATTTGCTACCAATGGTTCTTGTGGAGCTTGAGGTTCAGAAGCTTCTTCAACACTTTGAGTTAAAGGTTCTTGTGTGCTTCCCTCATTGACAATGTTCTCGACCAATCTTTCAACAGAAGCTGTAGCTTTGCCTGCATCTTCACTTTGAGAAGATGGTTCTTGTGTAGCTGGAATGTTGATGTCTTCATTCTCCCTTTGAGAAAATGGTTCTTGTGTGACCATTCCACTAGCTAAGCCTTCACCCAAACTTTGATTGAGTGGTTCTTGTGTGGCAGGATCAACAGTAGCTGCTGAATTACTCTGAAATTCAGGTTCTTGTGGGCTTGATCCTTTCAGCTTCTTCTGTCTCTGATAGACTAACTCTTCTGCATTCCTCTTTTTCTTTGATGTAGGTGTAAGACCAACCAAGGAAGCAGTTGTAGAAACCTTCTCCCAAGAAATTTCTCTAATCTGAGATGGAGAGGCTGGAGAGTCTGATAGAGAGACAACTTTTGTTGTTGCATCAGGAATACTAACATCAGGATTTGCTAGAGCATCAGGAGTAGATGACTCATCAGGATTTGATGTCTGAATATCAGTATCCTTCATTTGCACTATCAAAGGAATATGATACCTGCTCTTTGATAATTTCCTTGTCTTTTGTGGTTTTGATAAAGGTACCACAGCTTTAGTAGCAGTATCAGCAACTTCCTTGTTCACATTCATCACAGAGGATATAGGTAAGTCATCCTCTGAATCACTTTCATCAATCAACCTTAACTTCCTTTTCACAGGAACATTCTTAACAACCTTATCAGCTTTCTTCACCAGGACCCCTTGTACACCCCCTTGTATCTTCTTTTTAGTGAGTGGTGTAGAGGAAAAATCCTTTGAACCTGATTGCCTTCCAGACACATCAGTTCTAGCTGGTTTCTTTGATTTTACAACTAAAGTCTTTTGAGAGACAGTAGAGGTGGTTGTTAACTGTTTAGACTGTTTAGGTTGCATGCTTGTGTCAGGAACAAGGTGGGTTGGGCCTTTCCCCATAGCATTAGAAAGCAGTCCATAACGAGTAGGCATTTTCTGATGTAAGAAAAACCTAACCTCATCAGGAATAAAAGCATTTCCGCACAAAATATTTTGCCATATCAGGATTGAGAAAAAAATATTCAATAAGATTAAAATAAAATTTTATTTAAGAAAACAAAATTTATTTTAACAATCCTGAATAGCGTTTTGGTTTAAGAAAAATAACCAAATTAATGGTCATAGAATTAAAACACGCTTACCAGCAAACGAGGCAAAAATATTTATGGAAAACCGAACCGTCTCCTTGAGATTGTAAAAATGACCTGCATTCTTAAAATACATTCCCTATAAAAGAGAACTGTTAATCATAACAGCATCTATCTAACAAAAACCCTCGCCAAAGAATAAAAACTTACCAAAAACTTTCCACCTTATTCATTTTTCAATGGCTGCCAATAATCAAAACAACATACCTGATGAAGAGCTTGACTTGATTTGGCAGGAGATGGAGGAGGCTCTTGCTGATATGGAGCCACAACCAGTTCCTGACCCTCAGGAATATGAAGCGTTTATAAACGCAATGTTTGATGTGGTTTGGCACAACTTCCTGCAAGCCAATCCGAACTGGAATCCGCTTGATAACCTCATCTATGAAGAGGATGAGGATGATGAAGAGGATGAGGATGAAGATGATGAAGAGCTCGTCCGAGAGCTTGAGAAACGTAAGAAGAGAATCCGTGATGCTTGTATGTCATGCAAGTTGGAGGCACGGAGGCGTCCCGGTGGTCACGGTGACGATCCGCCTTCAAGTAAATCAGCTCCTCTTCTTGTCTCTTAAGGATGGAACAAGAGACCTTCCAGTTCTGATGGACTGTGAAGCTGCTCAGGAGCATTCATGCTAATTTACAGGGCACGTGTTCATGCTTATCTATAAAGCACGAGTTCCTGAGTAGAAAATAGACTAGGAAAACAAATATGTAATTTCCATATTTCATGTGTAATGTATCTTCAAGTATTAATGAAATTTGTCTATTTTCTCAATTGTTTTCTTCCTGTTCTTGCCTGCAAAATTTGTTAGTAACACTCATAGTGATATAGAGATGATAAATAATAAACTCTGATAATAATGACATTGATAATTAAGACTGAAAACTTAATCAAGGACTAAGTAATAATCTAATTGTCCAGAGTTTACCAGGAGTGTTAATGACAAGTTAGCATAGAACCTCTGGTTTTCATACCAGCTTCAATAACTGAACATCAGGATTTGACCAATTGATTTCCTGTCAGGATTGAGTCCTATCAGGATTTGATCAAAGATACATACCTTTCTGAATAACCATCAGGATTTGACAGTTATCAGGATTTCCTCTCTGTAGCTTTTCCTCAGAAATTCTCAAAATTCATCATTCCAAGATCATTCACCAACTTATTGAAAGTAGCTTCAGGTAGTGGCTTGGTGAATATATCAGCTAGTTGTTGATCAGTAGGAACAAAGTGAAGTTCAATTGTTCCTTCCAGAACCTGTTCTCTTATAAAGTGATATCTGATACTTATGTGTTTAGTAAGAGAATGCTGAACTGGATTTCCTGTCATTGCAATAGCACTTTGGTTATCAAAATAAATAGGGATTTTTGAGTATGACAGGCCATAATCTAACAACTGATTTCTCATCCACATTATCTGAGCACAACAGCTTCCTGCAGCAATGTACTCAGCTTCTGCAGTTGAAGTGGAAATAGATTTCTGCTTTTTACTGAACCATGAAACTAGTCTTCCACCCAAAAACTGACAACTTCCTGAAGTACTTTTCCTGTCTATTTTGCATCCTGCAAAATCAGCATCTGAATAACCACACAACCCAAAATCTGATTCCCTTGCATACCAAAGGCCAAGTGAAGGAGTGCCTTTGAGATATCTGAAAATTCTTTTGACTGCAATCAGATGTGGTTCTCTAGGTTTTGCTTGAAATCTTGCACATAGACAGGTTGCAAAGATGATATCTGGTCTACTGGCAGTGAGATACAATAAAGAACCAATCATTCCTCTGTAGTGAGTTACAACTACCTCTTCACCTTGATCAGGATCAAGTTTGGTAGCTGTAGCTATGGGAGTTGAAGCAGGAGTACTGTCTTGCATGTTAAACCTTGTCAGTAAATTCCTTGTGTATTTAGACTGATTAATAAAAATCCCTTCATCAGTCTGTTTAACTTGAAGACCCAGAAAGTAACTCATTTCTCCCATCATGCTCATTTGATATCTTGACTGCATAAGCTTGGAAAACTTTTCACACAGCTTATTGTTTGTTGACCCAAAAATGATATCATCAACATAAATCTGAACTAACAGCAACTCCTTACCATGATTCAAATAAAATAGAGTTTTATCAATTGCACCTCTTTTGAATCCACTTTCCAGTAAGAATTGAGCTAAGGTTTCATACCATGCTCTTGGAGCTTGCTTTAGTCCATAAAGTGCCTTATCCAGTCTGTAGACATGATCTGGATATTTAGGATCAATGAAACCAGGAGGTTGTTCAACATAAACTTCTTCCTCCAGTTCACCATTTAAGAAAGCACTTTTAACATCCATCTGGAAAACCTTGAATTTCTTATGTGCTGCATAAGCAAGAAATATCCTGATGGCTTTTAATCTTGCAACCGGAGCAAAAGTTTCATCATAGTCAATTCCCTCTTGATGGGAATACCCCTTTGCAACTAGTCTAGCTTTATTTCTGATAATGACTCCATCAGAATCAGTCTTGTTCTTGAAAATCCACTTTGTACCAACAATTGATCTATTCTTTGGTCTTGGTACCAGTTTCCAGACTTCATTCCTTTCAAATTCATTCAGTTCTTCTTGCATTGCAGTAACCCAATCAGCATCTTTAAGTGCATCTTCAACTTTCTTAGGCTCCTCCTTGGATAGAAAGTTATTATATAAACATTCATTCTGAGTTGCACTTCTTGTTTGAACACCTGCATCAGGATCTCCAATTATCAAATCAGGAGTATGATCTTTTGTCCATTTCCTTGCTGGTGTCAAATTGTTTCTTGAAGTAGATGCTCCCCCTGGATTGGTGTTATCTTGATTGAAAGAATTTGATTGATTTGAAGCTCTCCCTGAATTATTGCTATGCCCTCCTGATGTGTTATCAGGATCTTCACTTGAATCAGTATCTGAAGAATTCTGTTCTGATGATTGAGTTGACTCTGAACTTGTAGTTGAATGCCGTTGCTCCCCCTCAACATTAGCACTACTAGTTGTATCACTGTTGTTTGCATCATCAGTATTAGCACCATCAGTACCTGGTGAGTCATCAGGATTTGGTGACCCATCAGTATCTGATGAATTGACAGGATCTGATTCAATTTCTTCAGGTTCCTTGGAAGCTTCATTTTCAAATAACAATCTATCATGCGAGTCTTCAATGATTCCAGTTATCTTCTTATCATCAAAAGATACATGAATTGACTCCATGACAGTTCTTGTTCTCAAATTAAAAACTCTGAAGGCTCTTGATGTAGGATAACCTATGAATACTCCTTCATCAGCCTTTGTTTCAAATTTCCCTAGCTGTTCAGGATGAGTTCTGAGAACAAAACATTTACAGCCAAACACATGCAAATGCTTCAGACTTGGTTTCTTCTCCTTGAGTGACTGATAAGGAGTGACACCATACCTGTTTATCAATGTGAGATTTTGTGTATAGCATGCTGTGTTGACTGCTTCTGCCCAGAAATATGTAGGTAATTTAGCTTCTTCCAACATAGTTCTGCCAGCTTCAATAAGAGTTCTATTCTTCCTTTCTACTACTCCATTTTGCTGAGGTGTGCCAGGAGCAGAGAATTGTTGAATGATTCCTTTGTATTTGCAGAACTCTTCCATCTTTGAATTCTTAAATTCAGTACCATTATCACTTCTCAGAATCTTGACTTTGTACTTTGTGGTTGTCTCAATCATCCTCACATGATCCAACAGAACTTCAGGAGTTTCATCTTTTCTATGCAGAAAATACACCCAGGTGAATCTAGAATATTCATCAACAATTACAAGAGTGTACCTTTTCTTACTGATGGACATGATGTTGACTGGACCAAACAGATCAAGATGTAGCATGTGATATGGTTCTTCAATCGAGGATACTGATTTACTCTGGAATGATGTCCTTCTTTGTTTTGCTTTTTGGCATGCATCACAGAGTCCATCAGGTGTATATAAGACATTAGGTAATCCTCTTACTAACTCTTTCTTAACCAACTCATTGATGTTGCTGAAGTTGAGATGAGAAAGCTTCTTGTGCCAATTCCAACTTTCATCTACTGAAGCTTTACTGATGAAACATGTAGGGGAGCCATCAGTTTCTGAGAGAATGTTGGCTTCATATATGTTACCATGCCTGTAGCCAGTTAGTGCTATCTTCCCTGTTGCTTTACTGACTACTTCACAATGTGTGGAATAGAAATTGACATGATAACCTCTGTCAGTGATTTGACTAATACTCAACAAGTTGTGTTTTAGTCCCTTCACTAGAGCTACTTTTTCAATGATGACATTTCCAATGATTATATTGCCATATCCCAAGGTTTGTCCAATGTTGCCATCTCCATAAGACACAGTTGGGCCAGCTTTTTCTTCATATTCTGATAACAGGGCTTTGTTTCCAATCATGTGCACAGAACATCCACTATCCATGACTAACACATTTTTCCTTTTACCCTGCATCAGAATAGTAAAACACTAGTCAGAATGTTTAGGAACCCACACTTGTTGGATTCCTTGTTCATGCATTTTATTAAATTTAACAGCAGAAGACTTTTTGACTTTAGCAGTCCTGACAGGATTTACTCCATCAGGATTTGCTTTGTCAGTATCAGTATTAACAAAAGCATGCTTCACTATGACATTTTCAGTTCTATCAGACTTTGTACTACTTTCAAACTTAGGCAATGGATCATAAAAGTTATAGTACAAATCATGATACTCTTTACATGTATAAATAGAATGCCATAGACTACCACAATGAAAACAGGACTTCTGCGGTTTATAGAGTACTGATCTATTCCTCACATCAGATTTAGAAATATCAGCAATCTTCTTTTTAATCTTCTTACAATCAATAGCAAGATGATTAGAGTTACCACAGTTAAAACAACACTTTCTAGGTGCATTTGGGATATATTTATAACCATTCTTTATTGATCCCAACTTTACCATTCCTGTTTCTCTTAACAGTAGCTTCTTTTTTCTTATCTGTAACCTCACAGATTTTATCTTTAAGCTGTTTCTGAGACAATAGACCTAGATTCTTAGTGACTTTGTTCATGACAGGTTTAGACTTTATAACTTTAATTCCTTGAGTAGAAGAAGATCCCTTTTCAAAAGTAGAATTGGAATCCTTACCAAAAACAAAATTAACAGGAGTAATCTTAGATTTGGTTGAGTCTATAACATGTCTATAGGTCTTTGGACTGACTGTCTCATCAATGACAATTTTCTCTGCTAATTTCTTATCTTCATCTGACTTATATCCTAGACACTCTTTCCAATTCTTAGAGGTATTAATCTCATGAAATTTCCTACCAGAGTCTGTCCAGGTTCTGATTTTCTCATTAGCATATTCAAGTTCTTTTTCAAGGGAAGTACATTTAGATGTCATCTCTAAGTGCATGTGTTTAGCATTATCACATTCTTTTTGTACTTCTTGCATACGAGAAAATTCAGCTTCTAATATCTCATTCCTCTTTCTAAGGTCAGACATCTCAGATAAGATTCTAGTATTCTCAACAGTTTGACTTCTAAAGCTAATATGTAATGACTTTAGAAAACGTCTTAACTCAGAAGCATTATCAGTATCAAAATCAAAGATAGTATTTAGTACCTTATCATCAGGAGCAGCAGTTACATCAGCATTGGCCATTAACGTATAGTTGACTACCTCAGTATCAGATTCTGAGGAAGAGTCCATCCAATCCTTGCTTGATGTGATGAGTGCCTTTGTCTTGTTGCATTCAGAAGCAAAGTGACCCATTCCATTACACTTGTAGCATCTAACCTTTGATTTGTCAAATTTGCTACCCTTGCTGTCCTTTTTGATATACTTGTCTTTGTCTGCTTTGAAGGTCTTTTTCTGAAAGTTGCCTTGTCTTCTATTCTTCCTGAACTTCATCCTTCTGAAGTTTCTGACAATCATAGCAACCATCTCTTCCATGTCTGAATCAGAAGATTCATCACCAGTATTGGCATCAGAATTGCCATCAGTATCTGATGAAGAGTCGTCAGGATCTGACTCAGCTACTCTTGCTTTCCTTCTAGAGACCTCCATAGCTTTTCCTTTTGATTTAGCTTCTACATTCAAAGCAATTGACTTTGCCTTGCTACTTTTCTTGTTCTTTCTCTGTTGAACTTCAAGATCATGAGTTCTTAGCATCCCATAGATCTCATCAAGAGACACAATGTTCAGATCATACTGGTGTCTAATGATTGAGGTCTGAGTATCCCATTCTTCAAGTAAAGCTCTAAGAAATTTGGTGTTTGAATCTTCAGTTTCATATACTTTGTCAACTAAGGATAAGCTATTCAATAGTGTCAGAAATCTATCATATAGATCAGTCAGGCTCTCTTCAGGTCTTGCATCGAATTGTTCATATTCTTGAATCAAAAGAGCCCTTCTGTTTTTCTTAACAGATGCAGATCCCTGGCACTGAGTTTCCAAAGTATCCCAGATTTCTTTTGAAGACTTGCATGCAATCACTCTGTTTGACATGACAGCATCAAGGCTATTATGCAAGATATTCTTTATCTTTGGTTCCCTGAGTACATGAGCTTTTTCTTCTGGAGTCCATTCAGCTTTAGCTTTGACCACATAATGTTCTGGTATTGTATCTGTTCGTTCTACGAACTTTGTTGGTATATATGGTCCATCACGAATCCTGTCCAAGTAGTCAGGATCCATAGCCTCCAGGTACATCAGCATCTTTACCCTCCATGTAGGATATTCTGATATCTTTAAGATGGGAATCTTCATGCTTTCATACTTGGTTGTCGACATCTTTAGATCGTATCTGATTCAGAATTAAATCAGTTTGCTCTGATACCAATTGTTGCCCAGTAATAATCTATTGTAGAAGGGGGGTTGAATACAATAGAGTAAGATAATCGACTTCTTAATGTATATATCACAAATATGAAAAGAAAGATAACAGCTTTATTAAATCTGATATAAAACTGTTACAAACTCTCTCAAGAAATTCTGATGTTCTTGAGAGCTGCTAGTTTACAAAAACTCTCTCAAGAAATTCTGTTCTTAAGAGCTTCTCTTCGATTATGTTCTCTCTCTAATGAATTACATAAATCGAAACCAAGACTGTGTTTATATAGTACACACAGCTTCTCTATCAATAACAAGATAAGTCCTAATCAATAACAAAGATAGAAACCTATCCTTAATCGATAGCTACATTCTACAAACCAGGAACAAATAGAATAAACTTCCATGTTTATCTAGACTCCAAATATAACTCGAAGTAGGAATCCTGATCAGCTTCAAGTTCTGATGATCAATCCTGATCATAGTCTGAGTAGGAATCCTGATGATCAATAAGATACTGACGCTTGATCAAATACTGATGACCATGCAATACTGATGACGTCAGCAATCCTGATCAGTTGAGTCTAGCTTCTGACGATCATTGAATTCTGATCTAACATACCAGTCGAAGTAGAGCATCGGCGTTGCTGTGAACCCATTGCTCGGAGCTGTTTTATCCTGGTGGAGGTGTTGCAAGTATCCCGACACAGTAAGTGGGGGCAATTATCTCTTCAAGAGCAGTCAGATCTTCTTGTAAGGCCTGGCGACTCAGCTGTTGTGTTTTTACCATATTTTGTACACTGTTATGGCTATGGCTTCTGGTATTTCTCTTGTCTGTTCCTTATTTATCCAGTCACTGATATGCATGTTGTTTACCTTCATGTTTTGTTTCGTTAATTGTGGTCTTGGCCTGGACTTGTTAAATATTCTATATAACTGCTGCCTCTATGTTGTTGTAATAGTAGTTAATATTTCCAACATATTGCAATTGGTCGTTGTAACAAAAGGAACACACAATCTATGGCATTGGCTCATTGTAGGATATTTTTTATCAACCAAATAGCAATACAATATTTCTTTTAGCAACTCCTAGCCCAACACTTAAAATTAAATCAAAGAGATAAATGAAATGAAATGAAGCTAGAGACCGAGCTCTAGGAGATCAAAGAAGAAATCAAAGAGATAAATGAAATGAAGCAGCAAATGAGGGAGATGGAGAGTCTAGTAATGAGGTTGCTTGATAGTCAAAATCAATAGGTGAATTAAAGGTAAGTTGATTATTTTCTTTACGTGAGATTTTTTTTATCTTGAATGATATTAAGATCTAATTTATTGTCTTTTGAAGCCATAGTTGGTCCTATTTCATTAATGAGTTGGTCGAAAAGTGCAAGTGTCTATCTGGTTCTAGCTGTGTATCTTGGTTTGTGTATTGTCTATAAATGGTGGTTGTTGTGCCCCAAATGTTACTCCCTCTAACCGATTTTATGTGAACTACTTTCCTTTTATGAATTTCCCAAGTAGAATGGACTTACTCTTTATAGTATTAATTCAAAATTGTTGTAGCCACATATTCATTATTCTTTTCATTTGTGTGATTGTAAATGAATGCTAGTATAGTTAACTTTCTTAAACAATGTGTAATGTTGACCGACTCATATAAAATGGGACAGAGGGAGTATATGTCAAGATATCAAATTGTTGTGTTTATATAAAAAATGCACTAAATTATAGCGTATGCAGCTTGTTAGATTTGTGCCATGCTTTATTGTTTTTTTTTTGTAAACTTATTTATTGCTTATTCGGCGTAGCTATAATGTACTGCATATATGGCAGTTTCTAATTAATTCATAAAACCCACGTATATTGTTTGTAGTTTGTACTGCATATTACTAAATTTCTTCTTAAATCCTGTTAGGTTTTAAACGGGTATTAGATAGCATTTTCGTGGAGCACTAGTAGGGCTGATTCGAGGATCGAAAATGAAGTATTATCATATTTTGTTGTTGTGTTGATCCGGAATCCTAGAGTCTCGACTTCAATATGTACTATTGTCAAAGTTGATCACAGACTGAATTTATTATTGGTCTTAAGTCTTGCTTGTAATTTACAATTCGCAATTCTTAACGTATGGTTGTAGTCCTAAACAATTTATTTATCATGGTAGGTTGATGAACATCTCTCTATTACATTTGTAGTTTGATTATAATGTGTGTTCTGGTTTTGCTTACTTCTTCTTTTCACCAGCTCAGTAAAACATGTATCATAAAAAGCTCAACAAAAAATATAAATAATGCATTAAAATTGTATATAAAGCAGGTTTTAAAAATAAATTAAAATTAGATTTCACCAACAAACTCGCAACAATATATGTAATTTAATTTTTAGCAAACAAGCTCATGCAAACAGTTCTGAATATCCACGAATGTTGTTGTAAGTTTGTCAGAGTAGTTTGCTTACGAGAACCCGGTGGCAAAATTTTTTATGGACAATTTCCGTTATTATTTAGTTGTCTCCAAATGGTCAACAACAACGAATAAACGTCATCATGTTGTTGCAATTCCGTTGATAAATTGTCGACCGACAATAAATTCCGTCTTTATCACTTTTGTGAGACGTTTTAACAAATAATTTGGCGGTTGATGATTCTGTCTCCATTCATGATTGCCAAAGAAATTGAGCTGTTGGCGATGAAATATTCAATTGCTAAATGCGGGCTTTCTTTTAGTCTAAGATGAGCTTGAATTTATGTACATAATTAATATTATATAAAGGAAGGTTTTGAGTTTGAAGACACGGTTAGTCTTAGGTCATTAATCATCTACTTTCCTATGCCTCACATTTAAATAGTTTTAGTACTGACTATGTAATAATTGTGGAACTAAGGTTCTACTTCTTTTTTTATCAATTTTGGTTCACAACATCATATATGTGGGACCATTACAATAATTAAGTAGGCAGGTAATGTTGTCATACATATTATACTACTATCCAAAGAATTGTTTTTTAATTGGGGCTATTTGTAGGTATTGATGATTTGCTGTTGTGACATAATATTGCCATATATGTTATACTACAATCTAATATTAACTTTATTTGTTTCTTAGTTATGCCAGCCACTAAGTCATTTTAATATTTTCTCATAAGGTTGCCATATATATTATACTACAATCAGATATTAACTTGAATTTTTCTATTTATTGGATAAAAAACTTGAATTGTTTCTTAGTTGGGGTCATTACTATAATTAAGTAGGTAATTTTTATATTGTTTGGTAATGTTAATGTACATAAAGATATTAAACTACAATTTAATATTAATTTGAATTGTTCCTTATTGGAGCTAGTAGGATCTAATATAAGACAAAATTTGAAACATTAGACTCATTTGGTTTCAATTTTTTAAATAATACATGATTTATGATTTTGACGATTTTTTTTAGCAAATTAGGAATTATAGAATGAATTTTAGTATTTATTCATCACGCAAAAATGATATTTCAAAACTCAACGAAGTACTATTGAAAACATATCTAAATGACTAAAATGGTGTTTATTATGAGTTTGAAATTGTTTAATAACTTAAAGAGGTTATTCTATAACTAAATTAAATCAATATATATTTTAAATATAATAAAAGGTAATAATAAAAACAAGATGTAAAATCATTTAGATTCGTTTACAAAGATTGAATGAGTTTTTTCGCATTCTAACTATATTAACGGTTTAAACCATTAACTGGAACTTTTATTACCACACACAAACAATTAACGAGATAATGTGATGAAGGTAATAATAATAATAACAATAATAATAATAAAATTAGATTTAAAATAGAAAAAATAATAATACTAATACTAATGATAATAGTAACGAGTAAAATAGTAATAATAATAATGTAATTTATTATTATTATTATTATTATTATTATTATTATTATATAAGTAACTGTATATATGTGATTGCAAAATATATTTTAATATTTTTTAAAGAGAAAGTTAAAAGTTTAGCAATTAAAAATATTTTCTATTAACTAACTAAATTGAAATCAATAACAAAGAATTGAGAATTCTTCATGTCACTCCATGTTGCCAAATTATTATATAATTAACAATCAAATTTTCTTTTTTAGTTAGGTGTTCAAATATTATAGTATGATAATATATATTCATGCAAAAATAATCACAATCTAATCATTACATAAGTCACCAGATATCACACCATTAGATAGTTCAATTTTAATTTTTTGTCTTTTGTCTAGATCTCACACGTTTATCAAAAAAAGCACTATAGCCTCAAATTGTTAAGACCCATATTTATCAAAAAGACTAGTCTCGCCTAAAATTAATCGCCCCACCCTCGTTCTCTACAAATTAATAATAAAAATATACATATACACATAACCCCTCTCATAGAATCTATGTATATATAACCTCTTACATTCCTAAACATACACACACTCACACCCCCTCCTCTCCTTCTCTATTAAAAACACTCTCACTCTTGGTTGCCCTCAGTCATTTCTGTAAAATGGTGTTTGAACAAAACAACTTCAACCAAGGTACTTATGTGTAACACCCCTGTCCCACATCGAGGAGATTTGGGACTTCTGTTCAGTTTATAAGGCAAAGCACTACTACTAATTAGCACCAACAAATCATGATCTTTTGGGGGCCTGTGGTGGGCTAGTCGTTACCCAAGTTGGTTGCGTTTGGGCTAGTAGGCTTCGGCTTATTCAGACTCGGAATCGGGACTTGACCCGATTTTGAAAAAGGCTCGGGATTTGACCCGGGTTGTCACATATGGTATCAGAGCCGACTCTCGAAAGCTTGATTCGTCGAGTTGCCGGAGGTGGGGACACGAAGGCTGGTGGTATTATCCCACAATGGACGGAGGTCCGGAGGTGGGGACACGAACCTAGCCGGTATTATCCCACAATGGCTAGGGAGGAACGATCTTGGAACCTATGGGATATCCGTTCAGGCTTGACGAGGACGTCAAGAGTTTAATTGAGGGAGTTTGTAACACCCCTGTCCCACATCGAGGAGATTTGGGACTTCTGTTCAGTTTATAAGGCAAAGCACTACTACTAATTAGCACCAACAAATCATGATCTTTTGGGGGCCTGTGGTGGGCTAGTCGTTACCCAAGTTGGTTGCGTTTGGGCCAGTAGGCTTTGGCTTATTCGGACTCGGAATCGGGACTTGACCCGATTTTGAAAAAGGCTCGGGATTTGACCCGGGTTGTCACATTATGGCTGTGAAAACAATACTCTGAATCCACAATTTTCTAATTCTCCCCAACAAATTTTAATGGTTTCTACTATTCTAAATTCACACCCTCAACTAACTACCAATGAAGGATCTTCTTCATCAAAATCCCAAACTCCACACATACATGGGGAGAGGGCCAAGGTAGCTAAAAGAAGGAAGACCAACAGCAAGAGGATGACAAGTTAGTACATTTTTATTTACAAAATAAGTTATATTAACATTATAACTTATAATTTGGCAAGTTATAATGTTAATATAACTTATTTTGTAAATAAAAATGTACTAACTTGTCATCCTCTTGCTGTTGGCCTTCCTTCTTTTAGCTACCTTGGCCCTCTCCCCATGTATGTGTGGAGTTTGGGATTTTGATGAAGAAGATCCTTCATTGGTAGTTAGTTGAGGGTGTGAATTTAGAATAGTAGAAACCATTAAAATTTGTTGGGGAGAATTAGAAAATTGTGGATTCAGAGTATTGTTTTCACAGCCATAATGTGACAACCCGGGTCAAATCCCGAGCCTTTTTCAAAATCGGGTCAAGTCCCGATTCCGAGTCCGAATAAGCCGAAGCCTACTGGCCCAAACGCAACCAACTTGGGTAACGACTAGCCCACCACAGGCCCCTAAAAGATCATGATTTGTTGGTGCTAATTAGTAGTAGTGCTTTGCCTTATAAACTGAACAGAAGTCCCAAATCTCCTCGATGTGGGACAGGGGTGTTACAAACTCCCCCACTTAAACTCTTGACGTCCTCGTCAAGCCTGAACGGATAGCCCATAGGTTCCAAGATCGTTCCTCTCTAGCCATTGTGGGATAATACCGGCTGGCTTCGTGTCCCCACCTCCGGACCTCTGTCCATTGTGGGATAATACCACCAGCCTTCGTGTCCCCACCTCCGGCAACATGAGTTAACAAGCTTTCGAGAATCGGCTATGATACCATATATGACAACCCGGGTCAAATCCCCAGCCTTTTTCAAAATCGGGTCAAGTCCCGATTCAGGGTCCGAATAAGCCGAAGCCTACTGGCCCAAACGCAACCAACTTAGGTAACGACTAGCCCACCACAGGCCCCCAAAAGATCATGATTTGTTGGTGCTAATTAGTAGTAGTGCTTTGCCTTATAAACTGAACAGAAGTCCCAAATCTCCTCGATGTGGGACAGGGGTGTTACAATAACCCATAAGGATCACGAGGGTCCAATCCCTATTGAGTCTAATGCAGTTGTTGGGCGAGATGGTAATGAGCTGTGTTTAGCTAATGGATCAAATGGGCTAAGTAGTGTTTCTAATCCAATCTAGTTGCCTAACACTTGGTGAATCAGAGGGTTCTCCTTTTGTTGATCCAAATGATCAGTTGATTTTAGAGCTTGACCATTATATACATGTGCTGGAAAATAATGGACAAATTGTTATTGAGCATGAACCAGCTATTGAGCGAGAAGGTAACCAAGAGAACTTTGATGGATCACTACAAGGAAACACGACAAAACCCACCAACCAAATGGGTCGGTTATGTCATTAATCGATCAGTTTTTCCGTTAAAACCGACCGACGGTAGTGGTCGGTTAAACCCTGGTCGGTTATGCCGAATTGGTCAGGTTTACCGTCATAACTGGCCACATGCCTTGGTCGGTTATCTGACTTTGCATTGTATTAACAGTGGGTCCACTTTGCCATACGTGGCCATACGTGGCGCCATGTCAACAATCAAAAATCGACCGACGTCGGTCGGTTATGATCCCCAAACAAAAGTTTGACCAAAAATAAAACCGACCAAGGTCAAGTGTGCACAATGGGTCGGTTTTTCAATAGAAAGTTTGTCAACCGTCATAACCGAACGTGCCATAACCGTCCGCGTACATAACCGACCGTCACATAACCGACCGTGTTCTGATGAACACGGTCGGTTTTCTGCATTTGAAATGGTAAACATTGGTCGGTTTTCTGCGTTTGGAATGGTAAATGTTGGTCGGTTATGTATGAAAACGGTCGGTTTTCTGTATTTGGAATGGTAAAAAACGGTCGGTTATGTGTGTTGTCGGTCGGTTATGTTGGTTTACTGCATAAATGGACTACCAGCTCAGCTGTGCACACTATATTTATCTCAATACCAATGAAACTAATAAAATAACATCCATTCAATATCCAACAAACATCCAACCTACATATATTAACAATCAATAATCTTTTTAAAACCAAGTCTAACATAAAACAATACGCCAACTAATATACTCATAGAATGTTAACATCCAACCATGCAAATGTTAAATCAGATATAATCTGACACACAACCAAACCAAATTCAAGCATAGAATGTTTAAACCGCAAACACTAAGTTCATAATGAATTACTGCGATAAAGACACATCGGAGTCTTCATTGCCATCATCTTCATCCGGTCCATTGCCCCCTTCATCTTCATTGCCCCCGCCCTCCACGTCGGAAACCTCGTCTATATCCCTATAATCCTTTTCTTCCTCCAAGGCAAGCCGCTCCGCCTATACACATATAAATAAATTAAAATACAAGAATATTTTTCAATTGACACAAATAAAAAATGGGAGGTAGTTATTACCGCTTCAACACGCGCTTCAGTTTTTTGGAGGATATCTTCAATCAAAGTCCCGACAATGTTTACAATCTCACCTCCAATGAGATTATTCCATTGAAGCCTTTGATTTGGATCGGCGGATGAATCGGAGGCTTCAAGGGCGGTGCGTGCAAAGGTGGCTATCTCTTCATCGGATAGCGGACGAGCGAATCGATGAGGATTGGCGCGGATCTCCGTGAGCACATTTCTAACAATAGACACATACACATTGTCGGGGAGGATTTCACGTTGTGTTGGAGCGGATGAAGATGAGCCGGCTTCACCTCAGGTGGAATCCCTATAGCGTGTGGCAAGCGTGGGAATAATATCACTAGCTCGAAGAGTGGGGAACCCGACAACATAATTCTTTTTAGGTTTTTCCATCCACCAATCACAAGGCTCATCTCGTTCACCCGTTTGAGTTACCTCCACCGGCATACGATCAAGAATAGCGGCATATCTTTTCTACACATTTTTCAAGTTAGAACAAATAAACTTTTTTTACGCATATAATAAAGGTGAAAAAAACAAAAAATTGAGATTACCGCAATGCGCATAGCGCCCGGAGTAGTGTATTGAGGGTTTTTTGGATCGGAGCCAACTTTCTTGTGACATTTATCCCACACCTCAAGTCTAGTTGGAGGCTTACGACTTTTCCTTGTCATTTCCTTCCAAATATAAAACAACTTATATTAGTATATTATTTACGTTATAAAATGAAATAACCTTGTGTGTGTATACATATTTAAATATTATTACCCTTCTCACGGTGTTGAATGACCGAGCACCGGCACTATGCAACCATTCAACATTTTCGCGGTTTGAAGCTCCAACCTTTGCCCTATGCAAGTGCCCTTCATCCGTCTCCCAATAATTCAAAAGATCCTTCCAAAACACAAGGGACCAAAATGGGGGCTTTAACGACAACTTTGCTACCCCCGGTCTCCTTGACTTTTGTCTCCACTCTCTTCTTGTAATATCCCGTAATTTTAAGAATAATAATAAAAAAAGAATAATAGAAAAAAGTATTAAAATTTGAAAAAGAATAGGATTTAAAATTAAATTATACTAATGGGCCTAAAGTTTGGATCAGATGTTGTAGGTCTGGAGTTACGGTTTTGTATCGTTATATAAACATCATAGTCTTTTTCCTAATCTTTTTACTCAAAATTCGTAGGGCTTTTATACAAACAGAAATCAGCTGTTTTGTAAAATTCGTAGAATATTCATCATAAGTCGGAATTTGATGATTCTGGACTTTTCGGAAAGATATTTCAATTTCCTACAACCTCTATTTCATAGTGGTTTTCCATATTATGATCTGAACTGTTCTTAAAATCACAAAACACAAACAGAACTTGTTTTTCAGTTTCTATTCAAATTCAGAGGACGTTTTATTCAATTCCCGATTCGTTATAAGTCTGATTCTGATGAGTCATATAGTTTCGGAAAGGTCTTTTCATTCTCTACGACTTTCGTCCTTTGCATTTTTCATTAAAACGTCGTTTAGAGGGTCAAAATGAGTAAATACAGTTCTGATCAGAATTGGGTACGTGATCTAGGATGCGTAGAGGTAAGTTTCTGATTGTTCTTTCTAGTGTTTTTCGAAACTATGTGTTGTGTGTGTGTATTTTGATTATGTAAACATGGGCTTAGTGATGATATATTTTGATGTGATGTGTATTATGTATATGTGATATGTGTAGACGATAATCTTGTGATTCTGATTTGTGCCATGGTTTGTGAAAATATCGAATAAGAATAAGGACCGAGTCACCGGGTTGTAGTGATAGTTTTCTGAAAATTTAGGACCGTTATCACCGGGTTGTAGTGGTCGTGGTATGAATTGTGGATTTCGAGTTATTGTTGTTATGTGGTGTCGTTTTGTGTCGAATAAGAATAAGAATATGAATGTGTATCGAGAATTATTGTTTTATATATTGTTATCGTATCGAATATCGTATTCTTCTATATATGTATATATGTTATTTGCCCGACTAGTTCGATCGATTGGTTTCTTGTTAGGCTGTATAGCTCATTCCTTAAAATTTTCAGGTTTGCCATTAGAACGAGTGGATGTGCATTCGAGTTCGAGGATCTTAGCTTTCGATAGCTTGGATTGTCTTCTTCAGTTGCGCTTTTGTAATAGTTATCCCTGTATAGAATTTTTGTCACGCTTTCGTCTGTCATTGTCATTGTATAGTATTTTATTTTTAGTTTTGGTTTAGATTTAATAGTCTGAAAAGGTGCGGGTTGTTACAGTTGGTATCAAGAGCAGGTTGTCCTTCGGAGTGTGTTAGGTATGGGACTAGTACACTTCATAGGATGCGTTTCTGTGGACCATAGTTTATGTTTGACTTGTAGGAGATTAGTAGGTAGACGTGTTATGAACCTTTCGGAGTTTAGGATTTTTTATGTGAATTTGGGGACCAAATTCTTTTTAAGGAGGGTAGTATGTAATATCCCGTAATTTTAAGAATAATAATAAAAAAAGAATAATAGAAAAAAGGATTAAAATTTGAAAAAGAATAGGATTTAAAATTAAATTAGACTAATGGGCCTAAAGTTTGGATCAGATTTGGATACAGTTAAGTTGTAGGTCTGGAGTTAGGGTTTTGTATCGTTATATAAACATCATAGTCTTTTTCATAATCTTTTTACTCAAAATTCGTAGGGCTTTTATACAAACAGAAATCAGCTGTTTTGTAAAATTCGTAGAATATTCATCGTAAGTCGGAATTTGATGATTCTGGACTTTTCGGAAAGATATTTCAATTTCCTACAACCTCTATTTCATAGTGGTTTTCCATATTATGATCTGAACTGTTCTTAAAATCACAAAACACAAACAGAACTTGTTTTTCAGTTTCTATTCAAATTCAGAGGACGTTTTATTCAATTCCCGATTCGTTATAAGTCTGATTCTGATGAGTCATATAGTTTCGGAAAGGTCTTTTCATTCTCTACGACTTTCGTCCTTTGAATGTTTCATTAAAACGTCGTTTAGAGGGTCAAAATGAGTAAATACAGTTCTGATCAGAATTGGGTACGTGATCTAGGATGCGTAGAGGTAAGTTTCTGATTGTTCTTTCTAGTGTTTTTCGAAACTATGTGTTGTGTGTGTGTATTTTGATTATGTAAACATGGGCTTAGTGATGATATATTTTGATGTGATGTGTATTATGTATATGTGATATGTGTAGACGATAATCTTGTGATTCTGATTTGTGCCATGGTTTGTGAAAATATCGAATAAGAATAAGGACCGAGTCACCGGGTTGTAGTGATAGTTTTCTGAAAATTTAGGACCGTTATCACCGGGTTGTAGTGGTCGTGGTATGAATTGTGGATTTCGAGTTATTGTTGTTATGTGGTGTCGTTTTGTATCGAATAAGAATAAGAATATGAATGTGTATCGAGAATTATTGTTTTATATATTGTTATCGTATCGAATATCGTATTCTTCTATATATGTATATATGTTATTTGCCCGAATAGTTCGATCGATTGGTTTCTTGTTGGGCTGTATAGCTCATTCCTTAAAATTTTCAGGTTTGCCATTAGAACGAGTGGATGTGCATTCGAGTTCGAGGATCTTAGGTTTCGATAGCTTGGATTGTCTTCTTCAGCTGCGCTTTTGTAATAGTTATCCCTGTATAGAATTTTTGTCACGCTTTCGTCTGTCATTGTCATTGTATAGTATTTTATTTTTAGTTTTGGTTTAGATTTAATAGTCCGAAAAGGTGTGGGTTGTTACACTTCTTAAGCTCATTCATAGTCCTTTTTATTGTTTTCTTTATGTGATCTTCAACAATCCTTCTTGATTGTGAACGACTTTGTCCCCTTTGATGCCTATAAAAATCCTACAAAATAGGAACAAGTGATAGGGTCAAATTCATAATCAAATCAACTTCATAACCAAATTAAAAAAAACATAATAAAAATTAACATTGTATTACTTACAAAAAACTGATTAGTCCTTTCCTCCAACCATTTTGGATAAGCCGCGTCGATGTCACTAAAAGTGTAATGACCCATCGGCCATTTCTCACGAATCATCCCAAGCAAAGTCTTTTTTGCCGTATTATCTTCAATACTATATAGAACAAATTAAATTATTAACACAAAATACATGAATAGTAGTATAACCGATCGATCGTATTGGTCGGTTTTGTGGTTGCCATGTCAGTAGTATAACCGACCGATCTTATTGGCCGGTTTTGTGCGCGCCATGTCAGTAAAAATGATGTCATTTTCTTTTAATCTATAGTCATAACCGACCGACTGTCAGTCGGTCGGTTTCAACCACCCTAATTTGCGTCGGTCGGTTTTAGACGGTCGGTTTTGCCATGTTTCCTTGTAGTGGATCAAATGCATTTTCTATATCTTTTGTGTTGGAATTTAATCTTAAACTTAAATTTAAGTATTGTTTTTATTTAGTTGTTCGATTGTTTAGTTTTAAATAAACGTTGTAATCAGTCCGTTGTAATGCATAGGACTTAGTCATTTGGTTGTTCAGAGAGTTTTCAGGAGTGTGGGAGTAGTGGAGTCGAAATATGAATGTAGTTGCTGGTTTTTAGCATCCATTCAGTAGTAGTCAGGCTATATATAACTTGCATGTACTAGCTTTAACGCATGGAATACGATCCATCATTTGTTTTTCCCAGTTAATATTGTGTCTGTGTACAAACATTAGCTTTCTGATTTCTACACTTGGTATCAGAGCTCGCATGATCTAGGGCTTGTGAGTTGATATTTTATACATACACCTATATATATTAAGTATTTATGTTTCATATTCAATGGCATCAAACAATTTCTCCATCTCTATTCCATTGTTCAAAGGTGATAATTATCATTCATGGGCCATCAAAATGAAAGTATACATGAAAGCTCTTAGTTTATGGGACGTTATTGACAGTGACACTGAGCCTACTCCACTTCCAGGAAATCCAACATCAGCCCAAATCAAGAAACATGAAGAAGAAATGGCACGAAAGCCAAAGGCACTTTCATGTATCCATTCAGCGGTGTCTGAAGAGATTTTCACAACAATCATGGGTTGTGAGTCTCCTAAAGAAGCATGGGAAAAAATCAAAGAGGAGTTCGAAGGCAACCAACAAACCAAACTTATGCAAATTCTCAACCTCAAAAGGGAGTTTGAGATGATGGGGATGAAAAGTAACGAAGGTGTCAAAGAATATGGGAGTAGGTTGATGTCCATTGTCAATCAAATCAAATTACTTGGTGGAGATTTTTCAAGTCAAAGAGTTGTGGACAAGCTTTTGGTAACTCTTCCGGAGAGATATGAGACTAAAATTTCTTCACTTGAAGATACTAAAGATCTCTCAAAGTTAACCTATATTGTGTCCACCTATATTGAGCCCTTACCTATATTGTGTCCACCTGGACTAATTTAGGGGTTTGGGTTCAAAATTCTTGCTCCAACCATCATGTCCTTTACCAATAATTTTTACGTGAGAGAAACTCATACCCTATATTTGGGGAAGCAATTTTGCTCCCATATAATTGCCACATCATCTTCCACTACCTCCATCCTCCATATTTACTAATTAAATATTCAATATTTCTCTCATCATCCTCCATCTTTACTAATTAAATATTACTTTTGAAATATAGGGAATCAATATAGGGAATCAATATAGGGAATATCGTTGGAGTGAAATAGCTTTTTGGTTCTCTATATTTTAGGTAATCATTTATTTATAATATTTTAGGGGTTGAAAATAGGTAACCTCCTTCAAGTTGCTCTAACAAGGTTCCCGTTGGTGTTAATTCGCGATTGGAGATTTATGGGGGTGCCTTGTATCCAACGTTTTCTTGATGGGTGTTCAAGTGGCGGGTTCTGCAAGTTGAATGACGGCGGTGCAATTGGTGGACAAATTAAATATAATTACAGTCTTTAATTTAATAAATCAAAAGCAAAATCCTACAAATTTTTCCTTTCAAAAATCATTGAAAATTATGAAATGTTTTGACATGATTCTACAGTAGAATCAAAATTATCCAAAATAGTTGTACTATAGAACCAAATTTAAAATCAAACTTTTTGCTCAAATTTTAAGTGATATTTTTTCATAAAATATATATATCGTAGTATTCTATATGAGAATCAGAATTTATATTTTTTGAAACAATAATAACGAAATTCCATAATAGAATCAATGTGCTACCATACTCTATATATATAAGATCATTATCTCTAGAAGAATTTTTCATAACTCACAACTATAACTATTAGGAAAAAACTAATAATGTTATCAAGAGGTGAATTCTAATAACATTATCCATAGATAAATAATTTAGTAGTATATGATTATGTACACTTGCAATAATTCTTTTGTTGGAAAATTTATTGCATGTGTAACTTATGGTATTCTAAAACTGGAAAGCTGAGCCCTTCACCCTTCAATTGGAAATATATTTAATGTTGAATAATTAGCAACATGTCTAGTACTACATTGAACTTGCAATGTGCAATGGTTATAACGTATCTACTAGTATTACATATGTTTAATAACCAGCATAATATTTAATGTTGTCAACTTGCAGCATGACCAAATCTAAACTAGCCACATGTGAGATGCTCACAAGTCACACAAGTCACATAAATATATATAAACAATAGCATCTTACCATATACATAATGAGTAGCATCTTACCATAATGTTTCCAATTTATGTCAGATTTCCGTTCAATATACATAAATATCGAAATTTTACAAGGTCTAAAAAATAAATTTATTTTCTAAAATTTGGACATAGTAAATTCAATAGGATAGTGATAAATTTGGCATCCATGGAATATGTTACACTCATATTTGTTTAGCATAGTGTTCTACATTTGATTAATTAGCATATGCCAGACTATTTATATTTATATTATTAGACATTTTCGAGATACAGACTTTTTGAATTGTAAATGATAAATAGTCTGAGGATAATGTGATATAAACATTTTGCAGTTAAGCGATCATGATAATGTAATATAACCTACTAAAACATGACAGAGTACATATTTATATATATTCTAATGGATTTTATTCTCACATTTATATGCTTAGGCAAATAATCGGGTGTTTATTAATTATTTTTAGTGTTAAATGGCACAAAATAAAATTCTTAAAGTTGGAAGAAGTTGAGCACAAGGAGTTTTGGGTGGAAATTCAGATTTGTTGGATGGCTTGAGCAACAATCAGTGTTTGGGCCTTAACTCGAGTTCTAGACATCATAATTGAACGATCTTACCGCCCATCTGAAAAGATAACAAAATTATCTACAATTTGGAGGTGATCGGACAATATTTTTGCAACTAGAGCAGCCCAGGAAAAGGCGTGGAAGTCAGATTACGAATTTCACAACAAAATCCAACTTATTTTAGGATATGGATTTTATTTTCTAGAAAACCATTAAAAAAACTTTTATATTGGGATATATAAGATTGTTTAGAATTATTAAAAAATGTTGTGTATTATTGAGACAAGAGAGAACTTGAGCGAGGATTGAAGGGATTCACTCCAAGTTTGAGAGATTTGTCAAGTTGTATCTTTCTTAACTCTATACTCTTGTAATCATGGTTTTGGTTATTAATATATGTTTGTTTTCTTCATTCATTATGTGTACCTACTTCCATAATCCGGGAATTAGGTAGTATTGTGATTCTCCGCTTTGCTAATCTATTGTTGAGTGCTTAACACAGTTGAGGGAGTCGCGAACCCTTAATTGTATCATTAGGAATTGTAATAAATTGAGAGATGAGTTATAATTTTAGTTTATGATATGACAAACTATTAATTTACTTATTTAATTGGGAGATTAATAAGCGAGTTACGAAACTTAAATTCACTACAAGAAAAATTAAATCAGACAACACCAATCATACAACGCTTGAAGAAAAAAGAGTTGGCTAGAATTTTCATACAACGGTTTCATTTCGCCCTAAAAATGTGTATTGTCTGATCAACATCACTACAACAGGTCAAAAACTGTTGTCTAGTAAATCGAAACAGACAAGTTTTTTTTGAAAGCGGTGTTGTGTAAATAAGAAGATTTGAGCTTTACAACAACAGGTTTAGAACCATTGTCTAGTTAATCGAATCAGATAAGTCTTTTTATAAGCATTTTTGTGCAAATTAGAATATTTTTACAATGGTTTTCAGATGTATTGTCTAAAGATGCCCGAGACAATGTTGCGAATAACCGACGTTGTTAAAATCAAACAAGTATTTTTTTTCTTTTTTTCATTGAAGAGCATTTCAGAGAAGCTTAGTTCTATAGTGTTGTCCGAATGTCACCTATCATACAAGTGTTTTTATTATGTTGTATGTTTATAAATTTATTTGGTTTGAGATCTTGACAGTCAACTAATGATTTAACTAGTACTTCTAACTAGTGTTTTGTCCTGGATTGATGTTTCGATTTTTTTCAAAAATATTTATCGACGATCCAACCATATGGATATCAAGATATATATATTTTAGTGATATTACAATAATTCCAGAGAAAAAAATTTATTTGGTTTGGGATCTTAAAGGTCAACTAGTGATTTGACTAGTACTTCTACCTAGTGTTTCGTCCCGGATTGATGTTTCAATTTTTAAAAAATATTTATCGATGATCCAACCATATGGATATCAAGATCTAAGTATTTTAATTATATTACAAAAAGTTTTGAAAAAAATAAATTTATTTGAATTTAGATTTTAATAGTCAACTACTGATTTGACCAATACGCACGTCTGTTTTGTTTATTCGATTTTATAAAAGGATCAGACAACGGTTTTTGTTTAAGAAAGTGTTGTAAGTTGTAAGACTTAACAATGTTTTTGTTCTAAAAACCGTTCTATGATATACACAAGTGTTTTTGTTTTTATCCAACTGTTGTTGGATAATCTTTGTAACAATTGTTTATGTTGTTAAATCATTGTATGATATAGACAATGTTTTTTTTTCAGAATCCTTGTGTGAGTAAATACGTTACAATTTTTTTTTTATCTAAATCCGTTGTTTATATCAAAAACGTTGATTTTTCACAAGTGATTTTCCGAGTATTTCAAACTAGTGTTTCGTCCCAGATTGATGTTTCAATTTTTTTTAAAATTTTTATCGACCATCCAACCGTATGAATATCAAGATCTATGTATTTTAATGATATTAGAAAAAATTTAGAAAAAAATAAATTTATTTGGTTTGATTTCATAACGGTCAACTAGTGATTTGACTAGTACTTCTAACTAGTGTTTCATCCCGGATTGATGTTTCGATATATTTAAAAATACTTATCGACGATCCAACCATATGGATATCAAGATCCATTTATTTTAATGATACTACAAAAATTTCAGGAAAAAATAAATTTATTTGGATTTAGATTTTAAAAGTCAACTACTGATTTGACCAATATGCACGTATGTTTTGTTTATTCAATTTTATAAAAGGATCAGACAATGGTTTTTATTAACAAAGTGTTGTAAGTTGTAAGACTTAACAATGTTTTTGTTCCAAAAACCGTTGTATGATATACACAAGTATTTTTGTTTTGATCCAACCATTGTTGGATAATCTTTGTACCAATTGTTTATTTTGTTAAATCATTGTATGATATAGACAATGTTTTTTTTTTCAAAATCCTTGTGTGGGTAAATACGTTACAATGTTTTTTTTATCTAAATCCGTTGTCTATATCAAAAACGTTGATTTTTCACTAGTGATTTCACCAGTATTTCTAACTAGTTTTTCATTCCAAATTGATGTTTCAATTTTTTTAAAAATGTTTATCGACGATCCAACCGTATGAATATCAAGATCTATGTATTTTAATGATATTACAAAAAAAATTAGAAAAAAAAATTATTTTGTTTGAGATCTTAACGTTCAACTAGTGATTTGACTAGTACTTATAACTAGTGATTTCACGAGTATTTCTTCGCCGATTGATGTTTCCTTTTTTTAACTATTGTTTCTAACTAGTGATTAAATATGCTACAACGTTTTTTGAGCTAAACCGTTGTCTATATTAAAAGAATTGATTTTTCTAAACACTTTATTTGTTGTCCTTAATTAAGTGTCACACACTTGACGCAATGTTATCATATGAATCTTGAATAATTAATTATATTATAATTTGTTAAACAATATCACTTAAATATATGTTAATAATAATAATATCATTGATAAATAATAATATTTATCAAAGATCCAACCCTATGGATATCAAGATGTATGTATTTTAATGATATTACAAAAACTTTAGGAAAAAAAAATTTATTTGGTTTGAGATCTTAATTCAACTAATGATTTGACTAGTAGTTCTAACTAGTGTTCCGTCCCGAATTGATGTTTTGATTTTTTTAAAAATATTTATCGATGATCCAACCATATGGATATCATGATCTATGTATTTTAATGATATTACAAAAAAATTAGAATTTTTTAAATTTAGTTAGTTTGAGATCTTAACGGCCAATTAGTGATTTCATAAGTACTTCTAACTGGTGTTTCATCCCAGATTGATGTTTTGATTTTATAAAAAGAATTAATCGACGATCCAACCGTATGGATATCAAGATCTATGTATTTTAATGATATTACAAAAAAATTAGAATTTTTTAAATTTAGTTAGTTTGAAATGTTAACGGTCAATTAGTGATTTGACTAGTACTTCTAACTAGTGTTTCGCCCCAGATTGATGTTTTGATTTTATAAAAAGAATTTATCGACGATCCAAGCATATGGATATCAAGATCTATGTATTTTATTGAAATTACAAAAATTTCAGAAAAAAATAAATTTATTTGGTTTTAGATTTTAACAGTAAACTACTAATTTGACAAATACTCCTAATTAGTGTTCACTCCGTGATTGGTGTTTCGATTTTTTTACAAATATCTCACGACGTTCTAACATTATGATTGTCAAGATCTATATATTTTAGTAATATTACAAAATTTTAAGAAAAAAATAAATTTATTTGGTTTGAGATTTTAATAGTCAATTAATGATTTGACCAATATTCATTTTCAATTCCACGCTAAAATACATTTTCGTTAACCAATCTAAATTTTCATTTCCCCCTTAATACTTTTTAGTTTCCCCGTTTTCATTTTCCCCCTTTTGGTTTTCCCCTTTTATCAAACCCCTAAATATCCCCCCACCCCCTTCGAACTGAGTTCTCCAAGCTGTTCAATTGTCTTTCATAAATCTCTCTCTTTCTCTTAATCGGTACTTTCTCTCTCTCTCTCTGTTTGTGTAACTATTTGTTGTTTTTTAAGTTTTTGTGATTTGTTTTTAGGTTTTCGATTCGGTGATTGAGCACACACACACACACACATCGAGAGAGAGAGGAAGAAAGCTGAAACAGAGAAGGAGAGAGAGCTTCATTAGACGCCCTTGTTGAACGATGTTCAATTATTATTGTGAATTTCATTCTATTATACTACTTGTCAAAGCTTCAATCTTTTTCGTATTTTCTTATTCAATTTGTGTTTCTGTGATTAGACTATGATTCTTTCTAACAACCCTAGTTTTGTTCTCGATTTTTGTTTCAGTTATATATATGTTTGTGCATTGAGTTTCTGTTTAGTTTCGTATTGTATCGGTTAGGGTTTCGTTACTACAGCTTGTTTTTGTTCTAGACATTGTAAAAATGTAGTCTTTTTTGTATTGTAGTCTAATTAGTATTGTGACCTGAAAGCATTGCAATTTAAGAAAAATGAAGAAACTAAGGTTTTTAGAATCAAGAATTATTAATGGGAGCATTCCATCTAAACTACAAGAAACTAAGGTTTGAGAGTTCTTACGTAAATTTGAAAATAATTGCTTGAGAAGTACGAGTAGAAAATATACATTAAACATGGTATGTATCAGGTGTTCTCTATTGACATGGCTTGGTTACTAGTTGCTGCATAAAATCGAGGTGAATTTGACGAGAGGTTAACCAAAGTTGTCGATGAAGTGAAACCAGCACTAGATGAATTGAAGGTATGCTTTGCATTTTTGTCAATGTTTTCTATGGTTCTAGGCGTAGCATGAAAATCATTTCAATTTTTGGTTTTGGTGCAGTGCATTGGAGCAACAACTATGGAAGAATACATGAAGTACATTGAGAAAGATGGGGCTTTAAAACGACATTTTCATGTTGTTGATGTGCCTGAACCATCTGTTGAGGACACATTCCTAATACTCAAAAGACTAGTACAGAAATATGAAAGTTTTTATAAGTCAATTATACTGACAAAGCTATTCTCTCTGCTTCCTCCTTGGCAAAACAATATGTCAGGTAGTTTAAATTTTGTCTACGACTTATCTATGCAAATCTCAAATATTTTCGGTAGTTGTACATGAGTCTGATATACATCGTGCTTATGCAACGAACGCTTTTTGCCCGATAAAGCCATTGACTTGATTGACGAAGCAGGTGCAAGGGTGAGTCTTCAGCAAAAGCAAGACAAATATGATAAGGTGATGGTTGCGACAAAAATGGATACAAATTTGAGGGTTAATCTGCAAGCGCAGCAAAGGCAAGCAGAGTATAGTGGTAATATGCTTGTGACTGAAGAGGATATTAAGCTAGTGCTCTCATCATGGACATGAATCTCGATTGAAAAGATGTCACAAGAAGAAGCGTTCAAGCTTTTAAACATGGAAAAAACATCAGTTATATAACATTGAGAATATTGCTAGAGGTTGTATATTTTTTGTAGTGATTTGTTTTTTGTACCAGAGATATCCAAAAGCACCTAATAGTAGTTATTTTGTAGGCTTAATGTGTACAAGTTATATATTATTTGTATTTTTGTTTTATTTTTTTAAAAGAGTTGTATTTGTACATTGTCTATACATAATTGCTATATGAGACAACACTTCGAATACATGACATTCCTAAAAAGCATCAAGTCTTTACTAAACCAATAGTTTCTATCAACGAAACTTTATGACAAGAAAAGTCATACAACAGAAAAAAAAACTATTGTCTATACATGCTTTTTAGACAATGTATATGCTTTTAGAAATCGTTGACTAAAGGAAAGGAGAACAACTCTTAATTTTGTAAAAACTGTTGTCTGTACAACATGACCACAACAATTCTTTAGACTCGAAAATGTTGTCTATTAACATTTGCAACAATGAAAATCTGTTTCAAGGGGTTGTATGTTTCATTTTAAGGTTATAGTCTTTGTGACGTTATATGACAAGTGTTTCTTGAACACAGGAAACACTTGAGTTATACTACCTCTGACAAAGGCTTGTATATAAACCGTTGTTGTTTATGGATATTTTACAACAATTATTTAGATAATAACGTTGTCTTTAGAGACCCAGACAACAATCGCCAACCATTGTCTGATACGCGCATCAGACGGCATCGCCATACTCAACGGAAATTTAGGGTGTCAGACAACGGTGATAAACCGTTGTGTCATTCGATTTTCCTTGTAGGGATTCCTTGGGCTAAACACTTACAATTTATATATTGATTGATCATGGAAGTGACTTGAAGGTATGGTTGTAGGCATTATAATATATCCTCGGAGAGAATAATATAAACATTAGATGAATATTTTTAACAAGAGCACGAGGGTTGAATATCATTGATTTATTAACGATCAATAATGCCAATGGAGAACCCTGATTTCTCGATTGTTTTTTTTATCTTCGTTAAATCATGATTTTTCATTACTCATTTGCATAAGTTAGTTAGTAAACAAACACCCAATTATTCTTCTCACTTCTAGATTTTAAGGAATAGAAACTTGAATTTATATTAATATCAGTCCTTACCTGTGAACGAAACTCTACAAAATTACTATTAACAAAACAACACATGCAAAATGGAAATAATTAAGAAAAAATACTTTTTATATTATTTAGAATATCAATTTATTAGAAGTGTTTTGCATTTGTTTGTCTCATATGTAAAATTATTAGGTGTTTTTGAGACGCTACACTGTTTTTCTTTGAAATATCTAAAAGGAATTCGCTATTGCAGTTAGTTTTATTCGTGTACTTATTTTTATCAAATATTCTTGGTTTGACTTATGTTAATATATATTAAAAAATCTTAAAACTCTTAGTGCCGAGATGGATCAGGACGACCTCAACATGTTGATCAAGATTGGTTGTATTATGATATTGCAATTGGTCATTGTAACAAAAGGAACACACAATCTATGGCATTGGCTCATTGTAGGATATTTTTTATCAACCAAATAGCAATACAATATTTCTTTTAGCAACTCGTAGCCCAACACTTAAAATTATCATAAGCTAGAGACCGAGCTGTAGGAGATCAAAGAAGAAATCAAACAGATGGATGAAATGAAGTAGCAAATGAGGGAGATGGAGAGTCTAGTAATGAGGTTGCTTGATAGTCAAAATCAATAGGTGAATTAAAGGTAAGTTGATTATTGTCTTTACGTGAGATTTTTTTTATCTTGAATGATATTAAGATCTAATTTATTGTCTTTTGAAGCCATAGTTCGTCCTATTTCATTAATGAGTTGGTCGAATATGGATGGTAGTGTTTCGTCCTACTTGGTCATAGAATTGGAGAGACAGAGAGATTATAACCTTTTCCTATTTCAGTTTTAAAGGTTGCGTGCAATGTTTCGCTGGTTTTGTCATATCCCTCTATGGAAATGTTTTTCTCTAAGTAACCTTTTTTTACATGGTTTTTCTAATGACAATTTAACTAATGAAACATAATGTCAGTGCATTTTCTCATCATTTGAGTATAGTAAGTCTAAAGGGTTTTAAATGTTTAAAGTTATTCATGGTGTTAAAAATCCAAGTGATTGTAGTGGTATAAAGATTTTAATCTTGAAGTCGCTTTCATATATATAAATATGTGCAATATAAGTTGGTGATTTTGTTCCGGGGTTGGTCTTATAAGTTTTGTCATGTATTCACTTTATGTGTTCGGAAAAAGTGCAAGTGTCTATCTGGTTCTAGTTGTGTATCTTGGTTTGTGTATTGTCTATAAATGGTCGTTGTTGTTGTGCCGCAAATGTTACTCCCTCTAACCCATTTTATGTGAGCTACTTTCCTTTTATGAATTTCCCAAGTAGAATGGACTTACTCTTTATAGTATTAATTCAAAATTGTTGTAGCCACATATTCATTATTCTTTTCATTTGTGTGATTGTAAATGAATGCTAGTATAGTTAACTTTCTTAAACAATGTGTAATGTTGACCGACTCATATAAAATGGGACAGAGGGAGTATATGTCAAGATATCAAATTGTTGTTTTTATATAAAAAATGCACTAAATTATAGCGTATGCAGCTTGTTAGATTTGTGCCATGCTTTATTGTTTTTTTTGTAAACATATTTATTGCTTATTCGGCGTAGCTATTATGTACTGCATAAATGGGAGTTTCTAATTAATTCATAAAACCCACTTATATTGTTTGTAGTTTGTAGTGCGCATTACTAAATTTCTTCTTAAATCATGTTAGGTTTTGATGGGGTATTAGATAGAATTTTCGTGGAGCACTAGTAGGGCTGATTCGAGTATCGAAAATGAAGTATTATCATATTTTGTTGTTGTGTTGATCCCGAATCCTAGAGTCTCGACTTCAATATGTACTATTGTCAAAGTTGAGCACAGACTGAATTTATTATTGGTCTTAAGTCTTGCTTGTAATTTACAATTCAGAGTTCTTAACCTTATGGTTGTAGTCCTAAACAATTTATTTATCATGGTAGGTTGATGAACATCTCTCTATTACATTTGTAGTTTGATTATAATGTGTGTTCTGGTTTTACTTACTTCTACTTTTCACCGGCTCAGTAAAACATGTATCATATAAAGCTCAACAAAAAAAATATAAATAATGCATTAAAATTGTATACAAAGCAGGTTTTAAAAATAAATTAAAATTAGATTTCACCAACAAACTCGCAATAATATATGTAATTAATTTGTCAGAGTAGTTTGCTTACGAGAACCGGGTGGAAAATTTTTCTATGGACAATTTCCGTTATTATTTAGTTGTCTCCAAATGGTCAACAACAACCAATAAACATCATCATGTTATTGCAATTCCGTTGATAAATTGACGACCGACAATAAATTCGGTCTTTATCACTTTTGTGAGACGTTTTAACAAATAATTTGGCGATTGATGATTATGTCTCCATTCATGATTGCCAAAGAAATTGAGCTGTTGGCGATGAAATATTCAATTGCTAAATACGGGCTTTCTTTTAGTGTAAGATGAGATTGAATTTATGTACATAATTAATATTATACAAAGGAAGGTTTTGAGTTTCAAGACACAGTTAGTCTTAGGTCATTAGTCATCTACTTTCCTATGCCTCACATTTATCACATTTAAATAGTTTAGTACTGACTTGACTATGTAATTGAGGAACTAAGATTCTACTTCTTTTTTATCAATTTTGGTTCACAACATCATATATGTGGGACCATTACAATAATTAAGTAGGCACTTAATGTTGCCATACATATTATACTAGTATCCAAAGAATTGTTTTTTAATTGGGGCTATTTGTACGTAGTGATGATTTGCTGTTGTGACATAATATTGCCATATATGTTATACTACAATCTAATATTAACTTTATTTGTTTCTTAGTTATGCCAACCATTAAGTCATTTTAATATTCTCTCATAAGGTTGCCATATATATTATACTACAATCAAATATTAACTTGAATTTTTCTATTTATTGGATAAAAAACTTGAATTGTTTCTTAGTTGGATAAAAACTTGAATTGTTTCTTAGTTGGATAAAAACATATCTAAATGACTAAAATGGTGTTTATTATGAGTTTGAAATTGTTTAATAACTTAAAGAGGTTATGATATAACTAAATTAAATCGATATATATTTTAAATATAATAAAAGGTAATAATAATAACAAGATGTAAAATCATTTAGATTCGTTTACAAAGATTGAATGAGTTGTTTCGCATTCTAACTATATTAACATTTAAACCATTAACGGGAACTTTTATTACCACACACAAACAATTAACGAGATAATGTGATGAAGGTAATAATAATAATAACAATAATAATAATAAAATTAGATTTAAAATAGCAAAAATAATAATACTAATACTAATGATAATAGTAAGGAGTAAAATAGTAATAATAATAATGTAATTTATTATTATTATTATATAAGTAACTGTATATATGTGATTGCAAAATATATTTTAATTTTTTTTAAAGATAAAGCTCAAAGTTTAGCAATTAAAAATATTTTCTATTAACTAACTAAATTGAAATCAATAACAAAAAATTGAGAATTCTTCATGTCACTCCATGTTGCCAAATTATTATATAATTAACAATCAAATTTTTTATTTTAGTTAGGTGTTCAAATATTATAGTATGATAATATATATTCATGCAAAAATAATCACAATTGATATGGGATAAAAATAACCCTAAAAATATAATTAATGACATATTAATTAGACCCGAATTGGTCCAAGAACACGATCCAATATTCAAGGCCCGAAACCTTGATTATTCATTAATTTCGTAATTAATGAATATGGAAAATATACAGCTCATGAAAAGAGTCCAAAATATGGTAAATTTATCAAAGAAGGATCTAGAATCCGAATTAATGAGTCATAGCCTTTATCAACAAGGAAAAGACTTCTCTAGCAAGAAATACGATGTTTATCCAATATCAAAAAGGAGACTTATTCGCTAAGTCTCCTAAACATACCATAAATACTAGGCTCCAGACGCTTATATAAGGTCCCTGATCCTACAATCAGAACTACATCTTTGGCTTGATTCTCAATAACGAATTGAGATACGTAGGCATCTTGTGAGGACCGATTTAGTCTCGAAACGCAAGTGCAGCCATAAAAGCTCGAAGCTCTCCAACCCTAGCATTAATTTCGCAAGCTCAGTTTTTATTCCATAACATTTGGCGCCGTCTGTGGGAAGACAACATCAACCATGGCAAACACACGAAGAACAGCTCGGGATACTCAAACTCCTGAGGATCGCCCTATCACCTCTGAGGCTGATCAACCACCGCCGACTACTGGCACTCAAGGGGCGAATATCCCCACCAACACTCAAAGACCGGAAATCCCAATTTCGGTTGAAGGGACGAATCCCCTGCAGATGGTCATTCATGGATCTAATCAACAAGAGACCGTTCACCAGCAACCAATCTCGACTTCTCCACTCATCATGAATGCACCAAGAAGCCTTCGACTCCATACTTCTGACCTTCCTCAATACGCGACTCAGACTCTGGGGATGCCAAGCTATGGTATGCCCCCTCGACCCACGGCGGGCGGTAGTGGAACTAATCCAATCTACCATGAGGCATATGTCCCCCCTTATATTCAAGGTCTGGGACCCCAAAATCAACAAACAAGACGAACCCCTTTGATTCAAGACTTCTCAGGTCCCTATACCGAGGACGGGAATTACTCAACAGGAGATGAGAGGGACGTTGCCCCAAGAAGAAGACGTTCTTCCCAAACCAATCGGGAACAACCCCAAACTACTAGGGAGAAACTTGCAGCCCATGAAGCAGAGACTGCAAGGCTCAAGAAACTCCTTGCTGAGGAGGAAGCCGCTAACTCTCAAGGCCGAGCAACTGGGAGAGTCCCGATAATCAACTTGGACCCAACACCAGGAAGGACTAAGAGGGCTAAAGCCCCAAAGGGTGATCCTAGTGTTCTTTTGCCCCTAGGAGATCCTGATGATCCTACACCACCGTTTACTCAAGACATCATGAAAACGGCAATATCCAGAAAATTCAAGATGCCTTCGATCAAAGCCTATGATGGAACGGGAGATCCCGCAAATCATGTAAGGACCTTCTCCAATGCACTGATGTTGCAGCCAACCAACGATGCGGTCAAGTGTAGGGCATTTCCACAAACCTTGGCAGGCATGGCCCAACGCTGGTATAGCCGTTTGCCTCCCAATTCTATTGGATCCTTCAAAGAGTTGAGTAAGGCGTTCATCAACCAATTTGTAAGTGGGAGGGTGCATGAGAAAAGTTCTGCATCCCTCATGAGAATCAGGCAAGGAGAGAATGAATCCTTGAGGGAATACATAAATCGATTCACTAGGGAGGCTCTGAAAGTCCCGGACTTAGAGGACAAAGTAGCTATGATAGCCCTGCAACAAGGAACTACTGATGATCACTTCAAGAGATCCTTGGCAAAGCATCCACCCGAAAACATGTTGAAGCTCCAAGATAGAGCCGGGAAGTATATCAAGGCCGAGGAAAGTATGAAGAAATATGAACCCACTGTTGAGGGAAGTGAAAATGGAAAAAAGAGAAAGGAGACTCAAGAGTATGACGCTAGGGACAAATATCCCAGGACATCGAAAGATTCTGACTCTCCACCTAAAAGGAACAACTTCGGACCCAGGTTCAATGAATATGCAAGTTTGAACACCTCAAGAAGTCAAATTCTGATGGAAATTGAGAAGGAAGAAGATCTTCGATGGCCAAAGCCGCTAAGATCCGACTTGGAGAAACGGAACAAGAATCAATTCTGCCGTTTCCATAAAGAAGTTGGTCATGACACCGACGATTGTAGACAACTGAAAGATGAGATCGAGTTCTTAATCCGAAGAGGAAAACTCGATAAGTTCACTAAGGATGGGAATCGAGGAAATCAACAAGGAAACTATGAAAGGAAAGACTATGATAGGAGGGACAACGACCAAGATCGTACTCTTAAGCCCCGAGGGCCTGTCATCAACATGATATTTGGAGGACCGACTGCTGTCGGGTCCTCCCGAAACTCAAGGAAAGCTTATGCCCGAGAGGTAATGACTGTTGTAGGAGAAGCACCGAAACGTGCCAAGACAGAAGTGGCTATTACCTTTGATGATTATGATCTTGAAGGGGTGAAGTTCCCCCATGACGACCCGTTGGTCATTATACCTGTAATAGGTAACTCTAAAACCAAGAGGGTTCTGGTTGATAACGGAGCTTCCGTGGACATCTTGTTCCATGATGCCTTCATCAAGATGGGATATACCGATTCGCAACTGACTCCTTCAAACATGCCCATATACGGGTTCAATGGGGTTGAATCTAAAGTAGAGGGAACTATTCAGCTCCCTATGACAATAGGGCAAGGTTCACAAACAACAACTCAAATGCTGAACTTCGTGGTGATAAAGGCAACCTCGACTTATAATGCAATCCTTGGGAGGACAGGCCTTCATGCATTCAAGGCTGTTGCCTCAACTTACCATTTGAAAATCAAGTTCCCAACAAGGAACGGAGTTGGTGAAGAACAAGGAGATCAAAAGATGGCTAGGAGTTGCTATGTAGCCGCGTTAAGGCCTGATGGAGTCGGGGGGCAGGTTCTCCCAATCAAGGTTATGGATTCGAGAGACGATGAAGAAAGAAGGAACTGAGATGCCAAGAACATGGCATGCCTCAAATTTGAAAGTTTATCATGTTTAAGTGTTTCCTAAAAGGATCCACAAATAGTACAAGTAGCAATAAGGTCGACGAAACCATTATGAGCTCTTAAGCTCTTAGTAGGAAGTAAATCACTATGTAAGGGTCGAACCCTCTTTTTAAAAGGAAATATTTCAAGTTCTCATTCACTATTTTATTACTTATCTTTGTTTGAGTATTTCCTTATTGTTCTACTAAAGAACAAGTTGTACCAATAACACTTGATCAAAGTGCTAGCCCATTCAAGAGGCCAAGTACTAGGAATTGCCTTACAAAAGATAAGCTAAATAAATATAAGTGAATGCAAGAACGAAGAAATATAATATGCATAAATAACATGCATGGATAGAAGATCCCGAAGGATCAAAGAGTTATGTTACAAGCTCAACTAAAAGCCTAAAGAGGCCTATTGGAAGAAGGTTAATATACGGGTTGAAACCCCTGAAAATTCGAGGAAGTAGATCTCAGAACGAGCTTCGATTCGATATACTGGAAGCTCAAATTAAAGAAACGAGTGAAACGTTATGTCTATCGTTCATGAAGACCTCTCAAATGAGGTCTAAGGTGTTAAAACTCAAGTTAGTTCTAGTATCTATAAGCCACGTTTGGCGTTGTTGAAACCTCAAATGAGGTCTAAGGTGTCAGAACTCAAGTTAGTTCTTGTATCTGTAAGCCACGTTTGGCGTTGTTAAAACCTTAAACGAGGTTGAAGGGTATCGACCTCTCAAATACATGAAAAGCTGAGGTCGTTTTGTTCGACCTAGGACCAAATCGAGGTCGAAAGACCGAGTCCGAAAATACATGAAAAGCTGAGGTCGATTTGTTCGACCTAGGACCAAGTCGAGGTCTAAAATTGAGGTCAAAAACACCTCAAAAGACGCCCAGGAGACCGTCTGGGAGGCGTGGTTCATAACACCGTCTTGTACACGGGGGTGACCATCGCCCAGAAGACATTTGAAAAGGCAAGCATGATGAAAAATGCCTAGGAGGCAAAGACGCCCAGGAAACCGTCTGGGAGGCGTGGTTCAAAACCCCGTCTTGTACACGGGGGTGACCAACGCCCAGAAGACATTTAAAAAAGAAGCGCAAAGAACGCCCAGGAAGCATCCTTACAAGCGTGGTTCACGACCCCGCCTTGTACGCGGGGGTGAACGCCGACCAGAAGACAAAAGCAAAGCGAACAAAAAAAGTTTCGAAAAACGCCCGGGAAGCTGTCTTGTAGGCGGGGTTGAAAACACTGCCTTGTGGCCGAGTGTCACCCACGCCCGGGAAACAAAACGAATTGCCACAACATTTCAAAAAAGAAAAAAAAAATTATTATTTGCGAACCACGCCCAGGAAGCATGCCCGAGCGCGGGGTGGACTAACCAGCCTTATACGTGGGGGTCTCCGACGCACAGGCGGCTTCGATCACTCCCACAATTCTGCACAGGGAGGGACTGACACGTGGTTTACATTCTTGCCCCCCCACGGGGAACAACCTGACACACTGCTATACAGGAAAAGAGACAAGAATAAAAGAGATGCAAATTAATTCTCAAAATTGCTAATAAATAGCTATTTTTAGAAAATTTCTAAAAACTCAGAAAATACCTGAAAAAATAGAAAATAATTTTCAAAATTATTTTCTTAATTTTGGGAGAATATTTTATACACTTTTGAAATATTTCGAGAAATATTTCTAAAAATACCTGTGGGTACATGAAAATTCCTAAAATATTAGGAATAAAAATTAAAAATACTCGTGGGTACATGAAAATTCCTAAAATATTAGGAATAATTATTAAAAATACCTGTTGGTACATGAAAATTCCTAAAATATTAGGAATAAATATTAAAAATACCTGTTGGTACATGAAAATTCCTAAAATATTAGGAATAATTATTCAAAATACCTGTTGGTACATGAAAATTCCTAAAATATTAGGAATAAATATTAAAAATACCTGTGGGTACATGAAAATTCCTAAAATATTAGGAATAAATATTAAAAATACATGTGGGTACATGAAAATTCCTAAAATATTAGGAATAATTATTAAAAATACCTGTTGGTACATGAAAATTCCTAAAATATTAGGAATAATTATTAAAAATACCTGTGGGTACATGAAAATTCCTAAAATATTAGGAATATTTCATTAAATGTCAAATTAGCCTCGAATAAGGCAACAATCATCGTAAATGTGTAGGTCGCTCCACACTTTGCAATAAGGTGATACTTGTGAAACACTAGTGTAAGTAAAGTCCTAGGTAAAGGATAAAAAAGACCCCGAATCTCGAAAAAGGTCAATATAATTTCTACGAAAGCTTGAAAAGTTTTCCTAGAAATTGGGGGGCAAATGATATGGGATAAAAATAACCCTAAAAATATAATTAATGACATATTAATTAGACCCGAATTGGTCCAAGAACACGGCCCAATATTCAAGGCCCGAAACCCTGATTATTAATTAATTTCGTAATTAATGAATATGGAAAATATACAGCTCATGAAAAGAGTCCAAAATATGGTAAATTTGTCAAAGAAGGATCCAGAATCCCAATTAATGAGTCATAGCCTTTATCAACAAGGAAAAGACTTCTCTAGCAAGAAATACGATGTTTATGCAATATCAAAAAGGAGACTTATTCGCTAAGTCTCCTAAACATACCATAAATACTAGGCTCCAGACGCCTATATAAGGTCCCTGATCCTACAATCAGAACTACGTCTTTGGCTTGATTCTCAATAAAGAATTGAGATACGTAGGCATCTTGTGAGGACCGATTTAGTCTCGAAACGCAAGTGCAGCCATAAAAGCTCGATGCTCTCCAACCCTAGCATTAATTTCGCAAGCTCAGTTTTTATTCCATAACAACAATCTAATCATTACATAAGTCACCAGATATCACACCATTACATAGTTCAATTTTAAATTTTTGTCTTTGGTCTAGATCTCACACATTTATCAAATAAAGCACTCTAGCCTCAAATTGTTAAGACTCATATTTATAAAAAAAAGCACTATTGCCTCAAATTAATCGCCTCACCCTCCTTCTCTACAAATTAATAATAAAAATATACATGTACACATAACCCCTCTCTTAGAATCTATGTATATATAACCTCTTACATCCCTAAACATACACACACTCACACCCCCTCGTCTCCTTCTCTATTAAAAACACTCTCACTCTTGGTTGCCCTCATTTCTGTAAAATGGTGTTTGAACAAAACAACTTCAACCAAGACCATGGTACTTATGGCTGTGAAAACAATACTCTCAATCCACAATTTTCTAATTCTCCCCTACAAATTTTAATGGTTTCTACTATTCTAAATTCACACCCTCAACTAACTACCAATGAAGGATCTTCTTCATCAAAATCCCAAACTCCACACATACACGGGGAGAAGGCCAAGGTAGCTAAAAGAAGAAAGACCAACAGCGAAGAGGATGACAAGTTAGAACATTACAAAATAAGTTATATTAACATTATAACTTAATTAATTATCTTGAGATTTTATGTATATTGCTACCCGAATTGGTGAAAACCTATGGACCAAAGTGGAACTTTATTGCTGAAAAGCTGTCTTCGCAAAACCAAGGGAAGCAGTTTAAAGGGAATCAGTTGTGGGATAGATACAACTACCATTTAAGACCAGGGATACAAGTAATAATCTTTTCCAGTTGAATCTTTGTTAATTGTTCTTTGATTACTTGTAAGGATTCTAAATACTTTTCTCCTACATTAGTTGTATTTCTCCTGTATCCAAAATAATTTTTAGGGACTATTCAAAAAGAACATACATTGAAAGAAAATCAAAAAGTAATATTTGATACCGCGCATAAAAAAAATTATATTAAACAATATTAATATTAATTGGATTCAGATACATACACTAACTACTATAATGATTTTTACTATATGCATATTTTCCTTTTTCCTCAAATTCTTTTTAAATACTCAAGAGTACATTAAAAAAATCTTGAGAAAAAAGTGGGATATTTTGATAAGAGTGGGATAAAAGATTCTAATTTTTCTTATTGTTATTGTAATAATTTATCACCGTTGAACTATTCATCATTTTTGTTCGGATACCAATCCAAATTATACTTAAATTTTAATCTAAGTGATAATTTTAAATACATAAATTTTCTATACTTTCTCAAATTAATATATTTAATTTCTATCTTATACTATTATCCTCTTTGGCAATCTTAGTTGATCGCAGAACCTCTCATGCTTAACTTTCTACAAGTTCTAATAGAAGTTACATTTTCTTGTCCCTTATATATACTAATTTTGGAATATGCATGACATCTTTGTACACTTACTCTGTATTTATGCATGATATTTGTTTTGTCTTGCTAGTGCAACTCTGATAGTGACCTATATTATGTATATTTGTATTCATATTATAGATCATTAGTTTGGTAATGGATAACATAGATTAACAAGAAAGTATTGAAATTCAAAATTTGTCTATATATATAATTAGTAGTTCTTTGTAGAAAATTCATTGTTTTCTAATAAGCTATTAATTTCTTTTCAAATATATTCATTTGAAAAAGAGTTGTTCTTTGTTTTGTATAAAATACAGAAAGAAGCATGGAGTGAGGAAGCGGATTTGAAATTAATGGAAGCCCATGAAAAGTTGGGCAACAAATGGACTGAAATTGCTAAGGTGCTCCCGGGAAGATCTGCTGGTAACATTAAAAATAGGTGGAATTCAACCAAGAGGAAGTGCCTCAACGCCATTAAGGAAAGCAACAATCCTAAACCCAAACCGAGTCCTCTCTTCGAAAATTATGTCAAGAGTATTTTAACCCATAAGGATCATGAGGGTCCAATCCCTATTGAGTCTAATGCAGTTGTCGGGCGAGATGGTAATGAGCTGTGTTTAGCTAATGGATCAAATGGGCTAAGTAGTGTTTCTAATCCAATCGAGTTGCCTAATGAGAACAGTGGGATGGCCTCACTTGGTGAATCAGAGGAGTCTCCTTTTGTTGATCCAAATGATCAGTTGATTTTAGAGCTTGACCACTATATACATGTGCTGGAAAATAATGGACAAATTGTTATTGAGCATGAACTAGCTATTGGGCGAGAAGGTAACCAAGAGAACTTTGATGGATCAAATGCATTTTCTATATCTTTTGATCCAAATAACTTGCCAGGTGAGAAGGAGACCACCATTCAAAGATCAAATGGCATGTGTTCTTCTTATGATCAAAATGAGTTTTTTGATGGTAGTGAGTCAGATTGGGTCTCCTTTGAAGAGCTGATTTATACTTTTGATGATGACTTAGGGTTATAGATGTGGACTCTGGAATCTCAATTTGTGTTAAAAGATATGGTTTTTATTTTTCATTTTAAACTCTTCTGTCTTCATCCTGAACATAGCAATATGTAAATTACCACAAGCTCATCTTGGTTCCTGTCACCCTTTTCAGTTGCTTGGCCTTGCTTAACTCTATGCCGAGTCTGTTGTGCCTTATTGTCTACACCATGTTACTATTTTTGTACCTGCATACTAATTGTTGGTTTATTTCCTTGACCGTAGTTGAGACATTATTGTTTATCTTTTCTCATCATATATAATTGCTTGCACTTGATTCCATGTATATGTGCTTAATGTTTTTGTTTTTGGCAGCCTCTTTTGTTCAAATAAAGCCTTTTGATTTTCTTTGTTACTTATAGTTCCCATAACATTAATTTGGTTTTGCCATTACTTTGTTTGCTAACACTATAATTTAGTTCCCTCAACATCTTGATCTTGGTGTGTTTTTTGTTTTATTTTTGTAATTGTTTTGTTAAATTTGCATGCATAATTAATTTATATTAGATTATATGCTTGCCCTTTTTCTTATTGTCTCCGTTTTGCTTTTGGACACTTACCATTTAGCACCATATTATTTGTGGTATCCACTTGCTTTGAATTTGATTTAATAATAATTATTACTTTTTTGCCTTAACAATTTTTTTTGTTAGTTACTGTTCATCTCCAACGGTATTGTCTAAAATAGTTGACTAAAATGATATAAAATATTGTAAAATTTTCAGGTAAGCTGCTCTACTAATTTGGATATATTGATTAGCTATATTTTAAAATGATATGTTATTATTTCATCTTATTAAATAGAATAAATTATTTTAATAAGATAACAAATGATGTGAAGTTTAACTAGAGGTCTCTAGAGCTTGAACAAAGGCTTGACCAAAATCTTATGTAAGGGTAATGTAACATTGGAGTGCAAAATATTTTACACATTCTTTAGAATTATTATTTATGGTAGGTGATTAAAATATTAGCTAAGAGGTCTTTGGAGATGCTGGTACAAGCCTGTTGTTGTTACGTGCTCCATACTTATTTCCCCCTATATTTTATGTTTGGTTAATATCCTATGTTCAACAATAGTTCCTCCATGTTTATTTGTTTATAAAAAATTAATTTTATGTTTGGTTAATATCCTATGTTCAACAATAGTTCCTCCCTGCTTGATTGTTTATATTTTTTACTCCAATATTTTGTAGAGTTCACAAAAAGAGAATTCAACCAATTTTATGGAATAAACCAAATAAAAAATGAACAAGTTAGTGTAGGCAAATGAAATAACGGTTATGTGAACTTGAATATAGATGGACCGTTATTTGACTTTGGTGAAAATTTTCACATTTAAAGTAGAAAAAATGAGTCCGTAAAACTCAACAAATAAAACATTTAAATGAGAAATCAAAATACCTATATGGTAGAGTCAATATTTATTAATTAATTTTTGTAAGTATTTAATGAAAGAATAATATATATGAAATTCTCGTGATACACACATTTAAATAGATTAAATAATTCTAAATATTGGTACTGAACAATTATTTATGGCCGGAAAATAAGAGAAAGAGCTCCAATAAAATGGATGAATGACTAGTAGATAAAATTGAAGGTAACACAATTATTAAGAAAACTTATACATAAATTAGAAAAAGTAAAATTAATTTAAAATAGATTATGATTTACAAAAGACAGTTGGGCCAGCTGGTAGGATAACTTAAGATCACATATCAAGTTAGGCTTGAGAATGAATTGTTATTTAACGCTTCTCAAAGTTATTTAGGTTGGGTGTCATATATCACAAATAGTGACTACCATCATTTATTCATATGCTAGATCATAGTAGTTTGTAACCACACACAAAAATATTTCTAGATCCTCTTCGTCATCATGTTTTATAGGAAATTCTCTTGTAGATAGAGTAGCCAATTAAGTCCATTAGTATGAGATATTATCGGATCTGCCCAAAAATAAATTTGTGTGGGCGTGGTCCGGACAATATCATACTAGTGTGGAGTTATGGCTTAATCGCGACCCAATATATGGTATCAGAGCCCATGGTTCCAGAGTTGGATCTTGGGGGTAACGTACTGCGGTTATTCGATGTGGGAGGTTCCCTTGGTGTTAATTCACGATTGGAGATTTGTTAGGGTGCCCTGTATCCAAAGTCTTCTTGATGGGTGTTCATGCGACCGGTTCTGCGAGGTGAATCATGGCGGTGCAATTGGTGTAAGACCTAGGAATTTGTGGTTCTTGGTTTGTAGGGAGGATTGTTGGGTGGTGTCAAACCAAGTAGCACATCGATGAGATAAGAGGAAATTCTCCTGTATATAGAGCAGTCGGTTAACTCCATTAGTATGAGACCTTTTGCGATATGCCCAAAAATAAATCCGTGCGGGCCTGACCCAAAATGGTCAATATCATATTATTGTGGAATTATGGCTTAATCGCAGCCCAACAAGTGGTATAAGAGCCCATGGTTCTGGAGTTGGATCCTGGGGGTAACGAGCTGGGTTTATTTCATGTGGGAGGTTCTCCTTAGTGTTAATTCATGATTGGAGATTTATCGAGGTGCCTTGTATAGAAAGTTTTCTTGATGGGTGTTCAAGCGGCGGGTTCTGCGAGTGGAATCGCGGCGGTGCAGTTGGTGGAGAAATTTATCGCCGGTGTAAGACCACGGAATTGGTGGTTCTTGGTTTGAGGGGAGGATTATTGGGTGGTGTCAATCCAAGTACCACATCGATGAGATAACAAAAAATTCTCTTATATATAGAGTAGATGGTTAACTTCATTTGTATGAGGCTTTTTGGGATGTGCCCAAAAATTAATCCGCGTGGGTCTGGCCCAGAGCAAACAATATCATACTATTGTGGAGTTATGGCTTAATCGCGGCCCAACAAGTGGTATCAGAACTCATGGTTCCAAAGTTAGATCTGTTAGTGCTTGTGCCCTAGAGACAACACTATAATGTTCTTAAGGAAGACATTTTGATTATTAATAAATATGTTCTATGGATTTTCTTTCAATTATTTATTATGTCTTTATTAACTGCGATATAAATATTAGAATAATAAATGTCCTTGGAATATAAGCATGAATTCTATATCTCTAAGTATGTGACTTAGAAATGAGATTATATGAGTAGTGTTTATAATCCTAAAAGATCCCTAGTCGAGTATTATTATTTGAGGACAATAATAATGCATTAAGACTAGTATGTTTGTTGACTGATGACCACATCTCATTGGTCATAAGTATGGTGATACTAAAGTCAAAGACATAAGTGCATGTTAGAAAAACATGGTACTTGATAGACCCACCGTGTGAATTCTTCATGGTAAATGTTATCAAGTGTCATAAGCAATTCTCACAATGATAATGGTGTAATGATCCTTAGACTTGAAATCATTATATTTCTATATGAAAATTAATATACTTTGATTCTACTCAAAGTTACCTTTGACCGGGTAATGATAAAGGTGGACATTGGGTATATTATGAATCATATGAGAAATATGAATGATAGATATAGGATTTAACCCTCCTATTTTAGGAGTGATATTATTGGCCTTTTGATTGAGTGAGACTATGAAATGCATGGCCATGCTCAAATTGTGATTTGTTTAATAGTCTACTCATCGATCAAGTAAACCGGGATTAAATGTTGAAGAGGATGACATAAACCATGCCTCGAGTTTAATCTATAATATAAGGTTAAAATGATTATATTACATGAAACATTATTCATTAAAGGTTTAATTGGATCACCAATTATTATTATTACTTGGGTAGCAATGATGTATTACTAGATGCCGCTCATTGTTTATAATTTTATTATGAGATATTAAAATTATTGTCAACGTAATAATAACCTAAAGGGTTACACATAAAGAACGTTTTAAACGGAGCATTAATTAAATTTCGAATTTAATTGAATTATTATTATTATTGAATTATTGGATTAATTAAGTAGAACTTGATTAATTATATAATAATTCGAATATAATAAATAATACTACTAATAATCAGATTGGGTTTTGGAAGCCCAATCAGATTAGGTATAGGCCCAGAATTCTCTCCATATTAATACATTAAGATGTATTATTTTAGGGTTGACAAATTGAAAAAATGTTTTTTTTAAAAACCCTAGCTGCTCTACATCAAAGAGAGGCTAGAGAGAGAGAGAGTTCCGAGGGTAGTTCTTGGCTAGTACCAACTCCGGTGATCGTTGGACGATCGGGCGTTCGTGTGGACTGATTAGAGACGTGTATCGCAAGGCGGGACACGTGGTGATCATATCGAAGGACCTCCATTAGTCAGCCGTTCGTAAAGCTTCAAAAGGTAAACGATTTTATTCACGAATTAAATATCGTTTTTCGCATGGATCCTGCGGAGGGTTTCGTTAATTTTTCTATTTTACTCGTTTTTCCGTTGCGTTTTCATGCCCGAAACCCTTCAATGGTACCAGAGCTACTTGCGAGAAGTGTTTAATTCGTTTATATGTTTATTGTTTTGATGATAAAATCATGTTTGCGACTATCATGATTGATGCGTTGTTTTTATGAAAACATGTATTTTGTATTGATGTATATACATAAATTGTATAATAATGATGATTGAGATGATCATATGATTATCATATAATCTGTATGTATACTGATATATACATGATATAGTTTTGATCTTGTTATGAGAATCATATTCGATACGATTTCTGATTGGCAACGCAGATTTGGTGAAATTTGCATACTGTCTCAGAATTTCGTCGAACATACCTTCTCGGAAAGGGAAACGGGCGTCTGAACAATACTGACTTTGTCACCCGTTCCTCTGTAAGGCGTTTGACGTCGTTTACTGTCTGTAAACAGCGATTTATTCTTTTCATAATTCTGATTTTAATTTTCTGATTTACACTTTATTTGATTTTGTGATTGGATCATGAAATATATGATATGGTGTGATATGTTGATGCAATATGAGATGTTCTTAACTGTTAATTGAGCATGGTGTATGGTTATGGCCCTAAGACCCATAGGTTAGTGTTTTTTTATTATGGTTTTGGTTTTAAATACGACTTCCATGTCGTTCATTCTTGTAATGATTAAATCTCGAATGTAACTCGAGTTTCTCTTGTAAGTTTATTAGATTAGCTTTTCATATTATGTAATTGATGATATGAAGACATGGAGACATGCCAAGGAGGCGATCAAAGGAGACATTACAAGGAAGCATGAAGACATGTGTAATTTATTCTGTTGTATTTGATACCACCATAGATTGACCTTGGTTTTTCCTTAGCTTGGAAAAATCGCATAGGATTGGGCCATAACCAAGCACGTTTACATTACGCACTTTACATATATGATGCATGTGATGATGATATGTATGCGTAGTGATAATGATGCATGTTTTAATTAGATTAAACATGTATATATTAGATACATCACCCATGCCATGCCTGCTAAACAAGATAAAATCTGTAACGATTCAAGATTTTAAAATTGAACAAAACGAACATGAGATTCCTGTGTTTATGAAACACGGAAATAAGTATGAATTTTCGATTTTTTGATATGGGGCGATTTTGACAAAAATACAAGCAGCGCTTGTAAGAAAGGCGGGTTTTAAGTGAGACCACTGTGACTCCTCCGTTGGACTGGAAATCAAACCATTGATGAATTTTGAATTGAAGTACTTAGTTCAAGGAAAAATTGGGAATCTCTTGATGATGGGATCATGGTCGTTTTAATAATAAAATCCCTAAATTTAAAATATTAAGTCACTTAGATGCCTTCCAATGGGCAACACTCGTCAAGACCTAGATCGAGAAAGAGTGGGTTCGCCAAAGCGAAGCACTCCAATCTATCGTGGTAAGGCGCGATGAAGTAAATGTGATACTTAACTGTTAGACCATTGGGTTAGACTTAACTAAGTTACCACAATAGGATTGTGAACTTAGAAGCATGGAGTTTGGTATGATTTATTGGATAAATATGGACAAATGTTGTTCTACCAAACTTTCCAAGAGTTATATATGATATAATTGACAAGAGTTGTCTACCTAAATAAATCATGTTTTGGGAGAAAAGCCAAAGCTGACCTTAAGCGTGACGAAATATGGATCTTGGCTCACTAGAAGGATTTAGAGTAATGCCTTCCGAATTAATAGTTAGGGCTATTGATTTGATAAAAATAGTGGGAGATATATATTGTGAATATATATGGATAATCACTTGAACATAATTTAATAATTCTGCAACTAACTTATTTTATGCATTTTAACATTGTAGATATCTAAATGGCAAACTCAAACAATTTCTCTGTGCGATCAGTCCTTGAGAAGGAAAAGTTGACAAGAACCAACTTCCTTGATTGGCAAAGTAATTTGAGGATTGTCCTCAGGCAGGAGCGAAAGCTTTATGTCCTTGAAATTCCTCACCCTGGACCTCTTGCTGCTGAAGCAACTGAGGCTCAACAAAATGCTTATCAGAAGCATCTTGATGATTCTACGGATGTCTGTTGTTTGATGCTAGCGACTATGAGTCCTGAGCTTCAGAAACAACATGAGCGTATGGACGCTTATGACATGATAGAGCACCTCAAAAGGATGTTTGAGGGTCAAGCTCGTCAAGAGAGGTTTGATGTAAGCAAAGCGTTGTATGCATGCAAACAGGGAGATCGTGACCCGGTTGGACCGCATGTTCTAAAGATGATAGGGTATTTGGAAACCCTTGAGAATTTGGGTTACCCGGTTTTACCGGAACACCAAGCAGATTTGATCTTGCAGTCTTTGAACGGCAACTACACTCAATTTGTTATAAACTATATTATGAGTGATATAGACAAAACACCTACCGAACTATTAGCATTATTGAGGACTGCTGAGACCAATATGTCAAAGGCTAACCCTGCTCCCATAATGATGGTGAATAAAGGGAATGCCAAAGGAAAGGGGAAATGGAAAGGCAAGAAGAAGATTGGATCTAAATCTGCTAATCTGAAGCCTGCTTTCAAAAAGGCTTTGAAGCCTACTGGAGGTGTTGCAAAAGGTGCTACAAAGGGTGATGTATGTCACTTTTGCAAGAAGCCGGGTCATTGGAAGCGAAATTGTCAAGCTTATTTGGAAGATTTGAACCTGAAGGGAATGAAGTCTGTGAAGATTTCTGATTCAGGTATGTATGTTATAGAAGTCAATTTGTCTACTTCTACATCATGGGTATTAGATACTGGATGTGGTTCTCACATTTGTATAAATGTGCAGGAACTACGAAGGAGTAGGACTATGGCGAAAGGAGAAGTCGACCTACGCGTTGGCAATGGAGCAAAGGTTGCTGCTTTGGCTGTAGGGACTTATAATTTATCGTTGCCCACTGGGCTTATTTTAGAACTTGAGAACTGTTTTTACGTGCCTGCGATTTGCAGAAACATTATTTATGTTTCTTGTTTGGACAAGAAATGTTTTTCCTTTACAATTCAGAACAATAGTTGTTCCTTTGGTTTGAATAATGTTACCTATGGGGTTGCACGTTTATTTAATGGTTTATATGTTCTTGATCTTGATATTCCTGTCTATAATGTAAATAATAAACGTATTAAGGCTAATGACTCAAATCAAACATACCTTTGGCATTGTCGTTTAGGCCATATAAATGAGAAACGCATTTCCAAGTTACATAAGGATGGATACTTGGATAAGTTTGATTTTGAATCATACGAAGAATGCGAACCTTGTCTCATTGGAAAAATGACTAAAGCTCCTTTTACCGGAACTGGTGAGAGGGCCACCGAACGATTAGAACTCATACATAGTGATGTATGTGGTCCAATGCGTACGATGGCAAGAGGTGGCTTTTATTACTTCATAACCTTTATTGATGATTTTAGTAGATACGGATATGTTTATCTTTTGAAGAACAAATCCGAATCATTTGAAAAATTCAAAGAGTACAAGGCAGAAGTGGAAAAGCAAATAGGCGGAAGTATTAAAACTCTACGATCTGATCGTGGAGGTGAGTACTTAAGCTTAGAATTTAAGAATTACTTAAAGGAGTGTGGTATTGTATCACAGCTCACACCTCCTGGAACACCACAGTGGAATGGTGTATCTGAAAGGAGAAATCGTACCTTGTTGGACATGGTGCGATCGATGATGAGTCTAGCGGCTCTTCCAATTAGTTTTTGGGGTTATGCTCTAGAAACGGCTGCACACACACTTAACTGAGTTCCTACTAAATCGGTTCAAACTACACCATATGAGATATGGACTGAGAAACGTAATAGCATGTCCTTTTTGAAAGTATGGGGATGTGAAGCGTTTGTGAAACGTTTAGTCACTGACAAGCTAGGACCGAAATCAGACAAATGTAATTTTGTGGGATACCCAAAAGAAACTAAAGGGTATTATTTCTATAATCGTACCGAGAGCAAAGTGTTTGTTGCTCGAACTGCTGTATTTCTTGAAAGAGAACTGTTCTCTAATAAAAACAGTGGGAGTATAATAGATCTCGATGAAGTTCGAGAACCACAGAATGACATTGAACCAGAGTTGGAACATGAGCACGAAGTACATGAAAATGTTACTGCTCAAGAAACACAGGTTGTTCGTAGATCTGGTAGGATTCGCCACGAGCCTGAGAGATATTATGGATTTCTCTTAACTCAGACTGGCGATGTAATGCTTATGGATGAAGATGAGCCTCTTACCTATCAGGATGCTATGAATAGTCCAGATTCTGAGAGATGGCTGGAAGCTATGAAATCTGAGATGGATTCCATGTATGAAAACAAAGTATGGATTTTGGTTGAACCACCTAAAGGGGTAAAACCTATTGGGTGCAACTGGGTTTTCAAGAAGAAAACAGACATGGATGGTAATGTAACGACCTACAAAGCAAGACTAGTGGCGAAAGGTTTCATACAAATTCATGGTATTGACTATGATGAAACTTTCTCACCAGTAGCTATGGTCAAGTCCATCAGGATTTTGCTTGCGATAGTAGCTTACTATGACTATGAAATCTGGCAAATGGATGTCAAAACCGCTTTCTTAAATGGGAGCTTAGAAGAGGATGTGTATATGATACAACCAGAAGGTTTTGTCGATCCGAGATTTGCTAGAATGGTCTGTAAGCTACTACGATATATTTATGGATTGAAGCAGGCCTCAAGGAGTTGGAACATTCGTTTTGATATAACAGTCAAAGAGTTTGGCTTTATTCAAAATGAAGATGAGCCTTGTGTTTACAAGAAGGTTAGTGGGAGAAAAGCGGCATTCCTAGTATTATATGTTGATGATATATTACTAATAGGGAATGACATACCTTCTCTTCAGGCTGTTAAGACTTGGTTGGGAAAAAGTTTGTCAATAAAAGACATAGGCGATGCTACCTATATATTAGGGATCAAGATCTATAGATATAGATCTAGAAGATTAATCGGCTTAAGTCAGAGTACATACATTGACAAAGTATTGCATCGTTTTGGGATGCAAGAGGCAAAGAGGGGATTTGTCCCTGTGTCTCATGGGATAGTGATCTCAAAAGAAAACTGTCCTAAATCATTAGATGATAAGGACCGTATGAAAAAGGTACCATATGCTTCTGCAATTGGTTCAATAATGTATGCAATGATATGTACTCGACCTGATGTTTCGTATGCTTTGAGCATGACGAGCAGATACCAGTCTAATTCAGGTGAAGGTCACTGGACGGCAGTCAAGAATATTCTTAAGTACCTCAAGAGAACTAAAGATTCATTCTTGGTATATGGAGGAGATGAGAAGCTAGTTGTAAGAGGTTACACTGATGCTAGTTTCCAAACAGAAAGAGACGATACTGTGTCTCAATCTGGGTTTGTATTTTGTCTAAATGGAGGTGCTGTAAGCTGGAAGAGTTCGAAGCAAGAGACAGTAGCTGTTTCTACAATGGAAGCTTAGTATATTGCTGCCAGTGAAGCGGCCAAAGAGGTTGTTTGGCTTCGGAAATTTATTGACGGACTTGGAGTAGTTCCATCGATCGCAGATCCAGTTGATCTTTATTGCGATAACAATGGAGCTATTGCGCAGGCTAAGGAACCAAGGACCCATTCCCGAGAAAAGCATATACTTAGACGATATCATCTACTTCGAGAGATTACAAGGAGGGGAGATATACATATATGTAAAGTGCATACTAATGATAACGTTGCAGACCCACTGACTAAGGCTTTGTCACAGCAGAAGCACGAAGGTCACACTGGTTCTGTGGGTATTAGATACATGGGTGATTGGCTCTAGTGCAAGTGGGAGATTGTTAGTGCTTGTGCCCTAGAGACAATACTATAATGTTCTTAGGGAAGACATTTTGATTATTAATAAATATGTTCTATGGATTTTCTTTCAATTATTTATTATGTCTTTATTAACTGCGATATAAATATTAGAATAATAAATGTCCTTGGAATATAAGCATGAATTCTATATCTCTAAGTATGTGACTTAGAAATGAGATTATATGAGTAGTGTTTATAATCCTAAAAGATCCCTAGTCGAGTATTATTATTTGAGGACAATAATAATGCATTAAGACTAGTATGTTTGTTGACTGATGACCACATCTCATTGGTCATAAGTATGGTGATACTAAAGTCAAAGACATAAGTGCATGTTAGCAGAACATGGCACTGGATAGACCCACCGTGTGAATTCTTCATGGTAAATGTTATCAAGTGTCATAAGCAATTCTCACAATGATAATGGTGTAATGATCCTTAGACTTGAAATCATTATATTTCTATATGAAAATTAATATACTTTGATTCTACTCAAAGTTACCTTTGACCGGGTAATGATAAAGGTGGACATTGGGTATATTATAAATCATATGAGAAATATGAATGATAGATATATGATTTAACCCTCCTATTTTAGGAGTGATATTATTGGCCTCTTGATTGAGTGAGACTATGAAATGCATGGCCATGCTCAAATTGTGATTTGTTTAATAGTCTACTCATCGATCAAGTAAACCGGGATTAAATGTTGAAGAGGATGACATAAACCATGCCTCGAGTTTAATCTATAATATAAGGTTAAAAGAATTATATTACATGGAACATTATTCATTAAAGGTTTAATTGGATCACCAATTATTATTATTACTTGGGTAGCAATGATGTATTACTAGATGCCGCTCATTGTTTATAATTTTATTATGAGATATTAAAATTATTGCCAACGTAATAATAACCTAAAGGGTTACACATAAAGAACGTTTTAAACGGAGCATTAATTAAATTTCGAATTTAATTGAATTATTATTATTGAATTATTGGATTAATTAAGTAGGACTTGATTAATTATATAATAATTCGAATATAACAAATAATACTACTAATAATCAGATTGGGTTTTGGAAGCCCAATCAGATTAGGTATAGGCCCAGAATTCTCTCCATATAAATACATTAAGATGTATTATTTTAGGGTTGACAAATTGAAAAAACGTTTTTCTTAAAAACCCTAGCTACTCTACATCAAAGAGAGGCTAGAGAGAGAGAGAGTTCCGAGGGCAGTTCTTGGCTAGTACCAACTCCGGTGATCGTTGGACGATCGGGCGTTCGTGTGGACTGATTAGAGACGTGTATCGCAAGGCGGGACATGTGGTGATCATATCAAAGGACCTCCATTAGTCAGCCGTTCGTAAAGCTTCAAAAGGTAAACGATTCTATTCACGAATTAAATATCGTTTTTCGCATGGATCCTGAGGAGGATTTCGTTAATTTTTCTATTTTACGCGTTTTTCCATTGCGTTTTCATGCCCGAAACCCTTCAATGGTATCAGAGCTACTTGCGAAAAGTGTTTAATTCGTTTATATGTTTACTGTTTTGATGATAAAATCATGTTTGCGACTATCATGATTGATGCGTTGTTTTTATGAAAACATGTATTTTGTATTGATGTATATACATAAATTGTATAATAATGATGATTGAGATGATCATATGATGATCATATGATCTGTATGTATACTGATATATACATGATATAGTTTTGTTCTTGTTATGAGAATCGTATTCGATACGATTTCTGATTGGCTGCGCAAATTTGGTGAAATTTGCATACTGTCTCAGAATTTCGTCAAAAATACCTTCTCGGAAAGGGAAACGGGCGTCTGAACAATACTGACTTTGTCACTCGTTCGCGTTTGACGTCGTTTACTGTCTGTAAATAGCGATTTATTGTTTTCATAATTCTGATTTTAATTTTCTGATTTACACTTTATTTGATTTTGTGATTGGATCATGAAATATATGATATGGTGTGATATGTTGATGCAATATGAGATGTTCTTAACTGTTAATTGAGCATGGTGTATGGTTATGGCCCTAAGACCCATAGGTTAGTGTTTTTTTATTATGGTTTTGGTTTTAAATACGACTTGCATGTCGTTCATTCTTGTAATGATTAAATCTCGAATGTAACTCGAGTTTCTCTTGTAAGTTTATTAGATTAGCTTTTCATATTATGTAATTGATGATATGAAGACATGGAGACATGCCAAGGAGGCGATCAAAGGAGACATTACAAGGAAGCATGAAGACATGTGTAATTTATTCTATTGTATTTGATACCACCATAGATTCACCTTGGTTTTTCCTTAGCTTGGAAAAATCGCATAGGATTGGGCCATAACCAAGCACGTTTACTTTACGCACTTTACATATATGATGCATGTGATGATGATATGTATGCGTAGTGATAATGATGCATGTTTTAATTAGATTAAACATGTATGTATTAGATACATCACCCATGCCATGCCTGCTAAACAAGATAAAATCTGTAACGATTCAAGATTTTAAAATTGAACAAAACGAACATGAGATTCCTGTGTTTATGAAACACGGAAATAAGTATGAATTTTCGATTTTTTGATATGGGGCGATTTTGACAAAAATACAAGCAGCGCTAGTAAGAAAGGCGGGTTTTAAGTGAGACCACTGTGACTCCTCCGTTGGACTGGAAATCAAACCATTGATGAATTTTGAATTGAAGTACTTAGTTCAAGGAAAAATTGGGAATCTCTTGATAATGGGATCATGGTCGTTTTAATAATAAAATCCCTAAATTTAAAATATTAAGTCACTTAGATGCCTTCCAATGGGCAACACTCGTCAAGACCTAGATCGAGAAAGAGTGGGTTCCCCAAAGCGAAGCACTCCAATCTATCGTGGTAAGGCACGATGAAGTAAATGTGATACTTAACTGTTAGACCATTGGGTTAGACTTAACTAAGTTACCACAATAGGATTGTGAACTTAGAGGCATGGAGTTTGGTATGATTTATTGGATAAATATGGACAAATGTTGTTCTACCAAACTTTCCAAAAGTTATATATGATATAATTGACAAGAGTTGTCTACCTAAATAAATCATGTTTTGGGAGAAAAGCCAAAGCTGACCTTAAGCGTGACGAAATATGGATCTTGGCTCACTAGAAGGATTTAGAGTAATGCCTTCCGAATTAATAGTTAGGGCTATTGATTTGATAAAAATAGTGGGAGATATATATTGTGAATATATATGGATAATCACTTGAACATAATTTAATAAATCTGCAACAAACTTATTTTATGCATTTTAACATTGTAGATATCTAAATGGCAAACTCAAACAATTTCTCTGTGCGATCAGTCCTTGAGAAGGAAAAGCTGACAGGAACCAACTTCCTTGATTGGCAAAGGAATTTGACGATTGTCCTCAGGCAAGAGCGAAAGCTTTATGTCCTTGAAATTCCTCACCCTGGACCTCTTGCTGCTGAAGCAATCGAGGCTTAACAAAATGCTTATCAGAAGCATCTTGATGATTCTACGGATGTCTGTTGTTTGATGCTAGCGACTATGAGTCCTGAGCTTCAGAAACAACATGAGCGTATGGACGCTTATGACATGATAGAGCACCTCAAAAGTATGTTTGAGGGTCAAGCTCGTCAAGAGAGGTTTGATGTAAGCAAAGCGTTGTATGCATGCAAACAGGGAGATCGTGACCCGGTTGGACCGCATGTTCTAAAGATGATAGGGTATTTGGAAACCCTTGAGAATTTGGGTTACCCGGTTTTACCGGAACACCAAGCAGATTTGATCTTGCAGTCTTTGAACAACAACTACACTCAATTTGTTATAAACTATATTATGAGTGATATAGACAAAACACCTACCGAACTATTAGCATTATTGAGGACTGCTGAGACCAATATGTCAAAGGCTAACCCTACTCCCATAATGATGGTGAATAAAGGGAATGCCAAAGGAAAGGGGAAATGGAAAGGCAAGAAGAAGATTGGATCTAAATCTGCTAATCTGAAGCCTGCTTTCAAAAAGGCTTTGAAGCCTACTGGAGGTGTTGCAAAAGGTGCTACAAAGGGTGATGTATGTCACTTTTGCAAGAAGCCGGGTCATTGGAAGCGTAATTGTCAAGCTTATTTGGAAGATTTGAACCTGAAGGGAATGAAGTCTGTGAAGATTTCTGATTCAGGTATGTATGTTATAGAAGTCAATTTGTCTACTTCTACATCATGGGTATTAGATACTGGATGTGGTTCTCACATTTGTATAAATGTGCAGGAACTACGAAGGAGTAGGACTATGGCGAAAGGAGAAGTCGACCTACGCGTTGGCAATGGAGCAAAGGTTGCTGCTTTGGCTGTAGGGACTTATAATTTATCGTTGCCCACTGGGCTTATTTTAGAACTTGAGAACTGTTTTTACGTGCCTGCGATTTGCAGAAACATTATTTCTGTTTCTTGTTTGGACAAGAAAGGTTTTTCCTTTACAATTCAGAACAATAGTTGTTCCTTTGGTTTGAATAATGTTACCTATGGGGTTGCACATTTATTTAATGGTTTATATGTTCTTGATCTTGATATTCCTGTCTATAATGTAAATAATAAACGTATTAAGGCTAATGACTCAAATCAAACATACCTTTGGCATTGTCGTTTAGGCCATATAAATGAGAAACGCATTTCCAAGTTACATAAGGATGGATACTTGGATAAGTTTGATTTTGAATCATACGAAGAATGCGAACCTTGTCTCATTGGAAAAATGACTAAAGCTCCTTTTACCGGAAATGGTGAGAGGGCCACCGAACGATTAGAACTCATACATAGTGATGTATGTGGTCCAATGCGTACGATGGCAAGAGGTGGCTTTTATTACTTCATAACCTTTATTGATAATTTTAGTAGATACAGATATATGTATCTTTTGAAGAACAAATCCGAATCATTTGAAAAATTCAAATAGTACAAGGCAGAAGTGGAAAAGCAAATAGGCGGAAGTATTAAAACTCTACGATCTGATCGTGGAGGTGAGTACTTAAGCTTAGAATTTAAGAATTACTTAAAGGAGTGTGGTATTGTATCACAGCTCACACCTCCTGGAACACCACAGTGGAATGGTGTATCTGAAAGGAGAAATCGTACCTTGTTGGACATGGTGCGATCGATGATGAGTCTAGCGGATCTTCCAATTAGTTTTTGGGGTTATGCTCTAGAAACGGCTGCACACACACTTAACCGAGTTCCTAATAAATCGGTTCAAACTACACCATATGAGATATGGACTGAGAAACGTAATAGCATGTCCTTTTTGAAAGTATGGGGATGTGAAGCGTTTGTGAAACGTTTAGTCACTGACAAGCTAGGACCGAAATCAGACAAATGTAATTTTGTGGGATACCCAAAAGAAACTAAAGGGTATTATTTCTATAATCGTACCGAGAGCAAAGTGTTTGTTGCTCGAACTGCTGTATTTCTTGAAAGAGAACTGTTCTCTAATAAAAACAGTGGGAGTATAATAGATCTCGATGAAGTTCGAGAACCACAGAATGACATTGAACCAGAGTTGGAACATGAGCACGAAGTACATGAAAATGTTACTGCTCAAGAAACACAGGTTGTTCGTAGATCTGGTAGGATTCGCCACGAGCCTGAGAGATATTATGGATTTCTCTTAACTCAGACTGGCGATGTAATGCTTATGGATGAAGATGAGCCTCTTACCTATCAGGATGCTATGAATAGTCCAGATTCTGAGAGATGGCTGGAAGCTATGAAATCTGAGATGGATTCCATGTATGAAAACAAAGTATGGATTTTGGTTGAACCACCTAAAGGGGTAAAACCTATTGGGTACAACTGGGTTTTCAAGAAGAAAACAGACATGGATGGTAATGTAACGACCTACAAAGCAAGACTAGTGGCGAAAGGTTTCAAACAAATTCATGGTATTGACTATGATGAAACTTTCTCACCAGTAGCTATGGTCAAGGCCATCAGGATTTTGCTTGCGATAGCAGCTTACTATGACTATGAAATCTGGCAAATGGATGTCAAAACCGCTTTCTTAAATGGGAGCTTAGAAGAGGATGTGTATATGATACAACCAGAAGGTTTTGTCGATCCGAGATTTGCTAGAATGGTCTGTAAGCTACTACGATCTATTTATGGATTGAAGCAGGCCTCAAGGAGTTGGAACATTCGCTTTGATATAACAGTCAAAGAGTTTGGCTTTATTCAAAATGAAGATGAGCCTTGTGTTTACAAGAAGGTTAGTGGGAGAAAAGTGGCATTCCTAGTATTATATGTTGATGATATATTACTAATAGGGAATGACATACCTTCTCTTCAGGCTGTTAAGACTTGGTTGGGAAAAAGTTTCTCAATGAAAGACTTAGGCGATGCTACCTATATATCAGGGATCAAGATCTATTAGATATAGATCTAGAAGATTAATCGGCTTAAGTCAGAGTACATACATTGACAAAGTATTGCATCGTTTTGGGATGCAAGAGGCAAAGAGGGGATTTGTCCCTGTGTCTCATGGGATAGTGATCTCAAAAGAAAACTGTCCTAAATCATTAGATGATAAGGACCGTATGAAAAAGGTACCATATGCTTCTGCAATTGGTTCAATAATGTATGCAATGATATGTACTCGACCTGATGTTTCGTATGCTTTGAGCATGACGAGCAGTACCAGTCTAATCTAGGTGAAGGTCACTGGACGACAGTCAAGAATATTCTTAAGTACCTCAAGAGAACTAAAGATTCATTCTTGGTATATGGAGGAGATGAGAAGCTAGTTGTAAGAGGTTACACTGATGCTAGTTTCCAAACAGACAGAGACGATATTGTGTCTCAATCTGGGTTTGTATTTTGTCTAAATGGAGGTGCTGTAAGCTGGAAGAGTTCGAAGCAAGAGACAATAGCTGTTTCTACAATGGAAGCTGAGTATATTGCTGCCAGTGAAGCGGCCAAAGAGGCTGTTTGGCTTCGGAAATTTATTGAGGGACTTGGAGTAGTTCCATCGATCGCAGATCCAGTTGATCTTTATTGCGATAACAATGGAGCTATTGCGCAGGCTAAGGAACCAAGGTCCCATTCCCGAGCAAAGCATATACTTAGACGATATCATCTACTTCGAGAGATTACAAGGAGGGGAGATATACATATATGTAAAGTGCATACTAATGATAACGTTGCAGACCCACTGACTAAGGCTTTGTCGCAGCAGAAGCACGAAGGTCACACTGGTTCCATGGGTATTAGATACATGGGTGATTGGCTCTAGTGCAAGTGGGAGATTGTTAGTGCTTGTGCCCTAGAGACAATACTATAATGTTCTTAGGGAAGACATTTTGATTATTAATAAATATGTTCTATGGATTTTCTTTCAATTATTTATTATGTCTTTATTAACTGCGATATAAATATTAGAATAATAAATGTCCTTGGAATATAAGCATGAATTCTATATCTCTAAGTATGTGACTTAGAAATGAGATTATATGAGTAGTGTTTATAATCCTAAAAGATCCCTAGTCGAGTATTATTATTTGAGGACAATAATAATGCATTAAGACTAGTATGTTTGTTGACTGATGACCACATCTCATTGGTCATAAGTATGGTGATACTAAAGTCAAAGACATAAGTGCATGTTAGCAGAACATGGCACTGGATAGACCCACCGTGTGAATTCTTCATGGTAAATGTTATCAAGTGTCATAAGAAATTCTCACAATGATAATGGTGTAATGATCCTTAGACTTGAAATCATTATATTTCTAAATGAAAATTAATATACTTTGATTCTACTCAAAGTTACCTTTGACCGGGTAATGATAAAGGTGGACATTGGGTATATTATGAATCATATGAGAAATATGAATGATAGATATAGGATTTAACCCTCCTATTTTAGGAGTGATATTATTGGCCTCTTGATTGAGTGAGACTATGAAATGCATGGCCATGCTCAAATTGTGATTTGTTTAATAGTCTACCCATCGATCAAGTAAACCGGGATTAAATGTTGAAGAGGATGACATAAACCATGCCTCGAGTTTAATCTATAATATAAGGTTAAAAGGATTATATTACATGGAACATTATTCATTAAAGGTTTAATTGGATCACCAATTATTATTATTACTTGGGTAGCAATAATGTATTACTAGATGCCGCTCATTGTTTATAATTTTATTATGAGATATTAAAATTATTGCCAACGTAATAATAACCTAAAGGGTTACACATAAAGAACGTTTTAAACGGAGCATTAATTAAATTTCGAATTTAATTGAATTATTATTATTATTGAATTATTGGATTAATTAAGTAGGACTTGATTAATTATATAATAATTCGAATATAATAAATAATACTACTAATAATAAGATTGAGTTTTGGAAGCCCAATCAGATTAGGTATAGGCCCAGAATTCTCTCCATATAAATACATTAAGATGTATTATTTTAGGGTTGAGAAATTGAAAAAACGTTTTTCTTAAAAAACCCTAGCTGCTCTACATCAAAGAGAGGCTAGAGCGAGAGAGAGTTCCGAGGGCAGTTCTTGGCTAGTACCAACTCCGGTGATCGTTGGACGATCGGGCGTTCGTGTGGACTGATTAGAGACGTGTATCGCAAGGCGGGACACGTGGTGATCATATCAAAGGACCTCCATTAGTCAGCCATTCGTAAAGCTTCAAAAGGTAAACGATTCTATTCACGAATTAAATATCGTTTTTCGCATGGATCCTGCGGAGGGTTTCGTTAATTTTTCTATTTTACGCGTTTTTCCGTTGCGTTTTCATGCCCGAAACCCTTCAAGATCCCGGGGGTAACAGATTTTGGTTATTTGATGTAGGAGGTTCCCTTTCCTGTTAATTCGCGATTGGAGATTTATCGGGGTGCCTTGTACCAAAAGTTTTCTTGATGACTGATGAGTGTTCAAGTGGGGGGTTCTACGAGGTGAATTGTGGCGATGCAATTGGTGGACAAATTTATAGTTAGTATAAGACCACGAAATTTATGGTTCTTGGTTTAAGGGGAGGATTGTTCGGTGGTTTCAAACCAAGTGCCACATCGATGAGATAAAAGTAAATTTTCTTGTATGTAGAGCAGCCGGTTAACTCCGTAAGTATGAAGCCTTTTGATATGTGCCCAAAAATAAATTCGTGCGGGCCTAGCTGAGAGTAGACAATATCATACTATTGTGGAGTTGTGGTATAATCGCGGCCCAACATGTTTTGATTTTTCACTAGTGATTTTCCCAGTATTTCAAACTAGTGTTTCGTCCTAGATTGATGTTTCAATTTTTTTAAAAATGGTTATCGACGATCCAACCGTATGAATATCAAGATCTATTTATTTTAATGATATTACACAAAATTTAGAAAAAAAAAATTTATTTGGTTTGAGATCTTGATGGTCGAACTAGTGATTTGACAAGTACGTCTTACTAGTGTTTCGTCCCGAATTGATGTTTTGATTTTTAAAAAAAATATTTATCAACGATCCAACCATATAGATATCAATATATAAGTATTTTAATGATATTACAATAATTTCAGAGAAAACATTTTTATTTGGTTTGATTTCTTAACGGTCAACTAGTGATTTGACTAGTACTTCTAACTAGTGTTTCATCCCGGATTGATGTTTCAATTTTTTTAAAAATACTTATCGACGATCCAACCGTATGGATATCAAGATCCATTTATTTTAATGATACTACAAAAATTTCAGGAAAAAATAAATTTATTTGGATTTAGATTTTAATAGTCAACTACTGATTTGACCAATACGCACGTATGTTTTGTTTATTCAATTTTATAAAAGGATTAGATAACGGTTTTTATTAACAAAGTGTTGTAAGTTGTAAGACTTAACAATGCTTTTGTTCCAAAAACCATTGTATGATATACACAAGTATTTTTGTTTTGATCCAACCGTTGTTGGATAATCTTTGTAACAATTGTTTATGTTGTTAAATCGTTGTATGATATAGACAATGTTTTTTTTTTCAAAATCCTTGTGTGAGTAAGTACATTACAACATTTTTTTTATCTAAATCCGTTGTCTAAATCAAAAACGTTGATTTTTCACTAGTGATTTCACCAGTATTTCTAACTAGTGTTTCGTTCCAAATTGATGTTTCAATTTTTTTAAAAATGTTTATCGACGATCCAACCGTATGAATATCAAGATCTATGTATTTTAATGATATTACAAAAAATTTAGAAAATAAAATTATTTTGTTTGAGATCTTAACGGTCAACTAGTGATTTGACTAGTACTTCTAACTAGTGTTTCTTCGCGGATTGATGTTTCGATTTTTTTTAACTAGTGTTTCTAAATAGTGAGTAAATATGCTACAACGTTTTTTGAGCTAAATAGTTGTCTATATCAAAATAATTGATTTTTCTAAACACTTTATTTATTGTCCTTAATACATAAGTGTCACACACTTGATGCAATGTTATCATATGAATCTTGAATAATTAATTATATTATAATTTGTTAAACAATATCACTTAAATATATGTTAATAATAATAATAATATCATTGCTAAATAATAATATTTATTAAAGATCCAACCCTATGGATATCAAGATATATGTATTTTAATGATATTACAAAAACTTTATGAAATTGTTTTTTATTTGGTTTGAGATCTTAATTCAACTAATGATTTGACTAGTACTTCTAACTAGTGTTCCGTCCCAAATTGATGTTTTGATTTTTTTTAAAAATATTTATCGAAGATCCAACCATATGGATATCATGATCTATGTATTTTAATGATATTACAAAAAAATTATAATTTTTTAAATTTAGTTAGTTTGAGATTTTAACGGTCAATTAGTGATTTGACTAGTACTTCTAACTAGTGTTTCGTCCCAGATTGATGTTTTGATTTTATAAAAAGAATTCATCGACAATCCAACCGTATGGATATCAAGATCTATGTATTTTAATGATATTACAAAAAAAATTAGAATTTTTTAAATTTAGTTAGTTTGAGATCTTAACGGTCAATTAATGATTTGACTAGTACTTCTAACTAGTGTTTCGTTCCAGATTGATGTTTTGATTTTATAAAAAGAATTTATCGATGATCCAAGCGTATGGATATCAAGATCTATGTATTTTATTGAAATTACAAAAATTTCAGAAAAAAATAAATTTATTTTTGGTTTTAGATTTTAATAGTCAACTACTAATTTGACAAATACTTCTAATTAGTGTTCACTCTGTGATTGGTGTTTTGATTTTTTTACAAATATCTCACGACGTTCTAACATAATGATTGTCAAGATCTATATATTTTAGTAATATTACAAAATTTTAAGAAAAAAATAAATTTATTTGGTTTGAGATTTTAATAGTCAATTAATGATTTCACCAATACTCATTTTCAATTCCACCCTAAAATACATTTTCGTTAAACAATCTAAAGTTTCATTTCCCCGTTAATACTTTTCATTTTCCCACTTTTGGTTTTGCCCCTTTATCAAACCCCTAAATCTCCCCCCACCCCCTTCGAACTGAGTTCTCCAAAGCTGTTCAATTGTCTTTAATAAATCTCTCTCTTTCTCTTAATCGGTACTTTCTCTCTCTCTCTCTCTCTCTTCTCTCTGTTTGTGTAAGTTTTTGTTGTTTTTGTTGTTTTTTAAGTTTTTGTGATTTGTTTTTAGGTTTTCGATTCGGTGATTGAGTATTCTATCAAGACAATTGTTGATTTGTATGTATGTTTTTGTTGAGTATTCGGTGATTGGGACACAACACAACTCAACACCCTCCCCTTTTAACCCCCCGACTCCTCTCCTCTCCCTCTCTGTCACAATTCACACACACACACACACACACACATCGAGAGAGAGAGGGAGAGAGCTGAAAGAGAGAGGGAGAGAGAGCTTCATTAGACGCCCTTGTTGAACAGGTAAACACCAGTATACTCATAAACTCTCTGTCTTATAGCTCATATATTGTTTCTGATGTTCAATTATTATTGTGAATTTCATTCTATTGTACTACTTGTCAAAACTTCAATCTTTTTCGTATTTTCTTATTCAATTTGTGTTTCTGTGATTAGACTATGATTCTTTCTAAAAACCCTTGTTTTGTTCTCGATTTTTGTTTCGGTTATATGTATGTTTGTGCATTGAGTTTCTATTTAGTTTTGTATTGTATCGGTTAGGGTTTCATTACTACAACATGTTTTTGTTCAAGACGTTGTAAAAATGTAGTCTTTTTTGTATTGTAGCTATTGTGATTTTAGTAAAGGTGACCTCATTTGTATATTTAGTAGTCTAATTAGTATTGTGACCTAAAAGCATTGAAATTTAAGAAAAATGAAGAAACTAAGGTTTGTAGAATCAAGAATTATTAATGGGAGCATTCCATCTAAACTGCAAGAAACTAAGGTTTGAGAGTTCTTACGTAAATTTGAAAATAATTACTTGATAAGTACAAGTAGACAGTATACATTAAACATGGTATGTATCAGGTGTTCTCTATTGACATGGCTCGGTTACTACTTGCTGCATCAAATCGAGGTGAATTTGAGGAGAGGTTAATCAAAGTTGTCGATGAAGTGAAACCAACACTAGCTAGAGGTGAATTGAAGGTATGCTTTGCATTTTTGTCAATGTTTTCTATGGTTCTAGGCGTAGCATGAAAATGATTTCAAGTTTTGGTTTTGGTGCAGTGCATTGGAGCAACAACTATGGAAGAATACATGAAGTACATTGAGAAAGACGGGGCTTTAAAACGACGTTTTCAGGTTGTTGATGTGCCTGAACCATCTGTTGAGGACACAGTCCTAATACTCAAAAGACTGGTACAGAAATATGAAAGTTTTTATAAAGTCAATTATACTGACAAAGCTATTCTCTCTGCTTCCACCTTGGCAAAACAGTATGTCAGGTAGTTTAAATTTTGTCTACGACTTTTCTATGCAAATCTCAAATATTTTCGGTAGTTATACATGAGTCTGATATACATCGTGCTTATGCAACGAACGCTTTTTGCCCGATAAAGCCATTGACTTGATTGACGAAGCAGGTGCAAGGGTGAGTCTTCAGCAAAAGCAAGACAAATATGATAAGGTGACGGTTGCGACAAAAATGGATACAAATTTGAGGGTTAATCTGCAAAGGCAGCAAGGGCAAGCAGAGTATAGTGGTAATATGCTTGTGACTGAAGAAGATATTAAGCTAGTGCTCTGATCGTGGACAGGAATCCCGATTGAAAAGATGTCACAAGAAGAAGCGTTCAAGCTTTTAAACATGGAAAAAACATCAGTTTTATAACATTGAGAATATTGCTAGAGGTTGTATATTTTTTGTAGTGATTTGTTTTTTGTACTAGAGATATCCAAAAGCACCTAATAGTAGTTATTTTGTAGGCTTAATGTGTACAAGTTATATATTATTTGTATTTTTGTTTTATTTTTTTTGAAAGAGTTGTATTTGTACATTGTCTATACATAATTGCTATATGAGACAACACTTCGAATACATGACATTCCTAAAAAGCATCAAGTCTTTACTAAACCAATAGTTTCTATCAACGAAACTTTATGACAATAAAGTCATACAACAGAAAACAAACCATTGTCTATACATTCTTTTTAGACAATATATATGCTTTTAGAAATCGTTGACTAAAGGAAAGGAGAACAACTCTTAATTTTGTAAAAACTGTTGTATGTACAACATTACCACAACAATTCTTTAGACTCAAAAATGTTATCTATTAACATATGCAACAATGACAATATGTTTCAAGGGTTGTATGTTTCATTTTAAGGTTATAGTCTTTGTGACGTTATATGACAAGTGTTTCTTGAACACAGGAAACACTTGAGTTATATTGCCTCTGACAATGGCTTGTATATAAACCGTTGTTGTTTCTGGATATTTTACAACATTTATTTAGATAATAACGTTGTCTTTAAAGCCCCAGACAACGATCGCCAACCTTTGTCTGATACGCGCATCAGACGGCATCGCCATACTCAACGGAAATTTAGGGTGTCAGACAACGGTGATAAACCGTTGTGTGATTCGATTTTCCTTGTAGTGATTCGTTGGGCTAAACACTTACAATTTATATATTGACTGATCATGGAAGTGACTTGAAGGTATGGTTGTGGGCATTATAATATATCCTCAGAGAGAATAATATAAACATTAGATGAATATTTTTAGCAAGAGCACGAGGGTTGAATATCATAGATTTATTAACGATCAATAATGCCAATGGAGAACCCTGATTTCTCGATTGTTTTTTTATCTTCGTTAAATCGTGATTTTTCATTACTCATTTGCATAAGTTAGTTAGTAAACAAACACCCAATTATTTTTCTCACTTCTAGATTTTAAGGAATAGAAACTTGAATTTATATTAATATCAGTCCTTCCCTGTGAACGAAACTCTACAAAATTACTATTAACAAAACAACACATGCAAAATGGAAATTATTAAGAAAAAATACTTTTTATATTATTTAGAATATCAAATTATTAGAAGTGTTTTGCATTTGTTTGTCATATGTAAAATTATTAGGTGTTTTTGAGACGCTACACTGTTTTTCTTTGAAATATCTAAAAGGAATTCGCTTTTGCAGTTAGTTTTATTCGTGTACTTATTTTTATCAACCAAATAGCAATACAATATTTCTTTTAGCAACTCGTAGCCCAACACTTAAAATTATCAAAAGCTAGAGTCCGAGCTCTAGGAGATCAAAGATGAAATCAAAGAGATGGATGAAATGAAGCAGCAAATGAGGGAGATGGAGAGTCTAGTAATGAGGTTGCTTGATAGTCAAAATCAACAGGTGAATTAAAGGTAAGTTGATTATTGTCTTTACGTGAGTTTTTTTTTATCTTGAATGATATTAAGATCTAATTTATTGTCTTTTGAAGCCATTGTTGGTCCTATTTCATTAATGAGTTGGTCGAATATGGATGGTAGTGTGTCGTCCTACTTGGTCAGTTTTAAAGGTTCCGTGCAATGTTTCGCTGGTTTTGTCATAACCTTCTATGGAAATGTTTTTCTCTAAGTAACCTTTTTTTACATGGTTTTTCTAATGACAATTTATCTAATGAAACATAAAGTCATTGCATTTTCTCATAATTTGAGTATAGTAAGTCTAAAGGGTTTTAAAAGTTGAAAGTTATTCATGGTGTTAAAAATCCAAGTGATTGTAGTGGTATAAAGGTTTTAATCTTGAACTCTCTTTCATATATATAAATATGTGTTATATAAGTTGGTGACTTTGCTCCGGGGTTGGTCTTACAAGTTTTGTCATGTATTGGTTTTGTGTTCGGAAAAAGTGCAAGTGTCTATCTCGTTCTAGTTGTGTATCTTGGTTTGTGTATTGTCTATAAATGGTCGTTGTTGTTGTGCCGCAAATGTTACTCCCTCTAACCCATTTTATGTGAGCTACTTTCCTTTTATGAATTTCCCAAGTAGAATGGACTTACTCTTTATAGTATTAATTCAAAATTGTTGTAGCCACATATTCATTATTCTTTTCATTTGTGTGATTGTAAATGGATGCTAGTATAGTTAACTTTCTTAAACAATGTGTAATGTCATGATATCAAATTGTTGTGTTTATATAAAAAAATGCACTAAATTATAGCGTAGCTTGTTAGATTTGTGCCATGCTTTATTTTTATTTTTTGTAAACTTAGTTATTGCTTATTCGGCGTAGCTATTATGTACCGCATAAATGGGAGTTTCTAATTAATTCATAAAACCCACGTATATTGTTTGTAGTTTGTAGTGCCTGGTACTAAATTTCTTCTTAATTAATCATGTTAGGTTTTGATGGGGTATTAGACAACATTTTCGTGGAGCACTAGTAGGGCTGATTCGAGTATTGAAAATGAAGTATTATCATATTTTGTTGTTGTGTTGATCCGGAATCCTAGAGTCTCGACTTCAATATGTACTATTGTCAAAGTTGAGCACAGACTGAATTTATTATTGTTCTTAAGTCTTGCTTGTAATTTACAATTCACAGTTCTTAACCTTATGGTTGTAGTCCTAAACAATTTATTTATCATGGTAGGTTGATGAACATCTCTCTATTACATTTGTAGTTTGATTATAATGTGTGTTCTGGTTTTGCTTACTTCTACTTTTCACCAGCTCAGTAAACAAGCTGATGCAAACAGTTCCAAATATCCACGAATTTTGTTGTAAGTTTGTCAGAGTAGTTTGCTTACGAGAACCGGGTGGAAAATTTTTCTATGGACAATTTCCGTTATTATTTAGTTGTCTCCAAATGGTCAACAACAACGAATAAACGTCATCATGTTATTGCAATTCCGTTGATAAATTGCCGACCGACAATAAATTCGGTCTTTATCACTTTTGTGAGACGTTTTAACAAATAATTTGGGGGTTGATTATTCTGTCTCCATTCATGATTACCAAAGAAATTGAGTTGTTGGCGATGAAATATTCAATTTCTAAATGCGGGCTTTCTTTTAGTGTAAGGAAGGTTTTTGTTATATCATAAATTTATACGGGAGAATAGGGGTTGACTATCTAAAGATGGTCAAACGGCTAAAAGAGTTGGATGATAAAAATACTATGAACTCATGAAAAATAAGGAAATGTCCAAGGTGGGGCATCAAGGCCAACTTGGAGCACCAAGTTGGAGCGCCAAGTTGGAGCGCCAAGATGGAACAAGGAAGAAGTAGGGATGTCTGTGAATAAGGAAGGTAGGTGTGCCAGAGGACTATGAAACACCAAGTTGGAGCGCCAACTTGGAGGTAATATGAAAGGTGAACATGATATTGGCTAAGAGTCCAGATGTGGTTAAGCTTGTCAATGCACTCAAAGGGTTTTTGTTCCTGTAATCTGACAAGTTATCCTTGTTGGGGGAGTAAGATACACCTGGTGCGACGATAACTTTGGAGAACTTACCCTGTAGTCTGATGGGTTGTCCTCATCGGGGGGTAAGGATCAGCTGGTACATTTGAGGCAAGTCATGACTTTTCCCTGCGACTGATGATTGATGTGGTAGTTGGTAGCGGTTGATGTTAGCTCCGATAGTTAGGGCTAATGTTGTATCCGTGAAGGCATAGTCATAGTTGAGCCTTGGGGTCATCGGCTAGGTTTCATCGTACGGGCTCTCCTTAGTGGGCTTGGATGTATATTTCGTGATAAGAAAGGAGTTCTAATCCGACATGGACTATGCTTGATGCTTATCCTAGAGGAGACCTATCTCTAGTAGACTTAGGACCCTTGTAGTCCGGCCAAGGAGTTCTATCTCTAGTGAACTTAGTATCCTTGTTCTACTTGAACTACGTGAAGCTTGATCCCTATAAATATAGGGTACGTAGGCACATTAAAGGGGTTGGACGTTGAGAGCTCAGAGAGACCACCATAACTCCTTTGATCTCAGCTTCTTAAAAATACAATTACCACCACTCTCCGACGACTATTCCGCTACAGAACCACCATCATAGATCTTAATTTTGGCATATAACCCTAAATTTTGTTATCACAAATTCCTCCGTTAACAAATTGGCGCTAGAAGGAGGGGCTGAATAAGATCATCATCTAGGAGGAAAGATGTCTCAGAATTGTGATGAAAGCGCTCATGAAGAAGGAAGTTTCTACACGGAGGGTTATGGAGAAGACGAACCCTATGTTCCGGTAACTCCAACAGACCCGGCCCATGTTACTGGAAGTCGACCTCCGGTGCTGATTAGTAACACGGATCTTATAGACGAGCTTCACCGTATGGGTGCAACTGTGAGGAGTTTTGATGCTAGGTTGAAGGCGGTCGAATATCGGAGGACTCGACATGGTTCATATGGCCGTGGAGGACGATGCATGGAAGGAGAACCCGCTGGACGTACTACGGCCGCTGGAGGGGGGAAGGGCGCAAATTATCCCGGTGTCGGGAGGCGACCACCCATCACCCCATGAAGGTTAGACTTTGGAGAGACTGGGCCTATTGTTGAATTTCCGGAGGATAGTCAGATGATACCTGAAACCCTCGAGTCACCACGAGCTCCCCCGGTGTTGGATGCTACTGGACGTCCGGGTAGCTCGCGTGGCAATCAACTTAACACGGGGCAAAGGTTATCGTCTATGATGGACCTCATGGGAGTAAAGCGGACTTGTGAGGAAATAAAAGAATTACTTTTGGAAAAGGAGAAGGAGCAAGGCGGGGGCCAAATTAATGTTTCTGGGTCGGATGGAAGGAGAGAGATACCTGTAGGAGGGCAAATTATACGTGGAGGATATCATGGATGAGGTTCTCGAGGAGGGGGCAACCGAGGATGAGGGCATGAGAATTCAGGAAGACAGATTGACAAGTTTCCATCAAAAGAACCCATCATTGTCCCAATACCTTCACATAGTGCAACTAGTGAAGCGAGGAAAAATCAAAGCCAAAATCATCAAGACGGTTTGGATGTTCCAAATCTAACGCCGCCACAAGTAAGTCAACCTATCCCAGGTAATACTCAAACTCCTTTATTTCATGATAATCAAACTATTGTTATGCCTACCCCCCCCACAAGTCTCTGTGCAACTCACACCTCCTATCATGACACAAACACCTCCGATCGTGAGTATACCATCTTCTGTGCTGATAAGCTTTGGCGCGCCTACTCCACCCGTGGCAAACACATTCCTGGGAGGAGGGCTGCCCAGTGGAATCCAAAATGTTCCGGGGCTAGGTGACGTCAATGTTGGTGATATAAGGAAGCTGCTAGCACATTTGGAGGGTGGAGCTGGTTCTTTTTCCACCAAAGTGACATCTCCATTCTCCGTTGCTATGAAAGATGCTCTATTACCAATGGGATATCGAAACACAACAGCTGACCTTCGTTTTCATGGAAACTCTGATCCAAAGGAATTCTTGGGGCGCTTCAATATTGAGATGGATGTGTACCAGGTCCCAAGATTGGCCAGGTGTCGTTTGCTAGCTGCGACTTTCAGAGATAGTGCTCAACAATGGTTTCAAAAATTGGGAAGTGAGGTGATAACCTCTTGGGAACAAATGCAGGCGATGTTTTTGACACAGTTCCAAGCAGCAGTCAAGTACTCTTTTCCAGTTACTTCCCTGGCAAATATTAAACAACGAGAGGGAGAAACTTTGAATGCATATTTTAAGAGGTTTAGTGCAGAGGCAGCAGGAGTCAGAGGGGCAACGGATGAAACTTTAAAAAAATTTCTAATTGCTGGCTTGAGAGTGGGGACTGACTTCTGGAAGCACCTCCAAGGCAAGGATCCAGCTACGTTAGCAGAATTGTTTTCCCAGGCAGAATCATATAAGAGGGTAGAACAGTCGTTGGCCGACAACAAAAAAGGTGAAGTTTATGGAACCAGTAAGGGTAGAAGCAAGAGGAAAGATCGATCACCAAGTCCCGACTACAGGGTACGAGGACGAAGCCCGAACCGGGTGAATATCACTAATGAGAAGAGAGGAAGGGAGCCCTTTCTAGGTCAAGATAGAAGGTCGAGTTCTTATACGCCGCTTGCCGCGTCCATTGAACACATATATGAAGTGACCAAAGACAGGATGATATACAGGGAACCAGCACCCTTGAATTCTTTCCAAAGCAAGGACAGAAGTAGATATTGCGAATATCATCAATCTACCGGTCATAACACCCACGAATGTAGACAGTTGAAGGATGAAATTGAACTCTTAATCAAGGATGGGTACCTAACGGAGTGGGTAAAGAAGTATCGGGCCGACCATCCTACTGAAAAAAGGGGTATAGGTCGTACTTCGGCAGATGACGACAAGGAGAAGCAGGAGGGGTCAAAATTTGTTAGAGAAGGAAGTATCCGCACCATAGTGGGGGGACCACACATTGCAGGTGATAGTAACAAGGCAATGGAGAGATATGCAAAGGAGGCTAAAACTGCCCCAATGACAAATGTGAATCGGTTGGATCAGCGTCCGACCAAACTGTTTCGGGGAAAGGCGGCGGATATAACTTTCTATGAGGAAGATGCAAAATGGGTTCACCATCCCCATAATGATGCGTTGGTAGTTACGGTGGGGATCGGAAATCAGAATGTACATCGTGTGTTCGTAGACAATGGAAGCTCAGTTAACATCCTATACTACGACACGTATAAGAAGATGGGTCTACCAGATAAGGACATGAAGGTTGAGAATATTTATATCTATGGTTTTGGGGGAGAATCTATCAGAGTAAAAGGGACTATCCGATTGCCTGTGACATTGGGAAGTGGGGTTCTTTCTGCTACCCAGATTGCGGACTTCATGATAATTGATCAAGACTCATCTCATAATGCGTTGGTTGGAAGACCCTTGTTGAAGGAAATGCGGGTAGTTACTTCAATCTACCATTTATCCATGAAGTTTCCAACCCCAAGGGGGGTCGGGTGTGTTCGAGGAAGTCAATACGATTATAGGGAATGTTACAACAAGTCTGTAAAAGGATTTTGAAAGAGTAATAAAACAGGGGTGAATGAGGTACAAGTAGAGGAAGAAAGGGTGGTTAATGTCATATACACCGTTGAGTTTCCAGAGAACACAGACGAGGAAGAAGGTGAGGAAGGGACGAAAGAAGAAAGAATTGGCGCTCCAACTATGGATACACCAAGAATTGGCGCTCCAACTGGTCCTTTCTTTATTGTTGGAGCGCCAGGTAGGCAGGAGGCGCAGGTGGGAACGTCTCGGAGTTTGTCACAATTGCTGCTATCTTGTGGGTCTGGTACAGAGGCAGAAGAAGAAATTTGGAGGGTGGAGGATGCAAGGGAAATTCGTAAGGTCAGGAGGTTAGATGGTGAAAAAGCGTTGGTTGCAGAGACACGACCAATTGTAGAGTTGGAAGAGGCAAATTCAAAAACAAATAAAATAGGGAATAAGGACCACGGGGGAAATAAACTCGAAAAAAATAAAGACGTCGACCTCGATCCCCGAATGCCATTACCGATAGCTAATACTGGATCAGCGGAGGAAATGGTAACAGTCAAGGTGGATGCTCGTTACCCGGAACAGGAATTGAAGATTGGATCGCATTTGAATCCAGAGTTAGCCGAGCAGCTCATCTCGTTTTTGAAGGCAAACTTGGATGTTTTTGCTTGGAGTCATGCTGATATGGTGGGAATTGATCCAAATGTGATGTGTCATCGTTTGAATATAGATCCGTCCAAAAAAGGAACCCGGCAGAAAAGAAGGCCGGTGAGCGGGGAACGTGCTGTTGCTTTACAGGAAGAAGTAGATAGATTATTGGAGGTCGGTTTAATAAAGGAGTCTTTCTATCCAACATGGTTAGCGAATCCTGTGCTGGTAAAGAAACCAAATGGAAAGTGGAGGACGTGTGTTGATTTCACTGACTTAAATAAAGCATGTCCAAAGGATAGTTTTCCATTGCCAAGGATAGATCAGTTGGTGGACGCGACCGCGGGACATGCACTGTTGAGTTTCATGGATGCCTACTCTGGATATAACCAAATCCCTATGTAGGGGCCAGATCAAGAGCATACATCTTTCATCACTGATAGGGGACTTTACTGTTACATTGGAATGCCATTCAGCCTTGTTAATGCTGGGGCAACTTACCAGAGGTTGGTAATTAAATATGATGTTTAAAGATCAAATTGGGAAGACCATGGAGGTGTATGTGGATGACATGTTGGTAAAGTCTAAGGAAGCATCGGATCATATCAAGCACTTAGAGGAGATGTTTGCCATATTGCGAAGGTATCGAATGAAATTGAACCCTCAGAAGTGTGTATTTGGTGTAGAATCAGGAAAGTTTTTGGGATTTATAGTCAACCATCGGGGTATAGAAGCAAATCCAGCAAAAATCAAGGCACTATTAGACATGAAGTCTCCAACATGTGTGAAGCAAGTACAGAGCTTAACTGGCAGAATTGCAGCTTTGAATAGATTTGTCTCAAGGTCATTAGATAAATGTCAGGAATTTTTTAAAGCCATTAAGAAGGTAGGAAAATTTTTTTTGTAGACAACAGAGTGTGAGCACGCATTTCAAAAGATCAAAGAGCATTTAGGATCGCCTCCTATGCTCGCAATGCCGATTGAGGGGGAAGTGTTAATTATGTACTTAGCTATTTCGGGATACTCCGTCAGTGCGGTGCTAGTCAAGGAGGAAGGGGTAGATCAGTCTCCGGTATATTATGTGAGTAGGAGGTTACATGACGCTGAGACCCGTTACACGAACATGGAAAAGTTGGTATATGCTCTGGTTTTGGCTTCTCGAAAATTGCGTCCGTATTTTCAGGCTCATAGGGTGGAAATTAGGACATCTTTTCCACTTCGACAAATTATGTATAAGCCAAAGGTAACAGGGCGGATGATGAAGTGGGCTGTGGAGTTGGGGCAGTTTGATTTGGATTACAAACCAAGGACGTCTGTTAAAGGTCAAGTGTTGGCAGATTTCATACTTGAGCTTTCCCCTGAGCTGGAGGGGGATGCAATGGCAATGGTTCCTTTCCAACCTTTAACTCAGACAGATGTCACAGAACCAAGAACTTCTGAAGGATGGTGGACTCTGAGTGTAGATGGAGCTGTCAATAATGAGGGTGCTGGTGCAGGTATAGTCTTAATAAGTCCTGAGGGACATATGCTTATGAGTGCTATAAATTTTGCATTTCGGGCAACAAACAATGATGCGGAGTATGAGGCGTTGCTTGGGGGTTTGCGGCTTGCTTTAGAAATGAAGGTTGAGAATTTGTTGATACGCAGTGATTCTATGATAGGAGTGTATCAGGTGAATGGAGGTTTTCAAGCCCGAGGTCCGAGGACAGAGTTGTACATGAGGAGTGTTTTGCATCTCATGTCTAGGTTCACTGAGGTGAAGTTGGTAAAAATCCCACGAGGGGAGAATGAACAGGCTGATGCATTGGCAAAATGGGGATCGCAAAAGGATGTGAGTTTGTTTGGTGTCAGTCCTTTGGAAGTGTTACAGGAGCCTAGTGTTAGGGAAGTTGATGTGATGCAAGTAGAGGAGGACAAGCAGGTGACATGGATGACACCTATATGGAGGTACATCAAGGAAGGTTGGTTGCCAGAAAACATAATGGAGGCAAGAAAGCTCAGGTATAAGGCAGCAAGGTATGTGGAGTACGATGGGATGTTATATAAAAGGGGTTTTAACCAACCACTGCTGAAATGCATTGATGGTGCGGAGTGCGATTACATCCTTAGAGAAGTTCATGAAGGAATTTGTGGCAATCACTCGGGGGTGGATCTTTGGCGTTGAAAATTTTGAAGCAAGGATATTTTTGGCCTACCATGAAGAAGGATGCTTATGAATTTTCTCGGGCATGTGACAATTGTCAGAAATTTGCTAACTATACTCATAGTCCTGCCGCATCTCTCACACCTTTAATGAGTCCGTGGCCATTCGCTATGTGGGGTATTGACTTGATTGGGGAACTTCCGACAGCTAAGGGGGGGAGTGAAGTATGCGGTGGTGGCTGTGGATTATTTCACCAAGTGGGCGGAAGCTGCCCCATTAGCTACCATAACAGCAAAGAAACTAAGGGATTTTGTTTTTAATTCTATTGTGTGCAGGTTTGGAGTTCCTTATAAGTTGATTTCTGACAATGGGAAACAGTTTGATAGCAAGCAGTTAAGGGTTCTTTGTGAGGAGTTGCATATCAAGAAAAATTTTGCAGTGGCATATCACCCACAAAGCAATGGACAAACAGAGGCGGTGAATAAAATTATAAAGCATACATTGAAGACGAAGCTGGAGAATAGAAAGGGGAGCTGGCCAGAGGAGTTGCCCATGGTGCTTTGGTCTTACAATACAACTCCAAGAACGACAACAGGAGAATCTCCATTCATGATGGCTTATGGTTCTGAGGCTATGGTTCCGGTGGAGATAGGTGCAGGATCATTCAGACGAGATACTTTCGATGAGGAGGCAAATCAGGTCAATCAAAGGTTGTCGCTCGACCTGTTGGAAGAAGAAAGGGAAAATTCACAAGTCAAGCTTGCAGCTTACCAGCGGCGGGCGGCAAGGTTCTATAATGGAAAGGCAAAAGGTCGTTCATTCAAGGTTGGTGATCTGGTGCTCAGAAAAGTAATGCCAAACACCAAGGTTGCAGCTCATGGGGTATTTGGAGCAAATTGGGAAGGTCCCTACAAGGTCAGAGTCATTTTATGGGGAGGAGCTTATTATCTTTCAGATTTGGACGACAAACCAATCCCGAAAGCTTGGAATGTCATACATTTAAAGAAGTACTATCAATACAGAGAGCTTTTAAGCCTCATGCAGTTACTAAAACTAGCAACAAATAAATTTGCTCCTAATCTTGGGGGGTAGTGATTAACACGCCTCTTTGAGCTAGTGATTGCCCTGTTCTTTATTTTATGTTCCTATTTTGGCTATCAGCCTTTATACCGGCAATGCCGAGGACAATTTATTTTTAGTACTCATCGTGCTATAAGCCGTGAGGGTTTTATTTTCAAGATTATAAAAATTTTCAGTTTTTCTGGATATATTTACTTGTTTATGATTGTTTTACAATTATCTTGATGCGCCTACTTGGATCCTTTTTGAAGGAATATTGCCGCGCCTTGGCCGGTGGCGCGCCAAGTATACAGCTTTGTTACAATGTATGAATATGAAGTTCGTAAAAAAATAAGTGTTACCCATCAAAAGAGTGAAAGCAAGTTAGGAATACAGCTTTGCAAAGTCAAAAGACTTGCGGATAAAAGTTTGAAATGTTATGGTAAATTGAAAAATTAAGTAGCTTGATCTCCAGGATGGTCGGATGTTGGCGCGTCTGTGGAGGTGTGTTTTACGTTATCCTCAAGAGCACTCTTTTCAGGATTGGCATTCTCACCAGGTTGGCGCGCCATGTCGTCTGTGGAAAGAACTTCTTTGAGGGCTATTCTTTTTTCAGCAATGGCTTGGGCTTCCTTCTGAGAAAGGTCAGCCAGGAAATCAACCATTCCCGCGCCAAACTTGGGACGCCAGTCATAATTAGGCTCGCCAGCAAGGAAAGTGATGCAGTAAGCTTTGATTCCTTCATCAAAGGATTCCTTGGATAATTTCTCCTTTTCAGCAGCCCAGCCAGAATCTTTCTCCTCTTCAAGTTCATCTAATTTCAACTCGAGATCAGTGGTCTTTTCCTCAAGGGTTTGTATGAAGGCATCTTTTTCTTTCGCCAGTTCAACTTGGCGCGCCAAATTGGCTTCCAAAGTAGAGATGGACGAGGTGGCAGCTTTCCTCTCTGTTTTAGACTTATTTAGCTTAGAATTGAGGGATTTGACGTCTCTTTTGAGCTTTCCAACTTCAACTTCCAGTTCTTTCATGCGTTTGAGAGTTTCTTCCTTGTTCTTCTCACATTCGGAATTGAACAGGAATAGGTCAAGAGAGGCACGGGTGGCAATTTTTTGTTTGTCACTATCTGACCTAGCCATCCACCTTTTATATCCAACTTCAGAGATAAGGGAATCCCCAAGATGACCAAAAGCATTAAACACTCTTAGTGAAGAACAATTTGGTGCGGCAACACTAGTATGCGCGCCAACTTCATCATTTTGAGCATCCACCCCGTTTTTTCCAGCTTTGCCTACGTTTTGCTTCTTGGGAGGAGGTTGAACATCCTGGTTTGGATCCTGATTTTTGTTTTTCTTGGCCGCATGTTTCTTTGTAGAGATAGGGATGGTAACTGTGGAGCCTCTTTGTTGAGTAGCAGATGAATTTCTTGGCGCGCCAAACAGGTTTGGAACCCCAGTCATATCTGTAAAAAGAAAAGTCAATATAACCAAAAATAAAGAGAAATAGTAATGAGAGTAACATTTATTTAACAACTTAGGAAGTAAAATTGACATTGTTAAACCATTCAAAGAATATGCATGTGGTAGGCAATTAGAAGCGTCAAAAAGAATATTGGCGTGCCAATAATCTTTAAAACCTTACCTTCATCTTCACTATCCAAGATCACTTGTCTCCTTTTCTATTTTTTGGTTTTTCCTTGTTGAGGAGAGTCAGGATGACCAGCTAGGGTAGGAATAAACCCATATTTTTTCAAATTATCAAAGGTTACCAAAGCATTAAGTTTTTTGCCTGATTCTAATAAGGCAAGGATTTTAGAGTATTGAGTTGAAAAGGGGGCCACCAGTGAAGGTTTTGGTTGCTTTACTGAAAAAAGAAATTATAAAGTGATGGTAAGCATATTATGATGTTAAAAGAAAGAAAATTAGGTTGGAGCGCCAACTTTATTTGGCGCGCCAATGAAAGGTACTTACCACCAATTTTAAATTCAATTGATTGTCTAGTTGTGTTGTAAAGGTAGAAGAATCTCTCTTTCCAATCCTTTATATTACTGACTTTGCCATCATTGATGCCCTTTCCCATATGATCCCTCCAAGGTACTAAGAAGTAGTAACCAGGAATGTTGGATTGGAGGCTAAAAAACCAGCTTAACTCTAGCATGGTTGGATCAGGGTATTCAAGTTCTTTATACATTATAAAAAGTCCCAGGGCCATCCTGTAGCTATTAGGAGATAACTGAATGGGAGCTATTTGGTACCAATCAACAATTTGACGCAGCCAAGGATGGAGTGGCGCGCCAACCCCAAGGGGAATGTGTCTATCTGTAACTACAGCTCTTGGAACTCTGATATTATCAATATCAAATCTATGGGGGCGCATGTTAGGATGAGGTTTTGCATAACTTCCTTCTTGAGAGTAAAAATGCATGATCTTTTTTATGTCTCTCTCAGAAATTGTGGAAGACATGTTCACACAAGCAAAAGTCCCAGCATTCTTTCTAGCTACATCTATTTCTCTTTTGGATAAGGGACCATGCTGGGACCAATCAATGTCTATATCTTGTGGTTTTAACGGGAATGGTGGTGTTTCTTCAGGAGAGGATTCAGGGGAAGTGAATTCGTCATCCTCTTGGGTACCTTCAGCGGTTGGCGCGCCACGATTGGTACTTTCAGTTTTTTCAGAATCCGCCAAATCTTCAACAGCAGAAGGGTTAGCATGTAGCTCCTCGAGTAACTCATCTTTGTAGTCACTCTACTCTACAATAATTTTCTTTCTTTTTCTACGTTGGCGCACCGGCATGGGGTTTGTGGACGAAGATTCTGCCCCAGTTTCAAACTCAGAATCATAATCCATTGGGCGAAGAATAGGTGATTGGTGTGTAACGTTTTCAGCAGAGGATTCAGGGGTCTGGGTGAGGCTGGAAGATGAGGACATTGTAAAGAAGGATGGGTTATCTTCGTATAATGATAGTAGGCGCGCCAAATCGGAGGGCTTGGTGTTGGAATATTGATAGGAAGGATAGTGAAAGGGTGTTGAAGAAAGACCAATTCTTCTGTTGAAGTCTTTAAAAGGATGGAAGGGAGATGATGTGGACGCGTTCCCCCTTTTAGCCAGCTGCATGCCAAGAAGAAAAGAAGGTGAGCGGGGGAACACATCTTTCTTATCAAGGGTTGCCGCGCCAATGATGATTGCCTAAAATTACTTGCTCTACAAGTTGGCGTGCCAATTAAGCTTTTGTCGTGCCAAACTAAGGTGGCGTGCCAATAAGTTAATTGTTAAGTTATCAGTTAGAAACATGTTTTTTAAGAAGGTATGGCATATACATGGATTAAACAGATATACATACAATTACACACGATTGAGTTTACGAAGAACACGAGAAGTGTAAAATTTAAAACTCTTGGATCTAACAGAATACATGGTGAAAATCTGCAAAATAAGATTCAAAACGTACCTTGAATGATAAGGATTGATGGGTAATGATCGATTTGATGAATGATAAAAATTTGAGGCTGTTCTAATTGAAAAGGCGATTAGGGTTTTTCTGAGAGCGTTCTTGAGGAGAGAGAAATGGCGAATGAGGAAGAGAAGGGGGGAAAAGCCGGGTTTAAATACCCCTGGAGCACACAGTATAAATATACGGTCTGGTGTATACGTATTTCAAACGAATAAATTATTGGCGCGCTAAAGAGCCACCATTGTATATTTTAAAGGATCATTGGCGTGCCAAAGGATTACAAAGTGTGTGTATAAATTTTTAATCCTAGTCTCTTTGCATTTTAATACAATAGAGATTTGGGGGGTAGTTGTTATATCATAAATTTATACGGGAGAATAGGGGTTGACTATCTAAAGATGGTCAAACGGCTAAAAGAGCTGGATGATAAAAATACTATGAACTCATGAAAAATAGGGAAATGTCCAAGGTGGGGCATCAAGGCCAACTTGGAGCGCCAAGATGGAACAAGGAAAAAGTAGGGATGTCTGTGCATAAGGAAGGTAGGTGTGCCAGAGGACTATGAAACACCAAGTTGGAGCGCCAACTTGGAAGTGATATGAAAGGTGAACATGATATTGGCTAAGAGTCCAGATGTGGTTAAGCTTGTCTATGCACTCAAAGGGTTTTTGTTCCTGTATTCTGACAAGTTATCCTTGTTGGGGGAGTAAGATACACCTGGTGCGACGATAACTTTGGAGAACTTACCTTGTAGTCTGATGGGTTGTCCTCATCGGGGGGTAAGGATCAGCTGGTACATTTGAGGCAAGTCATGACTTTTCCCTACGACTGATGATTGATGTGGTAGTTGGTAGCGGTTGATGTTAGCTCCGATAGTTAGGGCTAATGTTGTATCCGTGAAGGCATAGTCATAGTTGAGCCTTGGGGTCATCGGCTAGGTTTCATCGTACGGGCTCTCCTTAGTGGGCTTGGATGTATATTTCGTGATAAGAAAGGAGTTCTAATCCGACATGGACTATGCTTGATGCTTATCCTAGAGGAGACCTAACTCTAGTAGACTTAGGACCCTTGTAGTCCGGCCAAGGAGTTCTATCTCTAGTGAACTTAGTATCCTTGTTCTACTAGAACTACGTGAAGCTTGATCCCTATAAATATAGGGTACGTAGGCACATTAAAGGGGTTGGACGTTGAGAGCTCAGAGAGACCACCATAACTCGTTTGATCTCAGCTTCTTAAAAATACAATTACCACCACTCTCCGGCGACTATTCCGCTACAGAACCACCATCATAGATCTTAATTTTGGCATATAACCCTAAATTTTGTTATCACAAATTCCTCCGTTAAAAGTTTTGAGTTTCTAGACACAGTTAGTCTTAGGTCATTAGTCATGTACTTTCCTATGCCTCACATTTATCACATTTAAATAGTTTCGAAGTGAATTGAGGAACTAAGGTTCTACTTCTTTTTTATCAATTTTGGTTCACAACATCATATATGTGGGACCAATAAAATAATTTTGGTTCACAACATCATATATTTTGTTTCTTAGTTATGCCAGCCACTAAGTCATTTTAATATTCTCTCATAAGGTTGCCATTATACTACAATCAAATATTAACTTGAATTTTTCTATTTATGGGATAAAAAACTTGAATTGTTTCTTAGTTGAGGTCATTACTATATTTAAGTAGGTAATTTTTATATTGTTTGGTAATGTTATTGTACATAAAGATATTAAACTACAATTTAATATTATTGGAGCTAGTAGGATCTAATATAAGACAAAATTTGAAACATTAGACTCATTTGGTTTCAATTTTTTAAATAATACATGATTTTGAAAAAAAAATTAGCAAATTAGGAATTATAGAATGAATTTTAGTATTTATTCATCACGCAAAACTGATATTTCAAAACTCAACTAAGTACTATTGAAAACATATCTAAATCACTAAAATGGGGTTTATTATGAGTTTGAAATTGTTTAATAACTTAAAGAGGTTATGCTATAACTAAATCAAATCGATATATATTTTAAATATAATAAAAGGTAATAATAATAACAAGATGTAAAATCATTTAGATTCATTTACAAAGATTGAATGAGTTTTTTCGCATTCTAACTATATTAACGTTTCAACCATTAACACGAACTTTTATTATCACACACAAACAATTAACGAGATAATGTGATGAAGGTAATAATAATAATAACAATAATAATAATAAAATTAGATTTAAAATAGCAAAAATAATAATACTAATACTAATGATAATAGTAAGGAGTAAAATAGTAATAATAATAATGTAATTTATTATTATTATTATTATATAAGTAACTGTATATATGTGATTGCAAAATATATTTTCATATTTTTTAAAGATAAAGTTAAAAGTTTAGCAATTAAAAATATTTTCTATTAACTAACTAAATTGAAATCAATAACAAAAAATGGAGAATTCTTCATGTCACTCCATGTTGCCAAATTATTATATAATTAACAATCAAATTTTCTTTTTTAGTTCGGTGTTTAAATATTGTAGTATGATAATATATATTCATGCAAAAATAATCACAATCTAATCATTACATAAGTCACCAGATATCACACCATTACATAGTTCAATTTTAAAATTTTGTCTTTGGTCTAGATCTCACACATTTATCAAAAAAAGCACTCTAGCCTCAAATTGTTAAGACTCATATTTATCAAAAAAAGCACTCTAGCCTCAAATTAATCGCCCCACCCTCCTTCTCTACAAATTAATAATAAAAATATACATATACACATAACCCCTCTCTTAGAATCTAAGTATATATAACCTCTTACATCCCTAAACATATACACATTCACACCCCCTCCTCTCCTTCTCTATTAAAAACACTCTCACTCTTGGTTGCCCTCGGTCATTTCTGTAAAATGGTGTGTGAACAAAACAACTTCAACCAAGACCCTGGTACTTATGGCTGTGAAAACAATACTCTGAATCCACAATTTTCTAATTCTCCCCAACAAATTTTAATAGTTTCTACTATTCTAAATTCACACCCTCAACTAACTACCAATGAAGGATCTTCTTCATCAAAATCCCAAACTCCACACATACATGGGGAGAAGGCCAAGGTAGCTAAAAGAAGGAAGACCAACAACGTAGAGGATGACAAGTTAGTACATTTTTATTTACAAAATAAGTTATATTAACATTATAACTTAATTAATTATCTTGAGATTTTATGTAGATTGCTACTCGAATTGGTGAAAATCTATGGACCAAAGTGGAACTTTATTGCTGAAAAGATGTCTTCCCAAAACGAAGGGAAGCAGTTTAAAGGGAATCGGTTGTGGGATAGATACAACTACCATTTAAGACCAGGGATACAGGTAATAATCTTTTCCACTTGAATCTTGTTAATTGTTCTTTGATTACTTGTAAGGATTCTAAATACTTTTCTCCTACATTAGTTGTATTTCTCCTCTATCCAAAATAATTTTTAGGGACTATTCAAAAAGAACATACACTGAAAGAAAATCAAAAAGTAATATTTGATACCCGGCATAAAAAAAATTATATTAAACAATATTAATATTAATTGGATTCACATAGATACACTAACTACTATAATGATTTTTACTATATGCATATTTTCCTTTTTCCTCAAATTCTTTTTAAATACTCAAGAGTACATTAAAAAAATCTTGAGAAAAAAGTGGGATATTATGATAAGAGTGGAATAAAAGATTCTAATTTTTCTTATTGTTATTGTAATAATTTATCAGGGTTGAACTATTCATCATTTTTGTTCGGATACCAATCCAAATTATACTTAAATTTTAATCTAGGTGATAATTTTAAATACATAAATTTTCTATACTTTCTCAAATTAAATAATTTAATTTCTATCTTATACTATTCTCCTCTTTGGCAATCCTAGTTGATCCCAGAACCTTTCCTGCTTAACTTTCTACAAGTTCTAATAGAAGTTACATTTTCTTGTCCCTTATATATATATACTAATTTTGGAATATGCATGACATCTTTGTACACTTACTCTGTATTTATGCATGATATTTGTTTTGGCTTGCTAGTTCAACTCTGATAGTGACCTATATTATGTATATTTGTATTCATATTATAGATCATTAGTTTGGTGATGGATAACATAGATTAACAAGAAAGTATTGAAATTCAAAATTTGTCTATATAATTACTAGTTCTTTGTAGAAAATTCATTGTTTTCTAATAAGCTATTAATTTCTTTTCAAATATATTCATTTGAAAAAGAGTTGTTCTTTGTTTTGTATAAAATACAGAAAGAAACATGGAGTGAGGAAGAGGATTTGAAATTAATGGAAGCCCATGAAAAGTTGGGCAACAAATGGACTGAAATTGCTAAGGTGCTCCCGGGAAGATCTGCTGGTAACATTAAAAATAGGTGGAATTCAACCAAGAGGAAGTGCCTCAACGCCATTAAGGAAAGCAACAATCCGAAACCCAAACCGAGTCCTCTCTTCGAAAATTATGTCAAGAGTATTTTAACCCAAAAGGATCATGAGGGTCCAATCCCTATTGAGTCTAATGGAGTTGTTGGGCGAGATGGTAATGAGCTGTGTTTAGCTAATGGATCAAATGGGCTAAGTAGTGTTTCTAATCCAATCGAGTTGCCTAATGAGAACAGTGGGATGGCCTCACTTGGTGAATCAGAGGAGTCTCCTTTTGTTGATCCAAATGATCAGTTGATTTTAGAGCTTGACCACTATATACATGTGCTGGAAAATAATGGACAATTTGTTATTGAGCATGAACCAGCTATTGGGCGAGAAGTTAACCAAGAGAACTTTGATGGATCAAATGCATTTTCTATATCTTTTGATCCAAATAACTTGCCAGGTGAGAAGAAGGAGACCACCATTCAAAGATCAAATGGCATGTGTTCTTCTTATGATCAAAATGAGTTTTTTGATGGTAGTGAGTCAGATTGGGTCTCCTTTGAAGAGCTGATTTATACTTCTGATGATGACTTAGGGTTATAGATGTGGACTCTGGACTCTCAATTTGTGTTAAAAGATATGGTTTTTATTTTTCATTTTAAACTCTTCTGTCTTCATCGTGAACGTAGCAGTATGTAAAGTACCACAAGATCATATTGGTTACTGTCACCTTTTCAGTTGCTTCGCCTTGCTTAACTCTATGCCGAGTCTGTTGTGCTTTTTTGTCTACAGGATGTTACTATTTTTGTACCTGCATACTAATTGTTGGTTTATTTCCTCGACTTTAGTTGAGACATTATTTTTTATCTTTTCTCGTCATATATAATTGCTTGCACTTGATTCCATGTATATGTGCTTAATGTTTTTGTTTTTGTTTTTGGCAGCCTCTTTTGTTCAAATAAAGCCTTTTGATTTTCTTTGTTACTTATAGTTCCCATACATTAATTTGGTTTTGCCATTACTTTGTTTGCTAACACTATAATATAGTTCCCTCTGCATCTTGATCTTGGTGTGTTTTTTGTTTTATTTTTGTAATTTGTTTTTGTTAAATTTGCATGCATAATTTATATTAGATTATATGCTTGCCCTTTTTTTTATTGTCTCCCTTTTGCTTTTGGATACTTACCATTTAGCACAATATTATTTGTGGTATCCACTTGCTTTGAATTTGATTTAATAATAATTATTACTTTTTTGTCTTAACAATTTGTTTTGTTAGTTATTGTTCATCTCCAACGGTATTGTCTAAAATAATTGACTAAAATGATATAAAATATTGTAAAATTTTCAGGTAAGCCGCTCTGCTAGTTTGGATATATTGATTAGCTATATTTTAAAATGAAATGTTATTATTTCATCTTAGTAAATTGAATATATTATTTTAATCAGATAACAAATGAGGTGAAGTCTAACTAGAGGTCTCTAGAGCTTGAACAAAGGCTTGACCAAAATCTTATGTAAGGGTAATGTACCATTGGAGTGCAAAATATTTTACACATTCTTTAGAATTATTATTTATGGTAGGTGATTAAAATATTAGCTAAGTGGTCTTTGGAGATTGTACAAGACCTGTTGTTGTTATGTGCTCCAAACTTATTTCCCCCTAGATTTTATGTTTGGTTAATATCCTTGTTCAACAATAGTTCCTCCATGTTTATTTGTTTATAAAAAATGGATTTTATGTTTGGTTAATATCGTATGTTCAACAATAGTTCATCCCTGCTTAATTGTTTATATTTTTTACTCGAATATTTTGTAGAGTTCACGAAAAGAGAATTCAACCAATTTTATGGAATAAACCAAATAAAAAATGAACAAGTTAGTGTAGGCAAATGAAATAACGGTCATGTGAACTTCAATATAGATGGACTGTTATTTGACTTTGGTGAAAATTGTAAAACTCAACAAATTAAACATTTAAATGAGAAATCAAAATACCTATATGGTAGAGTCAATATTTATTAATTAATTTTTGTAAATATTTAATGGAAGAATAACATATATGAAATTCTCATGATACACGCATTTAAATAGATTAAATAATTCTAAATATTGGTACTGAACAATTATTTATGGCTCGAAAATAAGAGAAAGAACTCCAATAAAATGGATAAATGACTATTAGATAAAATTGAAGGTAACACAATTATTAAGAAAACTTATACATAAATTAGAAAAAGTAAAATTAATTTAAAATAGTTTATGATTTACAAAACACAGTACGATAAATTAAGATCACATGGCAAGTTAGGCTTCAGAATGAATAGTTATTTAACCGGTTCTCAAAGTTATTTAGGTTGGGTGTCATATATCACAAATAGTCACTACCATCATTTATTGATAGGCTAAAACATAGTAGTTTGTAACCACACACATAAATATTTCTAGATCCTTTTCGTCATCATGATTTATAGGAAATTCTCTTGTAGATAGAGTAGCCAGTTAAGTCCATTAGTATGAGATCTTATCGAATGTGCCCAAAAATAAATTTCTGTGGGCCTCGTCTAGAGCGGACAATATCATACTATTGTGGAGTTATGGCTTCATCGTGACCCAATATATGGTATCACAGCCCATGGTTCCAGAGTTGGATCTTGGGGGTAACGGACTGCGGTTATTCGATTTGGGAGGTTCCTTTGGTGTTAATTCACGATTAGAGATTTGTCGGGGTGCCCTGTAACCAAAGTCTTCTTGATGGGTGTTCATGCGGCCGGTTCTGCGAGCTGAATCATGGCGGTGCAATTGGTGGACAAATTTATCGCCGGTGTAAGACCTAGGAATTTGTGGTTGTTGGTTTGTAGGGAGGATTGTTGGGTGATGTCAAACCAAGTAGCACATCGATGAGATAAGAGGAAATTCTCTTGTATATAGAGCAGCTGGTTAACTCCATTAGTATGAGACCTTTTGCGATATGCCCAAAAATAAATTTGTGCGGGCCTGACCCAAAATGGTCAATATCATATTATTGTGGAATTATGGCTTAATCGCGGCCCAACAAGTGGTATAAGAGCCCATGGTTCTGGAGTTGGGTCCTGGGGGTAACGGATCGGGTTTATTTCATGTGGGAGGTTCTCCTTAGTGTTAATTCATGATTGGAGATTTATCGAGGTGCCTTGTATCGAAAGTTCTCTTGATGGGTGTTCAAGCGGCGGGTTCTGCGAGGTGAATCGCGGTGGTGCAATTGGTGGAGAAATTTATCGCCGGTGTAAGACCACGAAATTGGTGGTTCTTGGTTTGAGGGGAGGATTATTGGGTGGTGTTAATCCAAGTACCACATCGATGAGATAACAAGAAATTCTCTTGTATATAGAGTAGCTGGTTAACTTAATTTGTATGAGGCCTTTTGGGATGTGCCCAAAAATTAATCCGCGTGGGTCTTGCCCAGAGCAAATAATATCATACTATTGTGGAGTTATGGCTTAATCGCGGCCCAACAAGTGGTATCAGAGCTCATGGTTCCGAAGTTAGATCCTGGGGGTAACGTGTTGTGGTTATTTGATGTAGGAGGTTCCCTTTCCTGTTAATTAGCGATTGAAGATTTATCGGGGTGCCTTGTACCAAACGTTTTCTTGATGAGTGTTCAAGTGGGGGATTCTGCGAGGTGAATTGTAGCGATGCAATTGGTGGACAAATTTATAGCTAGTGTAAGACCACGAAATTTATGGTTCCTGGTTTGAGGGGAGGATTGTTCGGTGGTTTCAAACCAAGTGCCACATCGATGAGATAAAAGTAAAATTTCTTGTATGTAGAGCAGCCGGTTAACTCCGTAAGTATGAAGCCTTTTGATATGTGCCCAAAAATAAATTTGTGTGGGCCTAGCCCAGAGTAGACATTATCATATGAATCTTGAATAATTAATTATATTATAATTTGTTAAACAATTTTAGTTAAATATATGTTAATAATAATAATAATATCATTGCTAAATAATAATATTTATTAAAGATCCAACCCTATGGATACCAAGATATATGTATTTTAATGATATTACAAAAATTTTATGAAATTGTTTTTTATTTGGTTTGAGATCTTAATTCAACTAATGATTTGACTAGTACTTCTAACTAGTGTTCCGTCCCAAATTGATGTTTTGATTTTTTTTAAAAATATTTATCGAAGATCCAACCATATGGATATCATGATCTATGTATTTTAATGATATTACAAAAAAATTATAATTTTTTAAATTTAGTTAGTTTGAGATCTTAACGGTCAATTAGTGATTTGACTAGTACTTCTAACTAGTGTTTCGTCCCAGATTGATGTTTTGATTTTATAAAAATAATTCATCGACAATCCAACCGTATGGATATCAAGATCTATGTATTTTAATGATATTACAAAAAAAATTAGAATTTTTTAAATTTAGTTAGTTTGAGATCTTAATGGTCAATTAGTGATTTGACTAGTACTTCTAACTAGTGTTTCGTTCCAGATTGATGTTTTGATTTTATAAAAAGAATTTATCGATGATCCAAGCGTATGGATATCAAGATCTATGTATTTTATTGAAATTACAAAAAATTCAGAAAAAAAAAAATTTATTTTTGGTTTTAGATTTTAATAGTCAACTACTAATTTGACAAATACTCCTAATTAGTGTTCACTCTGTGATTGGTGTTTCGATTTTTTTACAAATATCTCACGACGTTCTAACATAATGATTGTCAAGATCTATATATTTTAGTAATATTACAAAATTTTACGAAAAAAATAAATTTATTTGGTTTGAGATTTTAATAGTCAATTAATGATTTCACCAATACTCATTTTCAATTCCACCCGAACATACATTTTCGTTAACCAATCTAAAGTTTCATTTCCCCGTTAATACTTTTCATTTTCCCCCTTTCGGTTTTGCCCCTTTATCAAACCCCTAAATCTCCCCCCACCCCCTTCGGAATGAGTTCTCCAAAGCTGTTCAATTGTCTTTAATAAATCTCTCTCTTTCTCTTAATCGGTACTTTCTCTCTCTCTCTCTGTTTGTGTAAGTTTTTGTTGTTTTTGTTGTTTTTTAAGTTTTTGTGATTTGTTTTTAGGTTTTCGATTCGGTGATTGAGTATTCTATCAAGACAATTGTTGATTTGTATGTATGTTTTTGTTGAGTATTCGGTGATTGGGACACAACACAACTCAACACCCTCCCATTTTAACCCCCCGACTCCTCTCCTCTCCCTCTCTGTCACAATTCACACACACACACACACACATCGAGAGAGAGAGGGAGAGAGCTAAAAGAGAGAGGGAGAGAGAGCTTCATTAGACGCCCTTGTTGAACAGGTAAACACCAGTATACTCATAAACTCTCTGTCTTTATAGCTCATATATTGTTTCTGATGTTCAATTATTATTATGAATTTCATTCTATTGTACTACTTGTCAAAGCTTCAATCTTTTTCGTATTTTCTTATTCAATTTGTGTTTCTGTGATTAGACTATGATTCTTTCTAACAACCCTAGTTTTGTTCTCGATTTTTGTTTCGGTTATATGTATGTTTGTGCATTGAGTTTCTGTTTAGTTTTCTATTGTATCGGTTAGGGCTTCATTACTACAACTTGTTTTTGTTCAAGACGTTGTAAAAATGTAGTCTTTTTTGTATTGTAGCTATTGTGATTTTAGTAAAGGTGACCTCATTTGTATATTTAGTAGTATAATTAGTATTGTGACCTAAAAGCATTGAAATTTAAGAAAAATGAAGAAACTAAGGTTTTTAGAATCAAGAATTATTAATGGGAGCATTCCATCTAAACTGCAGGAAACTAAGGTTTGAGAGTTCTTACGTAAATTTGAAAATAATTGCTTGATAAGTACAAGTAGACAGTATACATTAAACATGGTATGTATCAGGTGTTCTCTATTGACATGGCTCGCTTACTACTTGCTGCATCAAATCGAGGTGAATTTGAGGAGAGGTTAATCAAAGTTGTCGATGAAGTGAAACCAACACTAGCTAGAGGTGAATTGAAGGTATGCTTTGCATTTTTGTCAATGTTTTCTATGGTTCTAGGCGTAGCATGAAAATGATTTCAAGTTTTGGTTTTGGTGCAGTGCATTGGAGCAACAACTATGGAAGAATACATGAAGTACATTGAGAAAGACGGGGCTTTAAAACGAGGTTTTCAGGTTGTTGATGTGCCTGAACCATCTGTTGAGGACACAGTCCTAATACTCAAAAGACTGGTACAGAAATATGAAAGTTTTTATAAAGTCAATTATACTCACAAAGCTATTCTCTCTACTTCCACCTTGGTAAAACAATATGTCAGGTAGTTTAAATTTTGTCTACGACTTTTCTATGCAAATCTCAAATATTTTCGGTAGTTGTACATGAGTCTGATATACATCGTGCTTATGCAACGAACGCTTTTTGCCCGATAAAGCCATTGACTTGATTGACGAAGCAGGTGCAAGGGTGAGTCTTCAGCAAAAGCAAGACAAATATGATAAGGTGACGGTTGCGACAAAAATGGATACAAATTTGAGGGTTAATCTGCAAGCGCAGCAAGGGCAAGCAGAGTATAGTGGTAATATGCTTGTGACTGAAGAAGATATTAAGCTAGTGCTCTGATCATGGACAGGAATCCTGATTGAAAAGATGTCACAAGAAGAAGCGTTCAAGCTTTTAAACATGGAAAAAACATCAGTTTTATAACATTGAGAATATTGCTAGAGGTTGTATATTTTTTGTAGTGATTTGTTTTTTGTACCAGAGATATCCAAAAGCACCTAATAGTAGTTATTTTGTAGGCTTAATGTGTACAAGTTATATATTATTTGTATTTTTGTTTTATTTTTTTGAAAGAGTTGTATTTGTACATTGTCTATACATGACATTCCTAAAAAGCATCAAGTCTTTACTAAACCAATAGTTTCTATCAACGAAACTTTATGACAATAAAGTCATACAACAGAAAACAAACCATTGTCTATACATCCTTTTTAGACAATGTATATGCTTTTAGAAATCGTTGACTAAAGGAAAGGAGAACAACTCTTAATTTTGTAAAAACTGTTGTATGTACAACATGACCACAACAATTCTTTAGACTCGAAAATGTTATCTATTAACATATGCAACAATGACAATATGTTTCAAGGGTTGTATGTTTCATTTTAAGGTTATAGTCTTTGTGACGTTATATGACAAGTGTTTCTTGAACACAGGAAACACTTGAGTTATATTGCCTCTGACAATGGCTTGTATATAAACCGTTGTTGTTTCTGGATATTTTACAACATTTATTTAGATAATAACGTTGTCTTTAGAGCCCCAGACAACGATCGCCAACCGTTGTCTGATACGCGCATCAGACGGCATCGCCATACTCAACGGAAATTTAGGGTGTCAGACAATGGTGATAAACCGTTGTGTGATTCGATTTTCCTTGTAGTGATTCGTTGGGCTAAACACTTACAATTTATATATTGACTGATCATGGAAGTGACTTGAAGGTATGGTTGTGGGCATTATAATATATCCTCAGAGAGAATAATATAAACATTAGATGAATATTTTTAGCAAGAGCACGAGGGTTGAATATCATAGATTTATTAACGATCAATAATGCCAATGGAGAACCCTGATTTCTCGATTGGTTTTTTATCTTCGTTAAATCATGATTTTTCATTACTCATTTGCATAAGTTAGTTAGTAAACAAACACCCAATTATTTTTCTCACTTCTAGATTTTAAGGAATAGAAACTTGAATTTATATTAATATCAGTCCTTACCTGTGAACGAAACTCTACAAAATTACTAATAACAAAACAACACATGCAAAATGGAAATTATTAAGAAAAAATAATTTTTATATTATTTAGAATATCAAATTATTAGAAGTGTTTTGCATTTGTTTGTCATATGTAAAATTATTAGGTGTTTTTGAGACGCTACACTGTTTTTCTTTGAAATATCTAAAAGGAATTCGCTATTGCAGTTAGTTTTATTCGTGTACTTATTTTTATCAAATATTCTTGCTTTGACTTATGTTAATATATATTAAAAACATTTAAAACTCTTAGTGCCGAGATGGCTTATGACTACCTCAACATGTTGATCAAGATTCGTTGTATTATGATCTTGCAATTGGTCATTGTAACAAAAGGAACACACAATCTATGGCATTGGCTGATTGTAGGATATTTTTTATCAACCAAATAGCAATACAATATTTCTTTTAGCAACTCGTAGCCCAACACTTAAAATTATCAAAAGCTAGAGTCCGAGCTCTAGGAGATCAAAGATGAAATCAAAGAGATGGATGAAATGAAGCAGCAAATGAGGGAGATGGAGAGTCTAGTAATGAGGTTGCTTGATAGTCAAAATCAACAGGTGAATTAAAGGTAAGTTGATTATTGTCTTTACGTGAGATTTTTTTTATCTTGAATGATATTAAGATCTAATTTATTGTCTTTTGAAGCCATTGTTGGTCTTATTTCATTAATGAGTTGGTCGAATATGGATGGTAGTGTGTCGTCCTACTTGGTCATAGAATTGGTGTGATAGAGAGATTATACCCTTTTCGTATTTCAGTTTTAAAGGTTCCGTGCAATGTTTCGCTGGTTTTGTCATAACCTTCTATGGAAATGTTTTTCTCTAAGTAACCTTTTTTTACATGGTTTTTCTAATGACAATTTATCTAATGAAACATAAAGTCAGTGCATTTTCTCATAATTTGAGTATAGTAAGTCTAAAGGGTTTTAAAAGTTGAAAGTTATTCATGGTGTTAAAAATCCAAGTGATTGTAGTGGTATAAAGGTTTTAATCTTGAAGTCTCTTTCATATATATAAATATGTGTTATATAAGTTGGTGACTTTGCTCCGGGGTTGGTCTTACAAGTTTTGTCATGTATTGGTTTTGTGTTCGGAAAAAGTGCAAGTGTTTATCTCCTTCTAGTTGTGTATCTTGGTTTGTGTATTGTCTATAAATGGTCGTTGTTGTTGTGCCGCAAATGTTACTCCCTCTAACCCATTTTATGTGAGCTACTTTCCTTTTATGAATTTCCCAAGTAGAATGGACTTACTCTTTATAGTATTAATTCAAAATTGTTGTAGCCACATATTCATTATTCTTTTCATTTGTGTGATTGTAAATGAATGCTAGTATAGTTAACTTTCTTAAACAATGTGTAATGTCATGATATCAAATTGTTGTGTTTATATAAAAAATGCAATAAATTATAGCGTAGCTTGTTAGATTTGTGCCATGCTTTATTGTTTTTTTTGTAAACTTAGTTATTGCTTATTCGGCGTAGCTATTATGTACCGCATAAATGGGAGTTTCTAATTAATTCATAAAACCCACGTATATTGTTTGTAGTTTGTAGTGCCTGGTACTAAATTTCTTCTTAATTAATCATGTTAGGTTTTGATGGGGTATTAGATAGCATTTTCGTGGAGCACTAGTAGGGCTGATTCGAGTATTGAAAATGAAGTATTATCATATTTTGTTGTTGTGTTGATCCGGAATCCTAGAGTCTCGACTTCAATATGTACTATTGTCAAAGTTGAGCACAGACTGGATTTATTATTGGTCTTAAGTCTTGCTTGTAATTTACAATTCACAGTTCTTAACCTTATGGTTGCAAACAGTTCCAAATATCCACGAATTTTGTTGTAAGTTTGTCAGAGTAGTTTGCTTACGAGAACCGGGTGGAAAATTTTTCTATGGACAATTTCCGTTATTATTTAGTTGTCTCCAAATGGTCAACAACAACGAATAAACGTCATCATGTTATTGCAATTCCGTTGATAAATTGCCGACCGACAATAAATTCGGTCTTTATCACTTTTGTGAGAGTTTTTAACAAATAATTTGGGGGTTGATGATTCTGTCTCCATTCATGATTGCCAAAGAAATTGAGTTGTTGGCGATGAAATATTCAATTTCTAAATGCAGGCTTTCTTTTAGTGTAAGATGAGCTTGAATTTATGTACATAATTAATATTATACAAAGGAAGGTTTTGAGTTTCTAGACACCGTTAGTCTTAGGTCATTAGTCATCTACTTTCCTATGCCTCACATTTATCACATTTAAATAGTTTCTTACTGAATTGAGGAACTAAGGTTCTACTTCTTTTTTATCAATTTTGGTTCACAACATCATATATGTGGGACCATTAAAATAATTAAGTAGGCAGGTATACTATCCAAAGAATTGTTTTTTAATTGGGGCTATTTGTAGGTAGTGATGATTTGCTGTTGTGACATAATATTGCCATATATGTTATACTACAGTCTAATATTAACTTTATTTGTTTCTTAGTTATGCCAGCCACTAAGTCATTTTAATATTTTCTCATAAGGTTGCCATTATACTACAATCAAATATTAACTTGAATTTTTCTATTTATGGGATAAAAAACTTGAATTGTTTCTTAGTTGAGGTCATTACTGTAATTAAGTAGGTAATTTTTATATTGTTTGGTAATGTTATTGTACATAAAGATATTAAACTACAATTTAATATTATTGGAGCTAGTAGGATCTAATATAAGACAAAATTTGAAACATTAGACTCATTTGGTTTCAATTTTTTAAATAATACATGATTTTGAAAAAAATTTAGCAAATTAGGAATTATAGAATGAATTTTAGTATTTATTCATCAAGCAAAACTGATATTTCAAAACTCAACTAAGTACTATTGAAAACATATCTAAATCACTAAAATGGGGTTTATTATGAGTTTGAAATTGTTTAATAACTTAAAGAGGTTATGCTATAACTAAATCAAATCGATATATATTTTAAATATAATAAAAGATAATAATAATAACAAGATGTAAAATCATTTAGATTCGTTTACAAAGATTGAATGAGTTTTTTCGCATTCTAACTATATTAACGTTTCAACCATTAACACGAACTTTTATTACCACACACAAACAATTAACGAGATAATGTGATGAACGTAATAATAATAATAACAATAATAATAATAAAATTAGATTTAAAATAGCAAAAATAATAATACTAATACTAATGATAATAGTAAGGAGTAAAATAGTAATAATAATAATATAATTTATTATTATTATTATTATATAAGTAACTGTATATATGTGATTGCAAAATATATTTTAATATTTTTTAAAGATAAAGTTAAAAGTTTAGCAATTAAAAATATTTTCTATTAACTAACTAAATTGAAATCAATAACAAAAAATGGAGAATTCTTCGTGTCACTCCATGTTGCCAAATTATTATATAATTAACAATCAAATTTTATTTTTTAGTTAGGTGTTTAAATATTGTAGTATGATAATATATATTCATGCAAAAATAATCACAATCTAATCTTTACATAAGTCACCAGATATCACACCATTACATAGTTCAATTTTAAATTTTTGTCTTTGGTCTAGATCTCACACATTTATCAAAAAAAGCACTCTAGCCTCAAATTGTTAAGACTCATATTTATCAAAAAAAGCACTCTAGCCTCAAATTAATCGCCCCACCCTCCTCCTTCTCTACAAATTAATAATAAAAATATACATATACACATAACCCCTAGAATCTATGTATATATAACCTCTTACATCCCTAAACATACACACATTCACACCCCCTCCTCTCCTTCTCTATTAAAAACACTCTCACTCTTGGTTGCCCTCACTCATTTCTGTAAAATGGTGTTTGAACAAAACAACTTCAACCAAGACCCTGATACTTATGGCTGTGAAAACAATACTCTGAATCCACAATTTTCTAATTCTCCCCAACAAATTTTAATAGTTTCTACTATTCTAAATTCACACCCTCAACTAACTACCAATGAAGGATCTTCTTCATCAAAATCTCAAACTCCACACATACATGGGGAGAAGGCCAAGGTAGCTAAAAACCAACAACGTAGAGGATGACAAGTTAGTACATTTTTATTTACAAAATAAGTTATATTAACATTATAACTTAATTAATTATCTTGAGATTTTATGTAGATTGCTACTCGAATTGGTGAAAATCTATGGACCAAAGTGGAACTTTATTGCTGAAAAGATGTCTTAGTTTTTGAAGGGAAGCAGTTTAAAGGGAATCAGTTGTGGGATAGATACAACTACCATTTAAGACCACGGATACAGGTAATAATCTTTTTCACTTGAATCTTGTTAATTGTTCTTTGATTACTTGTAAGGATTCTAAATACTTTTCTGCTACATTAGTTGTATTTCTCCTGTATCCAAAATAATTTTTAGGGACTATTCAAAAAAAACATACACTGAAAGAAAATCAAAAGGTAATATTTGATACCCGACATAAAAAAAATTATATTAAACAATATTAATATTAATTGGATTCACATAGATACACTAACTACTATAATGATTTTTACTATATGCATATTTTCCTTTTTCCTCAAATTCTTTTTAAATACTCAAGAGTACATTAAAAAATTCCTGAGAAAAAAGTGGGAAATTATGATAAGAGTGGGATAAAAGATTCTAATTTTTCTTATTGTTATTGTAATAATTTATCACCCTTGAACTATTCATCATTTTTGTTCGGATACCAATCCAAATTATACTTAAATTTTAATCTACGTGATAATTTTAAATACATAAATTTTCTATACTTTCTCAAATTAATATAATTTAATTTCTATCTTATACTATTCTCCTCTTTGGAAATCCTAGTTGATCCCAGAACCTTTCATGCTTAACTTTCTACAAGTTCTAATAGAAGTTATATTTTCTTGTCCCTTATATATATGTACTAATTTTGGAATATGCATGACATCTTTGTACACTTACTCTGTATTTATGCATGATATTTGTTTTGGCTTGCTAGTGCAACTCTGATAGTGACCTATATTATGTATATTTGTATTCATATTATAGATCATTAGTTTGGCAATGGATAACATAGATTAACAAGAAAGTATTGAAATTCAAAATTTGTCTATATAATTACTAGTTCTTTGTATAAAATTCATTGTTTTCTAATAAGCTATTAATTTCTTTTCAAATATATTCATTTGAAAAAGAGTTGTTCTTTGTTTTGTATAAAATACAGAAAGAAGCATGGAGTGAGAGGAAGAGGATTTGAAATTAATGGAAGCCCATGAAAAGTTGGGCAACAAATGGACTGAAATTGCTAATTAGGTGCTCCCGGGAAGATCTGCTGGTAACATTAAAAATAGGTGGAATTCAACCAAGAGGAAGTGCCTCAAAGCCATTAAGGAAAGCAACAATCCGAAACCCAAACCGAGTCCTCTCTTCGAAAATTATGTCAAGAGTATTTTAACCCATAAGGATCATGAGGGTCCAATCCCTATTGAGTCTAATGCAGTTGTTGGGGGAGATGGTAATGAGCTGTGTTTAGCTAATGGATCAAATGGGCTAAGTAGTGTTTCTAATCCAATCGAGTTGCCTAATGAGAACAGTGGGATGGCCTCACTTGGTGAATCAGAGGAGTCTCCTTTTGTTGATCCAAATGATCAGTTGATTTTAGAGCTTGACCACTATATACATGTGCTGGAAAATAATGGACAAATTGTTATTGAGCATGAACCAGCTATTGGGCCAGAAGTTAACCAAGAGAACTTTGATGGATCAAATGCATTTTCTATATCTTTTGATCCAAATAACTTGCCAGGTGAGAAGAAGGAGACCACCATTCAAAGATCAAATGGCATGTGTTCTTCTTATGATCAAAATGAGTTTTTTGATGGTAGTGAGTCAGATTGGGTCTCCTTTGAAGAGCTGATTTATACTTCTGATGATGACTTAGGGTTATAGATGTGGACTCTGGACTCTCAATTTGTGTTAAAAGATATGGTTTTTATTTTTCATTTTAAACTCTTCTGTCTTCATCGTGAACGTAGCAGTATGTAAAGTACCACAAGATCATCTTGGTTACTGTCACCTTTTCAGTTGCTTCGCCTTGCTTAACTCTATGCCGAGTCTGTTGTGCTTTTTTGTCTACACGATGTTACTATTTTTGTACCTGCATACTAATTGTTGGTTTATTTCCTTGACTGTAGTTGAGACATTATTTTTTATCTTTTCTCGTCATATATAATTGCTTGCACTTGATTCCATGTATATGTGCTTAATGTTTTTGTTTTTGTTTTTGGCAGCCTCTTTTGTTCAAATAAAGCCTTTTGATTTTCTTTGTTACTTATAGTTCCTATACATTAATTTGGTTTTGCCATTACTTTGTTTGCTAACACTATAATATAGTTCCCTCAGCATCTTGATCTTGGTGTGTTTTTTGTTTTATTTTTGTAATTTTTTTTTGTTAAATTTGCATGCATAATTTATATTAGATTATATGCTTGCCCTTTTTCTTATTGTCTCCCTTTTGCTTTGCTTTTGGACACTTACCATTTAGCACAATATTATTTGTGGTATCCACTTGCTTTGAATTTGATTTAATAATAATTATTACTTTTTTGTCTTAACAATTTTTTTTGTTAGTTATTGTTCATCTCCAAGGGTATTGTCTAAAATAATTGACTAAAATGATATAAAATATTGTAAAATTTTCAGGTAAGCCTCTCTGCTAATTTGGATATATTGATTAGCTATATTTTAAAATGATATGTTATTATTTCATCTTAGTAAATAGAATATATTATTTTAATCAGATAACAAATGAGGTGAAGTTTAACTAGAGGTCTCTAGAGCTTGAACAAAGGCTTGACCAAAATCTTATGTAAGGGTAATGTACCATTGCAGTGCAAAATATTTTACACATTCTTTAGAATTATTATTTATGGTAGGTGATTAAAATATTAGCTAAGAGGTCTTTGGAGATTGTATAAGACCTGTTGTTGTTATGTGCTCCAAACTTATTTCCCCCTAGATTTTATGTTTGGTTAATATCCTGTGTTCAACAATAGTTCCTCCATGTTTATTTGTTTATAAAAAATGGATTTTATGTTTGGTTAATATGGTATGTTCAACAATAGTTCATCCCTGCTTAATTGTTTATATTTTTTACTCGAATATTTTGTAGAGTTCATGAAAATAGAATTCAACCAATTTTATGGAATAAACCAAATAAAAAATGAACAAGTTAGTGTAGGAAAATGAAATAACGGTCATGTGAACTTCAATATAGATGGACGGTTATTTGACTTTGGTGAAAATTTTCACATTTAAAATAGAAAAAACGATTCTGTAAAACTCAACAAATTAAACATTTAAATGAGAAATCAAAATACCTATATGGCAGAGTCAATATTTATTAATTAATTTTTGTAAATATTTAATGAAAGAATAATATATATGAAATTCTCGTGATACACGCATTTAAATAGATTAAATAATTCTAAATATTGGTACTGAACAATTATTTATGGCTCGAAAATAAGAGAAAGAACTCCAATAAAATGGATGAATGACTATTAGATAAAATTGAAGGTAACACAATTATTAAGAAAACTTATACATAAATTAGAAAAAGTAAAATTAATTTAAAATAGTTTATGATTTACAAAACATAGTAGGATAAATTAAGATCACATAGCAAGTTAGGCTTCAGAATGAATATTTATTTAACCGGTTCTCAAAGTTATTTAGGTTGGGTGTCATATATCACAAATAGTCACTACCATCATTTATTCATAGGCTAGAACATAGTAGTTTGTAACCACACACATAAATATTTCTAGATCCTTTTCGTCATCATGATTTATAGGAAATTCTCTTGTAGATAGAGTAGCCAGTTAAGTCCATTAGTATGAGATCTTATCGAATGTGCCCAAAAATAAATTTCTGTGGGCCTCGTCTAGAGCGAACAATATCATACTATTGTGGAGTTATGGCTTCATCGTGACCCAATATATGGTATCAGAGCCCATGGTTCCAGAGTTGGATCTTGGGGGTAACGGACTACGGTTATTCGATTTGGGAGGTTCCCTTGGTGTTAATTCACGATTGGAGATTTGTCGGGGTGCCCTGTATCGAAAGTCTTCTTGATGGGTGTTCATGCGGCCGGTTCTGCGAGCTGAATCATGGCGGTGCAATTGGTGGACAAATTTATCGCCGGTGTAAGACCTAGGAATTTATGGTTGTTGGTTTGTAGGGAGGATAGTTGGGTGATGTCAAACCAAGTAGCACATCGATGAGATAAGAGGAAATTCTCTTGTATATAGAGCAGCCGGTTAACTCCATTAGTATGAGACCTTTTGCGATATGCCCAAAAATAAATCTGTGCGGGCCTGACCCAAAATGGTCAATATCATATTATTGTGGAATTATGGCTTAATCACGGCCCAACAAGTGGTATAAGAGCCCATGGTTCTGGAGTTGGGTCCTGGGGGTAACGGATCGGGTTTATTTCATGTGGGAGGTTCTCCTTAGTGTTAATTCATGATTGGAGATTTATCGAGGTGCCTTGTATCGAACGTTTTCTTGATGGGTGTTCAAGCGGCGGGTTCTGCGAGGTGAATCGCGGTGGTGTAATTGGTGGAGAAATTTATCGCCGGTGTAAGACCACGAAATTGGTGGTTCTTGGTTTGAGGGGAGGATTATTGGGTGGTGTTAATCCAAGTACCACATCGATGAGATAACAAGAAATTCTCTTGTATATAGAGTAGCTGGTTAACTTAATTTGTATGAGGCCTTTTGGGATGTGCCCAAAAATTAATCCGCGTGGGTCTTGCCCAGAGCAAATAATATCATACTATTGTGGAGTTATGGCTTAATCGCGGCCCAACAAGTGGTATCAGAGCTCATGGTTCTGAAGTTAGATCCTGGGGGTAACGTGTTGTGGTTATTTGATGTAGGAGGTTCCCTTTCCTGTTAATTAGCGATTGAAGATTTATCGGGGTGCCTTGTACCAAACGTTTTCTTGATGAGTGTTCAAGTGGGGGGTTCTGCGAGGTGAATTGTAGCGATGCAATTGGTGGACAAATTTATAGCTAGTGTAAGACCACGAAATTTATGGTTCTTGGTTTGAGGGGAGGATTGTTCGGTGGTTTCAAACCAAGTGCCACATCGATGAGATAAAAGTAAAACTTCTTGTATGTAGAGCAGCCGGTTAACTCCGTAAGTATGAAGCCTTTTGATATGTGCCCAAAAATAAATTTGTGTGGGCCTAGCCCAGAGTAGACATTATCGTACTATTGTGGAGTTGTGGTATAATCGCGGCCCAACAAGTTTTGATTGTTCGGCGGTGTCAACCCAAGTACCAAATCGATGAGATAAAAGGAAATTCTCTTGTATATACAGTAGTCGGTTAATTTGATTAGTATGTGGCCTTTCGGGATGTGCCAAAAAATGAATTCGTGTGGGCCTGGTCCAGAGCGGACAATATTACACTATTGTGGAGTTATGGCTTAATCGCAACCCAAAAAGTGGTACGGGCTGCAGTTATTCGATGTGGGAGGTTTGTTAGTACTTGTGCCCTAGAGACAATACAATAATGTTCTTAGGGAAGACATTTTGATTATCAATAAATATGTTCTATGGATTTTCTTTCAATTATTTATTATGTCTTTATTTACTGCGATATTAATGTTAGAATAATAAATGTCCTTGGAATATAAGCATGAATTCTATATCTCTAAGTATGTGACTTAGAAATGAGATTATATGAGTAGTGTTTATAATCCTAAAAGATCCCTAGTCGAGTATTATTATTTGAGGACAATAATAATGCATTAAGACTAGTATGTTTGTTGACTGATGACCACATCTCATTGGTTATAAGTATGGTGATACTAAAGTCAAAGACATAAGTGCATGTTAACAGAACATGGCACTGGATAGACCCACCGTGTGAATTCTTCATGGTAAATGTTATCAAGTGTCATAAGCAATTCTCACACTGATAATGGTGTAATGATCCTTAGACTTGAAATCATTATATTTCTATATGAGAATTAATATACTTTGATTCTACTCAAAGTTACCTTTGACCGGGTAATGATAAAGGTGGACATTGGGTATATCATGAATCACATGAGAAATATGAATGATAGATATAGGATTTAACCTTCCTATTTTAGGAGTGATATTATTGGCCTCTTGATTGAGTGAGACTATGAAATGCAGGGCCATGCTCAAATTGTGATTTGTTTAATAGTCTACTCATCGATCAAGTAAACCGGGATTAAATGTTGAAGAGGATGACATAAACCATGCCTCGAGTTTAATCTATAATATAAGGTTAAAAGGATTATATTACATGGAACATTATTCATTAAAGGTTTAATTGGATCACCAATTATTATTATTACTTGGGTAGCAATGATGTATTACTAGATGCCGCTCATTGTTTATAATTTTATTATGAGATATTAAAATTATTGCCAACGTAATAATAACCTAAAGGGTCACACACAAAGAACGTTTTAAACGGAGCATTAATTAAATTTCGAATTTAATTGAATTATTATTATATTGAATTATGGGATTAATTAAGTAGGACTTGATTAATTATATAATAATTCGAATATAATAAATAATACTACTAATAATCAGATTGGGTTTTGGAAGCCCAATCAGATTAGGTATAGGCCCAGAATTCTCTCCATATAAATACATTAAGATGTATTTTTTTAGGGTTAATTGAAAAGTATGTTTTTCTTAAAAAAACCCTAGATGCTCTACATCTAAGAGAGGCTAGAGAGAGAGAGAGAGAGAGATTTTCGAGGGCATTTTTTGGCTAGTACCAACTCCGGTGATCGTTGGACGATCGGGCGTTCGTGTGGACTGATTAGAGACGTATATCGCAAGGTGGGATACGTGGTGATCATAGAAAAGGACCTCCATCTGTCAACCAAATCGTAAAGCTTCTTAAAGGTAAACAATTATGTTCACGAATTAAATATCCCGTTCGCATGGATCCTGCGGAGGGTTTCGTTATTTTCTGTTTTTACGCGTTTTTCCGTTGCGTTTTCATGCCCGAAACCCTACAAGGTTCACCTTGGTGTTAATTCTCGATTGGAGATTTGTCGGGGTGTCTTGTAACAAAAGTCTTCTTGATGGGTGTTCAAGCGACGGGTTCTGCAAGGTAAATCGCGGCGGTGCAATTGGTGGAAAAATTTATCGATGGTGTAAGACCACAAAATTTGTACTTCTTGGTTTGAGGGGAGTATTGTTGAGGAAATTCGCTTGTATATAGAGCAGCTGGTTAATTCCATTAGTATGAGGCCTTTTGGGATGGGCCCAAAAAAAAAATCTGTACGGGCCTGACCTAGAGACAATATCATACTATTGTGGAGTTTTGGATTAATCGCGGCCCAACAATTATAAAGAATATAACTCTCGTAGGCTTCACTTTTCTAAGAATGTTGAACCATGGAAAAGTATGTGTCTAGCTACTTCAATCAATCAGGAGCCCAACTCTGTTGAAAATATTGCACTATTTTATTATATTTTAAAAAAATTTATTAAAAACTGAGAAACAATTCAAATAAAAAAATCTTAATCTTCACACTCATTCACAATAATAAAGAAGTAAATTAATACATTGAACAAAATAATAATAATTGACTTATTTCTAAACTACACAAGTTTATACTAAGTAACTAAACTAACATTAAATACAAACCATACCGTACTTGAACTAAACTTGTTAAGCTAATAATTACAACTAAAACAACAGGTATATCATTAAGATCATTGCAAACATAAGTATAAAAATCATTGTAAATAAAAAAGGACAATAAATTTGGCTTGTAAAATATGCTAAAGTCTTTGTTCTCCTTTAAGGCACGAACAACTTCCAAATGTCTCTGTGCTCCTTCAATATAGGAACATCCAGAGAATGTCATCGGAGATCTTATTAGCTACTTTAAAACTCAGATGTTTGTATATGATGTATAGTAAATAACTCAGATGTTTTTATATAATATATAGTAGAACTATATGTGTGTATAAACCAGTATCAGTGTATAATATAATGTAAATCAACCAACCATAACTTGACTTGAAAAGTGGGATATGAAAAACAATATCTTTTAATTTCCATAAAGTAGTTGTCCAAGAAGTGGTCAAAATGTTGTTAGAGAAACTGTAAAGCATAATGTAACATAAGATGTAAAAGAGATAACTACAACTCAACAAAGGACAAGACAAACAATAGTATTAACAGAAGCACAGGAATCCAGAATCAAAGAAGAAAAGTTAAACTCAAAAAATCAAAATACGTTATGTATTCTTGAAGTCCGTAAACAGGTCACGGAAAGAAGTTCATGAAAATGTTCAGGCCTCAGTGACAGCAAAAGAAACAAGACTTTCAAGACGACAGAAGTGTGTGAATGATTTAAGGTTAAGTACCACGGGATTCCAGTGATTTAAACGACGCAACCAGAACGACAAAGGACTTATCAGACGCATTGAATTGAAGACATAAAAGAAGAATTGATCAAGTGTTATTCATCTGTGAACCAGACCAGTTGCACTAGGTGACGGCACTAAAAAGATCAAGTTGTTTTATCGTCTCAGAAGTAATTGATACAGTCTAAAACTTAATCACCCTGGAGCACAGAAGCTTTTCTAAAAGGACAAGATCAAAAAAAGTATTCGATGGTTTTTCTATTTAGAAAACCATCGACTGTGAGTTATTGAAAACTAATATTAGTTAATGTTTCATTCGATAGTTTTTATTAAAAAACCATCGAATGGAATATTAACTTTAACCATTCGATAGTTTTCAATTCAAAGGAGCAGGTGAAAAGTATTTGTTGTGATTGGTTGATTGAAAATTGGACGGCCAGGATTGTTTCTTCAATTATGGTTCGATAGTTTTCAAACCAAAGACTGTAGTTAATACAGAGTGAATGTAAAGCATAATGTAACATAAGATGTAAAAAAGATAACTACAACTCAACAAAGGACAAGACATACAATAATATTAACAGAAGCACAGGAATCCAGAATCAAAGAAGAAAAGGTAAACTCAAAAAATCAAAATACGTTATGTATTCTTGAAGTCCGTAAACAGATCACGTAAAGAAGTTCATGAAAATGTTCAAGCCTCAGTGACAGCAAAAGAAACAAGACTTTCAAGATGACAGAAGTATGTGAATGATTTAGGGTTAAGTACCACGGGATTCCAGTGATTTAAACGAAGCAACCAGAACGACAAAGGACTTATCAGCAGCATTGAATTGAAGACATAAAAGAAGAATTGATCAAGTGTTATTCATCTGTGAACCAGACCAGTTGCACTAGGTGACGGCACTAAGAAGATCAAGTTGTTTTATCGTCTCGGAAGAAATTGATACAGTCTAAAACTAAAACACCCAGGAGTAATTACTAAAGGACAAAAGTAAAGAAAATGAATTCGATAGTTTTTCATTTGTGAAAACTATCGAATGAGTTTAAAAGTAATTATTTGAAAACCACTTTTACTTTATTTGGTATTCGATAGTTTTGTTTTAAAAACTATCGAATGGTAAATAAAGTAATTCCATTCGATGGTTTTCAAATTGGAGCAGGTGAAAAGGTTGGTTTGTCTGACAGGTTGATGAAGATCCAACGGCCAAGATTGTTTGTTCAATTTTGGTTCGATAGTTTTCAAAACAAAAGACTACAATTACTAAGAGAGAGGCAGTGTCTTCCTCAGTCGAAGTTATTTTCACAGAAGCAATGACTGAGAGAGAGTTTGAGCCAGAGAGAAAATACAGAGAAATTAATTCTGCTTGAATTCTATCAAAGTTTTGATTGTGTATAACTTAGAACTCATTGAAGCTAATCTACGGATTAGAAATTGTAGCACCCCCCGAGGTTTATATTTATAAAAAGATATATTCCCCGAAACTTGATTTGGTTTGGTGTGTTTGATTTCGTTATAGAACTGAAAGATTAATCCGCGAACGAAATTGAATTATTTGTGAGTATCGTATTCAACCCCCCTTCTACGATACTTTGGACCTAACAATTGGTATCATAGCTACTTGATTGATATACAAATCAGATCCGGTGAATGAGACCAAAATCAAACGTAGCGTGAAAATTCGAAGCAAATTTTTTAACTTTCAAAATTTTTCATTTAATTGGAATTTCTTGAATTTTAAACAATTTGAAATTTTCAGAAACCATGAGTGCTCCAAAGACAACTGCTGGTATTAAAGTTCCCCCGTTTACTAGAGATGATTTCGGTTTGTGGAAGATGAAGATGTTGTTATTTATCAAGGCATCTAATCTGTTGTATATTGGCATATTAGAGAACGGACCGTTTGTACCAATGAAACCAGTTAGTGAATCTACAGCCCCTGATGGTAGCAGGATTCCTCAAGGCACCCAACCTAAGGATATTACTGAATATACAGATTCTGACAAAGAACTGATTCGATTGGACACCGGTTTAATGTTGATATTGGCGGACTCCGCAGACAAGGAAATGAGCTATCAGTTGATGAACTGTACAAGCGGAAAACATATGTGGGATACCATTAACTTGATAATGGAAGGAACCGAAGACGTTCAAGAAAACAGATTGGACATCCTGACTTCTCAATATGAAGCATTTAGGTCCCTGCCAGGAGAAAGTATAACTCAGGTCTTTGAGAAATATACTAAGCTTCTCAATGAATTGGCAATGAAAGGAAAGACCTATCCACTGAGAGAATCAAACAGGAAGTTCATGATGACGCTGCCCCATCATGTAGAACACAAGTCATCATCCATTAGGGAAAGAATTGACTTCACAAAGATGTCATTAAAGATGATCTATGGCAAGTTGAAGACCTATGAGATGGAACAGGAACAAAGGGTGATAATCTACGGATCAGGGACAGTGGAGAACAAGCATAATGCACTTGTGAGATCAGCAGCACTTGTAGTGGATGAACCAATAACTTCTGAGATTCAGGTTCAAACCCCTAGAGCTGGAAAGGAGGTGATAATAGAAGCAGAAATGGATTCTGTGAATCTGGGTGTTGATGAAAGTGATTACTACACCCTAGAAGAGCTTGAGCAAATGGAAGACAAAACTATGGCGTACTTAGCTGCAAAGTTTAGTCACATTCGTTTCAAGAGAAACCCTAAGTACAAGTTCAAGGGTTCAACCAACAGATTCCAGAAGAGCAATTATACACCTAGTACAGGCTTTAAGGGAGGCTACAAGACTGGCATGATTTATAGAAGCAAATCAAGATGCTACAACTGCAATGAGTTAGGGCATTTTGCCACTAAATGCCGAAAGCCTCGTCAACCGAGAGACATGAAAGATGTCTATGGAAAGAAGGATTCTTATGATGAGTTGAAGAAAGAGAATGCCAAGCTTAAACAGCAATTGGAGGCATTCTCTGGAAAGCAGAAAGGGAAATCTTATATAGCAGAGGGAAATCACTGGGATGATACTGATTCAGATGAAGAGGAGGAATATGGAAATGTTGCTCTAATGGATGACTCTTCAGAGGAATCACCACAATCATCTCAGGTACCTATCTTAACTACAATTGATATGTCTAATTCTGAGTACAAGAAAACTGTGCAAGATCTTAGTGTAGAATTGTTTAATGTACACACAAGCATGCTAGCATCAGAAATGGAAAATGCTAAACTAGTTCTTAAGATTAAAAAATTAGAATCTAGAAATGAAGAACTAGAGCTTGTAGCTGTAACATTAGAAGATCTTAAGCAAAAGAATGCGTACTTAGAGAACAAGGTCAAGTGTAATGATGAGATAGAGACTATCCTCAGGAAGTAGATTTCAGATCTAGATTTGAAGCTGAATGTTTTTAAGAATTCCGCTCTAGTGGCTAAGGAAATCATTGATACTCAGGCCATAGAGAATAAAACTGCTATAGGATTTGACTATAACAAGAAAGCTGGTAAGAAGATTGTGGAATTCCCTGTGACATCTTCAGTTGTCAAAAGGAATACTCCACATGTTCTTAAGAATGTTGATTGTCCAGTTTTTGTTAAGCCGTTTCCACCACTCTTTCATGAGGATGACCTTTTCATAAGACAAGAATTGCTTGAGGAGGATTTGTTGAAGGAAAAAGAGGTAAAAACTAAGTTGCCTAGGAAATCAGTAAAAAATGAATTACCTAAACCTGATTTACCTAAAACTGAATTAGGTGACGTAGTTAGTAATGTTAAAAAGAACAGGAATGGGAAGAAGAAGATTGTTAATCAGGAAATGGTTCCATTTTCTCCCATTGCATCTAAGAAGTTGTGCACTATTTGTAATTCTGCTGGACACCTTACACATGTATGTAAAAAGGTAAAAGTAGAAACTGCTAATGCTTCTTAAATGCATAGCATGTCTGACATGCCTGATCTTCATGAACCCTGTGGAAAGAAAGATTGTTTGCTATGTAAGTACAACATCATGCATGCTTATTTCAAGTTAATGTCTGATAGTAGCAATAGCACTGATAATGTTAAATCCACAGATACTATGAATATCAAACAGGGTAAGACTAAATTGAATGTTACTCCTGTTAAATCATCTAAACCTTCAGGACCCAAACAATTTTGGGTACCAAAGTCCGCTTAATCAATCTGTGATTGCAGGGTAAGGTTAAAAGATCAAAGGTTGTGTGGATTCTGGATAGTGGCTGTTCTAGACACATGACAGGTGAAGAGTCCCTGCTTACAGAGGTGCTTAAGAAGACTGGCCCGATTGTAACCTTTGGAGATGACAGCAAAGGATACACTACGGGATATGGTAAATTGAAAGCTGGAAATGTCATCATTGAAAACATATCTCTTGTTGAAGGATTAAAGCACAATCTTCTAAGTATCAGTCAGTTCTGTGATAAAGGCTACAATGTAGATTTCAGAAAGGACAAGTGCTTGATCACCAACAGGAAGGATGAGAAGCTTACTCTACTGGGAGTGAGAAAAGGAAATTTGTTTATAGCTGACTTAAGTTCTACCAGTGAAGGAGAAGTTACATGTTTTTATGCAAAGGCATCTTCAGAACAAAGTTGGCTATGGCACAAGAAGCTCTCACATCTGAACTTCAAAACTATGAACTCCTTGGTAAAGAGAGAGTTAGTGAGAGGGTTGCCCCTGATGGAATTCAATCAGGAGGGACTATGTGAAGCATGTGAAAAAGGGAAGTCGAAGAAAGCATCACATGGAAGCAAAGGAATGACAAGCATTACTGAACCATTACAGCTGATTTATATAGATTTATTTGGTCCAGTTAATGTTATGTCACTTTCAAGGAATAGATATGCATTGGTGATGGTGGACGACTACTCCAATTACACGTGGGTGTTGTTCATACAATCAAAGGATGAATCAACACAACTAATCATTGATCACATCAAGAAGATAGAAGTGGAAGCTAAGCTACCTGTGCGGACAATCAGATTAGACAATGGAACTGAATTCAAGAATGCAGTTCTTAATGATTTTTGCTCAGAGAAATAAATATCAAGACAGTTTTCAGCACCAAGAACTCCTCAACAGAATGGAGTAGTGGAAAGGAAGAACAGGACCTTGGTTGAAGCAGCAAGGACCATGTTGAGTGAATCAAAACTTCCCACTTACTTTTGGGCTGAAGCAGTGAATATAGCTTGCTACACTCAGAATCGAACCCTGATCAACAAAGATCATGAAAAGACTCCGTATGAGTTAATGGCCAACAAGAAACCAACACTGAAGTACTTTCATGTGTTTGGTGCAAAGTGCTTTGTACTTAAAGATGGAGAACATCTTGGCAAGTTTGATGCCAAAGCAGATGAAGGCATTTTTCTGGGCTATTCTCTGGAATCTAAGGCCTTCAGGGTATATGTGATTGAAGATAAGAAGGTGTTGGAAAGCTTTAATGTAACATTTGACGACACCAAAAGACCAGGCCTGCAAACTGGAGAGAACTCTGAATCCTTGGTATTTGAAAATCTATCAGGAGATCTCTCTGACAATGAAGAAGTACCTGAAGTTGTTACAATCATTAATAATAATCATAATGATAATGATTCTGGACAAAGTGGTGACCAAAGTGGAGATCCTCAACATACAGGATCCACTAGTCAGTCTTCAGAATCAACAGGTCCAACCGTCAACAACTCAGGGGGAGCAGGAGAAGGATCAACTAGTCACACTCCACAACATCTAGATCAAGGAGAATCATCAAGATCGCATCTGCCAAGACAAAGGGTATGGAATAGAGATCATCCCTTTCACTTGATCATTGGTGATCCGGACACAGGAGTGAGAACTAGGAGAACATCACAAAATGAATGTCACTATTCTGGGTTTCTTTCAGAAACAGAACCTAAGAAAGTTGAAGATGCTCTGGATGATCCAGATTGGGTGATTGCTATGCAAGAGGAACTCAATCAGTTTGAAAGGCAGAAAGTTTGGAAGCTGGTACCCAGGCCTAAGGGAAAATCTGTTATTGGAACACGATGGGTATTCAGAAATAAGTTAGATGAAGATGGCATTGTAACGAGAAACAAAGCCAGACTGGTTGCTAAAGGTTACTCTCAAGAAGAGGGTATAGGCTAAACCTATGCACCAGTAGCAAGACTTGAGGCCATCAGAATGTTTCTGGCATTTGCTGCACATTCCAATTACAAGGTATATCAAATGGATGTGAAGAGTGCTTTTCTGAACGGGGAGTTAGAAGAAGAAGTGTATGTGGAACAACCTCCAGTTTTGAGGATTCAAAACTGGCAGACATTGTGTACTTTCTATTCAAAGCTCTTTACGGACTCAAACAAGCTCCAAGGACATGGTATGACACTCTCTCTGAATTCTTACTTGAAAATGATTTTACAAGAGGTGTTGTAGACAAAACTCTCTTTGTCAAAAAGCATAAAAATGATTTGATATTGGTGCAAGTATATGTTGATGACATAATATTTGGTTCTACTAATGATGATCTATGCAAGAGATTTGCTAAGTTAATGCAGAGTCGTTATGAAATGAGCATGATGGGTGAATTGTCATTCTTTCTTGGACTGCAAGTATACCAAAAACAAGATGGTATATTCATTTGTCAGTCCAAGTACATCAAAGATCTTCTGAAGAAGTATCAAATGGAAGACTCATCTACAGCAAAGACTCCTATGCCAACTGCCACTAAGCTTGATAAGGATGAAACTGGTAAGCAGGTTGACATCACAGGCTACAGAGGTATGATAGGCTCATTACTTTATCTCACTGCAAGTAGACCAGATATAATGTTTGCAACATGCTTGTGTGCTAGATTTCAGTTTGATCCTAAAGAATCTCATTTAATAGCTGTTAAGCGAATATTTAGATATCTTAAGGGAACCCCAAATCTTGGAATTTGGTACCCTAAAGATACATGATTTGATCTTATTGGATACACAAACTCTGATTTTGCAGGTTGTAAGATTGATCGGAAGAGTACTTCAGGAAGCTGTCAGTTTCTTGGAAGAAGGTTAGTTTCCTGGTATAGCAAGAAGCAGCATTCAGTTTCCACATCAACAGCTGAGGCTGAATACATTGCTGTTGGTAGCTGTTGTGCTCAGATCTTGTGGATGAGAAACCAACTCCGTGACTATGGACTTTTGTTGACAAAGATTCCAATATTTTGCGACAACACAAGTGCCATAGCAATCTCAAACAACCCAGTGCAACACTCGAGGACGAAGCAAATCGACATCAGGTATCATTTTATCCGAGAGCATGTCATGAATGGAACTGTGGAGTTACATTTTGTACCCACAGAGGATCAAATTGCAGACATCTTTACTAAACCGCTTGATGAATCCACTTTCAATAAGCTGGTTGGTGAACTTGGGATGTTAAATCTTTCTAATTGATTTTGATTAGAAGTCAGTAACTGCAGAGAGTCCTGGTGAATACATGAGTTTAAGAATTGCTATATCCTTAGGACTCGTGAATTTATTTTCTGGAGCAATTCTCGTAGTTAGGATTTTTGTACTAATTTTATGTCATAATTATGGATGATATATCTTCTGGCATTTAATTAGTTATTAATTCTAAAAATTATTTAGGTGCTAATATTTGTTCTACATATTCTAGCATCTATTTAATTTGAATTAATTTGCTTTGTTTTTAACATTGTAGATTAATGCAGCATAATTGATTAGATTTTAATTGGTTAATATCACTCAATGATATTTAATTGATTTTATTCTAAGAAAATTGTGAATTTTCTGTTAAGAATTGATTTTGGTAAATTTGAAAAGATTTATTAGAATTAAAACTAGGCAGGAAATAAAAATTCTGATTTTTAAAACATGAACAGGTTTTAAAATGAAGACATAAGCAAAAAATATCGAATTTAGGAAATTCGATAGTTTTTCAAGTACATAGATAAATCTATCGAATTTAATTTTCGATAGTTTTTGAAAAGGAAAAGAAAAACTATCGAAAGCATTTCTCGATAGTTTTTGAGATTTAATTTAAAATATATCGAAGGAATTTACCTTAATTAATATTTAAATTCTCGATAAATTTTGAAATACAAGGGAAAAAGTATCGAAGTGAACTTAATTAATTAATATTAAAGTTCTCGATAGTTTTTCCAAAAGAATTTCTTCGATAGTTTTTCAGATTTTCAAAGAAAAACACTTCGATAGTTTTCTGATAAACCTTTTTAAATTCTGAGTTTCAAAAACTTCGATAGTTTTTCAAAAACTATCGAAGTACAGTTGACAGGTTTGCCCCTTGCAGAAAACCATCGAAGGTACTTTTAAAAACCATCGAACAAAGAACAGACTATTTTATCCCTGTCAGTTTTAAAAGTATTTAAACATGCCTTAGTCTATTTCTTTATCAGTTTTTGCAGATCTGAGAAAGGCTAGTGTCGAGTTTTATATACTTACAATACATACACACGGCCAAAAACAAGTTCTCGATAGTTTCTTCAATCAATTCACTGTTAATCTCTTGAAAATCCATTTTCACCACAGTGATTTCACCATTAACCGTGACAGTTCTCTATTCTGAGTTTCTGTTAAGGATTTTAAAGGGAAAACTATCGAAAACATCACTTAAAACTCTAAGTACTTTGATAAAACAAGAAACTGGTGAGATTGTATTGTTTTAACAATCGATTTCTAAAGCTTAAATTTAGTTTCATTGTCAATCTACAGTTAGGGTTCTTGGTTTTGTTTTGTTTTTTTTTGGTTAAGGTGTTTTCATTCAAAAAGAAAAGGGGTATATTGTGTCAAACTTGATTAATTAGTAATAATTAATTAAATTTAAAAGGAAAAAATAGTTTTGGTTTATTTAAATTTTCTGGAAATTTTAAAATGGCTGGAGAATTTATTATTACCAAAACTAATCATGTCTCGTTTCAGAATTTGCAATCCATAACGAACTTACAGTTTCGTGCATGGGCGGAGTTTCTAAACACACGTTCATTACTGGCATATGCTGTGAGTACTCCCGTGGTCCTTTGCATAGATCAATTGACTGCGTTGTACACAACCGCCACGGATACAAGTGAGAATAACGTAAGGTCCTTCAGTTTTGTTGTGCCAGGGGGCAGAACAATAAGGGTGACGGAACATGATTTTAATAGAATCTTACATTTTCCTGCAGAAAACCTTGTTCCGGATCCCACAACTGAGGAGATACATGCTTTCTTCACTCTCATTAGAAGTCAACAACCTAACTTCTTTGTGGGAGAGTTTCTGAAGCATTACTTGCCAAAGGCATGGAACTTTTTCTTTCATACCCTAATCCATGTTTTTACTGCCAAGCTAACAAATATGCATGGTATTCCCTTATTCCTTCAAAAGATAGGGTTTGCCATTGCCAACAATAGGCATATTAACATTGGACGGTTACTGATTGATCAAGTAATCATTTGCATGGGACCACTGGATGAAAGAACGGGCATAGATGAAGATGTGCTTTGTTTCTATCCTAGGTTCCTACAGCTAATTCTCAATGATATCTTAATAGATGATGAGCGCGAGACATTCGCCGAAGAGGAGACCATGGAGTGTATGAAGATGAAGATCAATGCCATAACCGCTCTGATAAGGAAGAACAACTATCTTCCAGGGGTACCCACTGTTCTCACTGAATATCTAAGAACGGTGCCCCTACCACTTCTACCCCCAGGGGAACAGGAACCTGAACTGGCTCCTGAACCACAACCTATGGATGTTGATCCAGAGCCCTCAGTGGCCATTCCTGACTAGGAGGTTGCAAACCCACAACCTCTAACCACGGTCGAAGAGCCTTTGGAAGAGCCAAATGAAACAATAAACGAGCCTCCTTCCCCTCCTATACCCAATATTCAGACATCCGAGAGTGCAGAGGGAGATAGTGCCTTAGCAGCACCACATAAGGAGATACACCCTTCAACAGCAGCTCTGCCTTCCTCTAAAGGAGACGAACAGAAACCGAGGCAACTGTTGATACTTTATTTCAAACTTCCAAAGCGCCCTTTATTGATTTTTCTGATGCTGATTGGGATACGCTAACGAAAGCTATATCCGAACTAATAGCTCAATCAAGTAAGGAAGAATTGACGGAAGCAACTGGTGTTCCGACCATATTACGGTCAGGTTCACTGGTTGAAGGTTCTAAGAACCAAGGGTCTTCACAGACGTCGAGAGAAGGCTTTGACCTAAATGCACAATCTAAAGGGTCATTGTCTACCTCCCCAGATGGAACATATCTGGATCCTGCGGGTAAATGGTCTGACGTAGGTGCAGATCGGCAACTCGTTGACGATTAATCAATTACTATTGAGAAGTCAACTGAGGTAAAGTCTTCACAGACGATCGGGGAGGATTCGGGATCTCTGCTGTTAAAAGAGCCTGTTTCTAACCCCCTAGAGATTCAAACTCTAGATCCTACAAAGGATATATCATCTAAGGATGATCAGCAACTTGGTTTAACCAAGGACGGGGACTTGCGAAGCCCCATTGCACCACCGGTGACCTCCTTAAGGACGGCTACGGTGTTTTCTTCTGCAGGTACAATCACCACAAAGGATTTGAGTGAAACAAAAACACTTACACCTGGCCTGAGTGGGAAAGGAAAAATGATTCAAACACCGACAGAAACGTTGAGTGTACACCCAGAGCCAAATGTGAGGAGTGACACCCTAACCCTACCTAATATTAAAGATTTGCTGTTACCGACAGAAAGAGAGCTACAAGTTCAATCTACCCTCAAGGAGATGATAGTTCGTGACAAAGAAGGAAATCCATTATTCAAGGTTCCACTGCGACCTTCCTTTGACCAAGGGATCTCCTCTAGTCAAGCCAATGCTTCTTTAAAGACTATTCAAGAGAAGGTTGACTTGGCTGCAGCTGATTCCAGAAGAACATTCAGGGTCATTGGTAGTGCATCTGGCACTATAACAGGTACGAAGCAGGCAGTGGACTCCTTAAAGAAGGAAGCTATGGACGAACTGATCGAGTTGAGGACGGACGTAAGGGAACTTAAAGATGGTTTCATGGATGAGGTGGATGCTTTGAAACAAGGACAAGAATCTTTGAAAGAAGACGTTCTGGTTATCCGGGATGGTCAAGCTAGGGTAAAAGATGCAATGAACACCCTTTCTAGAGTGGAGTCTAAGGTGAATCAGAGATTGGACAAGATTGAGAAGACTACCAACTCCAGAATGGATGACATTGACATGAAGCTGGCTTCTATGCAAGAGATGAATAAGGATCTGCTAGATTTCATGGAAAATCAAAGTGATGGAGTACAGTCGATATGGACTATGCTGAAGAACCAACAAACTGGCCAACCTGGTCCTTCAAATCAGCAACCTGATCCTTCTACTACCTTTTATGCTGAGGATGCTTTTATCGAGGATTCCTCAACTAAGGGGGAGAAAGTTGGAGAAGGGGAGAAAGAGAAGCCTAAGGATGGATGGGGAGTTTGGGAGACAGTTGAAGCTATTCCTATCAGACAGTACTGGATAGAGGAACTTGTAGAAGAAGAGAAGGAGAGTGAAGAGGAATTTGAGGTCATGCATGAGCAACCTAATCAAGAGGAGCATGAGCCATATTATCCAGAGCCCGTTGAACATCCAATCTGGGAGGATATTATGGAAGAAGAAGCAAATTCTCTATCACCTGAAGAAGAAGCTGCCTTGGAAGCAATAAGAGCTCAGAGAGCTGCAATAGAAAGATGGTACTGAATGGGAAATGGCTTATAAAACCTTTTGCGGAGTTGAAGACGGATTAGAAGTCAACGACAATGCTGAGGTGGAAGTTATTATTCAGGACATCAGAAGTGCTAATCTTGAAGATCAGACTTACTCTAAAGCACTGAGAAGCTCTATAATCTGTCTGAATGCTGGGGTTAAGGCAAATGGTGCCTGGAGCTTATTAATCAGTTTTCTGGAGAAAGGTACATTTGTGATTTCCACTAAGTTTTTAGAACAGAGGACATATACAGAATTGCAGGCTATACTCATCAATATCCAAAGAACTACAAGGCTAAATGAACTGCTTCGTGAGCATGTTAAGGAGATCGTGATGAAAGTCGGTCCAGAGATTACTGAAGATCCTCCAATGGTTAGATTCATGACGAATGACTTGTTCAGAATCTGCTATTTGGCTGAGGACAAACTGAGAGACTACCCAAGCAACTATCTAATCTCAGTTGAGAAGTATCTTAGATCCACTGGATTCTCATCAACGGAGAAGGACAAAGCAGCAGATACTCTTAGAAGATTTCTAATGGAGAATGTTCCTTACTATAGGAAAAGAGTGGAAAGAGGATTGAAAGTGCATACCAGACTTCCAAACATGCCAAAGCTAAACAAGAAAGATGTTAACATTGCATGGTTATGGGCTGGAGTGGGTCAAGAGGTTGAATATATTGGAAGACACATCCAAGGAGCAATCCTTAAACCTGGAGAACCACTGCACTATCTATCAGTGATTGATTATCAAGCTGCTAACTCCGATCCAATGATTGAGGAAGGTGAGATTGGAATGGACTGAAGATTGAAGCAAAGAACAAAAGAACTATCAGCTCAGACTAGAGGAGCAACTTCATTATATAAAGTTTTATTGTTTTTTGATTTATGAAATTTGGAAATGTATATATATCTGATCCAGAATGCATTTAATATTATTACGTTGTCTTACTTTAATTAGTTTAATGTTTCCTTAGTTAGTTGAGTTATCCTCGAAGTATTTGCTTGTCGAACTCTATCCAATCAAATAGGGGGAGATTGTAAAGCATAATGTAACATAAGATGTAAAAGAGATAACTACAACTCAACAAAGGACAAGACAGACAATAGTATTAACAGAAGCACAGGAATCCAGAATCAAAGAAGAAAAGTTAAACTCAAAAAATCAAAATACGTTATGTATTCTTGAAGTCCGTAAACAGGTCACGGAAAGAAGTTCATGAAAATGTTCAGGCCTCAGTGACAGCAAAAGAAACAAGACTTTCAAGACGACAGAAGTGTGTGAATGATTTAGGGTTAAGTACCACGGGATTCCAGTGATTTAAACGAAGCAACCAGAACGACAAAGGACTTATCAGACGCATTGAATTGAAGACATAAAAGAAGAATTGATCAAGTGTTATTCATCTGTGAACCAGACCAGTTGCACTAGGTGACGGCACTAAAAAGATCAATTTGTTTTATCGTCTCAGAAGTAATTGATACAGTCTAAAACTTAATTACCCTAGAGCACAGAAGCTTTTCTAAAAGGACAAGATCAAAAAAAGTATTCGATGGTTTTTCTATTTAGAAAACCATCGAATGTGAGTTATTGAAAACTAATATTAGTTAATGTTTCATTCGATTGTTTTTATTAAAAACCATCGAATGGAGTATTAACTTTAACCATTCGATAGTTTTCAATTCAAAGGAGCAGGTGAAAAGTATTTGTTGTGATTGGTTGATTGAATATTGGACGGCCAAGATTGTTTCTTCAATTGTGGTTCGATAGTTTTCAAACCAAAGGCTGCAGTTAATACAGAGTGAATGTAAATCATAATGTAACATAAGATGTAAAAGAGATAACTACAACTCAACAAAGGACAAGACAAACAATAATATTAACAGAAGCACAGGAATCTAGAATCAAAGAAGAAAAGGTAAACTCAAAAAATCAAAATACGTTATGTATTCTTGAAGTCCGTAAACAGGTCACGGAAAGAAGTTCATGAAAATGTTCAAGCCTCAGTGACAGCAAAAGAAACAAGACTTTCAAGACGACAGAAGTATGTGAATGATTTAGGGTTAAGTACCACGGGATTCCAGTGATTTAAACGAAGCAACCAGAACAATAAAGGACTTATCAGCAGCAGTGAATTGAAGACATAAAAGAAGAATTGATCAAGTGTTATTCATCTGTGAACCAGACCAGTTGCACTAGGTGACGGCACTAAGAAGATCAAGTTGTTTTATCGTCTCGGAAGAAATTGATACAGTCTAAAACTAAAACACCCAGGAGTAATTACTAAAGGACAAAAGTAAAGAAAATGAATTCGATAGTTTTTCATTTGTGAAAACTATCGAATGAGTTTAAAAGTAATTATTTGAAAACCACTTTTACTTTATTTGGTATTCGATAGTTTTGTTTTAAAAACTATCGAATGGTAAATAAAGTAATTCCATTTGATGGTTTTCAAATTGGAGCAGGTGAAAAGTTTGGTTTGTCTGACAGGTTGATGAAGATCCAACGGCCAAGATTGTTTGTTCAATTTTGGTTCGATAGTTTTCAAAACAAAAGACTACAATTACTAAGAGAGAGGCAGTGTCTTCCTCAGTCGAAGTTATTTTCACAGAAGCAATAACTGAGAGAGAGTTTGAGCCAGAGAGAAAATACAGAGAAATTAATTCTGCTTGAATTCTATCAAAGTTTTGATTGTGTATAACTTAGAACTCATTGAAGCTAAACTACGGATTAGAAATTGTAGCACCCCCCCGAGGTTTATATTTATAAAAAGATATATTCCCCGAAACTTGATTTGGTTTGGTGTGTTTGATTTCGTTATAGAACTGAAAGATTAATCCGCGAACGAAATTGAATTATTTGTGAGTATCGTATTCAACCCCCCCTTCTACGATACTTTGGACGTAACAGTGAAGAATGTGTCTTCTTCAGTTAAGGCATTTTACACAGAGACATTACTGAGAGAGAAGTTTGAGCCGGAGAAAATCAGAGAAATTAATAGTGCTCAGAATTTGATCATTGTATTGAATTTGTGTAACCTTAAACTCATTGAAGCTAATCTACGGATTAGAAAGTGTAGCACCCCTCGAGGTTTATATTTATAAAAAGATATATTCCCCGAATCTTGGTTTGGTTTGGTGTGTTTGATTTCGTTATAGAACTGAATGATTAATCCACGAACGAAATTGAATTATTTGTGAGTATCGTATTCAACCCCCCCTTCTACGATACTTTGGACCTAACAGAAACAACTTTGATAATTATAAAGCAGACTAACACTTTATATTTTGTAAACTAAAAAAAGTTTTGAAGAAATATGTAAAATAAAAGTAAACAAATATCATTTTAAAATTATATTTTATAGCTAGATACTGAAAGACTTATGTATAAGCCTATTTGTATACATCGAGGATACAACTCAACTTAAACAAGTTTGTAATAAGTAAATAATAATTCAATTGTCACAGGAATCTCAGAAGGTTATATCAGTCAAAAGAATGAAGATTAAAGTCATCCTAAAGACTTGAAGTAATTCTACATTGAAAGAAGTTCAATTAATTGATCAAGCCTCCGTGAAGAATTCAAGGAAGTGGATTTATTAATTTGACAGAGATTTCAGAAGTGTGACAGCAAGTGTACAGATTACAGTGGTTGATCAAAGTCAAAAGCAACAATTGGACCACAGCTTAAAGTCAAAATATGAAGAACAGACATTGCAGTTAGTCACTTATGAACAGTACATCAAGTGTCAAGATCATTCAGTGAAAGTTCTTCATCAAATTCAAGTGGTTCAAGAGTTATTTCTTCTATCAAGGAAGAATATTAATTCTCTTTTAATTAATTATTAAATTAATTAATTTATTGAATTAATTAATTCATCAGAATTAATTAATTTATTAAATAAATAAATTATAAGATTAATTAAATTAGAATTAGAATTGAACTATAATGACTATGAAAAATGAACTGCAATGACTATCAAGGATAGTCATCCCGATAGTCATGCTAGGTCATTTTATCATAGAAATGAACTGGAATGACTATCAAGGATAGTCATCTCGATAGTCATGCTAGGTTATTTTATCATAGAAATGAACTGGAATGACTATCAAGATAGTCATCCCAGTTCAAATTGATAGTCATTGCAACTTAATAGAAATATTCTGATAGTCATTCTAGGCTAAATTGATAGTCATTCCAGGCTAAAGTAATAGTCATTCCAGGCTTATTTTGATAGTCATTCTGGAACAAAAAGAGGCGTACAGAATTGGAAGACTAGAAAAGATATTAACAGAATGCATTCAAGACAGTATCATAACAGAACTTCATATCTTCAAGAAAAGCTACTGCCTTTACTTCTTCCAACTGCCGGAGAAAGAATTTGATCAGAGAATTCATTTCTAGTATTGATTGTTATATCCAAGCCACTAGAAATTAATTACTCGCACTGCTTTGACTATCTAGCGTATCTTTATCCCTAGAATTTATCTCGAATTTAGATAAGTTCATGTCGAATTTATTCTAAATTTGTTTTAATTAGTTTGAGATTTAATCATTGTAATCAGTACAATATTTGTAACACCTTTCAAGTTTAATATAAGTTATATTTACCTTGAATTTTATTTCATTTTATTCCACAATTATTTGGTCTTGAATTGTATAATTATAAGAAGAACAAATTCAATAAAACGGTATAGTTTGTAATCAACCCCCTTCTACAAACTTATCAGGACCTAACAATTGGCATCATAGCCTTTTGATTGATATACAAATCAAAGATCTAATTTTTGTGATTTTTTCAAGAACTTTCATATTTTTATTCTTCTAAAAAATCTCAAGATTACTACACAAAAAGTTGGAACATTAAAGATTCCTATGTTCAGCAAGGAGCATTATCCCATGTGGAAGAAGAAGATGCTTATGTTTCTTCAGGTGGTAAATCCTAAGTATCTAGGTGTATTGAAGAAAGGACCAACTATTTCTATGGTTGTTGAAGAAGAACGCATTGAGAATGATGTGGTCATTCAAGCTGCAAGGATGTATCCTAAAGAGCCTCCTTGCCCCACTAGCCTCCTTGCCCAATTTTTCTTCTTTTACCATTTTTGGAAAAAGGAAGAGAAGTAGTTGTCCTTCTGTCTCTTATAGGTCTGACATTGCCAAACTAGAAGCTAAGGTGGATGCATTTATTTTTGATGAATAGTAAATTTACTGATGGAAAATTTTTCAGACCACACTATGAGGATGATATGGAATGAATGTTTCGAGGTTATATTATTGACGTATAGGAAGACTAAAAGAATGTAAACGCGATCAGAATCAGAAGATTCCCATCCGAGTTTTAAATCCCTATTCACTGGACAATCAAGGACGTATTGATTTGATCGTTTTAAGAAAGTATGTGGAATGAGAAATACATGATCATATCTTAAACCAAGATGAGAAACCTAAGAATATATGTTAGACAAAGGTAATGGGAGGATAAAGGAAGTACCCTAGCTTTGGTACAGAGAAACGTCTTTAGAACCACTGGAAACTATCGCGAAACAAAAGCGTAATAAATCATGGATTAAACCCTAACCAAAGGAGGAGTAATATATGAGATCATCAAGTGCAATTTTTAAAAGGATTGAGGATGCAAAGGATGACATAAGCATGATGCAAGGGGATGACATAAGCATGACAAAGTGATGACAAGGTGATGAATCACCACCTTGTCACCACTTTCACCACCACCACAAGTTCATTTTGGCCTTGTCATTGATGACAAAACCTTGTCTTAGCCACAAAAATCAGATGACAAAGTGTTAAAGGTTTATTAGACAAACAAAAGGAAAAGAAAAATCAAAGAAAACAAAACAAAAGATGCATCCATTTCCATGAAGCACCATTCAGATGTTTCTTCTTCATCAAGTCCTTAAAAATTTTGCTCCTACTTCCACTCAACCATAATTCTTGATCTTGGGCTCTAAATCACCCTCATCCTATATCCAAGGTAGATCTCTAATCTTAGCCTCATCCATGGATCATAGCTTGGTCAAAAATGGATTCAAAGTTTATGATGAATAGTGATGTGAATAGTAACCTCATAGAATCTTGATTTGTTTTGGTGTTTTTAGGTTTGATTAGCTTAGTTATGGAGCAAGGAAGGATATATCATCCATATATAGTCTTTGTTAAGCTCCAAGGAAGGTATAAAACGTCTTTCTTTTTAAGATTATGCTTTGATCTAGTAAGTTAAAAGTGTTTGATTAGAACTATGTTAAAATAAAGCATGTATGCATGATTTTAAGCATGTTTAATGGATGATTTGTGGATGAACTTGTGAAATAGAGGGTGACCTTATTTGGACAGATAAATGGTAGTATAGACTTGAGTTTTATTGGTGGTTGGTTGATGGTTGATTGTAGTTTGGGTGAGTGTTTAAAAAACACGGGAAGTACGCATAAGCGCCGTTACCATGTTGGATTTTACTTAGGTAGTTTAGACAGAAACCATGACTGCAAAACAGGGCATAAACTTGAGGTTTCTGACCATGAGCATGTAGGCTCTGTTTCCTAGATTATTTTAGTGAAAGAATCGTATCATTTTGATATACGGTTTAGGAGTAGCGTCCGTTTTAGTAAAAGCGGTTTCGCGTAACGAGATAGTTCATTGTATGAACTTTGAGATAGGGATCAAGCCCTTTAAAATTGGAATTGGATTAAGATATTAAAATGGATACTAGTATGTATAATAAGGAAAGGAAACCTAGAAGAGTTCGAGTTAAAAAGTTGAGTTGGTGATTTTATAAAAATACGCGAACGAAGGTTGCGCGAGTGAAATACCCTTAAGGGGATGGTTTAAAACAAGGAAATGGTAAAGTAAAAGAACTTGGGATTTTGTGAATGGTTTTCACCCAAGCTTTTGACTTAGAGGTTTACGGAACGTCATGAGATTATAGAAGACCGAGAGCGAGACGTTTGATGGTTTACTAATAGAACTTGAGTGCTTAAGCTATAGCACATTAAATGGTTCTAGGGGACTGACTGTGAATTGTATATCTTGTTATAGATCGACGCGCACACTCTCAAGCCCCCACTACCACACCACCAAGACACCAAGGCAAGTTTACTAATCATTACTCTATTGTTCAGAGTAGGTATACTTTCAAACGTATAATACTTGGTTGTTCAAATAATTATGTATACTCTTTGTTACAAGTATCGTGCAAGTTTCTCAAAACCCGAAGCTCTAGCCTTCGGCTATATTTTAAACTGTCGTTGTTGTGATATAACTACTACAAGTGCACGAACTGTTTTACTTATTGTATAAGCATATGTATTATGCATGCTTTCAAACCTCACATCGTATATAGATGTGATGGTATTAAAGATAAGGAGAGGTAGTATATGCATATGATAGATGCAAGTTTTCAAACCTATACTTACTGTTGTTGTGATAATAAACTGTTTTCATATATGTTAGGTAAATGCGATATATAAATGGCATTCTTGTTTTTGAACTGCTATATAGCAATACTTGAGGATACGACTTGATGTGAGGCTTATAAGCTAGATATGGGATATCAGTTATAAGCCAGTTGGGATATAATGCCCTAGGATAAGGGCGGGTGATTATGTTTTCTGTATTGTTAACGATTATTTTCCGATAAAGATATCGGGTAGCTGTTATTTGAGGTTTAATTATTTTATTTAATGAATATAATTTATGAATATTCATTCGAGGATTAATTATTTATTTAATGAATATTATGTTGAATATTCATTTAAGGATTAATTATTTAATGAATATTACTTTTGAATATTCATTTGAGACGTAATTATTTAAAGAATATTATTTATATTCATTTGAGGATTATAGACTTAAAGAATATTATTTAATAATATTCATTTGAGGATTATTGACTTTAAGAATATTATTATGAATATTCATTTGGGGATTATTTAATGAATATTATTTATGAATATTCATTTGAAGATTATTTATTTAATTAATGAATATTAGTTTTGAATATTCGTTCGAAGGTTATTTATTTATTTATTTAATGAATATTATTTTCAAATATTCATTTGAGGATTACTTACTTAATGAATATTATTTTCAAATATTCGTTTAAGGTTACTTATTTAATAAGTATTGTTAAGTATTTTCAAATAAAAAGGAGGTTCCCATAACACTGTTTTCCATTTAAATATGTCTTTAAGAGGATTCAAATGCTCGCTCAACTACCAAAAATATGGGAAACCTGATTTAAGTGACTGCTACTCTTTTTAAACTCTCAACTTAAAACTGTCAAGGGACATATATTTTCTCGGAGCAATTTAATTGCTGCAAGTCAAATGTTGTGTTACCACCTCAACGATCGAGGGGTAAATTGATGGAACAAGTCGATATCCATTAACAAGCATCGCTTGGGAAATATTGGAGACTCTTCCTTTCCAACCTAGATATAACTACTTAGTGGAGTCGTATCAACAAGTATTACACTTGGGGAAAGGAGGACGATCTTTACGTTTCAGAGTCATGGATTTCATCTGAACGGTTACAAAGTCTTTGACAAATAATTGTACTTGGGGAAAACAGGATTAACTTCCATTTCCCGTGACGTTGATTTTCATCTGGGGGCTGGAATTAACTCGTGCTCGGCAATGAAAAAGGTGCCAGTATAGTACGAAGTCATGCTCGGCAATGAAACAGGTGCCAGTATAGTATGACTCCATGTTCGGCAATGAAACAGGTGCCAGTATAGCATGAAGGGTCCAAATGCGGCCAGGGTGATAACCGAATAGGAAGTCGTCCTTCTACTAGTAGAAAAGTTAAGTTGTGATATAACGGCTGATCACCGTGTGTATCGTGTATTCCAGTATATCCCCTTCTTCCACTTGGAATTGTGCTGCACATTGTAACGAAAGCCTAGGTGCTGAGTTACCGATAATGTGACAGAAATTGAACAATGATGTTCCGTGTATAGTATTTGAACTACATTGCATGTTCTGACTAAAAGAGTATTCGATATATCATTCTATATACGAATGAGGTTTTAAAAGCTTTCAGCTATGATATCAGCTCACATATATGATTATGTTGCTATATATTATTGTCGAGCTACAGTACTCATTCTTGCTTCTTTATATATCACAATACAACAGCTTCGTAAAGGTGTTCATTACTGATATTTTACAGTATCTTGAACAATAGGAGATATCTAAATAGATATGCGTGTATATATGTTGAGAAGGTATTTAAGATATACAGTATGTTGAACTGTATAGTATTTTGAATCAATGGATAGGCTTTAAGCCTTGATTCCAATATTAATATCTATTTTAAAAAGATATGTTTTGAGTCTTGGTTCACTATATCGTTACCAAGGATTTCTAAATGATTTACGAAGAGTAATTGAGTATGATTATAAGTCATACGGTATTTCGAACGGTATACTATTTTGGGGACAAACCATGGTAGTGTTAAAAACTTTGATCCTATATGGATGAACTTCCTAAGCTTACATATATATGCTTATGCTGCTTTGTATTATTGCTGGGCTTTGTGCTCACTCTTGCTTCTTTTATATATATATATACATCACAACACAACAGCTAGAGTACATGGCCAGGATTCGTCATACCGCTCGGAAACGCGTCAGGGCCATACAGGCCGCCCATAGGATGGCAGTTGCAGCACCTCAGGTAGAAGTACTGAGTTGGTTCGGAGTGTAACTCTGGTTGCTCCGGTTTAATTATAAGTATCACTAATGTATATTAATGAACAAGAACAAACTTTTGCGCTACCATATGGTTTCACATAGAGATCATACTGGTAGTAGGTTGGAAGTATTTTACTTTTGGGTTGTAATAACTTTAATTTATGGATCATATGACTACTGTTATTGTAAGTTCGTTTCTGAGACATAACTAGCGTGAGTATATTGATGGTGGGGTCACCATGTGTGTTGATGTATTGTTTTATGGTGCAAGTATTAAGTGTTTGTATGGAACAAGGGATCGTGACAACCCAGATCTCCGACCCCGGGTCTGGGGGTGTTATAGAAATGGTATCAGAGCCTATAGTTATTAATCTCAGAAACGATAGGGCGTTAGGAATAATAAATGCAACTATAATAATAAGAAGAACTCCCATCGAGTTCATGGTTGGGCTACCGGATGTAGCACTGATTGTTAAAACCCGCAAGGGAACTTTGATTACACGGTATAGTAACCTAGTTTTCGCTTGTATAGGCATTCGCGGCCGAGGAGGCTGATGACTTTGAGACCCAGCACGACGAGGCTCTGCTGGTGGCTGATGACGACCCCATGGAGGATCCCGAGGAGGATACTGAGGACCCGGACGAGGATCCGGAAGAGGACCCCACGACTATGTTAGACTGTCCTACTTCTCCTGTTCTCTCTCTTGATGGAGATACGACTGATAATGATGATTCCACTAAGGGGGATCAGATTGTGCCTGATGTAGCTACTACGGAGGACGATGAGACTTCTGAGGATAGTCCTAGTCGAGGAGGCATCAGGATGTACCCTCTGCCTACTATGAGAGCCCTTACCCCTCCTGTGCCCCCATTGAGCCCGTTACCATCAGACAATGACTATGATCTTGCCCCTGAGGGATATGAGGAGGACCAGGCCATGACTGATCCAGACACACCTCCTCCCTCACCTACTGGAGTACCTACTGTGAGCCATGACTGGATGATTGGCCGGCTGACCACTGATTTGGCAGCGGCAGAGGCTAGAGCTGATGAGCTGAAGAGACAGTTGGCGGTAGAGAGGGAGACCTGTCGTTCTTATCAGGACGAGATGAGGCTTATGACTCCTAGGGTGAAAAAGAGAAAGTTTGGTAGTCAAGGAAGAAGCTCGGTGAACAAGAGTTTTCCAGCAAGACCATTGAGGGGAACCAGGTCCCAACCCTTAAGGAATTCAGGATTCAGGAAAACTGAGAATACGAGTCTAAGCCAGGGCGGTGGTCAGACTAGAGTGTCCCATTTTAACCAACCCCGACCCCCGCTACCTAAGTGCAAGACGTGTGGGAGAAAACATCTGGGAGAATGTACCCTAAAATCGGTAATCTGCTTCACGTGCAACAAGACAGGGCATTACTCCAACTCCTACCCCCAAAACAATCAGAAGTGTTTTCAATGTGGAAAATTAGGACACGTGAAAAGAGACTGCCCTATGGCAAACCCTGCCGGCTCGAGAATCAGTGGAGCCACTTCTAACCAGCCTCCGACTGCTAGAACTTTCAACATGGCTGTGGAAGATGCCGTGAGGGACAAAATGTGATAGCAGGTACCCTTCTATTAAACACCGTCAATGCAAATGTTTTATTTGATTCAGGAGCTACCAAGTCTTTTATTTCGAGGGATTTCGCGAGTCAGTTAAGACTTAGAGCGGAACCATTAAAAGAAGTATTAGAGGTAGAAATATCAAATCAGGAAGTAATTCCAGTCGATGAAATACACCTAGACTGTAGCCTAGTAATAGAAGGTCAACAGTTTCGTGTAGATTTGGTCCCATTTAAATTAGGGGAATTTGATGTTATTCTGGGAATGGATTGGTTGTCGAGCAATGGTGCTTAGATAGATTGTGAAAGAAAGAAAGTTGGATTAAAACGTCCGAAGGGCGGGAGGTCGCGTTCAAGGGACAACGACAAAACCGTAAGTTTTTAACCATGGCCCAAACCAAGAGGTTGTTGCGGCATGGGTGTGAGGTTTATTTAGCCTATGTGATAGATACAAATCGAGAGGTTCCTAAGTTACAAAATATTCCTATAGTTAATGAATTTGAAGACCTATTTCCGGAAGACCTTCCGGGATTACCACCTGATAGGGAGATAGAATTCGCTATCGAATTAGCTACAGGGACGGCGCAAGTTTCAAAGGCCCCGTACAGGTTAGCTCCGATAGAAATGAAAGAGTTAGCTATCTAGTTGCAGGAATTGCTAGATAAGGGAATGATTAGACCCAGTGTGTCACCGTGGGGTGCACCAGTGTTGTTTGTGAAAAAGAAGGATGGTAGTTTGAGATTGTGCATAGACTGTCGAGAACTAAACAGTTTAACCATTAAGGACCGATACCCTTTGCCAAGGATTGATGATTTGTTTAACCAATTGAAAGACGCGGTTCATTTCTCAAGGATTGACCTAAGGACTGGATATCACCAGTTAAGGATAAAACCTGAAGATATACCCAAGACTGCATTTCGCACGAGGTATGGGTACTATGAGTTCTTAGTAATGTCGTTCAGGCTGATGAATGCCCCAGCAGCCTTCATGGACCTAATGAATAGAGTCTTTAAGCAATACTTGGACAAGTGTGTCATAGTTTTTATTGATGATATTTTAGTCTACTCCAAGACAGAGGAGGAACACGCAGAACACTTGAGAGTAGTGTTAGAGACTTTGAGAAAGGAAAGACTATATGCTAAGTTTTCCAAGTGTGAATTTTGGCTGAGAGAAGTACAGTTTCTAGGCCATGTAGTCAGCAGTGATGGAGTGCTAGTTGACCCTGTTAAGATAGAAGTCGTTTCAAATTGGGACAGACCGACCACCCCGACTGAGGTGAGAAGTTTTGTAGGCTTAGCCGAGTATTATCGGAGATTGTGCAAGATTTTGCTAGAATAGCAGCCCCACTGACCCGACTTACCCGAAAGACTGAGGAAATTGAATGGACGGAAAAATGCGAGAAGAGATTTCAGGAATTAAAGAAGGGACTAGGCACCGCCCGGTGCTGGTACTGCCAGACGGGAAGGGAGATTTTGTGATCTGTAGAGACGCATCGCATAAAGGATTAGAGTGTGTGCTTATGCAGCACGGAAAGGTAATTGTGTATGCATCCAGACAGTTAAAGGAATATGAATTTAGATACCCTACGCATGACTTAGAATTGGCAGCGATAGTTTTCGCTTTAAAGGTTTGGAAGAACTACTTGTATGGAAAGAAGTGCGAGAATTACTCAATCATAAGAGCATTAGATACACTTTCCCAGAAAAAACTTAACATGAGGACAGAAGAGATAGCTAAAGCTAATCAAGGATTATGACGGTGGGATTCTTTACCACCCAGGGAAGGCCAATGTGGTGGCCAATGCCCTTAGTAGGAAAAAGAGACCTAAGATGATAACGTCGTCGGATAAGTTAATCCAAGGATTTGAGAAAATGGAAATTGAGGTTAAGATAACCGGAAATGGTATTGAGAGACTATTGAGATTGCAATGCAACCAGAATTGCTGCAGGAAATCAACTTATGTCAAGAGCAAATGACGAGTAAAGGTAGAAAGTCAATGTTGGAGAAAGCATTAAAGACTGAGAAAGATAATAGAGGAATCATAAGGTATTTTACCAAGTTGGGATTCCTAATGATCAAGAGATTAAAGAATAAAGATCTGTCATAAAGAGACAACTACGCCGAGAGTACGAAAAGGTAAAGAAAGTTAAGGAAATGTTATAGGTAGCCCGATAAATAAAAGGATTTATCGATTTGTAGGTAAATATTGGATATGTCAGAAAATGAAGGCAGAACAACGACCTAGTTGACTATCACAGTTAGTGGAGATTCCTGATTAGGAATGTAATTTTACTATAATGGATCCTGTGATAGGATCAACAAGAATCAAGTCGGACTATGACGTCAATTGAGCTATAATTGATGGATTAAATGAGTCTACTCATATTTTGTTATTAGCAAGAGATCGTGAACCAAAGAGTTACGAAAGAGATAGTTGGGTGATGTGGAGTTCCAGTCACCATCGTGTCAGATAAGAACCAATGAGTGAACTCTCGATTTGGGAGGAGTTTTCTAAACATCTTTGGCAACGAGTTGAGTGCGAGCACTACGTAGGATCCGCAGACCGACGGACCGACCGAAAGAAACATTTCAGATAACCAAAGTTACGGTAAGCGTTGTACCGCCGATGGCAAGAATAATCGGATGATTGATAGAAAATGGGTGTATAAGAATGCAACCAGAATCAGCTTATATAGAGCGCCCGGTAAATATCACAGACCGGAATGAGTAAGTGTTGTAATGAACCAGAGGGTTGATGAGGCAACCTGGAAACTGGAAATTTCTATATTGGAAGAAGTAACCTCGACAATTTTCTTAGATTCCGGGACGGAATCCTTTTAAGTAGGGGAGACTGTAATAACCCTAAATTTTGGACTTAGTTAAAAAATTTTGATGAATAGTAAATGTGATGAATAGTAAATTTGCTGATGGAAAATTTTTCAGGCCACACTATGAGGATGATATGGAATGAATGTTTCGAGGTTATATTATTGACGTATAGGAAGAATAAAAGAATGTAAACGCGAACAGAATCAGAAGATTCCCATCCGAGTTTTAAATCACTATTCACTGGACAATCAAGGACGTATTGATTTGATCGTTTTAAGAAAGTATGTGGAATGAGAAATACATGATCATATCTTAAACCAAGATGAGAAACCTAAGAATATATGTTAGACAAAGGTAATGGGAGGATAAAGGAAGTACCCTAGCTTTGGTACAGAGAAACATCTTTAGAACCACTGGAAACTATCACGAAACAAAAGCGTAATAAATCATGGATTAAACCCTAACCAAAGGAGGAGTGATATATGAGATCATCAAGTGCAATTTTTAAAAGGATTGAGGATGCAAAGGATGACATAAGCATGATGCAAGGGGATGACATAAGCATGACAAAGTGATGACAAGGTGATGAATCACCACCTTGTCACCACTTTCACCACCACCACAAGTTCATTTTGGCCTTGTCATTGATGACAAAACCTTGTCTTAGCCACAAAAATCAGATGACAAAGTGTTAAAGGTTTATTAGACAAACAAAAGGAAAAGAAAAATCAAAGAAAACAAAACAAAAGATGCATCCATTTCCATGAAGCACCATTCGGCTATTTCTTCTTCATCAAGTCCTTAAAACTTTTGCTCCTACTTCCACTCAACCATAATTCTTGATCTTGGGCTCTAAATCACCCTCATCCTATATCCAAGGTAGATCTCTAATCTTAGCCTCATCCATGGATCATAGCTTGGTCAAAAATGGATTCAAAGTTGATGATGAATAGTGATGTGAATAGTAACCTCATAGAATCTTGTTTTGTTTTGATGATTTTAGGTTTGATTAACATAGTTAAGGAGCAAGGGAGGATATATCACCCATATATAGCCTTTGTTAAGATCCAAGGAAGGTATAAACTTCTTTCTTTTTAAGATTTTTGCTTGATCTAGTAAGTTAGAAGTGTTTGATTAGAACTATGTTGAGATAAAGCATGTATGCATGATTTTAAGCATGTTTGATGAATGATTTGTGGATGAACTTATGAAATAGAGTGTGACCTTATTTGGACAGATAAATGGTAGTATAAGCTTGAGTTTGATTGGTGGTTGGTTGATGGTTGATTGTAGTTTGGTTGAGTGTTTAAAAAACACGGGAAGTACGCATAAGCGTCGTTACCATGTCGGATTTTACTTAGGTAGTTTAGACAGAAACCACGACTGCAAAACAGGGCATAAACTTGAGGTTTCTGCCCATGAGCATGTAGGCTCTGTTTCCTAGATTATTTTAGCGAAAGAATCGTATCGTTTTGATTTACGGTTTAGGAGTAGCGTCCGTTTTAGTAAAAGCGGTTCCGCGTAACGAGATAGTTCATTGTATGAACTCTGAGATAGGGATCAAGCCCTTTAAAATTGGAATTGGATTAAGATATTAAAATGGATACTAGTATGTATAATAAGGAAAGGAAGCCTAGAAGGGTTCGAGTTAAAAAGATGAGTTGGTGATTTTATAAAAATACGCGAACGAAGGTTGCGCGAGTGAAATACCCTTAAGGGGATGGTTTAAAACAAGGAAATGGTAAAGTAAAAGAACTTGGGATTTTGTGAATGGTTTTCACCCAAGCTTTTGACTTAGAGGTTTACGGAACGTCATGAGATTATAGAAGACCGAGAGCGAGACGTTTGATGGTTTACTAATAGAACTTGAGTGCTTAAGCTATAGCACATTAAATGGTTCTAGGGGACTGACTGTGAATTGTATATCTTGTTATAGATCGACGCGCACACTCTCAAGCCCCCACTACCACACCACCAAGACACCAAGGCAAGTTTACTAATCATTACTCTATTGTTCAGAGTAGGTATACTTTCAAACGTATAATACTTGGTTGTTCAAATAATTATGTATACTCTTTGTTACAAGTATCGTGCAAGTTTCTCAAAACCCGAAGCTCTAGCCTTCGGCTATATTTTAAACTGTCGTTGTTGTGATATAACTACTACAAGTGCACGAACTGTTTTACTTATTGTATAAGTATATGTATTATGCATGCTTTCAAACCTCACATCGTATATAGATGTGATGGTATTAAAGATAAGGAGAGGTAGTATATGCATATGATAGATGCAAGTTTTCAAACCTATACTTACTGTTGTTGTGATAATAAACTGTTTTCATATATGTTAGGTAAATGCGATATATAAATGGCATTCTTGTTTTTGAACTGCTATATAGCAATACTTGAGGATACGACTTGATGTGAGGCTTATAAGCTAGATATGGGATATCAGTTATAAGCCAGTTGGGATATCATGCCCTAGGATAAGGGCGGGTGATTATGTTTTCTGTATTGTTAACGATTATTTTCCGATAAAGATATCGGGTAGCTGTTATTTGAGTTTAATTATTTTATTTAATGAATATAATTTATGAATATTCATTCGAGGATTAATTATTTATTTAATGAATATTATGTTGAATATTCATTTAAGGATTAATTATTTAATGAATATTACTTTTGAATATTCATTTGAGACGTAATTATTTAAAGAATATTATTTATATTCATTTGAGGATTATAGACTTAAAGAATATTATTTAATAATATTCATTTGAGGATTATTGACTTTAAGAATATTATTATGAATATTCATTTGGGGATTATTTAATGAATATTATTTATGAATATTCATTTGAAGATTATTTATTTAATTAATGAATATTAGTTTTGAATATTCGTTCGAAGGTTATTTATTTATTTATTTAATGAATATTATTTTCAAATATTCATTTGAGGATTACTTACTTAATGAATATTATTTTCAAATATTCGTTTAAGGTTACTTATTTAATAAGTATTGTTAAGTATTTTCAAATAAAAAGGAGGTTCCCATAACACTGTTTTCCATTTAAATATGTCTTTAAGAGGATTCAAATGCTCGCTCAACTACCAAAAATATGGGAAACCTGATTTAAGTGACTGCTACTCTTTTTAAACTCTCAACTTAAAACTGTCAAGGGACAGATATTTTCTCGGAGCAATTTAATTGCTGCAAGTCAAATGTTGTGTTACCACCTCAACGATCGAGGGGTAAATTGATGGAACAAGTCGATATCCATTAACAAGCATCGCTTGGGAAATATTGGAGACTTTTCCTTTCCAACCTAGATATAACTACTTAGTGGAGTCGTATCAACAAGTATTACACTTGGGGAAAGGAGGACGATCTTTACGTTTCAGAGTCATGGATTTCATCTGAACGGTTACAAAGTCTTTGACAAATAATTGTACTTGGGGAAAACAGGATTAACTTCCATTTCCCGTGACGTTGATTTTCATCTGGGGGCTGGAATTAACTCGTGCTCGGCAATGAAAAAGGTGCCAGTATAGTACGAAGTCATGCTCGGCAATGAAACAGGTGCCAGTATAGTATGACTCCATGTTCGGCAATGAAACAGGTGCCAGTATAGCATGAAGGGTCCAAATGCGGCCAGGGTGATAACCGAATAGGAAGTCGTCCTTCTACTAGTAGAAAAGTTAAGTTGTGATATAACGGCTGATCACCGTGTGCATCGTGTATTCCAGTATATCCCCTTCTTCCACTTGGAATTGTGCTGCACATTGTAACGAAAGCCTAGGTGCTGAGTTACCGATAATGTGACAGAAATTGAACAATGATGTTCCGTGTATAGTATTTGAAATACATTGCATGTTCTGACTAAAAGAGTATTCGATATATCATTCTATATACGAATGAGGTTTTAAAAGCTTTCAGCTATGATATCAGCTCACATATATGATTATGTTGCTATATATTATTGTCGAGCTACAGTACTCATTCTTGATTCTTTATATATCACAATACAACAGCTTCGTAAAGGTGTTCATTACTGATATTTTACAGTATCTTGAACAATAGGAGATATCTAAATAGATATGCGTGTATATATGTTGAGAAGGTATTTAAGATATATAGTATGTTGAACTGTATAGTATTTTGAATCAATGGATAGGCTTTAAGCCTTGATTCCAATATTAATATCTATTTTAAAAAGATATGTTTTGAGTCTTGGTTCACTATATCGATACCAAGGATTTCTAAATGATTTACGAAGAGTAATTGAGTATGATTATAAGTCATACGGTATTTCGAAAGGTATACTATTTTGGGGACAAACCCTGGTAGTGTTAAAAACTTTGATCCTATATGGATGAACTTCCTAAGCTTACATATATATGCTTATGTTGCTTTGTATTATTGCTGGGCTTTGTGCTCACTCTTGCTTCTTTTATATATATATATACATCACAACACAACAGCTAGAGTAGATGGCCAGGATTCGTCATACCGCTCGGAAGCGCGTCAGGGCCATACAGGCCGCCCATAGGATGGCAGTTGCAGCACCTCAGGTAGAAGTACTGAGTTGGTTCGGAGTGTAACTCTGGTTGCTCCGGTTTAATTATAAGTATCACTAATGTATATTAATGAACAAGAACAAACTATTGCGCTACCATATGGTTTCACATAGAGATCATACTGGTAGTAGGTTGCAAGTATTTTACTTTTGGGTTGTAATAACTTTAATTTATGGATCATATGACTACTGTTATTGTAAGTTCGTTTCTGAGACATAACTAGCGTGAGTATATTGATGGTGGGGTCACCATGTGTGTTGATGTATTGTTTTATGGTGCAAGTATTAAGTGTTTGTATGGAACAAGGGATCGTGACAACCCAGATCTCCGACCCCGGGTCTGGGGGTGTTACAGTAGATCTCTAATCTTAGCCTCATCCATGGATCATAGCTTGATCAAAAATGGATTCAAAGTTGATGATAAATAGTGATGTGAATAGTAACTTCATAGAATCTTGTTTTGTTTTGATGATTTTAGGTTTGATTAACATAGTTAAGGAGCAAGGGAGGATATATCACCCATATATAGCCTTTGTTAAGATCCAAGGAAGGTATAAACTTCTTTCTTTTTAATATTTTTGCTTGATCTAGTAAGTTAGAAGTGTTTGATTAGAACTATGTTGAGATAAAGCATGTATGCATGATTTTAAGCATGTTTGATGAATGATTTGTGGATGAACTTATGAAATAGAGTGTGACCTTATTTGGACAGATAAATGGTAGTATAAGCTTGAGTTTGATTGGTGGTTGGTTGATGGTTGATTGTAGTTTGGTTGAGTGTTTAAAAAACATGGGAAGTACGCATAAGCGTCGTTACCATGTCGGATTTTACTTAGGTAGTTTAGACAGAAACCACGACTGCAAAACAGGGCATAAACTTGAGGTTTCTGACCATGAGCATGTAGGCTCTGTTTCCTAGATTATTTTAGCGAAAGAATCGTATCGTTTTGATTTACGGTTTAGGAGTAGCGTCCGTTTTAGTAAAAGCGGTTCCGCGTAACGAGATAGTTCATTGTATGAACTCTGAGATAGGGATCAAGCCCTTTAAAATTAGAATTGGATTAAGATATTAAAATGGATACTAGTATGTATAATAAGGAAAGGAAGCCTAGAAGGGTTCGAGTTAAAAAGATGAGTTGGTGATTTTATAAAAATACGCGAACGAAGGTTGCGCGAGTGAAATACCCTTAAGGGGATGGTTTAAAACAAGGAAATGGTAAAGTAAAAGAACTTGGGATTTTGTGAATGGTTTTCACCCAAGCTTTTGACTTAGAGGTTTACGGAACGTCATGAGATTATAGAAGACCGAGAGCGAGACGTTTGATGGTTTACTAATAGAACTTGAGTGCTTAAGCTATAGCACATTAAATGGTTCTAGGGGACTGACTGTGAATTGTATATCTTGTTATAGATCGACGCGCACACTCTCAAGCCCCCACTACCACACCACCAAGACACCAAGGCAAGTTTACTAATCATTACTCTATTGTTCAGAGTAGGTATACTTTCAAACGTATAATACTTGGTTGTTCAAATAATTATGTATACTCTTTGTTACAAGTATCGTGCAAGTTTCTCAAAACCCGAAGCTCTAGCCTTCGGCTATATTTTAAACTGTCGTTGTTGTGATATAACTACTACAAGTGCACGAACTGTTTTACTTATTGTATAAGTATATGTATTATGCATGCTTTCAAACCTCACATCGTATATAGATGTGATGGTATTAAAGATAAGGAGAGGTAGTATATGCATATGATAGATGCAAGTTTTCAAACCTATACTTACTGTTGTTGTGATAATAAACTGTTTTCATATATGTTAGGTAAATGCGATATATAAATGGCATTCTTGTTTTTGAACTGCTATATAGCAATACTTGAGGATACGACTTGATGTGAGGCTTATAAGCTAGATATGGGATATCAGTTATAAGCCAGTTGGGATATCATGCCCTAGGATAAGGGCGGGTGATTATGTTTTCTGTATTGTTAACGATTATTTTCCGATAAAGATATCGGGTAGCTGTTATTTGAGTTTAATTATTTTATTTAATGAATATAATTTATGAATATTCATTCGAGGATTAATTATTTATTTAATGAATATTATGTTGAATATTCATTTAAGGATTAATTATTTAATGAATATTACTTTTGAATATTCATTTGAGACGTAATTATTTAAAGAATATTATTTATATTCATTTGAGGATTATAGACTTAAAGAATATTATTTAATAATATTCATTTGAGGATTATTGACTTTAAGAATATTATTATGAATATTCATTTGGGGATTATTTAATGAATATTATTTATGAATATTCATTTGAAGATTATTTATTTAATTAATGAATATTAGTTTTGAATATTCGTTCGAAGGTTATTTATTTATTTATTTAATGAATATTATTTTCAAATATTCATTTGAGGATTACTTACTTAATGAATATTATTTTCAAATATTCGTTTAAGGTTACTTATTTAATAAGTATTGTTAAGTATTTTCAAATAAAAAGGAGGTTCCCATAACACTGTTTTCCATTTAAATATGTCTTTAAGAGGATTCAAATGCTCGCTCAACTACCAAAAATATGGGAAACCTGATTTAAGTGACTGCTACTCTTTTTAAACTCTCAACTTAAAACTGTCAAGGGACAGATATTTTCTCGGAGCAATTTAATTGCTGCAAGTCAAATGTTGTGTTACCACCTCAACGATCGAGGGGTAAATTGATGGAACAAGTCGATATCCATTAACAAGCATCGCTTGGGAAATATTGGAGACTTTTCCTTTCCAACCTAGATATAACTACTTAGTGGAGTCGTATCAACAAGTATTACACTTGGGGAAAGGAGGACGATCTTTACGTTTCAGAGTCATGGATTTCATCTGAACGGTTACAAAGTCTTTGACAAATAATTGTACTTGGGGAAAACAGGATTAACTTCCATTTCCCGTGACGTTGATTTTCATCTGGGGGCTGGAATTAACTCGTGCTCGGCAATGAAAAAGGTGCCAGTATAGTACGAAGTCATGCTCGGCAATGAAACAGGTGCCAGTATAGTATGACTCCATGTTCGGCAATGAAACAGGTGCCAGTATAGCATGAAGGGTCCAAATGCGGCCAGGGTGATAACCGAATAGGAAGTCGTCCTTCTACTAGTAGAAAAGTTAAGTTGTGATATAACGGCTGATCACCGTGTGCATCGTGTATTCCAGTATATCCCCTTCTTCCACTTGGAATTGTGCTGCACATTGTAACGAAAGCCTAGGTGCTGAGTTACCGATAATGTGACAGAAATTGAACAATGATGTTCCGTGTATAGTATTTGAACTACATTGCATGTTCTGACTAAAAGAGTATTCGATATATCATTCTATATACGAATGAGGTTTTAAAAGCTTTCAGCTATGATATCAGCTCACATATATGATTATGTTGCTATATATTATTGTCGAGCTACAGTACTCATTCTTGCTTCTTTATATATCACAATACAACAGCTTCGTAAAGGTGTTCATTACTGATATTTTACAGTATCTTGAACAATAGGAGATATCTAAATAGATATGCGTGTATATATGTTGAGAAGGTATTTAAGATATATAGTATGTTGAACTGTATAGTATTTTGAATCAATGGATAGGCTTTAAGCCTTGATTCCAATATTAATATCTATTTTAAAAAGATATGTTTTGAGTCTTGGTTCACTATATCGATACCAAGGATTTCTAAATGATTTACGAAGAGTAATTGAGTATGATTATAAGTCATACGGTATTTCGAAAGGTATACTATTTTGGGGACAAACCCTGGTAGTGTTAAAAACTTTGATCCTATATGGATGAACTTCCTAAGCTTACATATATATGCTTATGTTGCTTTGTATTATTGCTGGGCTTTGTGCTCACTCTTGCTTCTTTTATATATATATATACATCACAACACAACAGCTAGAGTAGATGGCCAGGATTCGTCATACCGCTCGGAAGCGCGTCAGGGCCATACAGGCCGCCCATAGGATGGCAGTTGCAGCACCTCAGGTAGAAGTACTGAGTTGGTTCGGAGTGTAACTCTGGTTGCTCCGGTTTAATTATAAGTATCACTAATGTATATTAATGAACAAGAACAAACTATTGCGCTACCATATGGTTTCACATAGAGATCATACTGGTAGTAGGTTGCAAGTATTTTACTTTTGGGTTGTAATAACTTTAATTTATGGATCATATGACTACTGTTATTGTAAGTTCGTTTCTGAGACATAACTAGTGTGAGTATATTGATGGTGGGGTCACCATGTGTGTTGATGTATTGTTTTATGGTGCAAGTATTAAGTGTTTGTATGGAACAAGGGATCGTGACAACCCAGATCTCCGACCCCGGGTCTGGGGGTGTTACAGTAGATCTCTAATCTTAGCCTCATCCATGGATCATAGCTTGATCAAAAATGGATTCAAAGTTGATGATAAATAGTGATGTGAATAGTAACTTCATAGAATCTTGTTTTGTTTTGATGATTTTAGGTTTGATTAACATAGTTAAGGAGCAAGGGAGGATATATCACCCATATATAGCCTTTGTTAAGATCCAAGGAAGGTATAAACTTCTTTCTTTTTAAGATTTTTGCTTGATCTAGTAAGTTAGAAGTGTTTGATTAGAACTATGTTGAGATAAAGCATGTATGCATGATTTTAAGCATGTTTGATGAATGATTTGTGGATGAACTTATGAAATAGAGTGTGACCTTATTTGGACAGATAAATGGTAGTATAAGCTTGAGTTTGATTGGTGGTTGGTTGATGGTTGATTGTAGTTTGGTTGAGTGTTTAAAAAACACGGGAAGTACGCATAAGCGTCGTTACCATGTCGGATTTTACTTAGGTAGTTTAGACAGAAACCACGACTGCAAAACAGGGCATAAACTTGAGGTTTCTGACCATGAGCATGTAGGCTCTGTTTACTAGATTATTTTAGCGAAAGAATCTTATCGTTTTGATTTACGGTTTAGGAGTAACGTCCGTTTTAGTAAAAGCGGTTTCGCGTAACGAGATAGTTCATTGTATGAACTTTGAGATAGGGATCAAGCCCTTTAAAATTGGAATTGGGTTGAGATATTAAAATGGATACTAGTATGTATAATAAGGAAAGGAAGCCTAGAAGGGTTCGAGTTAAAAATATGAGTTGGTGATTTTATAAAAATACGCGAACGAAAGTTGCGCGAGTGAAATACCCTTAAGGGGATGGTTTAAAACAAGGAAATGGTAAAGTAAAAGAACTTGGGATTTGTGAATGGTTTTCACCCAATCTTTTGACTTAGAGGTTTACGGAACGTCACGAGGTTATAGATGACCAAGAGCGAGACGTTTAATTTTCATTGGTAGAACTGTAGTGCTTGAGTTATAGCACATTAAATGGTTCAAGGGGATTGACTGTGAATTATGTATCTTGTTATAGATCGACGCGCACACTCTCAAGCCCCCACTACCACACCACCAAGACCCCAAGGCAAGTTTTCAAACCCTGTACCATATAATGATGCTGTTGTGATATGTGTTGTGGTATTGCTATATATGCTGCTTTATGCTGTAAAATAATGTAAAACTGTTTGTGCTTTGTAAAAAGCTGTATAAGGTATAAGGTTTATATGCTAGCTAAGTACTAGATATATACCAAGGTTAAAGATTAAAGACTCTAAGTATAGAGCACTTGTACGATGGTTTTAAAACTTAGATCGGGAGTCAAATTATTATTTTGTTTTAAATTACTGTCAAAAGCTGGAAGGTTCCAGGGGCGGTTATATTTTAAATATTTATTAAATATTCCAATATCTATATTGTGGGATATTTAAGGTGAGATATTTAAATAATATTAAAATAAATATTATTTGAATATTATTTAATTAAAGTGAATCTTATTTTTTTTAATATTCACTTAAGTGTTTATATTGACTAATAATTCAATATTTATTAATTGATTATTATTTAATTAAGTGAATATTATTTTGAATATTCACTTAAGTAGTTACATTGAATAATAATTTAATATTTATTAATTGGGTATTTATTAAATACTCCAAAAATGATTTAAAATCATAGAACCTTATTATATGATCCAAGGTTCTATTATTTACACAAATATGTAACTTTCTGATTTTCAGAAAAGATATTAAAATTAGAGATTCCCAACTATTTTCTTAAGATAGTTGAAGGTATTAAATGCAAACAATATTTATTTCCAACTCATCGAAAACTGGGAATTTAGTTCAAGAATTCGAGGACAGTGATTTACTTCCACTGTTCCTCTAAAGTATCTATAACTAGGGGATGACTCCCCCATTCAAATAAGAGTTTTTCCAAACTCACTGAACTCTGATATTTCAATAAACTCCCTGGTCATGATTTCAAAATACGTAGTAATCATCGGTAGTCTCGTTGACTAATGTCAACCCACACTTTGACTTACTCCTTTCAATTACTCTGGAGTAAGGTGTTCTAAACGGTTACAAGGTTTTGACAAGTATTCGTACTTGGGAAATGTGGAATTAAATTCCGATTTCCGTTTCATTAATGTTTTTCATCAGGGGAATTGGAAAGGCCTACACGGCAATGAAATAGGTGCCGGGGTAGTGCCAAATTTATCAAGGCTTGCCCGGTGATGAAAAATAGGCGCCGAGGTAGTGATCTCTTGAGTGCTAAGGCTTGCCTGGTGATGAAAAATAGGCACCGAGGTAGTGATCTCTTAGCACAATTGCCCATATGCGGTCAGGGTGATAACCGAACAGGAAGTCGTCCTTCTACTAGTAGAAAATAAAAGTTACGATACAACGGCTGATCACCGTGTATCGGGTGTTCCAGTCATTCCCTTCCCTCAAATTGGAGTTGAGTTGCACATTGTAACAAAAGCCTAGGCGCTGAGTTACTGATAATGTGACAGTAATGAGTAATGATGTTCCTCATACAGTAGTCGTACTGTATGGTATGTTTTGACGAAAAGAGAAATAAATATATCATTCTGTATACGAATGAGGTTTTAAAGGTTTTCTTTTATGATATAAGCTTACTTATATGCTTATGCTGTATTGTATTATTGCTGGGCCGAGTGCTCACTCTTGCTTTTTCTTTCTATATATATATATCACAACACAACAGCTAGAGTAGATGGCCAGGATTCGTCGTACCGCTCGGAAGCGCGTCAGAGCTATACAGGCCGCCCGTAACATGGTTGTTACAGTTGATCAGGTAGAAGTCCTGAGTTGGTTCGGAGTGTAACTCTTGTTGCTCCGGTTTAATTATAAGTATCACTTATGTATATTAAAGAACCAGAACAAACTTTTGCGCTACCTTATGGTTTCACATAGAAATCATACTGGTAGTAGGTTGCAGTATTTTACTTTTGGGTTGTAATAACTTTAATTTATGGATCATATGACTACTGTATTGTAAGTTCGTTTCTGAGACATAACTGGCGTGAGTATATTGATGGTGGGGTCACCATGTGTGATGATTTATTGTTTTATAGTTCAAGTATTAAGTGTTTGTACGGAACAAGGGATCGTGACAACCCAGATCTCCGACCCCGGGTCTGGGGGTGTTACAGTCATCATTTAATATTTAGGGAAAAGTATGCCAACTGCATAATAACAATTCAAGAAAATATCAATCAATTAATAAGCAAGAGTATAAACACTTGCCTCTGGTCCTTAGCTATATCGTAAAGCTGAAATAATACGATTCCTTCCTTATTCTGTCTTATCGCACGATCCTCTATTTCCGTCCTTCTTTGCTTTAACGCTCTAGTGAATACCACTTGTCTGCTCCTACCATTTTGAATCCACTTGTCTGCTCCTACCATTTTGAATCCACGTGTCTGCCATTCTTACCGATATCTCCGTTGGAAGAAAAATACTTGCACGTGTCCTCTACGAGTGTTGACGTCCCCTTGGTGCTACGTCACCTCACAAATAATCCAATACATCGTAAACAATATCTCATCATTTTCCGATATCTCTTATTTAACACACTTCGATAATCTAACTCGTCTCGTCCAATAGTCTCGGTTGCATAGACAACCATATTTCAATTGATAGAATAGTCACGGTTACTCAAATAAATAACCTGCGTATCACGCTCATCGAAAATCTCTATACCATAAAAGTCAACATCTAAGTCAACGGCCTCGTAAATCTCATCTTCTAACATTACCAACAAATTTCTATTCCAACTACCCTTCGTGATAATATTAGACACGACCAAAGCATTTAAACAAGTCTCAAAACAATTATTCGTATTTATGACTCAACAACCAGATAATTCACATATTTCACATAGCACATATCGTCATTTAATTGCGACAAATAAATCACATAAGTCTCGCAACATCTAAGAATTAATTTTAGAAAAATATTCGACTCTCATTTCAAAGGATTTAATCTTCAAAATATTTTTAGGTCACAATCGGACCATTTCTCCCAATATAAAGATTAAAACAATTTAATCAATTAATATCAAATTAATTGACAATTTCCAAACACTCAAACTATTTTTAAATAAATAAACCAAGCCAGAAAATTATTAAACTTAATTTTAATTAATTAAATCTAATTAATAATTAAGAATTAAGAATTAACTGATTAAAAGATTTAATCAATTAATTAAATTAATTAATTATTAATAAAAAATAATTAAAATAATTAAATTTAATCAATTTCCGAATTTAAATAAATATTTATAAATTTATAAAATTTTCTGAATAATAAAATGTATTTTTAAATCAAAGATATGATTTTTAGAATTTTAAAACAATTTTTGAATTATTTTAAAAATAATAATCCCAAAAACACTTTTCAGAAAAGGAATTAGGGTTTTAACAGATCAAATCCCTTTTTGCTGAAGAACCTGCCGGAAAACTAACGAACATGGCCGGAGTTTTCCAGATTCCGGTCGTCGGAAAATTTTCCGGCTATGTCTTTCTAGAATCCGGCCAACCCAAACACTTGTTTTTAAACCCGTTTTTAACCCCCAAATCACTACAATACCTATAACGATCTATTCACAATCCAAACAATCACAACCGAACCGGATTCGACCGAGAAAATCCCACCGGCGGCGGTGGTCGATTTTTCGGCAACCCGAAACTGAACACCAACCTCAACAATGATTACATGAATTCATTCATCTTCCTACGATCTATCTAATCGCTAGAACACAATCAAGAACCAATCAACGAATCAAAAGTCCGGCCAAAACTTAAAGAAAACCGGCGAGCTTCGAATTTTCCGATTTGCTCGATTCCAAACTCCAAAAATCAATTAAAAAATCATCAAAACACTCATCACAACATATAGAGTCCATTCATATCATCAATTATCAAGAACAATCAAAAACAAAGATTCCCCCAAATTTAACCTAAAATTAGAAATAATTAAAATAATTAAAATTAAGAAAACTCAGAAATCATACCCACACAAATTTTGATGATGGATTTGGATAGAGGGTGATGAGAGATTCGATTTTGTTATAAGAACATCGAAATCGGATTCCGATAACGCCTTCAAAATTGAGTTTGATTCTCAAGAACACGTTTCAGGGGTTTTTAGATTTTTAACTGTAATTAAGCTTTATTATACGCAAAACAAAGTATGATTCGCCTTTTTATATTAAACGGAAAATAATACCCCAAACGACATTTTTGGAACGATACTGATCCGATGGATCGCTTTAAATACAATTTAACAGAATATACGCTTTAAATCTTTAATAAAGTAGAATACATGTTTTACGAGACGATAATCATCCAGAATGTACGGATAACTACAAGTATCGTTTAATAAAAGATATATGAACCAAAATACCTCTATTACGAGTATTTCTGAATACCTCCCACTTTAACGAATGAAATATTGGTACGAACGATATACCAATTCCCCGAATAATTTGGGAACGATCTAAATTTTCTTTTCGATAATCAAAATAGAATAAAATAGTATGACATCCTTTTCAAAATAATTTCTAATTCCCCACACATTTAAACAGATAAAACATTTAATAAATTTTAATATGAAAATAAAATTTCATTTCACGTCAAATATTAACACATAATTTTCCCGGATCTTACAGATGGCCAACTCGGTGACTAATGTACACCCAACCCAAATTACTCGCTGAACTATTCTTAAGCTGAAATATTTTTCTAAATAAAGGGATGGAAAGAGGAAAATTGTTGTGTAAGCACAAAACCATAAAATAATGAATTACCCTCCAGGCATTTGGAGGTAATTGACAGGGATTTACTTGAACATCAGCCCGAAGTCTAGGTATAAATTCGTGAAATGGAAACCTAAGACCGGCAACTATAGCATCTTTATAGATACACAGAGCATTAGACCGCCAATGACAAGAACGGCCACCAGCACCGACAGGAACTAACCTTAAGGGAGCCTTAACCCTATACATTTTATTATAATCCTTAATTTTATCTACATCATGAAATTTATTGCTACAATCATATGAATCTAAGGTGGAAACAGACGGGTATTCATCCCCACGTTCGTTGATCGTATCATGTAAAGACATGTACTTAGAACGAATAGAAATGGGGGTACCTCGTTTGGATGCAGAATTCATTCTCTGAAGACGTTGGAATGCACGATCAACCATTTGAAAGTTGAAAACCCAGAAAAAATTCTTCAAATCTTCAACGGAAACAAAGAAAAACTTCAAATATTCAAAGATAAACCAAAAAATCTTCAAATCTTCAAGAAAAAAACCCAGAAATCTTCAAATCTTCAAGCAAAAAACCCAGAAATCGATGATTATTAATAGGAAAAGCTCGTTCGACCTCATTCCTGGTCGAACCCTACGACCTCAATCCTGGTCGAAGGGGTTCGACCAGGAGCCAAAAGGACATGAAAATTCGACCAGAATCCTGGTCGAAATTGTACAAAAATTTTAAAATTTTGTATTATTTTCCAGGAAATTAATAAAAGCTCCCAATTTTTATTTTGGAAGATTAGAGCAAACGAAATTGATTTGAAACTACATGTTCAAGGAACCAGACAATTATGAAAAAAGCGAAAGAGACTCCTAAAATCTCGAATAAGGTCAAAATAACTTCTACGATAATCTAAAAAAGATTTTCCCAGAAGTTGTGGGCAAATGATATGGGCCAAAAACAACATTGAAAATATAATTAATAATGTATTAATTAGACCTAGGTTGGTCCAAGAGTTAAGCCCAATTAATGAGGCCCAAAACCCTAATTATTTATTAATGTCGTAATTAATAAAAAGGGAAAATATACAGCTCATAAAAAGAGTTCAAAGTGTGTCAAATACTTCAAAGATCAGCCTCCAAGGCATACAAACCTAATAGGATTCCGCCTCCTACAAAATAGGATTCAAAATCCTGATCTAAGAAGGTGACTTGGTAAGTCACCTAATTCTACTCTAAATGCAGGGCTTCTGACGAAAATATAAGGACCATGATCCTTCAAATTAGAATTACGTTTTTTGGCTTGATTCTCATCATTGATTGAGATACGTACGCATCTTGTGAGGGCATATTTAGCCACGAAACACGAGACCAGCCATTAAAGCTTGAAAGCTCTTAAACCCTAGCATTAAATTCAAAAATACATTTTTTATTCCACAACAATAGGCGTGTATTGAATAGTTAAAATTTTGTTAAATAAAAAATACGTAATTAGCAACGTATAGTTCTTGGGTTCACCACTACCTAATTAAGTATAGAAATATAATATATAAATAATTTAGTTTAGTTTTCTTAATCATACTAATTTAAATCTACTTTATATATTTGAATTCAACAAAAATATAATTATTGTTCAAGTTAGATATTTGTTGAACACTCGTTATAAAAAAAAATCAACTTTTCGTATAAAATTTACAAATATGTTTCTAATAAATTATAAAATGTTATAAATATGTTTCCCTTATATATTTTGTGTATTGAATATACCTTAAATATTATTAAATAAATGATCGCCAAAACAATTGCTTGTATACAATTATTTTTATAATTAGTGATTGTTAGTATGTAATTTAGTGACTGTGACATGTTTTAAGTTTCTATCATAAGACTGATTTCTATTGGAGTAAAAATATATACATACGGCTAGTTTCAGTAAAACTTTTCTAAGTTACAAAATTACAAAAAAAAATTGTTCAACACATATAACTTCGGTTCAACTTCAGTTACTAAATACAAATTAATTTTTTTGTTAAATACATATAATTGTAATGAAAACATGTTCATAACATTTTATAATTTATTAAAAACAAATTTGCAATATTTTTTACAAAAAAAAATTTCTTTTTATAACTGTTGTTCAACAAATGTATAACTTAAGTTCAACATGAATAGTAGTTATATTTCATTGGTATAATTAAGAAAACTAATTTATTTAATAATATTTCATATCTATATACCTAGTTTGGTATTGGTGAACCTGAGAAGGATAGTTGAAAATTATACAATATGTATTGAACAAGATTTTAACTAGGATTCAACATTCCCCTATATTGAAAAAATAATTTTCAAATTTCCATACCGTAATTTGGTATTGATGAACCCTAGAAAGATATTGAAAATATTAAATTATGTGTATTTAACAAAATTTTAATTATTTTTTAATAAACGATGTCGAACCAAGTTATATATGAGTAACAGAAAACGTTTGTAAGTTTGTAACTTAGAAAAGTTTGTATTTTATCGTCCTTCTATATATATATATATAGTAAGGTTCCAGAGAGAACCATTATATCAAGAGAACCGAGAGAACCCTTCTAAGACCGTTGATATACTATAATATAATTAATGAATCTTAATAAAACACTAAAAAGAATCTTAATTATCAATTAAATTTATTATAAATAAATTTTATGTTTAAATATATTATAAAACACTTTATAGAATACTTAACAGAATCCTAATTTTCATATAATTATTAAAACACTTAAAGGAATCTTAAAATACTAATAAAAGTATAATATAAATTTTTTTAAACATATCTGCCGTTGGATGGTGTGGTAAATCAATGGTGATTGGTTAGTTCTCTCGCTTCTCTCAGAAAGATAGGTTCTCTCTGGATCTTTAGGGTTGCATACTAAAAACAACATTTTATATAGAGAACAATAAACAACACCATCATAACACTTCATGTTGGATAATATACGAATTCTTAGATTATAAACAACATGAAAAAATAAACAATTAAGAACAAGATATAAAATGAATTTACTTTTCAGAGAACCACAAATTTGAAACTGTAACACCCCAATCCCACATCGAGTAGATTTGGGACTTATGTTCAGTTTATAAGGCAGAGTACTACTACTAATTTGCACCAACAAATCATGATCTTTTGGGGGCCTGTGGTGAGCTAGTCGTTACCCAAGTTGGCTGCATTTGGGCTAGTGTGCTTCGACTTATATTCGGACTCGGAATTGGGACTTGACCCGATTTTCAAAAAAAGACTCAGGATTTGACCCGGGTTGTCACATATGGTATCAGAGCCGACTCTCGAAAGCTTGTTAACGCAAGTTGCCGGAGGTGGGGATACGAAGGCTGGTGGTATTATCCCACAATGGACAGAGGTCCGGAGGTGGGGACACGAAGCCAGCCGGTATTATCCCACAATGGCTAGAGAGGAACGATCTTGGAACCTATGGATATCCGTTCAGGCCTGACGAGGACGTCAGGAGTTTAAATGGGGGAGTTTGTAACACCCCAGTCCCACATCGAGTAGATTTGGGACTTATGTTCAGTTTATAAGGCAGAGTACTACTACTAATTAGCACCAACAAATCATGATCTTTTGGGGGCATGTGGTGGGCTAGTCGTTACCCAAGTTGGCTGCATTTGGGCCAGTGTGCTTCGACTTATTCGGACACGGAATCAGGACTTGACCCGATTTTCGAAAAAAGACTCGGGATTTGACCCGGGTTGTCACATACAAAGGACAAGACATACAATAGTATTAACAGAAGCACAGGAATCTAGAATCAAAGAAGAAAAGGTAAACTCAAAAAATCAAAATACGTTATGTATTCTTGAAGTCCATAAACAGGTCACGGGAAGAAGTTCATGAAAATGTTCAAGCCTCAGTGACAACAAAAGAAACAAGACTTTCAAGACGACAGAAGTATGTGAATGATTTAGGGTTAAGTACCACGGGATTCCAGTGATTTAAATGAAGCAACCAGAACGACAAGGGACTTATCAGAAGCATTGAATTGAAGACATAAAAGAAGAATTGATCAAGTGTTATTCATCTATGAACCAGACCAGTTACACTAGGTGACGGCACTACAAAGATCAAGTTGTTTTATCATCTCAGAAGGAAGTTATACAGTCTAATACTTAAACGCCCAGAAGCTCAGTGGAATCATTAAAAGAAATAAGACAAGAAAAAGAATTCGATAGTTTTTCATTTCAGAAAACTATCGAATGGAATGAAAAATGATTCAAAGAAAACCAAAGTAAATCAATTTAGCATTCGATAGTTTTGTTTAAAAAACTATCGAATGGTAAAATGATTTATTCATTCGATGGTTTTTAATTTGAGGAGCAGGTGAAAAGTGTGACTTGTTGTCAGGTTGATTTTGAAGATGGACGGCCAAGATTGTTCCTACAAACTTGGTTCGATAGTTTTCAAATCCAAGTCTACAATTGCTATCAGAGGAAGTGTGTCTTCTTCAGTCAGGTTATTTCATAGTAGCAATTACGGAGAGAGAAGTTTGAGCCGGAGAAGATCATAGAAATTTATAGTGCTCAGAATTCTATCAATGTATTGATTGTGAATAACCTAGAACTCATTGAAGCTAATCTACGGATTAGAAATTGTAGCACCCCTCGAGGTTTATATTTATAAAAAGATATATTCCCCGAAACTTGATTTGGTTTGGTGTGTTTGATTTCGTTATAGAACTGAATGATTTATCCACGAACGAAATTGAATTATTTGTGAGTATCGTATTCAACCCCCCCTTCTACGATACTTTGGACCTAACAATTGGTATCAGAGCTACTTGATTGATATACAAATCAGATCCGGTGAATGAGACCAAAATCAAACGTAGCGTGAAAATTCGAAGCAAATTTTTTAACTTTCAAATTTTTTCATTTAATTGGAATTTCTTGAATGTTAAACAATTTGAAATTTTCAGAAACCATGAGTGCTCCAAAGACAACCGCTGGTATTAAAGTTCCCCCGTTTACTAGAGATGATTTTGGTTTGTGGAAGATGAAGATGCTATTATTTATCAAGGCATCTAATCCGTTGTATATGGGCATATTAGAAAACGGACCATATGTACCAATGAAATCAGTTGATGAATCTACAGCCCCTGATGGTAGCAGGATTCCTTCAGGCACCCAACCTAAGGATATTACTGAGTATACAGATTCTGACAAAGAACTGATTCGATTGGACACAGGTTTAATAATGATATTGGAGGACTCCGCAGACAAGGAAATGAGCTATCAGTTGATGAACTGTACAAGCGGGAAACATATGTGGGATACCATTAACTTGATAATGGAAGGAACTGAAGACGTGCAGGAAAACAGATTGGACATCCAGACTTCTCAATACGAAGTGTTTAGGTCTCTGCCAGGAGAAAGTATAACTCGGGTCTTTGAGAAATATACTAAACTCCTCAATGAATTGGCAATGAAAGGAAAGACCTATCCACTGAGAGAATCAAACAGGAAGTTCATGATGACGCTGCCCCATCATGTAGAACACAAGTCATCATCCATAAGGGAAAGAATTGACTTCACAAAGATGTCTTTAGAGATGATCTATGGGAAGTTGAAGACCTATGAGATGGAACAGGAACAAAGAGTGATAATCTACGGATCAGGGACAGTGGACAGCAAGCACAATGCACTTGTGAGATCAGCAACACTTGTAGTGGATGAACCAATAACTTCTGAGATTCAGGTTCAAACCCCTAGAGCTGGAAAGGAGGTGATAATAGAAGCAGAAATGGATTCTGTGAATCTGGGTGTTGATGAAAGTGATTACTACACCCTAGAAGAGTTTGAGCAAATGGAAGACAAAACCATGGCGTACTTAGCTGCAAAGTTTAGTCACATTCGTTTCAAGAGAAACCCTAAGTACAAGTTCAAGGGTTCAACCAACAGATTCCAGAAGAGCAATTATACACCTAGTACAGGCTTTAAGGGAGGCTACAAGACTGACATGATTGATAGAAGCAAATCAAGATGCTACAACTGCAATGAGTTAGGGCATTTCGCCACTGAATGCCGGAAGCCTCGTCAAGCGAGAGACATGAAAGATGTCTATGGAAAGAAGGATTCTTATGATGAGTTGAAGAAAGAGAATGCCAAGCTTAAACAACAATTGGAGGCATTCTCTAGAAAGTAGAAAGGGAAAGCTTATATAGCAGAGGGAAAGCACTGGGATGATACTGATTCAGATGAAGAGGAGGAATATGTAAATGTTGCTCTAATGGCTGACTCTTTAGAGGAATCACCACAATCATCTCAGGTACCTATCTTAACTACAATTGATATGTCTAATTCTGAGTACAAGAAAACTGTGCAAGATCTTAGTGTAGAATTGTTTAATGTACACACAAGCATGCTAGCATCAGAAATGGAAAAATGCTAAACTAGTTCTTAAGATTAAAAAGTTAGAATCTAAAAATGAAGAACTAGAGCTTGTAGCTGTAACATTAGAAGATCTTAAGCAAAAGAATGCGTACTTAGAGAACAAGGTCAAGTGTAATGCTGAGATAGAGACTATCCTCAGGAAGCAGATTTCATATCTAGATTTGAAGCTGAATGCTTTTAAGAATTCCGCCCTAATTGCTAAGGAGATCATTGATACTCAGGCCATAGGGAATAAAACTGCTATAGGATTTGACTATGACAAGAAAGCTGGTAAGAAGATAGTGGAATTCCCTACGACACCTTCAGTTGTCAAAAGGAATACTCCACATGTTCTTAAGAATGTTGGTTGTCCAGTTTTTGTTAAGCCTTTTCCACCACTCTTTCATGAGGATGACCTTTTCATAAGACAAGAATTGCTTGAGGAGGATTTGTTGAAGGAAAAAGAGGTAAAGACTAAGTTGCCTAGGAAATCAGTAAAAAATGAATTACCTAAACCTGATTTACCTAAAACTGAAGTAGGTGACGTAGTCAGTAATGTTAAAAAGAACAGGAATGGGAAGAAGAAGATTGTTAATCAGGAAATGGTTCCATTTTCTCCCATTGCATCTAGGAAGTTGTGCACTATTTGTAATTCTGCTGGACACCTTACACATGCATGTAAAAAGGTTAAAGTAGAAACTGCTAATACTTCTGAAATGCATAACATGAATGACATGCCTGATCTTCATGAAACCTGTGGAAAGAAAGAGTGTTTGCTATGTAAGTACAACATCATGCATGCTTATTTTAAGTTGATGTCTGATAGTAGCAATAGCACTGTTAATGTTAAATCCACAGATACTATGAATATCAAACAGGGTAAGACTAAATTGAATGTTACTCCTGTTAAATCATCTAAACCTTCAGGACCCAAACAATTTTGGGTACCAAAGTCCGCTTAATCAATCTGTGATTGCAGGGTAAGGTTAAAAGCTCAAAGGTTGTGTGGATACTGGATAGTGGCTGTTCTAGACACATGACAGGTGAAGAGTCCCTGCTTACAGAGGTGGTTAAGAAGACCGGCCCGATTGTAATCTTTGGAGATGACAGCAAAGGATTCACTACGGGATATGGTAAATTGAAAGCTGGAAATGTCATCATTGAAAACATCTCTCTTGTTGAAGGATTAAAGCACAATCTTCTAAGTATCAGTCAGTTCTGTGATAAAGGCTACAATGTAGATTTCAGAAAGGACAAGTGCTTGATCACCAACAGGAAGGATGAGAAGCTTACTCTACTGGGAGTGAGAAAAGGAAATTTGTTTATAGCTGACTTAAGTTCTACCAGTGAAGGAGAAGTTACATGTTTCTATGCAAAGGCATCTTCAGAACAAAGTTGGCTATGGCACAAGAAGCTCTCACATCTGAACTTCAAAATTATGAACTCTTTGGTAAAGAGAGAGTTAGTGAGAGGGTTGCCCCTGATGGAATTCAATCAGGAGGGACTATGTGAAGCATGTGAAAAAGGGAAGTCGAAGAAAGCATCACATGGAAGCAAAGAAATGACAAGCATTACTGAACCATTACAACTGATTCATATGGATTTATTTCGTCCAGTCAATGTTATGTCACTTTCAAGAAATAGATATGCATTGGTGATGGTGGATGACTACTCCAAGTACACGTGGGTATTGTTCGTACAAACAAAGGATGAAGCAACACAACTAATCATTGATCGCATCAAGAAGATAGAAGTGGAAGCTAAGCTACCTGTGCGGACAATCAGATCAGACAATGGAACTGAATTCAAGAATGCAGTTCTTAATGATTTCTGCTCAGAGAAAGGAATATCAAGACAGTTTTCAGCACCAAGAACTCCTCAACAGAATGGAGTAGTGGAAAGGAAGAACATGACCTTGGTTGAAGCAGCAAGGACTATGTTGAGTGAATCAAAACTTCCCATTTACTTTTGGGCTGAAGTAGTGAACACAGCTTGCTACACTCAGAATCGAACCCTGATCAACAAAGATCATGAAAAGACTCCGTATGAGTTAATGGCCAACAAGAAGCCAACACTGAAGTACTTTCATGTGTTTGGTGCAAAGTGGTTTGTACTTAAAGATGGAGAACATCTTGGCAAGTTTGATGCCAAAGCAGATGAAGGCATTTTTCTGGGCTATTCTCTGGAATCTAAGGCTTTCAGGGTATATGTGATTAAAGATAAGAAGGTGTTGGAAAGCTTTAATGTAACATTTGACGACACAAAAAGACCAGGCCTGCAAACTGGAGAGAACTCTGAATCCTTGGTATTTGAAAATCTATCAGGAGATCTCTCTGACAATGAAGAAGTACCTGAAGTTGTTACAGTTATTAATAATAATCATAATGATAATGATTCTGGACAAAGTGGTGACCAAAGTGGAGATCCTCAAAATTCTACAGGATCCACTAGTCAGTCTTCAGAATCAACAGATTAAACCGTCAACAACTCAGGGGGAGCAGGAGAAGGATCAACTAGTCACACTCCACAACATCTAGAATAAGGAGAATCATCAAGATCGCATCTGCCAAGACAAAGGGTATGGAAAAGAGATCATCCCTTTCACTTGATCATTGGTGATCCGGACACAGGAGTGAGAACTAGGAGAACATCACAAAATGAATGTCACTATTCTGGGTTTCTTTCAGAAACAGAACCTAAGAAAGTTGAAGATGCTCTAGATGATCCAGATTGGGTGATTGCTATGCAAGAGGAACTCAATCAGTTTGAAAGGCAGAAAGTTTGGAAGCTGGTACCCAGGCCTAAGGGAAAATCTGTTATTGGAACACGATGGGTATTCAGAAATAAGTTAGACGAAGATGGCATTGTAACGAGAAACAAAGCCAGACTGGTTGCTAAAGGTTACTCTCAAGAAGAGGGTATGGATTATGATGAAACCTATGCACCAGTAGCAAGACTTGAGGCCATCAGAATGTTTCTGGCATTTGCTGTATATTCCAATTACAAGGTATATCAGATGGATGTGAAGAGTGCTTTTCTGAACGGGGAGTTAGAAGAAGAAGTGTATGTGGAACAACCTCCAGGTTTTGAAGATTCAAAACTGGCAGACTTTGTGTACTTTCTATTCAAAGCTCTATACGGACTCAAACAAGCTCCAAGGACATGGTATGACACTCTCTCTGAATTCTTACTTGAAAATGATTTTACAAGAGGTGTCGTAGACAAAATTCTCTTTGTCAAAAAGCATAAAAATGATTTGATATTGGTGCAAGTATATGTTGATGACATAATATTTGGTTCTACTAATGATGATCTATGCAAGAGATTTGCTAAGTTAATGCAGAGTCGTTATGAAATGAGCATGATGGGTGAATTGTCATTCTTTCTTGGACTGCGAGTATATCAAAAACACGATGGTATATTCATTTGTCAGTCCAAGTACATCAAAGATCTTCTGAAGAAGTATCAAATGGAAGACCCATCTACAGCAAAGACTCCTATGCCAACTGCCACTAAGCTTGATAAGGATGAAACTGGTAAGAAGGTTGACATCACAGGCTACAGAGGTATGATAGGCTCATTACTTTATCTCACTGCAAGTAGACCAGATATAATGTTTGCAACATGCTTATGTGCTAGGTTTCAGTCTGATCCTAAAAAATCTCATATAATAGCTGTTAAGCGAATATTTAGATATCTTAAGGGGACCCCAAATCTTGGAATTTGGTACCCTAAAGATACAGGATTTGATCTTATTGGATACACAGACTCTGATTTTGCAGGTTGTAAGATTGATCGGAAGAGTACTTCAGGAAGCTGTCAGTTTCTTGGAAGAAGGTTAGTTTCCTGGTATTGCAAGAAGAAGCATTCAGTTTCCACATCAACAGCTGAGGCTGAATACATTGCTGCTGGAAGCTGCTGTGCTCAGATCTTGTGGATGAGAAACCAACTCCGTGACTATGGGCTTTTGTTGACAAAGATTCCAATATTTTGCGACAACACAAATGCCATAGCAATCTCAAACAACCCAATGCAACACTCGAGGACGAAGCACATCGACATCAGGTATCATTTTATCCGAGAGCATGTCATGAATGGAACTGTGGAGTTACTTTTTGTACCCACAGAGGATCAAATTGCAGACATCTTTACTAAACCGCTTGATGAATCCACTTTCAATAAGCTGGTTGGTGAACTTGGGATGTTAAATCTTACTAATTGATTGTGATTAGAAGTCAGTAACTGCAGAGAGTCCTAGTGAATACATGAGTTTAAGAATTTCTATATCTTTAGGACTCGTGAATTTATTTTCTGGAGCAATTCTCGTAGTTAGGATTAGTATACTAATTTTATGTCATAATTATGGATGATATATCTTCTGGAATTTAATTGGTTATTAATTCTAAAAATTATTTAAGTGCTAATATTTGTTCTAAATAATCAAGCATTTATTTAATTTGAATTAGTTTACTTTGTTTTTAACATTGTAGATTAATGTAGCATAATTGATTGGATTTTAATTGGTTAATATCACTCAATGATATTTAATTGATATTATTCTAAGAAAATTGTGAATTTTCTGTTAACAATTGATTTTGGTAAATTTGAAAAAGTTTATTCAAAATAAAACTTGACAGGAAATAAAAGGTTTGAATTTTAGAACATGAACAGGTTTTAGAATTTGAATAGAAGCAAAAAATATTGAATTTTAGGAAATTCGATAGTTTTTCTAAGTACTAGAAGAAATCTATCGAAAGTAATTTTCGATGATTTTTGGAAAAGGAAAAGAAAAACTATCGAAAACAATTCTCGATAGTTTTTGAAGAAAATTTGAAAAAGCATCGAATTGAATTTCATTAATCTTTATCTAAATTCTCGATGGTTTTTTTGAAATAAAAAGAAAATCTATCGGAGAGAATTAATTTTTCCTTTATTTTAATTCTCGATAGTTTTTCAACAAAAGGTTTTCGATAGTTTTTGTATTAAACAGCAAAGACATTCGAAGGCGAGGAGACCAGGAGTGCATGAGAATGAAGAGCAATGCAATAACAGCTCTGATAAGGAAGAACAACTATCTTCCAGGGGTACCCACTGTTTTCACAGACTATCTAAGAACAGGTAAATCAAGGTAACATTCCTGAACTGGCTCCTGAACCACAACCAATGGATGTTGATCCAGAGCCCTCAGTGGCCATTCCTGACCAGGAGGTTGCAAACCCACAATCTCTAACCACGGTCGAAGAGCCTTTGGAAGAGCCAAATGAAACCATAAACGAACCTCCTTCCCCTCCTATACCCAATATTCAGACATCCGTGAGTGTAGAGGGAGATAGTGCCTTAGCAGCAGCACATAAGGAGATACACCCTTCAACAGCAGCTCTGCCTTCCTCTAAAAGGAGACCAACAGAAACCGAGGCAACTGTTGATACTTTATTTCAAACTTCCAAAGCGCCCTTTATTGATTTTTCTGATGCTAATTGGGCTACGCTAACGAAAGCTATATCTGAACCAATAGCTCAATCAAGTAAGGAAGAATTGACGGAAGCAACTGGTGTTCCGACCATATTACGGTCAGGTTCACTGGTTGAAGGTTCTAAGAACCAAGGGTCTTCACAGACGTCGAGAGAAGGCTTTGACCTAAATGCACAATCTAAAGGGTCATTGTCTACCTCCCCAGATGGAACATATCTGGATCCTGCGGGTAAAGGGTCTGACGTAGGTGCAGATCGGCAACTCGTTGACAATGAATCAATTACTATTGAGGAGTCAACTGAGGTAAAGTCTTCACAGACTATTGGGGAAGATTCGGGATCTCTGCTGTTTATAGAGCCTGTTTCTAACCCCCTAGAGATTCAAACTCTAGATCCTTCAAAGGATATATCATCTACGGATGATCAGCAACTTGGTTTATCCAAGGACGGGGACTTGCGAAGCCCCATTGCACCACCGGTGACCTCCTTAAGGACGGCTACAGTGTTTTCTTCTGCAGGTACAACTAGCACAAAGGGATTGAGTGAAACACAAACACTTACACCTGGCCTGAGTAGGAAAGGAAAAATGAGTGAAACACCGACAGAAACGTTGAGTGTACACCCAGAGCCAAACGTGAGGAGTGACACCCTAACCCTTCCAAATATAGATGATCAGCTACTGCCTACAGAAAGAGAGTTACAAGTTCAATCTACCCTCAAGGAGATGACAGTTCGTGACAAAGAAGGAAATCCACTATTCAAGGTTCCACTGCGACCTTCCATTGACCAAGGGATCTCCTCTAGTCAAGCCAATGCTTCTTTAAAATCTATTCAATAGAAGGTTGACTTGGCTGCAGCTGATTCCAGAAGAACATTCAGGGTCATTGGCAGTGCATCTGGCACTATAACAGGTACGAAGCAGGCAGTGGACTCCTTAAAGAAGGAAGCTATGGACGAACTGATCAAGTTGAGGACGGACGTCAAGGAACTTAAAGATGGATTCATGAATGAAGTAGATGCTTTGTCGCAAGGAAAAGAAGCTTTGAGAGAAGACGTTCTGGTTATCCGGGATGGTCAAGTTAGGGTAAACGATGCAATGAACACCCTTTCTAGAGTGGAGTCTAAGCTGAACCAGAGACTGGACAAGATTGAGAAGACTACCAACTCCAGATTGGATGACATTGACCTTAAGCTAGATTCTATGCAAGAGATGAATAAGGATCTATTGGATTTCATGGAAAATCAAAGTGATGGAGTACAGTCGATCTGGACTATGCTGAAGAACCAACAAACTGGCCAACCTGGTCCTTCAAATCAGCAACCTGATCCTTCTACTACCTTTTATGTTGAGGATGCTTTCGTCGAGGATTCCTCAACTAAGGGGGAGAAAGTTGGAGAAGGAAAGAAAGAGAAGCCTAAGGATGGATGGGGAGTTTGGGAAACAATTGAAGCTATTCCAATCAGACAGTACTGGATAGAAGAACTTATACACGAAGAAGAAAAGAGTGAAGAGGAATTTGAGGTCATGCAAGAGCAACCAATTGAGGAGGAGCATGAGCCATATTATCCAGAGCCCGTTGAACATCCAATATGGGAGGATATTATGGAAGAAGAAGCAAATTCTCTATCACCTGAAGAAGAAGCTGCCTTGGAAGCAATAAGAGCTCAGAGAGCTGCAGTAGATGCCAAGCAAGCTGAGAAAGAGAAACAACAAGCAATTTTGAGGAGTGAAAAATTGAAGAGATTCAAGGTGTATAATGAAGTGAGAAGGAAGAAGATGATAGATCTGGCAAAGAAAGAAGGTAATGAATGGGAGATGGCTTATAAAACCTTTTGCGGAGTTTAAGACAGATTAGAAGTCAACGACAATGCTGAGGTGGAAGTCATCATTCAGGACATCAGAAGTGCCAATCTTGAAGATAAGACTTACTTCAAAGCATTGAGAAACTCTATGATCTTTCTGAAAGTTGGGGTTAAAGCAAATGGAGCTTGGAACATCCTGATCAATTTTCTGGAGAAAGGTACATTTGTGATTTCCACTAAGTTTTTAGAACAGAGGACATACACAGAGTTGCAGGCTATTCTCATCAAGATTCAAAGGACGACAAGGCTAAATAAACTGCTCCGTGAGCATGTTAAGGAGATCTTGATGAATGTCGGTCCAGAGATTACTGAAGATCCTCCAATGGTTAGATTCATGACGAATGACTTGTTCAGAATCTGCTATTTGGCTGAGGACAAACTGAGAGACTACCCAAGCAGTTATCTAATCTCAGTTGAGAAGTATCTTAGATCCACTGGATTCACATCAACGGAGAAGGACAAAGCACCAGACACTCTTAGAAGATTTCTAATGGAGAATGTTCCTTACTATAGGAAAAGAGTGGAAAGAGGATTGGAAGTGCATACCAGATTACCAAACATGCCAAAGCTAAACAAGGAAGATGTTAACATTGCATGGTTATGGGCTGGAGTGGGTCAAGAGGTTGAATATATTGGAAGACACATCCAAGGAGCAATCCTTAAACCTGGAGAACCACTGCACTATCTATCAGTGATTGATTATCAAGCTGCTAACTCCGATCCAGTGATTGAAGAAGGTGAGATTGGAATGGACTGAAGATTGAAGCAAAGAACAAAAGAACTATCAGCTCAGACTAGAGGAGCAACTTCATTGTATAAAGTTTTATTGTTTTTTGATTTATGAAATCTGGAAATGTATATATATCTGATCCAGAATGCATTTAATATTATTACGCTGTCTTACTTTAATTAGTTTAATGTTTCCTTAGTTAGTTGAGTTATCCTCGAAGTATTTGCTTGTCGAACTCTATCCAATCAAATAGGGGGAGATTGTAAAGCATAATGTAACATAAGATGTAAAAGAGATAACTACAACTCAACAAAGGACAAAACATACAATAGTATTAGCAGAAGCACAGGAATCCAGAATCAAAGAAGAAAGGTAAACTCAAAAAATCAAAATACGTTATGTATTCTTGAAGTCCGTAAACAGGTCACGGAAAGAAGTTCATGAAAATGTTCAAGCCTCAGTGACAACAAAAGAAACAAGACTTTCAAGACGACAGAAGTATGTGAATGATTTAGGGTTAAGTACCACGGGATTCCAGTGATTTAAATGAAGCAACCAGAACGACAAGGGACTTATCAGAAGCATTGAATTGAAGACATAAAAGAAGAATTGATCAAGTGTTATTCATCTGTGAACCAGACCAGTTGCACTAGGTGACGGCACTAAAAAGATCAAGTTGTTTTATCATCTCAGAAGGAAGTGATACAGTCTATTACTTAAATGCCCAGAAGCTCAGTGAAATCATTAAAAGAAATAAGACAAGAAAAAGAATTCGATAGTTTTTCATTTCAGAAAACTATCGAATGGAATGAAAAATGATTCAAAGAAAACCAAAGTAAATCAATTTAGCATTCGATAGTTTTGTTTAAAAAACTATCGAATGGTAAAATGATTTATTCATTCGATGGTTTTTAATTTGAGGAGCAGGTGAAAAGTATGACTTGTTGTCAGGTTGATTTTGAAGATGGACGGCCAAGATTGTTCCTACAAACTTGGTTCGATAGTTTTCAAATCCAAGTCTACAATTACTATCAGAGGAAGTGTGTCTTCTTCAGTCAGGTTATTTCATAGTAGCAATTACGGAGAGAGAAGTTTGAGCCGGAGAAGATCATAGAAATTTATAGTGCTCAGAATTCTATCAATGTATTGATTGTGAATAACCTAGAACTCATTGAAGCTAATCTACGGATTAGAAATTGTAGCACCCCTCGAGGTTTATATTTATAAAAAGATATATTCCCCAAAACTTGATTTGGTTTGGTGTGTTTGATTTCGTTATAGAACTGAATGATTTATCCGCGAACGAAATTGAATTATTTGTGAGTATCGTATTCAACCCCCCCTTCTACGATACTTTGGACCTAACATCTTTAGCGGTACAACACGCGATTCAATGTGTCCTTTCCCGTGCACGAACGATTAAGGATGTCGACAAGGATTTTCCGATGCTCCAAATACCACCCAAATTAAAGATTGTCTATAATATATACTAGTTGATATTTTTATAAGCGAGGAAGTATGAAAGTGGTGGTAGTGGGCTGTTTGAGAAGGGTGAAGAGTGTGTGTTGCTTGATGTCAGTTCTAGCTATCTCAAGCCGTCTCTCATGACTTTTTACAAACACTTTATAATTGATTTATGAGATACGAAGCTTGTTAATACAAGAATAATTCTAATTTAAGACCTCATATTTGTAACAGCTTAGTAATGTTAAAAATCAATAGGAGGAAAACAACGAGTGAAAAATAAAATCTTTGTCTGATTAGATTTTGTACATGTATATTTGGTAATAAAATAATAACGTAAAATAGATTTTTTAAATTTTATTTTTTTAATACTTGGATACCAATAAAATATCCAATAATCCCCCCCCCCCCCCAAAATAAAATTTAAGAAAAGAAAAAATAGTATAACAAATATAATATGGAGCTTATTTTATTATGTATTCAATACGGGTAGCTTCCGGCTTGGAACCCGCACCTAGTGACATTTGTCACAGTTTGAAGAAACTAAGTGGACTACGCGTGGAACCTGAATCTTTTAGCCAAACATAGACAAAAGCACACATAATACGGAAAATCAATTGTTAGGGTTTGCGCTTTAATGGCCATGCGCAATAACCGACTCATGAGAGTTTTAGAGATTAGCCCGTACCTCATAGTTGCGGCCACACAACTCCTCTCACGTAGGTAAGTCCTCAAAGGTATTAGTGAATGGAAAAATACCTCGCAAATTCTGCCTTAAGACTTATTAAGAGTGTAAATATACTCAACCTTACCGTTCACTATATAAACACTTCATCATCATAGGAATGGGGTAGAAGAATGTATCATGTACATCTTCTAAGGAGTGTAACTCCATTTATTGAAGGCTCTCACGCAATCATCTGTCCAGTTTGTTTCTACCCTTGGAACTTATAAATCAAGTAGGGTTGCCACTGTCGATGATGCAAAATTATGGGTTTTCCCCATTCCCCTCGATGAATCTAGGACCTCCAATATTCCTAGATAGACCCATTGCCTGGACAAAAATTAGGGCAAAAAATAATAATATTTTCATGAAGTATACTTCCAAGTCTTCGGTGCACCAGGGCTTTATCAATAATTTTCTGTTTCAATTTACAAACAGCAAAACTAACCCATAATGTTAGTAATAACATAATATTAACCAGTAACAGGTTTTTTTGTACCACATTTCTGATATATAATCTCATAGTTGTGCCAGCTGCAAGTAGGATCCTTTATTACGAATTTTCTATTAAAACTTATAAACACCAAAAAACTAAACATAATGTTAGTAGAAATATTAATTCTTTAGCGATATTAAATTTCCAGGTACCACACAATTTTCAGGATATGTCATCCAACAGCTGCAAGTCTTCGGTGCACCAGGCCTTCATTCCAGTATAAAGGGAACTGGAAAACCAATTTGAACAAAAGCCTACAAGTCTGCAAAATACTGATCAGCTTATAAGGATCATCGCTGCAAAAAATAGTATTATATTTACAGAGGACCCTCGTTCTATAATCCAAAACTTCTCAGATCAGATACAAAACCTGTTTGGTGAAGTGGACAACAATACTGGAGAAAGCCCAACTTCAGCAACTTCAAAAAGTTAGTATCACGACATAATATAAGAACATGTGTTAAAGAAACTTTGTTCCCTCAATCACATTTTACTGATATGGATGTCATCACATTTCCCCGCACCAAATTTATAATCCAGTAACTCGTGTCCATATAAACTGAAATTCATTTTAACTTTCTGTACATGGCCACATTCACACCTGTTGTGCAGGATGTATTGTTATGAGAAAATGCTTGGTAAGCTTCTTTTGAATTAAACTGACAAAACCTGCTCCCGTGGAACTGTTTATTTTGTACCAACACTTCTCAACACTTTTCAATTGCAAGAAGTTAGGAGCAATGTTAGTATCACAATGCAACTATACGAGCATGTCACTATGAACTTCAAAAAAACTAGTCACTAACATTAGAGCATTTGAATTACCTTTTAAAAGTGAAGCCTATAAAAGATTTTCTTATCATAACTTAATATATGGAGGTATAACACATGTCAATATAAAATAAATGACACTTAGAAAAACCTTATTAAGACGATGCCACTTAAATTGCAAGACAGAACCGGATCAAAATACCAGCATACCCATTAATCACTACTTTCAACACCTGGACAACAAACCACCTGGGCAGCACATTATTGTCATCCCATAATATTGAATATTACTCGATGAAATTAAGGCAGGCTCACTCGTATAGATAAGGATATCATCACAAGTCATTCTGCACAAGTAGTCATCTTTCTCATCACTACAAGAAAAACGGTCAATTATGACGGAAAACTTATGACGGAAAGTTGGGCGCGCCTTACTTACGACGGAAATGAAATTTTCGTCGCAAATACTTGTGACGGAAAAAACATTTCGTCGCAAGTTGAATATTTTATTATTTTTTCAAAATTTAAAAAAAGGAAAAACGGTGCGCCAAGTAAAACGACGACGTATTATCTTACGACGGATTTGCAAATCCGTCGTAAGTTAAATATTTTACTATTTTTTCAAAATTAGATTTAATTATAAAATGAATAAAAAATTTGCGTAGCAGAAAACGATGTCGTTTACTAATTGAATATACGACGATAATTTCGTCGTAAGTATATTTACGACGGAACATTTTTTCTGTCGTAACTTAGCATGTGTAAAATTCACCACCCATTTCTTATCCTACTGTCACTTTTACAAAATTAACCGTTTAAAATAATACTTTTAAATCCATTTACGACGATAATTTCGTCGTAAGTATACTTACGACGGACTTTTTTTCTGTCTTAACTTATTAGCCTGTGTAAAATTCACCACCCATTTCTTATCCTACTGTCACTTTTACAAAATTAACCGTTTAAAATAACCGTGCAAGTTTTGCAATTGAAGCTGAATGATCACTTATAACTAATACTGTAAAAGTTTAAAACTGAGCTGGCAAACATAGTGCTTAAGATAATAATCCAAACCAATTCATCATCCTAGCACTTTACGTCTTTGGGAGCCGATAACTTATAACATAGTACTCAATATTCCACAATACAGTCTACTTCATTTGACCTATAAAATGATACAATGGGACATTCAAAATCGGGGGTCTTTCAGGAAACAGTCTACCGACTCCGCTCCTCTATTAGAGGTCATGTATGCGTACGTCTTGCCCTTACGCTCCCCGTCCACTACTATGTATTATTTTGTATAAAATTACAACAAAAATGACACAATGATAAAATTGCATATCAATTTCACACAAAATTAATTAAAAACACATACATTTAAACCCTGAACCCTAAATTCACAAATATTATTCCATTTAATTCATAACAAATTATCAAATAAACTATAAAAACGAAAAACAATAATAAAATAAATCATTCAATAAAATAACCTGAGCTAGTTTTGCATCTTCAGACTCATCATTTGAAGGCAGCGTATAAACAGAAAAAATAAATAACACTGAAACTTTCCCTTGACTGATTAAATCATCTATACAATTACACAAACACATACCATACGATAATAACAACCATACTTCTTAAAAGTTATCTATAGTTTAATCAAGAACGAGAATGAAGCAAACACACACATATCCTTTATTAAATACAGATTAATTGTTTATGTTAGACGCTAACTGATATCAAACTACAAACATACTTTATCTTAAGATGGTATAATGAGGAGTTCAAAAGTGGTACCTTAACTGAGAATTGGTATAATTTGGGCAGGATTGATCAAGGCAGTTGAGTTCGTCGCAGGAGCTGTTGAAAGTGTCCCAGGATGATGAAAGTCAGGAGTGGGATTTGAACCCACGACCTCTTACTAAGAATGAGATTTTTCCCAAACCTGATGATGAGGACCCGTGACGGGGGCGGGCGCCTTAGACCACTAGGCCATCCCAACAATTGTTAAAAGAATAACAAAATAAAATATATGTATATATATAATAAACAAATATTAATATAATAATTTAAATTGAAAAGAAAGTTTAGGTGAACATTAATAAGATGTAAATTTAATTTAAAGAAAAATATTAGAATTATATTAAGCTCATAATTTCCTTTGAGAAAAAGTTCTGCAGAATTTAAATTAGCTAAGACTTTTTCTAATATTTAAATTTTATTAATCCAAAATTTTGAGAAAATTATAAAAATAAATTGAGATGATTTGAGATGCGCCACTTCACCGCTCGTCTTCTAGTCGACTAAGCCGCACTTCACAGCGGCTTTGTAATAATTTATCTAAATTTTTCTGAAAAAAATTTCTACAAAATATATTACATAAAATAATTTTTCTAACATAAAATTAAGGTTTTGTTTAATTCTCCGTCTCGTCTCGGTCATTTACCGAAATATTGAATAAATGTAGAGAAGTATAATTGTTTAATATTTTTCATATAATAATATTATATCAAATATTAATATATTTATCACCATTTTTATTTTTCTCAAAATTCATATTTCAATTTATATTTTAAAATACATAATATAACATCAATATTATATTATAGCATATAATATGCTTCTCATAATATCTATTTAAAAGTTAGAAACGGTCCATCTACAATGCAATCAAAGAACCTAACCATGGCAACATAAACATTATAATCTCCCTAATTTCTACGTGTGCAGTGACAAAATCAAAAGAGTAATATTTTTAAAACATTATTGGCAACTAGAGATTGTTAACCAAACCATAAGACAAAGACGCGTGTACAGAGAGAGGGGATTAGCCAATAGTATAATTTACAGTTTGATAAGAATTTCCTACTCTATACTCATATTAAAAAAAAGTGATTTGTTTTTTCTTCGTCTAAGATTTCTTTAAAAACAACTTACATAAAGTAGCAGGGTCTAGGGACCAACTAAAGTTATTTTATGAATTTTAGTTATCTAATATGCCACAAGAAAATAGAGCAAGTTTTCTAGAATATATCTACATAGTAAAGCAACTATCATTTTGAAAATACTACTATAGCGAAGCATCAAAATAAACTACTATAGGGAAGCATCAAAATAGACCAGTGATTTGTATATCATAGTTTCTAGCTACATGCATCAAACCAGAAAAAAAACATATAGCAGTTAAGTTGGGCAGGTTATGGAGTACATGTACCTAGTTACAAATTATAAGCATTTCATATGCATGATTATTGAAGTGCTAGACATGGAGTTATCATTAGTGCCTCGTCATAACTCTACCTATAAATAGATTTACTTTACGGACCTAAAGTCATTTAACCCAAATTACTCTACCTGCTTTAAGAGCTAGTGACATTGTTAACTCGGCTTGAAATATAGAGTACAATTGACTTTTTTAATAAACCAATTTATAGATAAGATCCGTAAGATCCGTCTAATGAACTTCAGTTAACTATAAGGTTAGATGAAGAAACAAAGTATGTCCACCAGACATTTTCAAACTTGAAATAAAAACTCTACCTTTAGTCTGATTTCATTATCAGCAAATATGAAAAAAGACTCAAAATAGTAACGAAAGGTGTAGAATAAAGTGCACAGCTTAACTATTCTCTCTAGGTATTTCTAGTGTCCAAATATAATAAAATAACTAGCTTTATAGTCCGTGCGAGGCACGGGCATGTTCTAAAATATTTCGTAAATTTCATTAATTTCAACGTATTTTATGAGTTACAGATATATTGATATGAGATAATTATAATATAAATTAAAATGTCATTTCGAAATTTGAGAGTATAATTATCATTTCGCATCGAATAAATTGACTCATTAAAATTCTTAGTTCATTGAAAAATTATTGCATTCTCCACCCCATCATGAAATCTCCCCCTCTCTGCCTTCTATTTTCGACGTCACTCTATGGAGACCCCCCACTTATCATTCTTATCTCTCTTTTACGGCCACTTTGGCTTTTATTTCCTTTCTCTCCGTCTCCTCCACTTTTTCTTCTCAACTTTTGTTTAGGATCTGTATTTTGATTGTTCTCTCTCTCCTTTCATGCCTGTTAGGTCCAAAGTATCGTAGAAGAGGGGGTTGAATACGATACTCACAAATAATTCAATTTCGTTCGCGGATTAATCATTCAGTTCTATAACGAAATCAATCACACCAAATCAAACCAAGAGTCGGGGAATATATCTTTTTATAAATATAAACCTCGAGGGGTGCTACAATTTCTAATCCGTAGATTAGCTTCAATGAGTTTAAGGTTACACAAATTCAAAACAATGATCAAGTTCTGAGCACTATTAATTCTCTGATAATTTCTCCGGCTCAATTCTCTCTCTCAGTAATGTCTCTGTGTGTTTTGCCTTAACTAAAGAAGACACATTCTTCACTCTGTATTAACTGCAGACTTTGTTTAGAAAACTATCGAACCACAATTGAAGAATCAATCCTGGCCGTCCATCTTCTAATCAACCTGACAGACAAACACTTTTCCACCTGCTCCTCAATTAGAAAACTATCGAATGGATTAAAAGTATTTTCCATTCGATAGTTTTATAAATAAAACTATTGAATGACAAATACTTAATTATGGTTTTCTTAAAGAATTCCCTTAACCATATTCGATGGTTTTCATTTATGAAAAACCATCGAACCTTTTCTTTTGTACTTAATCATTTGAAAATCCTTTTGAGTTCCAGGGTGTCTAGTTTTAGACTGTATCAATTTCTTCTGAGACGATAAAACAACTTGATCTTTTTAATGCCGTCACCTAGTGCAACTGGTCTGGTTCACAGATGACTAACACTTGATCAATTCTTCTTTTATGTCTTCAATTCAATGCTACTGATAAGTCCTTTGTCGTTCTGGTTGCTTCATTTAAATCACTGGAATCCTGTGGTACTTAACCCTAAATCATTCACATACTTCTGTCGTCTTGAAAGTCTTGTTTCTTTTGCTGTCACTGAGGCTTGAACATTTTCATGAACTTCTTTCCGTGACCTGTTTACGGACTTCAAGAATACATAACGTATTTTGATCTTTTGAGTTTACCTTTTATTCTTTGATTCTGGATTCCTGTGCTTCTGTTAATATTATTGTATGTCTTGTCCTTTGTTGAGTTGTAGTTATCTCTTTTACATCTTATGTTACATTATGCTTTACAATGCCCCCTCCAATGATGGTTGCCTTCTATTTTCGGTGTCACTCTCTAGAGACCCCTCTCTTATGTGATGATCCTCAGTAAGACGTAATATATTACAACACATTTACTGAAATGCATGTTATGCTTTGTTTATTTAGTGTGCGTCATAATTGTTTACTCAAATGCATTCTTTGACTGTTTAGTTTGTGTTTATTTAGAGTGTGTATTATGTGTTTGATGGAATGCTTGAACAAAATTTGTAGGCTTTGTGCATGTAATGCACTTGGGGTTGGTATGCTCATAAAGTAAATATTTGTCATGGGTTGTTGTTTGAGCTGGCAGTGACAAATTGTTTTTTATCGATATTGTCGAGTTTGTGCTTTTTTGGGGTTAATTTATTTATGTTATTTGTCTCTCTCTCTCTCTCTCTCTCTCTCTCTCTCTCTCTCTCTCTCTCTCTCTCTCTCTCTCTCTCTCTCTCTCTCTCTCTCTCTCTCTCTCTCTCTCATGCCTCCTCCTACGGTGTTGGTTGCCTTCTATTTTCGGCGTCACTCTTTGGAGACCCCTCTTATCCTTCTTATCCCTCTTTTACTGTCTCTTTGGCTTTTCTTTCCTTTTTCCCCGTCTCCTCCACTTTTTTCTTCTCAACTTTTGTTTTAGATCTGTATTTTGATCTTTCTCTCTCGACTGGGGGAACATTGGCCCTCCATTTACTTGTTTGTAGTTCATGGGGTAGTCGTTAAGTGAATGTTGTAATATTTGACCGGTGTGTATAATAGAGTAAAAGTGTAGAAATATAAGTTGTATTAGTACGTGTGGATATACCATTTAAACGAATGCATACCACTTTGCCCGTTTTAAGAAGGGTATCCCTGCAGACACGATGAATGCAATAATTGTACAGTTGTGGATATACTTTATTTCAGAAAACTATTACTTATACCTCTCAAGAAGCATTCATGATAAGTTACTCGTTTCACCTTACAATTGACACTTGACACAAATAATTTAACATTTAATACTTTTAATATTTTATCATAGATATTCAAAAAATTCAAAGCGATATTAGTTTATATTTGATTTAGTTGTACGATGACAACTTCAACATCCTTGTAAAAATCACCAACACAAATTTTTTTATTAGTATAGAAAGAGAAAACTCTTTGCATTTTTTGGGTTCAATACTTTATATACTAATAATATATTTTTCGAAAATGATCAACATATAAAATTTATCTATTGAGGACGAGACTTATAATATATTGGACCATAATAAAACTACAGTTTTAATCTATATTAGTAACTAAAATTTCAAAAATGCGTATATAATTATAAGTTGTTAAAATCTTATAATGAAGCAGTAATAAATGTTAAATAATGAATAAAAATCCGTTTTACGCTTATTATAGAAAATGATATAATTGAAAAGGAGTAAATATGTTGATTGTTTTAAATTTTAAAATAAATATTAAAACAGAATATAATAGTTGATATTGGCTATAGATGTCAACATTTGTCACACTATCACCTAGGTCATGGTTCAATTCCTATTAAAAACAAATTTTTTTATCATCAATATACAATTTGGAGGAGTAATTTAGTAATCTAATATCATCAATATAATATTGAAAGGGTAATTTAGTAATATATATATATATATATATATATATATATATATATATATATATATAATCTGATAGTATATATAATTTGTAATCTAACAGTATATATAATATGGGCCATTATGTACTTAATACAAATAAACATGCAATATACAAATATTAATATAATTCTTTTTTAATGGATCAAATCCAATTTTATAACATTTGTATATCTATTTTTGCGTGAGTTTTTCCCTGAAATATAATTTTGAGACACTTGTGAAAATAAATTATCTACATTTCCAAGTAGATTACAAGAAGAGACCAAAAATAGAGGATAACATATTGAGTATTTGCGGATATTAATAAAGAGTTTCATATTTTATGGATCAAATTACAGTTTATAACATTTTGTATATTTATTTTGCGCGAGTTTTTCTCTAACATGGTCAGATATATGATTTTAAGGCATTTGTGAAAATAAATTATCTACCTTACCAAGTAGATTACAAGAAGAGACCAAAATAAAATATAACATATTGAGTATTTGCACATATTATAAAAGAGTTTCATAATACAATTAAAATAGATGTCTAGCATAGTGGTAAGGAATGTCACTTCTAATCAAGAGGTCAAGGGTTCAAATCCCATTAGAAACAATTTTTTTTGTCATCTTAATATATGAGGGGGTAATTTAGTAATTTTACATCGATTAAATTGTCTCACTAAACCCCTAGTTGCTCTATTATATATATATAATAACTAGCGTAAAAGCCCGTGCGAGGCACGAGCCTGTTTATATACTGAAAAAATAAATTCGCATCATATATCAAAATAGTTTTGTAAATATGGTAAATGATAGTATTTTGAATCTATATTATATATGCATAGTATATATATATATATATATATATATATATATATATATATATATATATCAATACTATTATATAATAGACGAAACATTAAAAGTTTGGTCGGTCGGTATGGTACGTTGTGATTTTACTTAATTGCCCTTAATTATATCATGGGAAATTACCTTTTACAATTTACTTTTTCTATTTTTCTCGCTAAAATCCATTCTTTTTCCAAAAATATCACAGGAAACCTTTTACTTATTTATTTTAAAACGTATTTAAATACTTTTAATTATTAAATTTTAAAACCTCATTTTCCAAAAATATCACGGGCATTAACCTTTTTAAACTAAATATATGTTACATTTTTGTTATTTTTTCTTACTAAAACCCCTCATTTCAAAAAATATAACGGGCAAACTCATACTTATTTATTTTAAAATATGTTTTAATATTTTTAATTAATTAAAAGTGTTTAGCTATTTTAACATGCCTACTTATTTTTTGCACAATTACAATTAATAAAATATTAAAAAATAATAATAAAATAATAATTAACAATTTGTGCATCGCACGGGGTTTAAGCTAGTGTGTATATATATATATATATATATATATTCTAATTGAATAAGATTTCATAAAATTTGGATAAATTTCTATAAGATAAAGATCAAATAATTTTTTTTAATCTTCAAAATATTAGTTTAGTTTTGAATGTCGTGAAGTGAATTTTATCAAATTTAAAAATTCAAGATAATTTAAATGGTTATTTTATCAGAGTTCTCTGTATATAAAATGAATGTATGTAAATTCATGTATTGTTAATAAAATAACAATATATTTGTAATATAATATTGGTCACAAATGTACGAATATACTTTAAATACATCATAAAATTTCTTGCTTTTAATTTCGTGTATAAGACGTATGTAAAGTAACATAATTTTAATGAAATAAAAGTATATTTATAAAATATAAAATTGGTCATTCATGTAAGACTATAGAGTGAACACTTTATAAAATTTCTTTATTTTATGTAAAAGTCAATCTTGAAGTTGTCTTACTCTTTCCTTCATATGTACATATTTGTACCCTTTTAAACTCAATTTTATATGTTTAGTCTAGTATTAATTATAAAATATCTAAGATCGTAGTTTAAAAATTACACAAATTGAAAATTTATATATATGTAATTTAGAATCATTTTTTTTAACACAACCATAAAATTCTATCTCATGCGATTTTAATATTTGAATTATAAATTATCTTGTGTTTGATCTTATATGAATCATAATATATCTAAATAATTTAACATCTGTGTAGACTCAGTTGTATTTATATGTATAATATATGTTCTTAACACTGGCGATTAACCGCTAGACGGTGACTAATCAATCCGAATGTGTTAAAATCGGATCAGAAAATCAATTTTTATAGAAATCGATCTAGAAATCATATAATTTGGATTAACTGGGCACAAATTGGTTTAATCGGTCGAAAATTGGCTTACGAACCGATTAAAATGAACAAAATATACTCAGCCCCTTTTTCAACCAACCAAGACGACAAAGAAAACCCGATACTTAATTGGGTCTAAAAAAATTTCAAACCGATTTTAATGTCAGTTTTATATATTTCAGCCGACCTAACCCAACCCTATTTAAATTAAAAAATTTGTTCGATAATTTATATATATATATATATATATATATATATATATATATATTATATGTAACTGTACATTATATAATACAGTATATCATCTTATTTATAGACGTGTACATAACTAAAATTATTATGTTAATAAAAAAAATATTAGCACTAAAATCGTAAGTTATACGTATTTTAGCTTTACTTGAATTTTTGAAATGAGGACATTGTGTAATATTTATTTTTTATAAAAATTATTTAACACATTCAAACCAACCCAACCCGGCGCAAACTTAAGGATGATAAGTACGGTTGGGCCATAAATTAATTTTTTGTGAGTTGGATTAAAAATTTCAAACTTATTTAATTAGACTGGGTTGCAAAAATGCTTCCAACCCCCGACAACCTAACCCATCAACACCCCTAACTATGATTCCCATTTTTTACGGTCCCTTGTATAATTCTAAAATATAAAAGTTACGTATAATATGTTACTTATTTTAGATCAAATTTTGATTATAGATTTATCAATACTTGAATAATTCGTATAAAGCTAATAAATGACATAGTATTGTATAAAAATATAAATCGTATAACAATTAACATTTAATCAAAAAAATTAAGGGTGAAATAATAAAATTTGTAAAGAAATACATAATTATATATTAAAACTACGAAAACTTAAAAAAAATGGAGCTATATAATAATATAAACTAACATTTTTTAATTAAAAATTGAATAAGCATGTTGTATAAATAATATAAAATAACATATTATTTACTCAAAAGTTGAAATAATAAAAGATAATATGGCGAATATACTTTATCTAATAATAATTTTAAAATAAACTCAAAACTCAATGTAGGACACTCGATTATGACATGAAACTGTTACGAGGAGGCCAACATTTCGATTCTCGATGTTTACACACAAATTTGACATTTTCTATCTTCAGTAATAAATGAGTGACATGTTTGTAATTTTAAAAATATAAGGGTAAAGTTATAATTTCATGAACACTTTTTGAGTTCTTTTTGCCTCTGATGATCTTTTAATATATAAACGTAGATTTTTTTAAAAATTGGTTATGTATGTAAAATTATACACTTAGATTGTCTTGCTCTTTTTTTCGTATTTATATTTTTTCGTATTTATATAATTTTAAATTCAACTATCTATTTTAAGTCTATTATTCATTACACACATTATCTAACAGCCTAGTTTAGAAATTAAGTAAATTGAAACATATTTTATATTATGATGTAGAATTATTTTTTAACTCAACTTTAAATTTATATATCTAAAAATTATATGATGCAATTATATCCGCACGTAAATGAAATATTTATCTTTCTTAAAATATTATCTTATTATTATACAATAATCTAATATATACATAGAGACGAATTTTAACAAATTCATATTTTCCCAATTTGAATTTGGTTACATTTATGAATAATTTAGAATTTGTTTTTTATAAGAAATATAAACCAACAATATATTTAATCAAAAAGTAAAGTAAAAAAGAGAAAATATGATTATAAGGGAACCTGTAGCTTATCTAATAAGATTTTTAAAGTTAACTCAAAAATTGATGTAGCACAATGGTTATGATACTTCATTTGTAAAGCAACAAAATTTCATATAATTTTTGCATAAACTATAGATGAGTGGCATTTTTGTTATTATATGATAAATAAGGGTAAAACTATAATTTCACAGTCATTTTATTGACATATTTTGTCCTTGGTTGACTTTTAATATATAGAAGAAGATATGAACCCTTATAAAATCCTATATTTTAGCTAACCGCGAATAATCATTATGTACCATTAAAAAGTCACATTAAGATCATCTTAGCCAATATAGAGGGCGTTTGGGGTATCAAGAATAAGTTGACTTATAACTTAAAATGAGTAAGTGTTTTATAAGTGATAAGTAGAGCTGAACTTATAAATCCCTAGAGTGTTTGGTAAATCAGAACTTATAAGCAGTAGAGTGTTTGGGTAAATCAGAACTTATAAGTTAACTTTTTTTTATTCTTTTTAAAATATTTATTTTTTAATATATATAAATGGATATCAATGGATAGATCTGGATGAGTAGAGAAATTTGATATATACATATCAATTTTTTGATGAACGGATCAAAAGATATATGGTTTTGAAGATGTGAAGGATATTATATATTGCGTGTATCCAGAATAAGTTATAAGTTATAAGTTGAATGTTAAGGATTCTTAACATTCAACTTATCCATTTTAAGTAGTTATAAGTTGGTTTCACTTATTTTGGCAAACACCCTCCATAAGTCAAAATTAATTTATAAGCTATAAGCTAGCTTATAAATCAATTGTCAAACAGCCCATAATAACAGACCCAAAGACAATGTAAATGAGGCGTGCCAGACGCTACTGTGAAAGATAGAAAGAAGTATCGCACACTTGATTTTTCTTTTCTTTCCTAACCAATTATGAAGTAATTAATAGAAGCTAGCTGATTCCCTCAAATTTAAACTTGTTAAAAAAAATTAATAATCAACTTAAACATATAAAAAAAATAAAACAATGACCCCAGAAAAAAACAAACTCTATAAAATTAACCAGGTAGCCAGATAGCACTTTAAAAAAAACAATTATTACCTCTATTTTAAGACTATATAAAATAAAACATACAAAACCAAAACTTGTAATAATAATCCTACACTACATAAGATTTGCCTAATTTTCCAATCACTATAGAGAACTACAAATAAGTTACGGACTCAATTTTCCTGTAACAAATTTAAATATGCAAAATCAATTCCAGAAAGAGGAATATCAAAATATACTATGTTCTAATTATTAATATTCACTACATTGGTACTAATTGGTCTACTGGTCTTTTTTAATCTAAAGCCTTTTAGAGTTTATCAACAAGTCAACCATGATATTAGCATTGCAAGTAAAAACCAAGGAAAACTCTTGTAGAAATCAATTTAAAGAAAACACAAAATTAAAACATTTTTGTAGTAATATTCCTGAGCTACAGCCTATCAGTCGACAATTCTTACATTATACATGAGTTTAATAGCCATTCCAGACACTAAAACACAAGTACTTTAACCAAACACAAGTTGCCTTAAAACTTACTAAGGGATGTAGAAGTTGCCTTTCAAATTTCATAACTAATAGAATATAAAATACATGTTCACACCACAATTGAATATAGAGCTAAGAAAGAATGTACAGTTTAACCACGATTCCTTAGATTGTTGGATAATATACGAATTCTTAGCTTATAAACAACATGAAAAAATAAACAATTAAGAACAAGATATAAAATGAATTTACTTCTCAGAGAACCACAAATTTGAAACACACAAGTAACAATAAAACTAGAAGAACATAGTTTAGAGAGTGGCTTGGTGAGGCGTGTAAAACACTGCCTAAGGAATCGTACCCCTTCTGGTGCAAGGTTTTAATGACAACTACTTAGCCGTACAACACCCGATTCAATTTGTTCTTTCCCGAACCAACAATAATGTCAACAAGGATTTTCCGATGCTCCAAATACCACCCAAAAGATTGTCTATAATATATACTAGTTGATATTTTTTATAAGCTCTCAAGCCATCTCTCATGACTTTTTACAAACACTTTATAACAGATATATGAGATACCAAGCTTGTTAATACGAGAATAATTATAATTTAAGACCTCAGATTTGTAACAACTTAGTAATGTTAAAAATAAATGGGAGGAAAACATCTGAGTGAAAAATAAAATCTTGACTGATTAGATTTTGTACATGTATATTTGGTAATAAAATAATAACGTAAAATTGATTTTTTAAATTTTATTTTTTAAGACTTGGATACCAATAAAATATCCAACACTTCATTTGTCATCAAAAGTGATTTGTTAAGATTAGAATAACAAAATATAAAAACAATCAAGTTTAACATATTGAATTAAATGTAGAATCTTATTTAAATTTAAAAAATCAAACGTTGTATAGAATCCAATATATATATATACAGGCAAATGCTCAAATGAGACCCCATGTTAAAATGAGAACTGAGACCCAATCTCAACCCTCCATTTTATATTAGAACTTCTAATCTTAGCCTTTGAAATTTTCCTCCCCTCCCAGTTTTCCACAACCCCTATTCCGTTCATCCACTGACTTTCAAGTTTAATTTCGATCATGATTTTGGCCAGAATCACTCATATTCATATATTTCAATTCTCTCCCTCCCCCCCCCCCCCTCTCTCTCTCTCTCTCAACGCTCCCTCCGGATCTCGAAATTGAGCCGCCGACATTGTGCAACGATTATTGACTATATTCCTATTTTCTTTCCTTCAGATTTGAAATCTTCAACCATGTACTTGTTACCGGTGATGACATATCTTGGTGATATTATTTACGATACGATGATGTGTTTGCTTAGAATGAAATAATGTTTTTATTGTAGATCTAAATGACTCGATTATGTAGACGAGAGTGATGATTATGAGGGAGGAGGTGGTGGTGGTGGTTGTTGTTGTAGATATCGTGAAAGTATTTTGAATCGATGGTCATGAAAGGGGGAATGATGGTGGAGATTTTTGGTTTGATTAAAGATAGACTGAGAAGATACATGCTTTAATCTTTTTGCTTTCGTGATTTTTAATTAATTTTTTTAGTGATTTACGTTTATAATTTTGGTGACTTTAAAAAAAATTATGTTTCTAATTTTGGTGATCTGAGATAAATTTTGGTGATAACATGGTGATGGGGTGGGGACAATAAGGAGGTGGTGGTGGGTTTGCTGGTGGGGCAATAAGGAGGTGGTGGTGGGTTTGCGGCAATGTGGTATATTAAATTTTTGTAATTTTGAATGATTGAATTTGATGATTTTATAGTTCTTCAAGCCTCTTTTTATAGTGATGTAGCTCGAGTTTATAACGTGCAAGAATCTGTTGGGAGTTTTTGATTATTATCATGTCTTCTTTACAACTTAGGTAGTTGATATGGTCATGTTTTCAATATTCTGTTTAGTCTTATTTATATAAAGTAGTAGCTTAATATTAATGTAACGTGATAAGTGTCTTAGTTCTTGGTTCTTCACTTGTCTTGCCTGGACATGACAAGGAATAAATTTGAACATGGTACTCTGAAATGCTAAAACAAGGTGACTAATCATTGAAAAATTTAAACTAAAATATAAAGAATTCGGACTCAAATCTGAGTTCATATGATTCGTTTAACCAATATAAATTGATGTTGCCAGTAGCACCCGTGTCATTTTTCACAAGTGACAATCTTTGTTACATAAATGTGGCCATGTACTTGGTTATATCTTATTATCTTTTGGTATATAAAAAAGGTGTTTTATGTGTATTTCTTATAATTATGAAATAAATAATTAGACGTTATTTTTTAAAAAAGCTTACCCTCTTTTAGTAAGAGGTAAATAAGTATTTTGGTATAATAGAGATGCTTTATGTGTATTTTTGATGATTTTAGTGCAACATATAAATAATAAATATTATTTTCTATAAATGGTCACCTCTTTAAGTATAAAAAAGGTGGCTTGTATAATATTTTTAGTGATTCGTATCTATTTTAACATATATGCAATAAAAATTAAATATTTTATTTTTATAAATGCTCAACTCGTTAAACAAAAAAATCATTTTTTTTTTTGGTTTTTAAGTGATTTCTATGTAGTTTTAAAAAAGTAAAATATAAACGTATAAAAGCTTAATTCTTTAAGTACAAAAAGATGATTTGTATGTATTTTCTGATAATTTACATGTGCTATTTATTGATAAGCAATATAATTAATAAGTATTATTTTCATTAATGCTCAACTCTTTAATACAAAAAAGTTTATCTGTGATTTTTTTATGATTTATGTGTATATTTGGAGATGCAATATTCATAATTAATATTACGTTTTTGTTATTTCTTTTAATAAATGATCAAGGTAAATGTTCAGCTTAGGCACCAATAGATGCTTGGAGGTGGCTGATGGTTACCTTTCTTTTCAAGTGTAAAATCACAAATCGAATAATGTTGTGTCAGGTTGCCAATTATATACAAATCCAGTTTAAAGAAAAACAAATATAAAATACTAAACCAAAATTGTGAATTCAATGAGAAACTAAGGCAACAATTTTGCTTTAAATAAAATTTTTAATGACCACAATGCGATAACAAGAATTGAGTTATAGAAAAAATTAGCGATATAGAGATATAACAGTTTGGTTGTATTACAACTTACAAGTTACAACTCAAGGAAACAAAACGTAAGAAATTTAAGCGGCAAAACTAAACTTGATGCCAGCTAACTCTCTGGATCCCTTCAATCATATTAAGGTTGTACTTTAAATCTCTTCTACTCGGAGAAACCAAATTAAACTGGACAGGTAAACAAAGCCGGCATTAAACTGGTTTACCTTTTTTGTGGAAAATGTGTTTTGTTCGACCATTATAACCAGATTGTTTACAATTAGAACGATTATTTCCCTCACCTTCCTCTAATCAATATATACTTTCTTGTATCACTATCCTTTGTAAGGTTAAAGAGTTTCCTAATATTGGAAGCTCTTTTAGGACCTATCATTTAGGCGAGGATAATTATTTGTAACCTTACTCATAGTCACCATGTTAAGAAAAAAGAAGTCAAGGCTGACAATGCATCCTCTTGTACACTTCCTTCAATGCTCAGCATTATGTGTAGAAATACCCCTGAACATACATTGTAAGTAAGCCAGATATTCAACTACTATTATCACGTAAATATTAATTTACACTATACAAGCCTGTCTCTAACAAGCAAGAGACGAACACACGGGAAAGTTAATGTTATTTGCTTGATTATAAAACCTTGCTTTTCATAACCTTCCATAATCTTCAACACATAACCCTTCAACTCATGTAATCACTTTTACCATAAATCACTATTTTACACTAGTATCACCAAAACAAAGCACTATATGAGCGTGGAAGCATTTTATTTAGAAATAAAACACTAATAGTGAAATCACCTTTTTTATATTACTAAATCACCAAAAAAACAAAATGTATAACATGAGTAGATTGCAATGTCAAATAAAATAAAATAATAAACATCATTTATACAATAAAAATCACCTTTCACATAACAAAATCACCAAAATCATATACTACAAGATCAGAGTAACAATTTAGTTTGGAAAATAATCACTTAAAAGTAAATCACCTTTTTATCTCATCGAATCACCAAAAGATATCTCACATGACAAGACTATAATATCATCTCCACTGAAATAAATATCATTCATAACATATATCACTTTTCAACAAAATCACCAAAACAAACCATTACAAAGTAAAATACAATCTTATTGAACATGAATCAACTTTGAACTTATAATGTGTTCATTGAACCTATTTCGATTAAAAAGGAGCAAAATACCTGAGTAATTTTGGTGATTGATATGTTTTGAATCTCTCCGGATTTCTTCGAAATTACAAGATCTGGTACAGTATGGTGATAAATTTAAGTAGTTACTAGAAGATTTCTTCGATTTTGAACGGCGATATTAGGTGATTATGTGTAGCAGCGAAAGGGGCAGGGCTCAGTGTGGTCGAAGTCGTGGAATAGGGAAAATAAAAGATAAATGGATGAAGTCATTTTTGTGTATTGTAACTTGTAACTGCCCCGACAGTTACATTTTATTACGAAAATGCCACCTGGTTCTCAGTTCTCATTATAATGGGGTTCTCATTAGAGTAGCTCTCTATATATACATGTAACAATGAAATTATAATCATGGTCTATTTGATTATATTTTTTGTAGTATTTTTGAAACTCATATATTGTATTTGTTCAACAAATGTTGCGTATATAAATGACATGTTCTCTATATCTTCTTTTTTTTTTTTGTAATGTTGATCATTTTATTTTGAAGTGCATGTGTCAAACCTTTATTTATTTTATTAAGTTTGTTATGTAGTTAGTAGTATTTTGAAATACATGTCAACTGTATTTTTTTTGGAGATATGTTGTTTATATAAGGAATGTAGGTAGTATGTTCCTTTGTTGATTAACTAGTTGAAAAAGTCGCGTTTCGCGGCGGCGTAATAATTTTTAAAAAAAAACTCTATCAAATAAATTACGAAAATTACTCGGTCCTCGCTAATAAGCCGTCCTCCCGTGAAACTCGCTTTCCTTTTTAATATCAAAATCTCAAATTTAATATATTTAATATATACTTGTCTTATATATTAATTTTTATGTTATCATAGTCCTTTCTAATGAGACACTCTTTCGTTGAAAAAACACCTATAGAACTTTACATATTCTACTTCAAATAGAACTTTTAGTTATGTATTATAAACGTTTATTCTACTTCCAATAGAACTTTTAATTGCAAGTATTTCTTTTATATCCGAACTCTTCTCCTCTATAAATCGAAACACATATTCTACTTTAAATAGAACTTTGCAAGTACTTCTTTTATATTTGAACTATTCCCCTCTACAAATTCAAACACATATTCTACTTCAAATAGAACTTTTAATTATATGTCTTCGCTATAAATTCGAACTCTTCTCCTCAATAAATTCGAACATCTATTCTACTTCTAATATGTTAAAGGATATTTTTTTATTTATCAGTATTTAAAATTCTAAAATTCTAGAAAATTAAAAAAATAGATTGAGACGATCTTAGGGGCGCCACCTAACCTCCCGTGTATCCTCCTTTATATATATATATATTGATTTTCTGTATTTTTTTGTAATCTTGTGTGTATTTTTTATTTTTTATATACAGTTAATATAAGGCTTGTATAAAAATTAAAATTTTATCGAATCATGATGTGTCCCATTGTTTTTATGGTGTGCAGTTATTTTGTGCATTTTTTTAAGTAATTTTCCATATCCACGTTTGTTCTTTCTAATATATTTTGTATATACATTATGTACCGTGTGCTGTTTTGTGAAGTAGATAGCAGGAAAACAATCGTGTAAAATTGTGTAGAATAGAAATTGTAATGTCCGATATTGTGGACCTGGTTACCAACTTAAGTATAGCCACCAACGTCAACGAATAGGAAGGAAATGTTAATGCGAAGAACATGTAATCCACTACCTTAAAATATCAAATATCTTAAAATATTAAATATGGTAACATAAAATTGAATATATTTTTTTTCCAAGTAATGACATTTGTGTAATTGGTTCAAGTTCTAGAAGTAAGGTTTTGACGAAATATAGCAAGAAAAGCCCAATTTGTTTGAGGAGGCGGTTGTTTCATCAAGAAAGAAAAAGTATCGACCAGGGAGATGATGAGGGAGATGATGAGGGATTTCAAACTAACAGGACAATTGCACCAGAGGATGAAAAATTAGATCTTACACAACTATTGTTAAAAAAATGTTACACGTAATGTGTTACAAATCTTCCTATTTTTATACAAGTATTTATGATGAGCTTAGAAAACAAGATTTGTTAGTTGGGTAAAAAAAATATAGAAGTCGTGGATCTTTCCACTACTTATACAAATTTTCATCAAGAATTCCTTGGTAAAAATTCAGGGGCATCAAAAATTCCTTCCTTCCGAGAAAATTTATTTTCCCTCCTCCAGGTACATAGAAAATTTTCATTTCGAGGTCATCGCTAGCGGGCACTACCCACGAGCAATGTCCCGGGGGGCAACACGAGCCAAAACAACAAAAATAGCACAAACAAGGAACAAACACATTTCATTCATTCAAAAAGGTTACATGACAAAGAAGATCAATGAAGGACAAGTCCGTCAAGACCTCAGTACAATATCAAATAAAAGTAAGAACATATAAACTAAGCAGAGACATCTTCATCATCGGTCTCCTCGCAGTCTACCTCACCCTTCAGCTCCCGCAACTTCATCAACACAGCTTCATGCTTGGCCATCTCCCAATCCCTAAAGCGGTCAATCTTGTTCATGTAGAAGCGATGCAGCTGGTTTTTCTCACGGACTAGCTCTTCAATAGCATCACAAGCCCGAGCACCAAGAGACTCGTCTATCCAAATGTCATAGTGACATTCCCTAGTTGCACAACGCTCAAATCTTCGACCAGCATTGTTCCCAGTTCATACGGTCTTCATGACCACTTGCATGTCGCAGTAACAAGTAATTATCCTACCTTCCATGAGGGAGCTTTTCAAGACCTACACAAAGGGGAGAAGAGATAAAAGATTTCAAGAAACCAAGACAATCAAACACTTGGATACAACACAGATATTTATAGGGCCTCACCAGCTAGCCGTTGTAAAAGAGTCGTTGAAGTCATTAATCTCAAGAATCCCATCAATGGTATGCATTTACTCCTCCAACCCACTAAAGTAAGTCGAAGGAGTGGAGGGAAATGTTAATACCCTCCCGGAAGAAGTCTCTTTTCCCGGAAGAAGTCTCTTTGCCCGGAAGAAGTCTCTTTGTCTGCCAGGTACGACTACGTCCCGGAAATATTCAATGGACAACTTGTCACACCTAAAGTGGACTATGGAAAATAAGTGAAGATAATACTTTCTCTTCCGGACAAAAGACAGTTCCTCCCACCAGCACCTTCCACCTCTTGGGCAAAAGCTGCTCCCTTCTCCAATACTCTTACATCAACTCACACCTGTCACAAGGAAGGGAGCATTCTTCTGGACCAGGGGACAAAAGAAGGTAACATTAAACCTTATAAATACTCAAGCAGCCTCACATATGCACAAGTTCTAATTTGTCTACATTCACACACATTCACTCTCACATTTCACAAAACGCTCTCTAAAATCAGTCACCGGAAGTATATTTTCTGATATTGTTTCTTGTTATTCTCCACCACCAAGTTAATTACTTACTCTCACGCCGGAGGTGCTTGACGGCCACCACCCTCGATCAGACATTGTTTTGCAGACTCCCGTCCGACAGCTACACCACATCCCCGACCAAGCATTGCCGGAAGAGGGACAAGTGCGGTAGAGTGGAGCAAGGAGCATTATCAGTATTGAAAGCAGAACAATAAGGTAAAAGTAAAAGTTTATGAAGAACCAGCACACACAGTCCAAACAGAAATTATAACGAAGCACATATACAGTAGTTTTGAAACGAAAAGCTGAACTGTGAGAAAAAAAACTACAACTATAAAACATGTTTGTGCCAAGACGGGGTTTCACCGGAAATTTAAAGTAAAATATGCCGGGAAGTTCAAATATTACCGGAAAATAAGAAGAATGGAAGAATGGAGTAGGAGTATAGAAAAATGTTTATGAAAGAATATGAATGAATGAAAAATATAAAAGAGAAATAGATGAGTTTAATTTATTTGATGGATAGGATGAAACACAATAGGAATGAAATGGATGGTTTAGATTGATTGTAAATTAGCAATCCATGTGCTCACTTCTCAGCCACTGAAAGTGTGACACGTGGCATCAAAAAATAGTTCTATTCTGAATTTTACTAAATTCAACCGATATTGGTCAAAAATAAAGCACGGCTAAATTCGACTGATAACAGTTGAATTTAGCTAAATTCGACCAATATCGATCAAAATTAAGCTTAAATTCGACCAACTAGGGTTTGTGGTCGAATTTAGTGTAAATGACATATATATTTGTTAAAATTATTTAAAATATAAAATATTAAATTAATTATTTTTTTGTCTACACTTTATATTTTTGACAATCTTCACATCCGTAAGGTTGAATTACTCAAAACAATTTTAAAATGAAATAAAACACTAACCCTGATCCAACCCCTAAATCTAAATCCTAAATCCTACATTTCGACTAAACTATGTCGTTTATGTACAGTTGAGAATAATTTTATTTTTCTACCCATAATTTGTTTATCAAATTTTTTTATTGAATGTGGTTTGTCTTCCGAATACTCTCATAATTTTTTTTTTTTTTGTATTTTTTTGAAACTAACTATATATTTATTTAATTTTTTATTGAATGTGATCGAATTTATTTCAAGAAAAACTAATATTACTTAAAATATCTAAAAAAGAATTATTAAATAAATTTAAAAAAATTGTTGATGATTTTAAATCATTCAAATCTTGACATCCGTACGGTTAGATTATTTAAAAATATTTATAATAATTTAGAAATCAAAACCTTAAGGTACACCCTAAATCGAAACCCTAAACTTCATGTTCTACGAAACTATTTCGTTTATGAACCGATTTGCAAAGAATTTTTATGTCAATTCGCTATTATTTTCTAAAAAATATATAATAAGTATATAATGTCTTGGTAACACTCTCATTTTTTTTTGTATTTTTTCAAACTAATTACATATATTTTTAAAATTTTTGAAAGTGTCAAATCTATTAAAATTCAAAATTCTCTAATCATATAATATTTTCTTTGTACAAACTAAATTTTAATATCACGAAAATGTACCCTTATATTCGTATATAATTTTTATGATTTGTGCCAATATTAAAATAAACAAAACAATTTTTTTTCAAATATTAGGATTACGATTCAACCAACTACGGTCATATTTATATAAGTTCAACTTTATAAGGTCGAATTTATATTTTAACAAATTGACCACGAAATGGCGGCATGTTTCTCTTTTTTGCTAAATTTCGAAAATAAAATGGCGGAAAAATTGCCGCCAAGCCTGAAACTTAAATTCGACTGAATATGATCGAATTAATATTTTGCAAAATACACTTGAGGCGGGAGCTTTCCCGTTGTGTGGCGGGAGGCAAGTTCGATCGTCAGGAAAAAAACGGTCGAATTTAGTACTATTTTCGACCGTTTTTTTTCGACCGTTTTCAAATTTGACCGTATCCATTTGAGTTTAAGTTTGACCACTCAGGATTTTTGGGCACGGCTAAATTCGATCGTTTTTAGTCGAATTTAACCGTGATCGAAAATAACTGGTCAAAATTGCCCGAAATTTCTTGTAGTGTAAGCTTTTTTATATGCCAAAATCAAATGTTTACTTAGGTATTTAAGAGAACATTTAGCAAAATCCATAAAGAAAAGAAACGTCCAAAATTTCACCCCCACGCACATTTAACAAATTTGTTTTTTATTCCTTTGTTCAACCATGGTTTTAAGAAATACAAAACAAAGTCAATTTACAAAACTCGTAATAATATTGTTCACAAACTAAAGAATTTTTACTTCCTTCGATATAATCTGATTCAATCATACATCATAACTATGACACACTTCAAATTTATTGTAGCGTGTGAAAAAAAAAATAGTGTAAATTATATCAAGATTAAATTGAATGTAGATCTCTAATTGACATAAATGATATGGGAAAATTATGAATGTGACCGAACACATAAATGGATACTAAATATGGACCTATACACCAATTAGGCAAAATAATTAGTGAGTAAAATAGTTTTGAAAAATATGTTTTGATATCTTAATTGGTTTAGTAGCTGTACATGGACAAATTCCATTTTACTAATTTTATGAACAACTTCGAGCATTGTGTCCAACTTTTTTCTTACAATTAGTGCATGTTCGACGCTTGTCTTGATTTTCATTTATATTAAATTTTTTCCGCTCTTTAATCTGCTACCATAACCTTAATTACGACTAACATTTGGATTTTGTATGACAACAAATTGTTGTGGGTGAAATCGAAAAGATTATCAATATCATTGTCTAGAGATGGAATTCCAACCGTTGAAACATGACCTAATAACTCATCCTTCAATGTCTTGACTCGTTCATGCATATTGTTAACTTTCATGCATATCACTAAACTTGTACTTAATACGACGAGCCGTTGCGCACTGTTCAGATAAATCAAAAGGAACAATAATATTACTCTTATGCTCAATGTTTTTCATCCAACGGGGTAAAAACAAATTGACGAGGAATTTGTTTTGCATCGCATTGGTGCAAAGATGCAAACGCATGTTTACACAAATAACCTGTTCTTGTAAAAAACTTGCACGAACAATTAACATGGTTATCCATCCGTCACACCGTTATCTAAAACTAGTTATCGAACAAAGTTGTACAAATGGCGAGTGTACACTTGTGTAACATCTTTTTCAATTTTGACAGGGGACTGAGTTATAGGTTACTACAAGAAAAACGGGCAATTATGACGGAAAACATATGATGGAAAGTTGGGCGTGCCTTACTTACGACGGAAATGAAATTTTCGTCGCAAATACTTACGACGGAAAAAACATTTCGTCGCAAGTTGAATATTTTATTATTTTTTCGAAATTTAAAAAAAGGAAAAACGGTGCGCCAAGTAAAACGACGACGTATTATCTTACGACGGATTTGCAAATCCGTCGTAAGTTGAATATTTTACTATTTTTTCTAAATTAGATTTAATTATAAAATGAATAAAATTTGCGTAGCAAAAAACGACGTCGTTTACTAATTGAATATACGACGATAATTTCGTCGTAAGTATATTTACGACGGAACATTTTTTCTGTCGTAACTTAGCATGTGTAAAATTCACCACCCATTTCTTGTAGTGGGTATTAACTCTAAATCTGTATTATTCTTCGAGTTGGCCTACCTTTGATTTTCAATGGCACTCTCGTAGAGATAGCGAAACTAAATTAACATATCACCACTATTTTGAAAAGAGAAATGCCGGAGATCCAAAAATGATCTCAAAAATTGTTCCGAAATGCTTATGTATCATACTTAAAATCACAACTTTCTTAATAATAAATGAGATCTTGTATGCATAAATATGCGTTCACGAATTAAAATATATCTTGTATCATGTCACATCATTAGATAAAAATTTGAACAAATTTAGGATACCTGGGGCTTCTCTTTTGAAAATGCAAGAATGAATTTGTACTATCTGACCGTGAAGTTATACGCAACAAGCCTGCCATTGGAATGTTATTTAAATATGAAGAATCCATTCAAAATGTATGTTATACAACCGTTTAGCCACGTATTGTCCTGAAACTCATACTCCTCTGTTAGAGCATCCCCAGCGGTGCCTGACCATTTTTCTGAATTTTGACCCCACTAATGTGCCACATAAGTAAAAGTTGTCCATCATTAAAAATAGATCAATCCACTCCAATGGCAATGTCCAACTTTGTTGTTTTATATATATTTATATATGTAATTATTGTATTTTTATAAAAGTAATGTGTGTACAGTCTATGCATATGAAAGAATAAAAAATGTTAATATTTACATTGGAACCCGTGCTACAGTAGGTGGCCAGTGGCCACGGTAGAGGGCATCTGCCCAGTTTTCTGCTTTGCTCCAATGCTGATGACCGACTATAATGCGCCCAAGTCCTTGTTTGTCTTACCAAGGTGGAAAGTGGGCAACAAATTTGTTGCCGCTGGGGATGCTCTTATAGACGGTCGTCCCTTTTCAAAATCCTTAACTGTCGGTCACCGTATACAACAAACTTCAAGCTGGTCAAGAATTTTTTATTAGATGCAAGTGCTGGACCCACCTACAAGAATTAAAGTTTTGTTAAAGCACCAGAAGTACAAGTTAACTATAAGAGCATGTTGGTCCCAATCAAATCTAGTGTAAAACGAAGATAAATATTCTCTTAGGGTGAGAATGAACCACAAATGTTCCAGAAATAATACCCCCTTCCTATTAACCATAACTGAGTTTAAATACAAATCAGTCTAACAACTGCTCCTGATATGCTCCTGATATACAGGACACTAATTAAATACTAACTGCTAATAGTGCTAATAACCGCCACTAATGCCACTAATGCTAGTAACTACTGATACTAATAACTAATAATACTAATAACTTTATAATTAAATAAACAAACCTGATACTAAACTAAATACACAGACCAATGTGATCTATCATTACCCTCCTCTCAGAATGGATCCTTGTCCTCAAGGTCCATGGTCTGGAATCTCTCCTGTGTTACCAGTAGTGATAGCATTAAAATTTTCATCTGAGCTGGTTTCAAGCAACAATAGTTGTGATCCTCGGCATTTATGGCCTGCGGTGAATTTCTCATTGCAATTGAAACACAGCCCTTGGGCTTTTCTTTTCTGCATTTCTTCCCATGGTAGTCGCTTCACTGGAGGTGTTGCGTTGGAACCGAATGAAATAGGAGGCTCTGGTTGTTGTCGTGGACCGGTGAGCTCTTGTTGACGAAGGAGTTGAGTGTCTCTCATGCGTGCAAAACTAATTGTTTCTTTCAATGTTTTAGGCTTAAACATCCTAATACCTTCTGCAATCTCAGATTTGAGACCTCCCATGAAAGTTCCTACCAATGCCTTCTGCGTCCAACCATGCACGCGATTACCCAGCCTTTCAAATTCTTTCTGGTAATCTCGCAAAGTACCCAGTTGACTAACTCGTGATAGTGCCTCGTCAAAATCTTCACATTCGGTAGGTCCAAATCGTGCCCACAATTCTTCCTCGAAAATTGGCCACGTAATTGTTTTACCTTCTTCCTTGTAAGCACGTCGTAGCCATTTCCACCACTGATTGGCTTCCCCCTCTAGATGGAATGATGCTAAGGATACTTTTTTTGTTTCAGCCGTACTTTGAAATTCAAAGAACTGATCAACGCGGTTGAACCATTTCGTTGGATCTTCACCCGAATATTTAGGAAACTCAAGTTTGGCCATTTTGGATGAAAAAATCTGGCGATTCCCCTCAACATCGTCTCTATTTTCTTCTCTGTTGGAACGAAGGGGTCCATCTCGATTAGTGTTGTTGCTGGATCCTTTTTTGTTTGAAAGTAAAACCTGAGATAGCCTGTTAATAGTTTCCTCCAGTTGGTGCATCTTGTCATTAACACCTACTTCCATTCTGCTCAAGCCATCTTGAAGTCCACCAAGAGCAGCCTCTAGACTCTCTATTCTTTCCTTGTTTGATGCCATTGTTAATTAAGCTCTGATACCAAGTGTTGGTCCCAATCAAAGCTAGTGCAAAACGAAGATAAATATTCTCTTAGGGTGAGAATGAACCACAAATGTTTTCTAGAAATAATACCCCCTTCCTATTAACCATAACTGAGTTTAAATACAAATCAGTCTAACAACTGCTCCTGATATGCTCCTGGTATACAGGACACTAAATACTAACTGCTAATAGTGCTAATAACCGCCACTAATGCCACTAATGCTAGTAACTACTGATACTAATAACTAATAATACTAATAACTTTATAATAAAATAAACAAACCTGATAATAAACTAAATACACAGACCAATGTGATGGTTCATTCTCACCCTAAGAGAATATTTATCTTCGTTTTACACTAGCTTTAATTGGGACCAACACTTGGTATCAAACAAGGAAATAATAGAGAGTCTAGAGGCTGCTCTTGGTGGACTTCAAGATGGGTTGAGCAGAATGGAAGTAGGTGTTACTGACAAGATGCACCAACTGGAGGAAACTATTAACAGGCTATCTCAAGTTTTACTTTCAAACAAAGAAGGATCCAGCAACAACACTAATCGAGATGGACCCCTTCGTTCCAATAGAGAAGAAAATAGAGACGATGTTGAGGGGAATCGCCAGATTTTTTCATCCAAAATGGCCAAACTTGAGTTTCCTAAATATTCGGGTGAAGATCCAACGGAATGGTTCAACCGCGTTGATTAGTTCTTTGAATTTCAAAGTACGGCGGAAACAAAAAAAGTATCCTTGGCATCATTCCATCTAAAGGGGGAAGCCAATCAGTGGTGGCAATGGCTACGAATCAAACCTAGTGTAAAACGAAGATAAATATTCTCTTAGGGTGAGAATGAACCACAAATGTTTTCCAGAAATAATACCCCCTTCCTATTAACCATAACTGAGTTTAAATATAAATCAGTCTAACAACTGCTCCTGATATGCTCCTGGTATACAGGACACTAAATACTAACTGCTAATAGTCCTAATAACCGCCACTAATGCCACTAATGCTAGTAACTACTGATACTAATAACTAATAATACTAATAACTTTATAATTAAATAAACAAACCTGATACTAAACTAAATACACAGACCAATGTGATCTATCATAACCCTCCTCTCAGAATGGATCCTTGTCCTCAAGGTCCATGGTCTGGAATCTCTCCTGTGTTACCAGTAGTGATAGCATTAAAATTTTCATCTGAGCTGGTTTCAAGCAACAATAGTTGTGATCCTCGGCATTTATGGCCTGCGGTGAATTTCTCATTGCAGTTGAAACACAGCCCTTGGGCTTTTCATTTCTGCATTTCTTCCCATGGTAGTCGCTTCACTGGAGGTGTTGCGTTGGAACCGAATGAAATAGGAGGCTCTGGTTGTTGTCGTGGACCGGTGAGCTCTTGTTGACGAAGGAGTTGAGTGTCTCTCATGCGTGCAAAACTAATTGTTTATTTCAATGTTTTAGGCTTAAACATCCTAATACCTTCTGCAATCTCAGATTTGAGACCTCCCATGAAAGTTCCTACCAATGCCTTCTGCGTCCAACCATGCACGCGATTACCCAGCCTTTCAAATTCTTTCTGGTAATCTCGCAAAGTACCCAGTTGACTAACTCGTGATAGTGCCTCGTCAAAATCTTCACATTCGGTAGGTCCAAATCGTGCCCACAATTCTTCCTCAAAAATTGGCCACGTAATTGTTTTACCTTCTTCCTTGTAAGCACGTCGTAGCCATTGCCACCACTGATTGGCTTCCCCCTCTAGATGGAATGATGCTAAGGATACTTTTTTTGTTTCAGCCGTACTTTGAAATTCAAAGAACTGATCAACGCGGTTGAACCATTTCGTTGGATCTTCACCCGAATATTTAGGAAAGTCAAGTTTGGCCATTTTGGATGAAAAAATCTGGCGATTCCCCTCAACATCGTCTCTATTTTCTTCTCTGTTGGAACGAAGGGGTCCATCTCGATTAGTGTTGTTGCTGGATCCTTCTTTGTTTGAAAGTAAAACTTGAGATAGCCTGTTAATAGTTTCCTCCAGTTGGTGCATCTTGTCAGTAACACCTACTTCCATTCTGCTCAAGCCATCTTGAAGTCCACCAAGAGCAGCCTCTAGACTCTCTATTCTTTCCTTGTTTGATGCCATTGTTAATTAAGCTCTGATACCAAGTGTTGGTCCCAATCAAAGCTAGTGCAAAACGAAGATAAATATTCTCTTAGGGTGAGAATGAACCACAAATGTTTTCCAGAAATAATACCCCCTTCCTATTAACCATAACTGAGTTTAAATACAAATCAGTCTAACAACTGCTCCTGATATGCTCCTGGTATACAGGACACTAAATACTAACTGCTAATAGTGCTAATAACCGCCACTAATGCCACTAATGCTAGTAACTACTGATACTAATAACTAATAATACTAATAACTTTATAATAAAATAAACAAACCTGATACTAAACTAAATACACAGACCAATGTGATGGTTCATTCTCACCCTAAGAGAATATTTATCTTCGTTTTACACTAGCTTTAATTGGGACCAACACTTGGTATCAAACAAGGAAAGAATAGAGAGTCTAGAGGCTGCTCTTGGTGGACTTCAAGATGGCTTGAGCAGAATGGAAGTAGGTGTTACTGACAAGATGCACTAACTGGAGGAAACTATTAACATGCTATCTCAAGTTTTACTTTCAAACAAAGAAGGATCCAGCAACAACACTAATCGAGATGGACCCCTTCGTTCCAATAGAGAAGAAAATAGAGACGATGTTGAGGGGAATCGCCAGATTTTTTCATCCAAAATGGCCAAACTTGAGTTTTCTAAATATTCGGGTGAAGATCCAACGGAATGGTTCAACCGCGTTGATCAGTTCTTTGAATTTCAAAGTACGGCGGAAACAAAAAAAGTATCCTTGGCATCATTCCATCTAAAGGGGGAAGCCAATCAGTGGTGGCAATGGCTACGAATCAAAGCTAGTGTAAAACGAAGATAAATATTCTCTTAGGGTGAGAATGAACCACAAATGTTTTCCAGAAATAATACCCCCTTCCTATTAACCATAACTGAGTTTAAATATAAATCAGTCTAACAACTGCTCCTGATATGCTCCTGGTATACATGACACTAAATACTAACTGCTAATAGTCCTAATAACCGCCACTAATGCCACTAATGCTAGTAACTACTGATACTAATAACTAATAATACTAATAACTTGATAATTAAATAAACAAACCTGATACTAAACTAAATACACAGACCAATGTGATCTATCATTACCCTCCTCTCAGAATGGATCCTTGTCCTCAAGGTCCATGGTCTGGAATCTCTGCTGTGTTACCAGTAGTGATAGCATTAAAATTTTCATCTGAGCCGGTTTCAAGAAACAATAGTTGTGATCCTCGGCATTTATGGCCTGCGGTGAATTTCTCATTGCAGTTGAAACACAGCCCTTGGGCTTTTCTTTTCTGCATTTCTTCCCATGGTAGTCGCTTCACTGGAGGTGTTGCGTTGGAACCGAATGAAATAGGAGGCTCTGGTTGTTGTCGTGGACCGGTGAGCTCTTGTTGACGAAGGAGTTGAGTGTCTCTCATGCGTGCAAAACTAATTGTTTCTTTCAATGTTTTAGGCTTAAACATCCTAATACCTTCTGCAATCTCAGATTTGAGACCTCCCATGAAAGTTCCTACCAATGCCTTCTGCGTCCAACCATGCACGCGATTACCCAGCCTTTCAAATTCTTTCTGGTAATCTCGCAAAGTACCCAGTTGACTAACTCGTGATAGTGCCTCGTCAAAATCTTCACATTCGGTAGGTCCAAATCGTGCCCACAATTCTTCCTCAAAAATTGGCCACGTAATTGTTTTACCTTCTTCCTTGTAAGCACGTTGTAGCCATTGCCACCACTGATTGGCTTCCCCCTCTAGATGGAATGATGCCAAGGATACTTTTTTTGTTTCAGCCGTACTTTGAAATTCAAAGAACTGATCAACGCAGTTGAACCATTCCGTTGGATCTTCACCCGAATATTTAGGAAACTTAAGTTTGGCCATTTTGGATGAAAAAATTTGGCGATTCCCCTCAACATCGTCTCTATTTTCTTCTCTGTTGGAACGAAGGGGTCCATCTCGATAAGTGTTGTTGCTGGATCCTTCTTTGTTTGAAAGTAAAACTTGAGATAGCCTGTTAATAGTTTCCTCTAGTTGGTGCATCTTGTCAGTAACACCTACTTCCATTCTGCTCAAGCCATCTTGAAGTCCACCAAGAGCAGCCTCTAGACTCTCTATTATTTCCTTGTTTGATGAACCACAAATGTTTTCCAGAAATAATACCCCCTTCCTATTAACCATAATTGAGTTTAAATACAAATCATTCTAACAACTGCTCCTGATATGCTCCTGGTATACAGGACACTAAATACTAACTGCTAATAGTGCTAGTAACCGCCACTAATGCCACTAATGCTAGTAACTACTGATACTAATAACTAATAATACTAATAACTTTATAATTAAATAAACAAACCTGATACTAAACTAAATACACAGACCAATGTGATCTATCATTCCCCAATGAGGCTAGCTAAAATGTTTGGCTAAAATAATATAAAATAACGATTGGCTAAAATTTACTGAACCTGTAAGGAGTTTTGTTTCAACGGGATTAGCTATAATGGTTGGCTATATTTTGAAACAAATATTTTAAAACTGATTTGATTAAGAAACAAATAAAAAGAAAAGTGAAATATAGACATTCATGGCTTTGCAAGTGGTCAAAGCAGAGAAAATGAGAATGAAAAACACAAATAGATGACCTGGATTGCCTTACAGATCTGTAAGGTTTGACTATATATGGTGAACATATGATGGTTGGCTATCCTTTTAGATAAGAGGAATTGTCCGTTGGAGAGATCAAATAATGAGAGATTGGCTATCTTAGTTACTGTACATGTGCCAGCAATGCATTTTAGTCAAGGGTTTGAAACCCTCGGAGATGCTCTAACTAATTAGCAAAATACAATAATTACAATTAAATAATGAAATAATTTAGTAAGCATTACATAACACATTATGTAACATTTTACTAAGCATTAGTACATACCACAAAAATAAACATAAAACGCAAAAATTAGGACAGAACGCAATAATAAGTACATCATATAATGTACAATTCATGATATTAATGTAGAAACATTATTTGTAAATCAATAAATTACATATCTTACTACTATAGATTGTATATCAATAATATGAAAATGGTGAACACCTAAGATAGCACAAACATGAATATCCTTCAATTTCTAACAATTAAAATACCAAGTAAAAAATTAAAATTTATAAAAAGAAATAGTTTACGAACAGTTAAAGACAATTTTGTTCGTTATATGTAGACCTGGCAGTGTACCGTGTCGTGTACTTTCGTGTACTTCAACATAGAATCCATATCCGACCCGTTTTGGATTCGTGTACTAAATTTGAAACACATATCCGATTCAAAATGTGTCGTGTATTTTCCGTGTCGTATTCGTGTACATTAAACAAAAATATAAATTTGATTTAATTAAAATTTATATATTATAAAACTATTTTTATTATGTAATTTTTTGTGAAGATAAATATTAGATATGTATATTTACATAAAATTCTACAAAACTTTGTAAATATGTATAACTTATATAATTCTTATATATAAATGTATATCTTACTACAAATTAGTCGTGAAACTTTAATTTTATTATTCATATGTAATTGCTTATGTATTTTCTAAATATACAATATTATAAATAATATATAAATTCTAAAATTATTTATTTATTTAATTAATTCGTGTACTTTCGTTTCGTGTCGTGTGCCTATTTTGAAAACCCAAATCGGACACTAATTACATCCGTGTTTTTTCGTGTTCGTGTATTTTCGTTTCTGTGTACCAATTTTTGCACCCAAACACTAATTATCCGTGTCGTGTACCAAATTGTCAGCTCTAGTTATATGCCACATACAACAATAAAACTTCTTTTAGTAATAACAAGGCACTGATCGGTAATAACACATTTAGGTTCAAGATTAATTGTCTTTCGAAATGCCTTCAATCCCCGTGTGAAGTTAGTAGAATCTTATTTTTCAAGTAAATCAGCCGCAAAAGTGACATTGCACGAGTGATTGTATACCCTAGTAAAAGGAACAAAAACCATAGAGTACCTAACGATGTGGAACACACATTAAACACTGAGTGTTCATGATTTGATATAAGAAAAATGAATTTTACATGAATATATACATAATGTTATAATAACTAAAGTAATTATATTAATAACAACAAGACAAGGCGGATTGTATTTGACAAACAGAGGAACTTAGTATTATTGTTCCTGTGTGTGATTCATTACCAAGTGCATGGACTAAGGCTCTATTTATAGAGCTCAAAACACAAACCGACTTACATTTTAAAATAATAAATTAAGTATGTTAGCTTCTCTATTAATCTTGTACACCGCCTCTACCTTTTACATAGACAATCACTTATATTTATTTATTTATATTATAACACTCCCCCTTGATTGTCAAATGCGAGTAATTGCAGGGATTAACTGCCTCGTTAAAACCTTGCAAGGAAAAACCCAGTGGGATAAAAACCTTGATGAAGGAAAAAGAGTACAGTCTCCCCCTGAATCAAATGTCTCAAACTTTGACATCTTGATGTTCGCATGCCAATATTATTCCGTAGCTTTTCAAACGTTGATGTGGGGAATGACTTTGTTAGTATATCAGCCAAGTTATTACTTGAACGAACTTGTTGTACCTCAATGTCACCATTCTCTTGTAGTTCATGAGTGTAGAAAAACTTCGGTAATATGTGCTTTGTTCGATCTCCTTTAATGTATCCTTCCTTCAACTGCTTAATACAAGCTGAATTATCTTTAAACATAACTGTAGGACTATCTGTGATATTTGATAATCCACATGATCGCCGAATATGTTGTATGACGGATCGCAACCAGATGCATTCTCTACTTGCTTCATGGATTGCTAGTAATTCTGCATGATTTGATGAAGTTGCAGCCATAGTCTGTTTTGTAGACTTCCAACAGATAGCAGTCCCATAATATGTGAATAAATAACCTGTTTGTGACCTTCCAAAGTGAGGATCTGACATATACCCAGCATCTGCATATCCAACCAGTTGTGATTTCGAGTTGTTTGGAAAGAACAATCCAAGGTCAATCGTCCCACGGAGATATCTCAAGATATGTTTAATTCCATCCCAATGTCTTTTAGTTGGATCAGAACTGAATCTTGCAAGTAGGTTCACATCAAATGCAATATTAGGTCGTGTGTTGTTTGCGAGGTACATAAGAGCACCAATTGCACTAAGATATGGAACTTCAGGTCCAAGAGCATCTTCACTTTCTTTTCTGGGACGGAATGGATCTTTTTCAACTTCAAGTGATCGAACAACCATTGGCGTATTCAGTGGATGAGATTTGTCCATGTAAAATCGATCAAGAGCCTTTTCTGTGTAGGTTGACTGATGAACAAATATGCCTGAAGATAAGTGTTCCACCTGTATACCTAAACAAAACTTTGTCTTTCCAAGATCTTTCATCTCAAACTCATTTTTCAAATAATTAGCAGTGTTAGTAATATCTTCAGAAGTACCAACAATATTTAAATTATCCACATAAACAACAATAACAACAAAACCAATTTGAGATTTTTTAATAAACACACATGGACACACTTGATTATTAATATACCCATTATTCAATAGGTACTCACTAAGCCTGTTATACCACATACGACCAGACTGCTTTAATCCATATATTGATCGTTGTAAGTTAACTGAGTACAAATGACGAGGTTTAGTTTCCTCCAATTTTAATCCTTCAGGGATTTTCATATAAACATCACAATCAAGTGATCCATATAGGTAGGTTGTCACCACGTCCATGAGACGCATTTCCAATCTTTCTATACAAGCCATACCTATTAGAAAATGAAAAGTGACTCCATCCATTACAAGAGAGTAAGTTTCCTGGTAATCAAATCCAGGCCTTTGAGAGAATCCCTGGGCCACTAGCCGGACCTTATATCTCACAATTTCATTTCTCTTGTTTCATTTTCGTACAAATACCCATCTATTCCCCACAGGGATCACACCAACTGGTGTTTGGACTGCAGGTCCAAATGCATTTCTCTTGCGCAAGGACTACAATTCCTCTTGGATTGCAATTTTCCATTTTGGCCAATCATTTCTTTATCGACATTCTTCCACACTTTGTGGTTCAGGATCGGAGTTCATAGAGATATCACATGCCACGGAAAAAGCATATATCTCATCAATCTCAGTATTCCCACGATCCAATAATTTCCCATTATGTACATAACTCAATGAGATCTCATAATTATCAGGTACCTTTGCTTCTATGGAGGCATGTGCCACTTCAGGAGCAATATCCTCCTCTGGAGGTAATCCCACTTCTGGGGGTTTCGTTATAGCCGCTTCAGGGGTTCGAACCTCTTCAGGAGGTAATACCACTTCTGGGGTATTATCTGGAACACTTGCCATTTCTTGGGCAGGTCCAATCAGTTTCCGTTTTTGTGGTATAACATCATTTGCACCAATAGGTCTGCCACGCTTCTGGCGTGGTTTTAAATCACCGTCCAATTTTTCAGGAATTGATTTACAAATAGGGATTTCAACCCTTGCCGGAGCATTAACAGCAGGTATATGTGATTTTATAATATGTCTAGAATCACTAAAAGCATCAGGCATTTGATTAGCAATATTTTGCATATGAATAATTCTTTGAACTTCCTATTCACATTGATTAGTACAAGGATCTAAAGCATTTAATCCTGATGTATTCCATGTCAATTCAGAATTTAAATTATGCACAACCTTATCTCCCCCTAATAAAGGGAAGACAGACTCATCAAAATGACAATCTGCATATCGAGCAGAAAATACATCACCAGTCAATGGTTCAAGATATCTTATGATAGATGGTGAATCAAATCCTATATATATTCCTACTCTTCTTTGAGGTCCCATTTTAGTTCTTTGTGAAGGCGAAATAGGAACATATACGGCACAACCGAAAACCTTGAAATGAGCTATATCGGGAATTTGACCAAGGGCTAGTTGGTGGGGAGATTGTTTATAATAGGCAGATGGTCTGACCCTTATTAGGTTTGCAGCATGTAATATAGCATGACCCCAAACTGATGTGGGTAGTTTGGCTCTGAGAAGTAAATGACGGGCAATAAGTTGAAGTCTCTTGATTAAAGATTCTGCCAAACCATTTTGTGTGTGCACGTAAGCTACTGGGTGTTCAACTGATATTCCTACCCACATACAGTAATCGTTGAAAGTTGAAGATGTAAACTCAGCAGCATTATCAAGTCGAATTGATTTGATAGGGTGGTCAGGGAATTGAGCTCGTAATTTGATAATTTGAGCGAGTAGTTTGGCAAAGGCTATATTCCGTGTAGAGAGTAGACAGACGTGAGACCACCTAGTTGATGCATCAATTAAAACCATGAAATACCTAAATGGGCCTGAAGATGGATGAATGGGTCCACAAATGTCACCTTAGACAGTAATCGTTTATTTATTTATGTGTTTTCCTAGAGAACATGTTGAACAAGGAAGTTCATCTTGTTGTATGATCTTTTGGTTTCTAAGAGGATGTCCCGTAGAATATTCTATAATACGTCGCATCATGGAAACTCCAGGATGACCAAGTCTCTCATGCCATAGGGTAAGTGATTTTGGGTCTATAATTTTGGGAATAGTGATACTGTGTGACTCATTAATGATCCTGATTTTTGTGGCATACAATCCAGAAGAGATTGAGTGTAGCTTTTCTAAAATTTTCTTGTAGCCTAAAGTGGTTGAAGTGATTAAAAGATATTCGTTTCCATCCTCACTAGTAGTTTCAATGTGAAAACCGTTAAGGTGAATATCTTTGAAACTTAAGAGGTTCCTAGTTGAATTGCTAGAGTATAGGGCATTTGGTATATGAATTTGTGTTCCATTTGGCAGGATAAAACTAGCCTTCCCAAGACCTTCGATCATATTAGATGTACCCGATATCGTCAATACTTGAGAGTTGGTTTTAGTTAACTGTGAAAAATATTGTCGACTTTGTAGAATCGTGTGAGTGGTGGCAGAGTTAGCAATACAAATATCTTCCATACTTACTCTGAATACACACATAAATAAATAAACGATATTTTCATTAAAACAAGTACACGAAACAGAAATATATAGAACATTACATAGAAAGCAAAAGCGTACATAAAAACTATTCATCTAGGTCATAATAAAGACTAGTCCTATTATCTAGTTCATTTGAGGTCTTGTTGATTGGTTCATCATTAAAACTTGCCAAATTTGTTTCCGCCCTTTGTCCATTCTGATTTTTAGATGACTCGTAAAGTTTTACAAGATGTTCAGTGTGCGACAAGTACGGGTCCAATGCCCATGAGCCCCACATCTAAAGCAAATATCTCTAGTATCTCCTTCCCGCGGTGCCTTTCTTTTATTTGGTACATCATTTTGCCACTTCTGGTGGCCAGAGTTGTTGTAGCCATCACGCTGCCACTTCAGGTGGCCAGAGTTATAATGATTTCGAAACCGTCCACGAAAATTTCCACGTCCATGGTTTCGTCCATAACCTCTTCCTCCTTTATGCCCTTTTCCACGCTCATTCTTCCGGAATGACGTGTTATGTACTTCGGGTAACTGGGCAGAACCTGTGGGACATATCTGATGATTTTTCAACAACAACTCATTATTCTTTTCAGCTACAAGAAGGAGAGATATCAGCTCACTATATTTCTGAAAATTGTGTTCCCTGTATTGTTGCGCCAGGATCATTGTGTTGGGGTGAAAGGTTGAGAGGGTTTTTTCGATCATGTCAGCATCAGTAATATTCTCACCACACAAAATCAGTTTTGAACTTATTTTGAACATGGCAGAATTATATTCAGCAACAGATTTAAAATCTTGCAACCTTATATTAATCCACTCATAACGGGCATGTGGCAAATGGACAAGTTTCTGGTGATCAAATCTATCTTTAAGATTGTTCCAAAGAGTGAGTGGGTTTTTGTTAGTCCTTGTGTATTGCAGAAGGGGGGGGGGGGGATGAATGCAATACTGATAAAATTCAATCTAAATTTCAACAACTAAAATCAAGATTAAACGTTATCAGCAATATATGCAATCACGAACAGTATTCAGTAAGAACAAGATTCACAAAATAAATGTTTTATTTATTTTGCAAAGTGTTGCTACAACCTCAAGAAAGAATTCTCGAGCTTCGGGTTTTCTTCAAAGACACTTGCTTATCTTCGTTACAATTCTAGAATGAATTGATAGTAGGCATAAGACTAACCCTATCACTATCAGTCACGGGTTTGTGAAGCTGCTGTCACTGTCAAGTGGCAGCTTCTTACAGATTGTCTTACCCATGTGACTTTCCTAAATTGCTAACATGTCAGATATACATTACAAAGAAAGCAACCTAGATTCATTCCATTTCCAGCTAAACCAATTCAGCAGATAAAGACTTGACCTTGCTCTTGAATTGATTCGCTTTTGTTTTGCAGTGCTTGAAGCTTCTGTCGTAGTCTTGCAGACTTGGTGCAGCTTAGGGATACTGCATCACGCCTGTTTCTTGAACATTTAAACTGTCACGGGATTTGACTGAGAAAGATACCTAGCATAAGGATCTTTATTGAGACAGTTACTTTTGCCGCAAAGCTTGCTGTCACAGGAATGATCTTTTGGTGACAGTATGAGTTCCCCGCATAGAGTGCTGTCGAGGATCCCAAACTTGCTGTCGAGGGCAATAGTTGATGTCGCGTAGTCTTCCGCCAATGTTGCTGTCAGAGTGAATATGCTGTCGTGACTTGCAACATTCTGTCTTCTTGTAATCTTACTGTCACAGCTTTAGGACAGTAACCTTTATTCATGTTATCATCCAAAAAGCATTCTTTGAGGCTTGAACACATAAGTGAACTTCTTTCAAACAATACAACTAGAATAACATTACATACTGATTACAAGAACATACTTTGGCTATGACAGTATGTTCTACTTAATTTGAAAAATTAAGTACAATCAAAGTTAAGTTGTTTCAATGCTATCACCCATAAATCCCAACAATCTCCCCCAATTTGTTTTTATGGAAAATAACAACAAATTTACAATGTGTGCTGACAACTTAACTAACAAGATCAGAATGGGTTAAGAATTTTCACTTAGCTTGAGATCTCCTCTTCTGTCTTGCTGCATCCTCTCTTTTGAGATCTTCTGCCAAGCAGCTTCTTAGACTTTCTACAAGAGAAATTTCAGCAGCAGACACTGCATCATCCTCTACTTCATCAATGATCTTCTTTATGGAAGGGGATATGAGAGAACTAACATCCCTGAGATTCAGCCATTGCTCTATATCATATGGATAGGTTCTGAAATGAAGTTCTTCATTAATGAGCTTGAATCTACTTCCAGGATAAGCATTGAGAGACTTCCTTCTTTGCTTGTCCAGTTTTGAGTCTTCTCCTTTTCTCCCTTCCAATAACTTCTCTATCTCATCAGAACAAATCTGTTCCAAGGGATGAATTGAACCAGCTACCATATACTGTAAATCCTTCAGAGTGGATGTTTTAAGCTTATGCAAGCTGCAAACATAGATTTCTTCTTTTAGGAACTTGACTCTTAGGGGATTTTCCAGCATATATGGTTGATAATTTGGAGCTTCACTTTCTGCCTTGTTAGAGGCCTTGTGTTTTTCCAGTAATTCAGCTTCCTTCTTATCAAGTTCTGACTGAGTTTGAGAATATTCAGAAGATTCAGGTTGTTTGCTTGGCTTGGGTTCCCCTTCCTTAGTTGGTTGGGTTTGCCCTTCTTCTGTGGGTAAATCATCAAACTCATAGTACCAGTGGTATGGTATATGAGAGGCTGGGAGATCAGTAAGAATATCAGCATCATCAAAATCTGCAAAGTTATAGCCAAATTTCTGATAAAATTCAGCATCCCTATCTGCCTGATATTTTAGAACATGTTCCATGACAGCCTTTGAAACATCATCATAGCTCTCCAGCAACTCTACCATTCTTTCCAGGTAGAAGAAATCAATTCTTCTTTTATCTATGGTTGATGTACTTTTCTTGGTTGATGTGGCTACCAGATTGAAGTCCTTGTCAATCTTGGCTGACCTTGATTCTTCCCACCACAGAATGTACTCAGTGGCCTCTTGATTTGCATCCAGCTTAACCTCAACGCTCTTGATTTCTCTTGATTGCATTTGTTGAATCTTGAGACTGTTGGGAGGAATTGATTGAATTGGCTTTTTGAGCTTCCTGCCAAATCCAGTGGCCTTTTCCTTTCCTGAGTACTTGTGCTTCCCTGTAGGTTTCTGTCTAGAAAACCATGCCTTAGCTTTAGCTTTCAGTCTTTTGGACTTGACAGTAGCCTTGGCTTCATCCTTGACAGAACCTTCCTTAACAGTACCCTTGTCGACAGCATCTTCCAAGACAGCATCTTCTATGAAAGTATGCTTGTCGACAGTACCTTTGGTGACAGCATCTTTTTCAGCATTTATGCAGTCAATAGCACATCTAAGAATGCTTGCCTCCAAAGCTTCCAGTATTCTTGACTCCTCTTCATCTGTTGCACCAGCATCTTTCTTTTCCTGGCTAGGAGTTTCTTCATTGCCTTCATTCTGGGATTGAATACCAGTATTCCCAGAATTACTTCCACCAGCATTTCCAGCATTTCCAGAAGCTTCACCACCTCCATCCTCACCATCTTCATCATCATCATCATCATCATGGGGAGGAATGTTATAGAAGCAACTTCCACCTTGATCATTTCTTTTGGCATTGGCTCTAGTGATTAGCTCCTTCATTCTAGCTCCCAGTGCCTTGTCTCTCAACACCAGCATTTTGTAGATTTCTTGAACAGCATGAACTCTTCCTGGATTGGCATTTGAACTGAGTATTCCATCTAGTACCTTCAGAATTGACTTGGTTTCCATTCTGGATGGGCTACCCAAATTCATGAAGCTGTTCCTTCTTGTGCCATCCTTAGTTTTGGATCTGTAAAAAACACTTGGTGGATTTGAGTAGACTTCAGGTAGCTTCTGTGTGATCAGGTTCTGGATTTGCATATCCAATATTTCATTGAATGGTGTTTGAGTTGCCCTGATCATTCCCTTCAAAGCACACAACACCTTTGCTGGCAGACTCTGCAATAGCTGCATTGTGATGAAATAAGATATGCCAGAAGTGAGATAAATACTTACAGCCCATCTTTTCTCATCATTCACCATTACACTGACACTAGTAATTTGTTCCTTTAACAGTTTTGTGGTGTTGGTTGGACGGTTGCTAGGAGCATTCATTGCTTCTTCCACCAAACTGCTAAACTTACTGTCATGGTTGTGTAATGTGCTCTCCCTGTAATCCACCATCAAGACATTGGCTTCCTCTTGATCAAATTCAGTGCCATTTGTCCAAATAATTCCACCATGAATGGATTCAGGCAGTTTCCCTTTACCTTTCCCAAGTTTGTTTTGTTCCTCCATTTCTCTCCATTTCTTCTGTAAAGCAGTTTCTTGAGTTTCTGGAGTAGGTTCTCTAATCACCACAGGAGGCAAGATTGGATGTCTAGATGCAGGTCTTCTTTGCAATGCATCTTGAGTTTCCTTTGACATTAACACCCTTTCTCCATCCATTTCCACTTCAACAGGCTTTTCAGCTTTATCCTGTGGTTTTGCACTGCTTGGTTTGACTTGCTCCCCCTTAGACATTGCTTTCCTTTTAGCTCCCCCTCTGGTCTCCACAGCTACAGGCTCCCCCTGAGTTCCACCTGATTCTTGAATAGGCAATGATTCTGATCTTGCTACCTTCTCCCCCTTAGTTGAGTTGGCAGCTACCAGGTCAGTAAGGAACTGAATAGAGAGTTGAGTAGCAGCAAAACCATCAACCACCAGTTGAGAGAGAGAGTCCAGTTTGGAGTCTAAAGTAGCACACTGTCCTTCAAGAGCTGCAATCCTGTTACCAAAAGTAGCAGATGGGCCACCAGACCTTAACCTTCTTGGAGGGGAAGGAAAAGACAGGGGCCTGGAGGCTATGGGGGTTCTCACACTCTCAGGGTGTTTTTGAGTGATCTCATCACCCCTCACAGTTTGACTCTCAAGGCCTAGTGCCTGAATAGTGTGGGCTCCCTCAATATCTCTCTGGACATGCTCAAGTCCCTCTCCTTTTGCCAGCTCATTTGGCTGCCTCTCATTTTTATGCTCACCTCTCTTTTCTTTTATCTCTCTTTTCTTTTGCACACCCTCACTCAACCTAGATGCATGGGTATGAGCAGTACTAACATGCATGGAAGGAGAAGATTTAGAATGTACCTTTAGGAGTTTGGCAAGAGGTAGGTCATCATCAGAGGCATCCTCAACAAGTACAGCATCAAAATCAGGCTGGGAGGGCTGGACAGCATCTTGAGTAGGAATGGTACTGTCAGTTGGAGTCTGGACAACAGGTTCTGGCATGACAGCATCTTTGGGAGGTGGAGTGACAGTGGGTTCTGTAGTGACAGTATCTTTCTCTCCACCTTTGACAGTAGCTGTGTCCAGGACAGTAGCATCCCCAATGTCTTTGACAGCAACAGAGGCTGTGACAGCATCTTCCTGAAGGTAAGATGCTCCTTGGAGATCAGACAAAGTGTTGGCTGTTTCATTTTCTGACAAAATACCACTTTGCCCTAGCTCAGTGTTTGGAGGAGTGGTGTCCATCTCACTTTGAGAAATGGGTTCTTGTGGACCACTAGATGGGGGTTCATCCATGATTGGAGATGGATGATCAAAACCTGAAGGGTTGGGACTGTCCCCTTCTCTAGGTTGTGGAGAAGAAACAAAAGAATGTGTAGGGAAGGAAGAAGGTGAAAGTGTAGTAGAGAGTGGGGGCTGATTCACAGATGAAACATGTGAACCATCAATAGGAGTAGAGAAATCCTCACTGTGCCCTAACTCACTGTGTGTTTCTTCAAGTGGGGGTATCTCAGGTTGGGAACCATGAGTTTGTGCAGACTCTGTACAGGGTGCCTTGGGAGACAGGCCAATTTCAATAGATGTCCCTTGTTGAGAAGGCACATCTAGGGAGGAGTGTATTTCCCTGGTTTCCTCTACAGTCTTTTGGGAGACTGCAGGGTGGCTGACAGTGGTTTTGCTCCTCCTAGCTCTCTTCTTCTTAGGCTCAGGGGGAACCACTGTGGGTTCTGTTTGACTACCTTCCTTATTTGCTGCACTAGGTGCAGTGTCTCCCTCTTGACTAACAGAGCTACCACCAACATCAGCTTCTAAGGATCTTTTTCTGGATTCTTGCAAGGCTTCTCTTTGGGCTTTGGGAAGTCTAGAGGGCCTAGGCTGAGTGTATGGTGTTGAATGGGGGTTAACTGAATTTGGGTCTAATTCAGTTTCATTCTCAAGAGAAAAAGAATCATAACCAGTAGGTAATGGATAATCAAGGTTGGACACGTGATCAACCATGTGCTGAGTGAAACAAATTGGAATATGTGCATTGAGATTTTGTGATGATAATAGTGTGTGTGTGTGTTCTTTTTCAAAACTGAGCAAGCCTCTAAACGAGGAGCAGCATCATTAAAATCACAGAATGAATTAATGCACAACATAAGAAAGCGAGGGTAGTGTGATACCTTCTTACCTATGGCAGCTTTGAGTTGTGCCATGAGGAGAGCTCCAACATTCACCTTGTATCCATGGACAAGAGAATGTGTCAGTTTCTTGATGTAGGAGGGTATCCCATTCCAGCCTGTGGACTTGGTAGAGAACACCTTGACCATTGCATCAAATATCATGCTCCACTCCTTCCTTAGATACTTCCTGTCCATTTCACCAGACGGGTACCACTTGGTTGTTCCCTCTTCGAGAATAGGGCCTGCATACCCAATTTTCAAGAAGAGCTTCTTCAGAGTGTCATCATTAGCAAGTGGAGCAAAGTTTTGGCCTGCTTCCAGTGTAATTCCAAGAGCAGTATTGATGACCTCAGCTGTGAGAATGTATTGTTGCCCAGAGATTGTGAATTGAATACCAGGGTTCTCACCCTCAGTTTGAGCAACAGCAGTTTGCCAAAACGCCTCAAGTCTGTCTAAGTCGAGAATGGGGGTTGAGGTTATGGCATAACTGAGATAGGACTTGTTCAAGAAAAACACTAGTCCTTTGAAACCTTCACCAGCATCATTTGGGGAAAAGATGCCAGCAAAGTTTGTTTGAGAGAGAGTCTGTTTGGGGGCCATTGAGATTTCAAGAAAAGAAGAAAGTGAGAAAGTAGCTTTTTGCTTGAAGAAAAGTATTTTGCCTTGAGTTTTGTGAGAGTGATATGTCTGAGTAACTGGAGAATAAATATGGGTATCTCAAACGTTTGCTCAAAAAGTGGAGTTAAAGGACGTGTCTTAACCCACTCTCTTAACACGTGAGTTACTGCCCGTTATTCACTGTCAATCGTGGGGTGAATATCCAATTACAATGGTCCACTATTGTTGACAGTAACCTGTGCGCTAGAAACAATCTGTCAGTAATAAGTGGTGGTGACAGTAGGTTTTGCGCGACAGCAACTATTGCGCAAAAACATGCTGTCACCGTTAAGCATTTGAGTGACAGTATCCTTTAAAGGTCGTGACAGAAAGTCTTTCCCTGCTGTCAAGAAGGTTGCTGTCAAGAGACACGGGACAATATCCTTCTTTGTGACTGTAATTTAAATGGGAAATTGTTTCTGTCAGGAACTAATTAGAATGCGTTGCTCATATACTTAACCTAAAATTAACAGAATATGAATTTAGCAATGTAATCTTTCAAACACAGATATTAAGCAAGTTACACAGACAAGTCATAAACTCAGTAACCACATAAACAGGAACTTTTATTATTGTTAATAAAATCATTAATATTGAACATTGAGTACATCATTCTATGATTTTATCAACTAGTTCTAAGACTTCTTCCTTAATCTCTTCTTCAGAGCGGCCTTCTTTTTCAAGAAGTGCCTGAAGCTCCTTCTCTTCTTCCATAGCCTTGGCCTCCTCTTCCTTAGCCTTGGCCTCCTTTTCCTCGTCTATCTCATCCATGGCGTCCAACAGCAATTCAAAGAGCTCATCGATCTCTTCATTGTCGGGTTCACTATCACACTTCTTTAGACCAACTTCGATTCCTACTTTGTTTTCCATTATTTACTTTAAAACTGAGAGCAGACTGGTGAAACCTAAGGTTAATTTATAGGCAAAACCGTCTAAGGATCAAAGTCTAATGGTCAACAGTTAGAGTACCCATACAACTACCACAAAAGTAATTAATGGTCGTGTCCTCCTTTAATCCTACAGATTAATGCAAAAGAGTGTGAAAGTCCAATGGAACAGATTTTTAACTCTCAAACTTAATGGATAACCACATTAAAGTCATACACGGTTTAAAAGTATGAGATTGGCACAAAATACTGACATGAAAAGTCAAATCAACACATGCTGTCACATAACAGACATAAACCAAGTAGACAGTAACTTCTCTTGACAGCAGGTTTGAAGTTGCTGTCATGAGCTTCAATAAGAATTGAAAATTTAGAAACCTTAGTAAATTAACATACCAGATTCAGCATTCCCAATTCACTTACCAACCTGTTGAAGGTTGCTTCATCCAATGGCTTAGTGAAGATGTCAGCAAGTTGCTTGTCAGTTGGGACATAAATCAGCTTCACAGTTCCTTGTTCAACATGCTCTCTAATAAAGTGATGTCTTATATCAATGTGCTTTGTCCTAGAGTGTTGAACTGGATTGTCTGAGATGGCTATGGCACTAGTGTTGTCACAGTAAATTGGAATTTCTCTTAACACTAGACCATAATCTAGAAGTTGACTTTTCATCCATAGAATTTGTGCACAGCAACTGCCTGCAACAATGTACTCAGCTTCTGCAGTTGAGGTAGAAACTGAATGCTGCTTCTTGCTAAACCATGAGACCAATCTTCCACCAAGAAATTGACAGCTACCAGTAGTACTCTTTCTGTCAATCTTGCATCCAGCATAGTCTGAGTCTGAGTAACCAATTAGATCAAATCCAGTATTCTTAGGATACCAAAGGCCTAGGTTAGGAGTGCCTTTTAAGTATCTAAATATTCTCTTGATGGCTACCAAGTGTGACTCCTTTGGATCACTTTGAAACCTTGCACAGAGACATGTAGCAAACATGATGTCAGGTCTGCTAGCAGTTAGGTATAGGAGAGATCCTACCATGCCTCTATAGGTGCTTGAGTCAACTTTCTTTCCTTTAGGGTCAAGATCCAGACTAGTTGCTGTGGACATTGGTGTCTTTGCAGGAGATGAATCTTCCAAGTTGAACTTTTTGAGAAGTTCCTTGATATACTTAGCTTGACTTATGAAGATTCCATCAGTTTGTTGAAGAATTTGTAACCCCAGAAAGAATGACAATTCTCCCATCATGCTCATCTCTTATTTGTTGCTCATGAGATGGGAAAACTTCTCACACAGCTTCTCATTTGTAGAACCAAAAATGATGTCATCCACATAGATTTGTACCAGAATGATGTCCTTGCCATGATGCTTGTAGAAAAGTGTCTTGTCCACAACTCCTCTGGTAAACTGGTTTTCTAGAAAAAAGGTGGAAAGTGTGTCATACCATGCCCTGGGTGCTTGCTTTAGTCCATACAAAGCTTTGAAGAGTTTGTACACAAAATTATGCATTTCAGCATCCTCAAACCCTGGTGGCTGTTCCACATACACTTCTTCTTCCAGCTCTCCATTTAGAAAGGCACTTTTGACATCCATCTGAAATACTTTGAAGTTGCAGTGTGCAGCATAAGCTAGAAAGATTCTTATAGCTTCAAGTCTTGCAACAGGAGCAAATGTCTCATCATAATCTATTCCCTCCTGTTGACAGTAACCTTTAGCCACTAGCCTTGCTTTGTTCCTTGTCACTAATCCACTTTCATCAAGTTTGTTTCTGAAAACCCACTTAGTCTCAATAACTGACTTTCCCTTAGGTCTTGGAACCAATTTCCATACATTGTTTCTTTCAAACTGATTTAGCTCTTCCTGCATGGCTATCACCCAGTCAGAATCCAACAATGCTTCATCAATTGTCTTAGGTTCCATCTGAGACAGGAAGCATGAAAACATGCTGTCAGCAGAGACTTTGTTCCTTGTCCTCACTCCAGAATTAGGATCACCAATGATAAGGTCACTTGAGTGATCTTTGTTCCACTTGGTGATTCTGGGCAAGCTACTTGACTGCACAGGAACACTTCCTTCAGTTTGTTGAGTTGAGTGATCACCAATCCCATTGTCTTCACCATGTTCTTTATTGTCTCCAGAGTCACCATTGTCATGAATGTTAGAGGATATGGTCTGTGACTGAGCTGGAGTTTGGTTGACAGTAGTGGCATTGACAGTATCTTTATCAACTTCAACAACTTGAGTGAAGCTAGGTTCTTCATCCACAATCTCCTCAGCTTCCAAGTATCCTTGATTCTCAAATCTGAATGTCTGCATCTTTCCTTCTTCATGCAGTCCTGGAAACTTGGTTTCATCAAATGTGACATTAACACTTTCTTCAATAATCCTGTGTTCCATAACAAAAACTCTGTAGGCAGTCCTTTCTGTGCTGTAACCCATGAATAGTCCTTCAAAAGCCTTGGTGTCAAATTTTCCTTTCTTCTCATGGTTGTCTTTCATCATAAAGCATTTGCTCCCAAACACATGAAAATATTTGACAGTAGGTTTCTTTCCAGTTAACAGACAGTAAGGAGTACTTGCATGAGTTTTGTTGATCATGGTTCTGTTCTGAGTATAACAGGCTGTGTTGATAGCTTCAGCCCAGAAATATGTTGGCAGCTTAGCATCATGCAACATAGTTCTAGCTGCTTCAATGAGAGTCCTGTTCTTTCTTTCTACAACTCCATTCTGCTGTGGAGTTCTTGCAGCAGAGAATTGTTGTACAATTCCTTCATCTTTGCAGAAATTTCCAAGTGTGGCATTTCTGAATTCTGTACCATTGTCACTCCTCAAGATTTGAACTTTTGAGTTTGGGGTTCTATCAAGAACTCTGACTTGATCAATAATCACTTGAGCAGCTTCATCTTTGGATTCAAGAAGTTTCACCCAAGTGTACCTTGAGTAATCATCCACCATTACTAAGGCATATCTCTTTCTGGCCATAGATGGTACATTGACTGGTCCAAAGAGATCCATGTGAATTAACTTGAGTGCTTCTGTGTTGGTGTTTACTTGCTTGGACTTGTGCACAGCTCTTCTCAGTTTGCCCATTTGACAATCTTCACACAATCCTTCTTGACAGAATTCCTGTTGGGGCAAACCTCTCACTAACTCTTTCTTCATTAGAATGTTCATTGTTTTGAAGTTGAGATGTGAGAGCTTCCTGTGCCAAAGCATACTGTCACCAACAGTAGCTTTGCTGTAAAAACAGTAAACTTTATCCTTCTTTGTTGAGCTTAGATCAGCAACAAACAGGCTTCCTTTTCTGACCCCTTTTAGAGAGAGGCTTCCATCCTTCTTGTGATAGATGTTGCACACCATCATGTCAAAGTCAACCTTAAATCCTCTGTCACTGAATTGGCTGACACTGAGTAGGTTGTGCTTCAATCCATCCACAAGAGCAATATCTTCAATGACAACATTTCCAATTTCCAGACAGCCATATCCCACTGTGTAACCCTTGCTGTTGTCTCCAAAGGTTATGATTGGGCCAGCTTTCTCTACATAATGTGATAGCAGGGCTTTATCACCTGTCATGTGTCTTGAGCAACCACTGTCAATAATCCACATGACCTGATTTTTCTTCTTACCCTGCAAAACAGAATGTTTCTAAGTTGCATATGGTACCCAATCTTTGTTGGGTCCTGCAGTTTCAGTGTTTCCTGAGTTTCTTTCAGTCACAACATCACAAGCATTATCAAAGACTTCCTGTTTGACTTCTCTTTTCACCCACTTAGGTTTAGAATTGGACTTGGTCCTTTTCTTAGTGGATGAAGCCTTTTTGCTGTTGCCAGCAGGCTCAGAAGTCTCAACAGTGTTTAGGTATGAGCATTTTTCAGTAGAGAGAACAGGTAAGTTAAAGCATGTACTCATGGCAGTGATTTTGCATGGCATACAATCAATGTTATTACAGACACTCATAGTTCTATGCATAAGGGGGGTTCTGTGTAAGTTACCATTGAGTTCAGTAGTATTGATCTTATCCTCAATTGGTTTCTTACAAACATGTGTTAAATGATGAGTAGATCCACAGTTATTGCACAGTTTCCTAGAAGCACCTCCAACATTAGTGTATCCATTTCCTTTATTAACACCTACCTTACCATTCCTGTTTTTAGACTTGGGAGTTACTGGATTGACAGTATGTTCAGAAGTTGCTGTCGAACTTTCCTTGACAGTATCTTTTATTCCTACTGTCTTGACAGAAGGTTTGAAAGTTGCTGTCTTGGAACCATTCTTGACAGTATCTTTGAAAGATTCTGTCTTGCCAACTGTGACAGCATCTTTTGAACTTACTGTCTGATTGCTTGGTAAGTTTACTGTCTTGGGGATTGTGACAGTATCCTTTCCATCCTTGAATGTGCTGTCAACTCCTTCATCCTCATCAAGAATTTCTTGTTTGATGAGCATGGCTTCTTCATCAAACTCAATTTCAGCAGCTTTGAAAATAGGAGTTTTAACTTTCTTGAGAATGGTGGGTTTGACAGCAGCATTTCCAGGACAATCTTGAATCACAGTTTCCTTTCCAGGTCTTCTACCATAAGAAAAACCTATACCAACAGACTGATTTTCTGTATGCTTATCATTGTAATCCTGAACTATCTTTGATGAGTTTCTATAGGCCTTAATCTTAAATTCATTTTCAGCAATCTCATTCCTCAGGAATTCCTCAACCTCCTTAGCACATTTTAATTCATTTTTAAGTTTAGCATTCTCTTGAGCTAAAGAGCCTAGTGAACTGGTTTTGAGAACAAGAGAATCATTTTCAGACTGAAGTGTTTCATTTAGCTTACTTAGTCTAGAGATTTCCTCATTAGCAGCAGACAAGCTAGTATAGACATTGAACATTTCAGCACTTAAGTCTTTAATGGTTTTCTTATACTCATCAGTAGACATATCAAGTAAGACAAGTGAAGGTACCTGACTTGAAGGTGTTGATGCTACCTCATCAGTGCTAGCCATGAGAGCTAGGTTGACATATTCTTCCTCTTCTTCATCATCAGAATCATCCCAACACTTTCCTTCAGCCACATAGGCTCTACCTTGATTTTTCTTGGAGTATCCACCAGTTCCTTTCTCATATCTTTGAACCTGTTTGGGTCTTTTGCATTCAGTAGCAAAATGACCAGGTTCTCCACAGTTGTAACATTTGAACTTTGATCTATCCACAAATCCAGTTTTGTATCCTCCTTTGGTTGAACTTCCCACAGCAGCCTTTGATGAGCTTCCTTTGCTGAACTTGGATGCTTGGCCTTGAGGCTTGTATGACCTATCCTTCTTGAACCTGAAGTTCTTGAACTTTTTGGCCATGTAAGCCATAGTAGGGTTGTCCATGCTTTCCAGTTCCTCCATTGTGTAGAAGTCTTCATCTTCCACATCTTTGAGCTGTAGTACCACTTTCTCATCATCTTCAACCACCTCTTCTATCTTCAAGGTCTGTGTTGGGGTTGATTGTGTGATCTGTAGTACTTCACTTGGCTGTGTGATCCTTGGCACATGTGCTACTAGGGCACTTGACATATTAGCCATCTTGTTCCTTGTTCCACTTTGTATGGCTCTCTTTTGAAAGAGTTCGAGTTCATAAGATTTCAGAATACCATAAAGTGTCTCAAAGGTTATATTGTTGAGATCTCTTCCTTCTCGTATGGCTGTTGTCTTGTGTTCAAAGTGATCAGGCAGTGTGAGCAGGAACTTGACATTTAATTCTTTTCTGTCATAGTACTTGCCATGTATCTATAATTCAGTTAAGAGCTTACTGAACCTTTCAAACATGGAGGTTAAGTCTTCACCAGGCTTGGCCATGAATGCCTCATATTGAGATATTAGAATTTGCCTTTGGTTGCCCTTAACCTCTTCACTTCCTTCACAGAGTAAGGCTAACCTGATCCACATCTCCTTGGCTGATGTGCAGCTTATCACACTTCCACACATGGCTTTATCCAGCGTGAGAGAATCGAGCAAGATAAGTTGCAAATGATCATCTAGCACCATTTTCTCCTTTTCAGGTTCCAAGATTTCTGAGGGATCTTTGGGAACCCAATGTGCAGGAACAATCTCACCATTCACTGTTGTGGCTTCAATTTCCTTTCTTGGTATGAAAGGACCATTCTCGAGTATACCTGGGTATAGTGGATTTGCAGCTTTGATAAACAACAAGATTTTTCTTTTCCAAATGCTGTAGTTCTCTTTATCAAATGCTGGGATCTTGATACTCTTTGATTTCTGCATTTTCTTCGGGATCTCAGATATGTATGTTAATCTGAAAGCTCTGATACCAGTTGTTAGTCCTTGTGTATTGCAGAAGGGGGGGGGGGATGAATGCAATACTGATAAAATTCAATCTAAATTTCAACAACTAAAATCAAGATTAAACGTTATCAGCAATATATGCAATCACGAACAGTATTCAGTAAGAACAAGATTCACAAAATAAATGTTTTATTTATTTTGCAAAGTGTTGCTACAACCTCAAGAAAGAATTCTCGAGCTTCGGGTTTTCTTCAAAGACACTTGCTTGTCTTCGTTACAATTCTAGAATGAATTGATAGTAGGTATAAGACTAACCCTATCACTATCAGTCACGGGTTTGTGAAGCTGCTGTCACTGTCAAGTGGCAGCTTCTTACAGATTGTCTTACCCATGTGACTTTCCTAAATTGCTAACATGTCAGATATACATTACAAAGAAAGCAACCTAGATTCATTCCATTTCCAGCTAAACCAATTCAGCAGATAAAGACTTGACCTTGCTCTTGAATTGATTCACTTTTGTTTTGCAGTGCTTGAAGCTTCTGTCGTAGTCTTGCAGACTTGGTGCAGCTTAGGGATACTGCATCACGCCTGTTTCTTGAACATTTAAACTGTCACGGGATTTGACTGAGAAAGATACCTAGCATAAGGATCTTTATTGAGACAATTACTTTTGCCGCAAAGCTTGCTGTCACAGGAATGATCTTTTGGTGACAGTATGAGTTCCCCGCATAGAGTGCTGTCGAGGATCCCAAACTTGCTGTCGAGGGCAATAGTTGCTGTCGCGTAGTCTTCCGCCAATGTTGCTGTCAGAGTGAATATGCTGTCGTGACTTGCAACATTCTGTCTTCTTGTAATCTTACTGTCACAGCTTTAGGACAGTAACCTTTATTCATGTTGTCATCCAAAAAGCATTCTTTGAGGCTTGAACACATAAGTGAACTTCTTTCAAACAATACAACTAGAATAACATTACATACTGATTACAAGAACATACTTTGGCTATGACAGTATGTTCTACTTAATTTGAAAAATTAAGTACAATCAAAGTTAAGTTATTTCAATGCTATCACCCATAAATCCCAACAGTTTTTGACAGTTAGGTATTCAGATTTTAAATTTTCATGAATGTGATGTCTGAGAAAAATGATAGCTTTGGCATTTTGTTCAACAGTTGGGGTTTTTCCTGATTCTATGGTGTCTTTTAATCCGTTAGCACTAAGGTGTAATTCCGCATCTAGCACCCATGATAGATAATTGTCCCCAGATACATCCAAAGCAACAAACTCTAATTTTGCAAGGTTTGCCATTCTGATAAAGGTTTGAACATGATAAAATATCGCACATCAAGATTTAAACAATTAATTAAATTTATTTGTATATATTAATAATTTAATTCAAAAGTTACGACGGCATAGCCGACCACAAAACTTTTGAATATTACTTGACGGCATAGCCATCTTTATAGTAGTACTAACGGCATAGCCATCTTTAATATATTAGATAATAATAATTTAACAAACTAAAACAATTAGTAAAAAGAAGACGATAATAATTGAAATCAATCATACCTCCTTTGTTGATTAAGCTTCAATTGGCAGAGTCTCGTGCTCATAACGTGTTATAATAACTAAAGTAATTATATTAATAACAACAAGACAAGGCGGATTGTATTTGACAAACAGAGGAACTTAGTATTATTGTTCCAGTGTGTGATTCATTACCAAGTGCATGGACTAAGACTCTATTTATAGAGCTCAAAACACAAACCGACTTACATTTTAAAATAATAAATTAAGTATGTTAGTTTCTCTATTAAGCTTGCAAACCGCCTCTACCTTTTACATTGACAATCACTTATATTTATTTATATTATATTATAACACATAATGTATAAAAAAAGAGTAAAATTGATATAATACCTGTTGGTTGCATATGTAGCATCAAATGATAAAGCATCACCAAATATACTACCATTCGTCCTACCAATTGCATCGGCCCAAAAAAGTCAAGATGACCTTGTTCATCTTGTTTGTATTAAAAAAAATAATATTACCTCGTTGGACCTCTACCATCATCAACCATGAAACTCTTATGTCCGAGATATAGTGTTATATTGAACAACATAAATTTTCTTCCATTTTAATGACAAATGTATGATTATGATCCTCCACAAATGATAATATTTATTCTGCCTAAATAGTAGATACATGTAATAAATAAGAGAATACTAAATATTAGAGCCATATAATTTCTCAATTTTGACTTATTAGATCTAACTAGCATTTGTGCCCGTGCAAGGCACGGGCCTCGTGTACAAACTCGTACCATTACGTTGATAATTTATGTGTTTCGTGAGAATACTTTGAATATATAACAATGCTTTATTTTTCAAAATTTAAACATACATGACACATCATTTATAAAAAATTGTTAAAAAAAATCTTAACATCGTACACAAAATCTCCCTCCATCCTTGTTATGGTGCCAATTTCTTGGTGCCTCCAAGTTAAAAGCACCATATTCACTTAGGTCATTCCTGTACCCATCTTTGCTTAGATACTCTTGTACCATTCACAAGACTCCTCTGCTAAAAAGTTCCATGCCTTGCTGCTATCACTTGTATAATACAGAATCCACCTGTAATAGAATACTCGTCAATCAAGACACACCGTCTAGATGCAACAGGAGTAATTAAGTTCTATGTTCTCTCAAGTGGAGTAATAGAGTCTAGATTAATGATTTTTTGTGTTACGCATTAATTAAAGGGAACTGATAAATAAGCTCCAAGTATTGATATTTAAGCTCCATTTCCATATGTAAACTACATAAATACCCATAATATGATGAAGTTTGATGGAGCTTAAATAGTAAATTAATGGGTATTTAAGTATTACATACATTAACAAGGAGCTTAAATAACAAACTTTGGAGCTTATTTATCAATTCCCTAATTAAAAGGGTAATATAGTTTTCTAATATTGCAAATTTATAATTTTAGATTTTATTTATGTGATAAATAATGATAAGTGGATTTTTGATCCACTTGGAACGCTTCATATCGGCTTAAATTGTTGACTTGAACTCAAGTATGTGGTGTGTTTAATGTGTTTTCATTAAGTTTTGCAGAACCAAGAGTTGGAGGTTAATTTGATTAAAATTCGGATTTTCCGGGTAGGTTGCGCAGTCTTCACTGTTTTGGCCATATCTGGAGTTCTACAAGTCCGATTCTGACGATCTTACAGCTCACGCGAAGAGGACAACATTTTCTATAATTCTAGGCAGAAGGTTCTGCGCGGGCGCCCAGGAATTGTACTGGAATTCTGCGCGGCCGCCCAGGAAGTCAGAATCGTCAGAAATTGCCAGAATTCGATTTTAATAAGGAAATTTTCACAAATTCGACTTCTAATCATTATGGTAATTGCTTGGGGCGGCCAGAAACTTCCAGAATCAGTTGTAAACATGGAATATGCAATTCTTATTGCATTCAAAGATGGAAATTGTCGTAATTCTATTCTAACTCAAAAACGGCAATTGCTTGGAAGAGGGACAACTTGGAGCTATAAATACACATCTTGGGGGGACATAATCAACATATCACAATACATCACAACACACCAGAGATCAGATTCAATATTGGAGCACAAGATTGAGGAGCCAAGAACGAAGAACGTGACTACGAGGAGATCTAGACATAGTTTTTTCTTGTATTCTTCAATTTTGGTGCAACTTTTGGATGCTTCCGGATTTGTCCTCTAAACCTTTAACTCTTATTCATAATTACATCATTGATTTCTTGTTTTTCATCATGCTTTCATCAGAACCCACGATGATGAACGGTTCTATTATGAACTAATCATTGTCGTGGGATTCTAACGGATTTATTTATGGATTTTAGTAGTTAATTGTTTTAAAGATGTGTGTGTGATGTCTAATTGATATCCTAGTTTGGTTGTGCTTATTCTTCTTGGATGCGTAGCTAACATCTAAGATTGTTTGTTAATCTCTATTGAATGCGAAAGTGGATATAGAGGTTTGGAACTTGCCATGCTAGCATAGGTTTATGTATGTTTGTCATGCATGATTCGTAGGTGATTTTAACCATCTTACCTGCCCTATGTAATCTGAATGGAGAACTTGCTCGTTGAACCGTTATGTTTTCAAATCTTATAGATATATAGGGTCTAAGCATAATTGGTGTCTGCTTAACTTCTATCTATTTTGTGGATGTTTAAGTGGGTTGGTATACGTATACTGAAAGGTAGCGTGTACTGATTTCATGTTATCCGATTAGTTTTCACAACCGTCACATGCATTGATTAAAGACAAAAGACTCTGAATGAAGTACTTAATGAAGTTAGGATCCCATGTTTTATTCTCATATACATAAATCGATTTTAATCCTCTTAGTTAGTTAATTCTTAGTTTAATAATTTGTTCTCTAGTTAATTTTAGATAATCAAACCCAAATTGTTAATTGTCTTAGCAGTGGATAAAAATCATACATTGTTGCATAGGTACATTAATTGAATTGAACACCTCATTAGATCTCTGTGGGAACGAACTTGACTTATTCGTATATTACTTGTGACCACGTGCGCTTGCGTGATTTTGTGCTAACAAGTTTTTGGCGCCGCTGCCGGGGATCATCGGTGTTTTATTTTAGTTTATGTGCTTGTCATCAGTGGTCGTTAGAGTTCACTGACTCGGATTGTAGTTGTTTGTTCTGTGTGTTTCAGGTACTTGAACGTGTATGCGAACACGTTCTCAGACTCGTAAATTGGAAGAAGAAAGATTAAAGTTAGTAAAGATGGGAGACGTTCCAGAAGGAGTAGCACCTGCAGCTAAGGCTTTGAAGGACTATTCTCAGCCAAAGATCAATGATATTCAGTCGAGTATTGTCAGGCCGGCTATTGCAGCTAATACCTTTGAAATCAAGCATGGCACGATTCAGATGGTGCAGAATTCAGTGCAGTTTGGGGGTGCTCTAACGGAAGATCCTAATATGCATATTAGGGATTTCATCGAGATTTGCGACACCTTCAAGACCAACGGAGTGTCGGAAGATGCCGTGAAGCTGAGACTTTTCCCATTTTCTCTGAGGGATAAGGCTAAGGGCTGGTTGAACCCTCTACCAGCAGGTTCTATTACTACATGGGAGGATCTTGCTCAGAAATTTCTTACTAAATTCTTCCCCATGGCTAAAACTGCTGCGATCAGGAATGCTCTTACTCAGTTTTCTCAGCATTCTGGAGAAACTTTATGTGAAGCTTGGGAGAGATACAAGGAGATGCTTAGGAGATGTCCACATCATGGATTGCCCGACTGGATGGTGATTAATTGTTTTTATAATGGTCTGGGAGCACAATCAAGACCAATGTTAGATGCAGCATCAGGTGGAGCTCTATGGGCTAAGAGCTACGAGGAAGCTTATGAGTTAATTGAGATGATGGCTGCGAATGAATATCAGAATCCTACTCAGAGATTATCACAAGGCAAAGTAGCAAGAGTTCTTGAAGTTGATGCAGCTACAGCTATAGCAGCCCAGTTGAAGGCTTTGACAATGAAGGTGGATTCTTTGACGAATTATGGAGTTCAGTAGGTGGCTAGTGTTTGTGAGCTTTGTGCGGGCACATATGAGACGAATAATTGTGCCATATCTAGTGAGTCGGCGCAGTTTGTGAGCAACTTTCAGAGACCATCACACCCAGTTCCAGCCACCTATCATCCCAATAGCCGGAATCATCCTAATTTCAGCTGGAGCGACAATCAATAATCTCAGCAGCCTTATCAGCCATTCCAAGGTCAGCAATTTGGAGCAAAGCCTTACAATCCTCAGAATTTTCAGCAGCAGCAAGGGCAGAATTTTCAGCCACAGTATGCTCCTAGGCAACAATTTCAGCCACCAGGATTTCCGCAACAACCTCATGCTAGTGCGGGGCAGTCTTCGAATGAAAAATCTGAATTGGATGAGTTGAGAATGATAGTTAAAAGCCAGGCGGCATCGTTCAAGACTTTGGAGAATCAGATGGGGCAGTTGGCAAGTGCCTTACTCAGCAGAGCTCAGGGAACTCTTCCTAGCGATACGGAGCCTAATCCAGGAAAGACAGTTGTCCAAGAACATGTGAAAGCAGTTACCTTGAGATCGGGAAAGGTCACGGACAATCAAAAATCAGCAGTTGAAGAAGAGGAAGAAATTCAGCAGCATCAGGTGGAACCTTCTAAGGAAAAGCCAATTTTTGATTTGGCAGCTAAGCAGTTGGACGGTGAGGCTGAAAAGAGAAAAAATTCTGCTGACAAGTCTACTTCGGAGTAGACTATTTACCCACCTCCTCCATACCCAAAGAGGCTCCAGAAGAAGACTACAGAGAGTAACCAGATCTATCCTCCTCCTCCATATCCAAAGAGGCTACAGAAGCAGAATCTTGACACAAAATTCGCCAAATTTCTCGAGGTTTTCAAGAAGTTACACATCAACATACCTTTTGCAGAATCTCTTGAACAGATGCCGAGCTATGCTAAGTTCATGAAGGGTATTCTATCTCGGAAGTTGAAACTCGAGGATTTGGACACCGTTGCTTTGACAGAGGAGTGTAGTGTAGTTCTACAGCAGAAATTGCCACCGAAGCTTAAAGATCCGAGAAGTTTTACCATACCTTGCACTATTGGCAATCAACTTTTCAGCAAATGCTTATGTGATTTGGGAGCTAGCATTAATCTAATGCCAATGTCTGTTTTTAAGCAACTTGGGTTGCCTGAGCCGAAACTAGTTAATATGACCTTACAGTTGGCTGATCGGTCGATCACATATCCAAGGGGTATAGTGGAGGATGTCTTGGTAAAGGTGGATAAGCTGATTTTTCCTGCTGATTTTGTTATTCTTGACTTTGAGGAGGATAAGAAGATTCCTATCATCTTGGGAAGACCTTTTCTGGCTACTAGTCGAGCGTTGATCGATGTTCAGAAAGGAGAGCTCACAATGAGGGTGAGTAATCAAAAGGTCATCTTTAATGTGTTCAAGGCTATGAAATTTCCGACAGAGGAGGAAAAGTGTTTTAGCTTGAAGATGGTTGATACGGGTCAGAGAAAGGAGTTCGATCAGCTGTTGAGCAAAAATTTGGACATGCACAAGTTCGAGCATCACATCAGTGATTCCATTGACAATTCTTCCATTCGAGATCTTTCGAATGTCAAGCTTGGAAAACTTCCACCACATTTGAAGTATGTCCTTCTGAATGATGAGTTGGTAATTTTTAAAGAGTGTGAAGATAATGTGTTGAGAAGGTGGAACAAGGATGATGAGGTAAAAGAGTGTTCTTAATAATCGACGGAGAAGCATAAACACCTTAGAGGTGTAAAGAAGAAAAAGAAAAAATCGATTGGTGGAAAAGTCAAGGTGAAGTTTGATTTGGAAAAGATGTGGGAAGAAAGCAAGAAGGTTATCAAACAATGGGTGAATGGTCCTTCTGCTAAGGACAAGTCAAATGCGATCTTCGAGCCACCATGATTTGATTCACATTTGTCCGGCTAAATGACATTAACGACAGCACTTCGTGGGATGCAACCCATGTGTTAGGTATGTTTCTACTATCTTTCTTATTACCTTCAATGAGGGCATTGAATATTCTAAGTTTGGGGGTGATTTGGGGATAAGTAGTGTTGTGGTGTTATGTGTTCATGTAGGAAATCATATTTTGCATGTTTGTGGTAATTCATTCATGTTTTGTTCGTATTTTGCATGTTTGTTTCATGTAGGACATTTTGTTTATGTTTTTATTATATGTGTCATTTTAGTTGCATGGCATGCATATTTCATGATCCCTTAGGACGAGCTATTTCTGTTTAGTAGGTTGATGTTGATTTGATTGTGGTAATCATAAATAGAGGGATGATTTAAGTTCTTATGAAATTGACATGCATGTTATGAAAACAAAATCTTTACACAATTCATCGTTTGCTTTTGGGCTAGATTAGGGCCATGCCTGTTTGGATGTTTTGAGGCTTAATCATTTGTTTATAGTTAAAATGTTCTTTATTCCCTTGATGGCGTAGGAGCACCAAATTATAAGTTTGGGGGAAAACAGGGATTTCATGCTAAGTGTTTTTAGTTGTGTTTAGTTGTTAATAAAGGCTAGGCGTCAAATGGCTAGTAGCCAGCTCATATTTTATGAGTAGTCTAGGATGAATGAGATGGAGCGAAACGCACTCATTCTTGTGTGAAAAAAAAAAGAGAAAAGAAAAAGAAAAAAAAAATGAGTGTTTGTGAGAGTGTGAGTGTGTATAATTGACTAGGGTGAGCTCTTTAATACTCGAGTAATTAAGTCTGAGGGGTACTTGTACCTGGTAACCTAAAGCCCTTTGTGGTTTGGGATTGCCGACCTAACACTCGCTACATGGGTATTATTGTATAAGCCTTTTGGGGTCTCATCCATTGCACGGTCAAATAAACACGTGTGTTATGTTGTTTTGTTATGTGTTGTAGTTGTTAGTAATAAAGCATGAATTCTTGTCTAACTTAAATGATGATGGAGGTGTCTCTGAGTTATGAAGTGTCTAGCGTTCATTCTTTTTATAAACTAGTGATTGCCTTGACGAAGAATGGGTATGATTTTTGGTCTAGTGTTAGGAGTATATCTGATGAGTATCGCACACACCACGTTTCCGTTCATGTATTGTTAGTATACGGGGATTTAGTCGAGCTCTGTTTGGAAGTTATTGCATGATTTGAGATGTTTGCTTATTGAATGGTTATGGTTAGTTTAAAGGGGATCTTTGCATTTTTTTCATGTAGTTGCATTCATATAGTTTGCATTGTTAGTTGCATTGTTAGATGGATTTTGTGGGTACATTCGCTATAGGCCCTCGCGAGACCTTACTCGTCCACTAGGGCTGCCTAGGGGTTTAAAGGGCTTGTTGCATATGCCAAATGCAACCGTGATCACCTACGGAAGTGGTACTAGTTAGTTGTATATAGTTATATTATTTATGCTTGAGGACAAACATCAGTTTAAGTTTGGGGGTGTGATAAGTGGATTTTTAATCCACTTGGAACGCTTCATATCGGCTTAAATTGATGACTTGAACTCAAGTATGTGGTGTGTTTAACGTGTTTTCATTAAGTTTTGCAGAACCAAGAGTTGGAGGTTAATTTGATTAAAATTCGGATTTTCCGGGTAGGTTGCGCAGTCTTCACTGTTTTGGCCATATCTGGAGTTCTACAAGTCCGATTCTGACGATCTTACAGCTCACGCGAAGATGACAACATTTTCTATAATTCTGGGCAGAAGGTTCTGCGCGGGCGCCCAGGAATTGTACTGGAATTCTGCGCGGCCGCCCAGGAAGTCAGAATCGCCAGAAATTGCCAGAATTCGATTTTAATAAGGAAATTTTCACAAATTCGACTTCTAATCATTATGGTAATTGCTTGGGGCGGCCAGAAACTTCCAGAATCAGTTGTAAACATGGAATATGCAATTCTTATTGCATTCAAAGATGGAAATTGTCGTAATTCTATTCTAACTCAAAAACGGCAATTGCTTGGAAGAGGGACAACTTGGAGCTATAAATACACACCTTGGGGGGACATAATCAACATATCACAATACATCACAACACACCAGAGATCAGATTCAATATTGGAGCACAAGATCGAGGAGCCAAGAACGAAGAACGTGACTACGAGGAGATCTAGACATAGTTTTTTCTTGTATTCTTCAATTTTGGTGCAACTTTTGGATGCTTCCGGATTTGTCCTCTAAACCTTTAACTCTTATTCATAATTACATCATTGATTTATTGTTTTTCATCATCCTTTCATCAGAACCCACGATGATGAACGGTTCTATTATGAACTAATCATTGTCGTGGGATTCTAACGGATTTATTTATGGATTTTAGTAGTTAATTGTTTTAAAGATGTGTGTGTGATGGCTAATTGATATCCCAACTCCTAAAAGTTTTCATTTACATGTACACACAAGAAAATTGCAGGGACAACTACCAATAGTATTCCCAAAGTCAATGAACATTCAACTTGAAATGTGTTCCCAGTCCAAGAAGTATAAGAAAAACAAATCATATAGAAATGACAAGCAAACTAAAAAACAAGAGGATCCTCCTACTGATGACAATTTTAAAATTGAGAAATTTCAACCATGCTGCAAGCTTGAATACTGAGGAAGAAGATACCAAGTAATCCTTTTTAAATATAATAAATGATAATAGCCAAGCCAAGCAAAACAGATTGAAATATAAGTCACGTGGATAATATGCTTGCATTACATAACTTCTAACAAAAAAGAATAAAAGCACTGCTTAACATCACCAAGTACAAAAATATTGATATTAATCAAGTCGGTAGGGATTATACCTTTCCTGTTAGTCATCCATATGAAGTGCAGTGACCATGGACGCCGAAGGTATCGACCTTATTGTCTGATGTAACTGGTGTGCATAAATTAATGGATATCAAACCATCTTGTGACCCTGCACAATATAAGTAACTTACAATATAAGTAACTTTGTATAACAATTATTAAACATGATACCTACTAAGCAAAAACACAAATTCATTTTCATTTACTAAGCTATGTTTATTACTTGCTATCAAAGAGCATAGTAAGCTATGTTTTCCTTTAATTGGTCAAACTTTGGCAATGCACCACAACAATCTAAAGTAGCAGTAGCAATGTGATACAGATGAGATTCTAGAAAAGTAAAGTACAGCCTATGTAGCATTATTACTTCCGATAGAGGATCATACACACCAAACTTCATGTAATCATTTTAAATCCAGTGTTAATGGTAATTTTTAGTTTTGTCAGACGATTTTCAGAAGTGGACATGCAACTTACAATTTCAAACTGAAAAGTAACTAATGCATTGAAAACGTTGCAAGCTCTAATCAATCAAACACCTAAAAGAGTTTTAAAGGGACTACCTCGAATTTTTATATATAAAAAAATAGGAAATATCTATATATTTAAAGTTTTGAAATAACAATGTGACAGTATTATGAACTTAGAGACGCAATAAGAACATGAGAACTTATTTGCACGTAAAATACATTTAATTTACATGATCAAGATATCTCATAATATACGAATACATAAAGTTAAGGTCCTCACCGTCACAAAAGTTTATATGGTTCGGAAACAAGTTTTTCTGTAGACGTTGTGCAGTACTTAAATTATAGTTAGAAAGAAATTTCTAAAAAGCCCATATTTGTATGTTATTGACATTGTCTAAATTAAAGGGAATTAAAATATAAACCTGAATAGAACTGAAAATAATATACATTCAAGGAAATTAATATTATTTGCGTCTTGTACTATCTGAATATGGTTCAAGCTTGCCACAACAATAAAGTCACATATTTTTTATGCAAAAAGAATCTGAATTATATTTATTCTTTTAAATCAAAATAGCAAATGTGAGGACTATTAAGTATTAAGTATTAACACCTATGTAAACATTAGATATTTTTACAGTGTGTAGAAATGGTGATTGTACGTGCATTTTTTCTTTTCAACGTTAGAAATAGCAGCACCACCTGCAATTTCTGCAGCAAAACCTCAACCGTTTGACCAGATATTAGCTTATTAGCAAGCATGATGTTTAAAAAGACGCCTATGACCAAGAATACAAGTTGATGAGTGCTAGTTTCTTCTCTCACAAATACACAATAGAACTTTTTGCAGATCACACATCCACTGGTAAGAGAAAAGGTGTATACTACTAAGAGAGCTAAGCCATCATTAATTGTGTAATGTTAATATAAGATCACTTAAGTCATTAGATAGGAAGAAAAATAATAAGTGATTCAGGACAAGGGCATTTGGCATCAATAAAGGGGGATAATGAAACTTGGTAGGAGCCTGAAAGTGATAATAATATATTTGTTTATGCACATAGCATGAAGCTCAAATAAACTAAAAGGCTAATAGGATGATTTAACAACCATTTGATTAAATGTTTATAGACCAAGGTCAGTAGAAAGTGTAAAGAATGTGAAATGGAGCTAATCTGATCCAAGAGAGTCATTAACAACATAGTTAGCTAAAAATTGCATTTTTCCCTACCTTCTTGAAACTCTGGAAAAATGTGAGGAAGCTCGTATCTTTGTTTAGGTTGCATAGGCTATACAAATAACTTTAAAAAAAATATACTTTGACCATGTGTAAAAACTATGCGAGAAAGGCTGCAAGGTAGAATCCTACTATAAGATGCTTAGCAAAGGGGGACAATGGAATTTTGTTGGACCATGAATGTGATAATAATATGTTCGTTTATGCACACAACATCAAGCTCAAGTAAACTAATAGCCTGATTTTACAGCAAGTTCATGAAATATACAAAATACAAGGTCAGTAGAAAGTTTAAAGTATCAAAATGGAGAGAACCTGATCCAACAGTTTCTTTTACATCATGTCAAATCATCGGATACACATTAACAGCATAATTGTTTAAAATGCATTATGGCACTTCTATTTTTTAGTTTTTTCCGACACATGGGCAGCCTGAAAGACAAGAAATAAGGTCTTTACTCAGAACTCAAGCGCTTGTGTTTCAAAAAATTAGCGCAAAAAAAACATGAACCTTAATCAACACATCATACTACACTACCAGATCAATCCATGCTTGTGCGTAAACCACAACAATCATAATGAAAACAATAAACATTCATCACATCAACATATATCCAACATATGTAATTTACCAATCTACAATCAAACCACGAATTAATGACCTCTAAATTTTACCTGAACAAAAATCCTCCTCTAATTGTGTACAACTTCAACATGGACCATTTACCAATTGAAAACTTATTTTCATTTTGTGTTTGCATTAGCTCTTTGCGGCTCAACCTTTTCTACCATATCCTTTTATTCCAACATGTGTCGTGTACTTAATGTCTCCTCTACAACCCTGCCGAAGTGGCCAAAACCGAAACTTGTGCATATTAGCTACAACTACAAATAAAAACAATTATAAAAAAGCTAAACCATGAGAGGCTAAAAACTCTGTCGTAGCCTAATAAATTTTTAACGGGAAGCTTCTGAGGATGATAACATCATCAACATCAAAACCCAAACAAAATAATATGTATGTAAAACATAATACAAATACCTATAAGAGGCATGTAAGAGCATAATACATTAGCATGGTAACGATAATATATGTTGAGTAGAATAATGAACTTGAGTTTGATTCCTCAATAGAGTAATTGAGCCACTAAGAAGAGAAAAAGATCCCAAATTACAATATGAATCTTGTTTCTGAAACAAATTTTATATGAATTAAATCTATATTGCAATTGAATGTAACCAATATTGACAATCAGGAGCAGGGGGAACAAAACATTGACCCATTTTCCGGCGCACCTTTCACAGCCTTCAGGCAGGTATTGCTATCCCCGTATGGTATTAAACGGTAGAGTAATTTAACCCCAGTTAACCAATCGAATGGCCCCTCGAACGGTAGGGGGGCAGACGGCGAGAAAGCGAGCAAGACAGCAAAATTCCATGATACGAAGAGTATTTAAAGGATAGGCTTCAAGTCGAGCAATAGTGGAAGCTGGAATGACTCTGAGCACGGATAGGCGGGGAGGTATAGACGCAGATGACAGTTGAGGGAGGGGGAAAGCCGAGGGTAAAGGCGGAGCAGGTCAACTGTAATTGGTAAAGGCGAAGCAGGTCAATAGGAGAGCATATACGTCCTTTCATAAGGAATAAAATTGCTCATTTGAAAGAGATGTTCTCGTATAATAAATATAGTGGATAAGTACATTCGATCTAATAGAATTATTTTTCCGTATCCAGACTAATACCAAATACCCTTGAGGTCCCATATACACTTTAGTATAATTTTTGCGATGCAATCGCATTTGTGTGAAGCCGTCCTTCATCTTTTTGATGAAGAATTATCAGCACCATTAGAAGATTGAGTAGAATCTATGTAGTCACTTCCTCTAGCATGACTACATAATATATTTGTGATTGATGTTGCGTTTTTTACCTTTTTTCTGTTCATTCTTACGAACATCAAAAGCACATCGACGTCTATATTCTGTGTAAAACAGATACGCCTCTTCTATAGATTCAAAAATTGATTAACACGAGGTCTAATCTATTCATCGCATTTAGGTGTCCAGTGTTGGATTAATCTTAAACTATGTGTTTTAATATTTGTTTTCAGTTGTTTTTTAGTCCATGCAGTTTGAACTGGTCTTTGGTTCTCAGAGATTTTCTAGGAGCGTGGGTGAATAATGGTAGAAGTGGAGTTTGTTTAGGAGCGTAGGTGTCTTTCTGTTTTTCCCTAGTTTGTAGCCACTACGTGTGGAAGTCCTTTCCTTTAAAAGCATTCTTGTATTCTTTTTCAGTTTAATAAGAGAGAACTTTGTTCCTAACATAATATTTCTTTGTGAGTTATTCTATATATATCTTGCACATTCTGTATTATCAAACAATATTTGGTATCACAGCTCCAAGGTTTCATATCTTAACGAGTGTACATGTCAAAGACAATGAACGTGAGGAAGAACAAAGGCGGATCAATGGGCTTGAGCTATCAAATGTTAACCAGGACGAACTACACAGTTTGGGCGATGAAAATAAAAGTCTTCATGCAAGCACATGGAGTCTGGGAGGCCGTAGAACAGGCTGATCCAAAAGCAACTGTGGAAGATAAGGTGGATAAGGTAGCTTTGGCAATGATTTATCAGAGTATTCCTGAGGAAATTCTACTCTCTCTCTCTCTGAAAAGAAACAGGCAAAGGATGCCTGGAAGGCGATACGGACTATGTGTCAAGGCGCAGACAGAGCAAAAGCAGCGAAAGTTCCGACTTTGAAAGCTGAATTTGAAGCCCTGGATGATTTCGTTATGAAACTTATTGGGCTTGTGACGAATATTCGAGCCCTAGGAGAAGATGTGAAAGAAGCCTATGTGTTAAAGAAATTGTTAAGTGTAGTTTCGTCAAAGTTCTTACAAATAGCATCAACCATGGAGCAATTTGGAGATTTGGAAAAAATGACGGTGGTGGAGATTTGGGCACAGAAATTGCAGGTGGTCAGGTGCTACTGACAGAAGAGGAGTGGCTCAAGAAAGAAGGCAGTGACAACAAATTGCTCCTTACTAGAGAAGAATGGCATAAAAGAATGAACAAAAGTAATGTTGACGACAGTTCAAATATGAGGGGTCATGGTGGCAGAGATAAAAGTAGAATAAGGTGCTACAACTGTCACACATAGAGACACTATGCTGCTGTGTGCAGGAGACCAAAACGTGAGAGAGAAGTGAGGCAGGAGGCTTTAATGGCATAGACAGAGAATGATGAACCAGCTCTCTTACTGGCGAAACATGAAAAGGAATGTGAAAAGATGATGTTGAATGAAGAAGGCATAACACCAACAATAATGACAGATGAAAAAAAGAAAAGAAATCAAGTTCAAATGTGTGGTACTTAGACAACGGGGCAAGTAATCACATGACGGGGGACATAGAAAAATTCATGGAATTAAATGAAGAGATAACGGGGTCAGTGAAGTTTGGCGACGGATCAACCATGAAAATTCAAGGAAAAGGTTCGATAACTTTCAAATTCAAGAATGGAGAAAGGCGTACGCTTCATGAGGTATTCTACATTCCTTCTCTTTGTAGTAACATAATCAGTTTGGGTCAACTTTCGGAGGAAGGAAATGAAGTTGTTTTAAAAGGAAATTATCTGTGGGTGTTTGAGAAACAAGGAAATTTGCTTATGAAGGTAAAACGTTCACAAAACAAATTGTACAAGTTGCTTACTGAAACTGTGAAGTCTGAGTGCTTGTTGTCCAAGTCAGACGATGTGTCAAATCTGTTGCACATTCGTTTAGGGCATGTAAATTATTTGTCCATGGTGTTAATAAGTAAAAATAATATGGTATATGGTCTTCCTAATGTCAGTCAGTCAAAAGAATTTTGTAAGGGGTGTTTGCTATCAAAACAAACACGAAAGGCTTTTCCTCAAAAAGCAACCTATAGTGCAACTAAAGCCTTGCAGTTAATACATGGTGATCTGTGTGGTCCTATTGAGCCAACTACATCCGGAGGAAACAAGTATTTTTTTTCTGTTGGTGGATGATTTCAACCGAGTAATGTGGGTTTATATGCTCAAAATCAAGGACGAAGCTCTCGGTGTTTTCAAGAAGTTTCGAGCCCAGGTTGAAGATGGTGCAGAGAAGAAAATAAAGACTCTTAGAACAGACCGTGGAGGGGAATTCATTTCAAATGAGTTTAAAACTTATTGTGAGGACACTGGAATCGAAAGGCATTATACAGCTCATTACATGCCCCAACAAAACGGGGTTGTGGAGCGCATGAATAGGACTGTTGTAGAGATGGCTCGATGTTTTTTAAAATAAATGGAATTACCAGCAACATTGTGGGGTGAGGCCATTTGTCACTCTGTGTATGTGCTAAACAGACTACCAATGCGCGCTTTATCAAACCAGACTCCATATGAAGCATGGACGGGTAACAAGCCAAATCTGGGTCACATTCGCGTCTTTGGATGCTTGACACACATGAAAGTTCCTAATGCTCACACAAAGAAGTTAGATGACAGAAGTATGCAGGTGATTAATCTTGGAAGAGAGCCCGACACTAAAGCGTACAGAGTATATGATCCTGTGGGCAAGCGTGTATATGTTAGCAAGGATGTCATTTTCGAGGAAACAAAAAGATGGTTCTGTTTGTAGCAAGAAGAAAATGATGTTCAAGATTTGGGTTCTTTCTCAGTTCCAGATATCTTTGAGACAAACATTAAGAATAATGATGATGTAGGACAGTCTCATGGAACCAGGGGAGAAGATTATATGACACCGTCACATTCACCAGTGAGGGGAACAAGTGAAGCTAGAGGTTCGAATTTGTCACAGTCACCAGTGATACACATAAGTGCACACAGGTATGATAATAGTGGAGAACCACGACATTATAGATCAATCAAGGAGGTGTATAACGACACTGAAGAAGTCGAATTAGATCAGGAATTGTTATTTATGGGAGCTGATGAACCACAAAGTTATGAACAAGCAGCAAAGGAGAAAAATTGGAGGCTAGCAATAGAGAAGGAAATGGAGTCTATTAAGAAGAATGGCACTTGGAAATTGAATGAACTACCTGTTGGACACAAAGTCATTGACTTGAAGTGGGTGTACAAGTTGAAGAAAGATGCAAATGGGAAGATTGTAAAGCACAAAGCTCGATTAGTCGCAAAAGGCTATGTACAAGAGCATGGCATCGATTATGAAGAGGTGTATGCACCTGTTACTAGAATGGAGACTGTTCGATTGCTATTGGCTTTGGCAGCTAAAAATAAATGGCAAGTGCATCATCTTGATGTGAAAACAACATTTCTTAATGGGGATATCAATGAGGAAGTATACGTTGCACAGCCAAAGGGTTTTGTCAAGAAGGGACATGAGCAGTTAGTTTATAAACTGTTTAAGGCTTTGTATGGCCTGAAACAGGCACCACGTGCGTGGTATGCTAAGTTGAATAGTTGTCTTGAAAAGCTGGGTTTCAAACGATGTCCTTCAAAACATGTTGTATACACTCGATGTGACAAAGAAGGTGTATTGATAATTGGTGTGTATGTCGACGACATTTTGGTAACATGCACAAATCTGTCAAGCATTAAAGGTTTCAAAACGCAGATGAGCAAAGTTTTCGAGATGAGTGATTTGGGACAGTTAGCTTATTATCTGGGGATAGAGGTTAAGCAGGGAGATGGTTTTATTGAGCTGAAACAGACCGGGTATGCAAAGAAGATACTCATATAGGCGTGTTTAGAAGAGTGAAATCCAACAAAGTATCCTATGGACCCAAAAGAGCAGCTGACAAAGGATGAAGGTGGGAAACGAGTAGACAACACAAAGTATCAAAGTCTGGTGGGTGGTCTACGGTATTTAGTACATACTAGAACTGACATTGCTTTTTCAGTTGGTATGGTGAGCAGGTATATGGAGCATCCAACAATTCTACACTTGAATGCAGTAAATAGGATATTGAGGTATGTGAAAGGAACTCTGGGGATTGGTCTGGTGTATTCTAAAATGAGTGGGAATAATGTTTTGACAGGATATTCGGACATCGATCTAGCTGGTCATATTGATGATAGAAGGAGCACTGGTGGAATGACATTTTATTTAAATGAGAGCTTAATAACATGGGTTTCTCAGAAGCAAAGATATGTGGCATTGTCTTCTTGTGAGGCCGAATTTATGGCTGCAACTGCAGCTGCGTGTCAAAGTATTTGGTTACGTAATGTTATTCAACACGTGACAAGTGAGCAAATTGGTCCAGTTGTTTTGTACATCGACAACAAGTAGGCTATTGATCAAAAAATCCCGTTTTTCATGGACGTAGCAAACACATCGATGTTCGTTATCATTTCATTAGAGAGTGTATTGAACGCGCGGAAATCATAGTGAAGCATGTGCCTAGTGAAAGCCAGCGTGCGGATATTCTAACCAAAGCTTTATCAACAATTAAGTTTGAAAAGATGAGACAACTTCTAGGAATCAAGGAGGTGGTTAATCGAGTTTAAGATTAAAGGGGAGAGTGTTGGATTAATCTTAAACTAGGTGTTTTAATATTTGTTTTCAGTTGTTTTTTAGACCATGCAGTTTGAACTGGTCTTTGGTTCTCAGAGATTTTCTAGGAGCGTGGGTGAATAATGGTAGAAGTGGGGTTTGTTTAGGAGAGTAGGTGTCTTTCTGTTTTTCCATAGTTTGTAGCCACTGCGTGTGGAAGTCCATTCCTTTAAAAGCATTCTTGTATTCTTTTTCAGTTTAATAAGAGAGAACTTTGTTCCTAACATAATATTGCTTTGTGAGTTATTCTATATATATCTTGCAGATTCTGTATTATCAACATCCAGCATTCTCGACCATCTCGTGACTTAAAATAAAAAAAATCTGGTGATTTTTCATAATCATTAAAATCATCCCTATGATGATGAACTCGTATTCATGATCATTAAAATTCTCTTTTGATTGATTGACAGGGTTTTTCTAAGTTATCTTTAAAGACGGTTTAACTATTTAAAACATGATGTAAGTGCATTTTCTTATCATTTGAGTAGTAAGTCGTTATAAATTTTAAAGTTATTTATGGTGTTAAAAACCAAGTGTTTGTAGTGGTATAAAGGTTTTAAACTTGAAGTTCGTTCAATATATATGTGTTATATAAGTTGGTGACTTTGTTCGTAGGTTAGTCTCAAAAGTTTTGTCATGTATTGGCGTTATGTGTTGTGTAAATAACAAAGTGCATGATATATAGGTGTTTGTTTCGTTCGTTCTAGTTGTGTATCTTGGTTTATGTATTACAAGATAAGTGTTTTTTTGGAAATTTGTTTTAGCAGTATCAACTGAAATGTTAATGATAGATCATTTATATTTCAATATCAAAAGTAAAATCATTTTAAAATCTAAAACACAACCTATGTTCAGATCCAAAACATTTTCATCCAACTCAATTTCTTTATTTTCACCAACAATTTTGTGTCATATAGAAAACGTAAGAGATTAATAGTTGAATTTTTTGAATAATTATATAGATATAATTAATCAAAAGAAACTACGTGACCAAATGTGCCATATATCTTTTTCGACATTTGTCATTATGTTTATTCCGCTGCTAATTAGTTCAGATCTCTTGTTTAATGATATCTTTCTCTTCTACCAAATCTTTTATGTATACAACATGCGATAAGATCTTGAAAATTCTCATCCAGTTGAGTTTCCTTATTTCTAGAAACAGTTTTTGTTATTACATAGAAAACATAATTAAAATCAAATTATTTTTAAAACTAAAACACCAACCTATATATATATCCAAATGATTCCCATCCAATTGAATTTCTTAATTTCCAACAAGAACTTTCTATTATATAGAAATGTAACAGATCATTAGTTAAATTAAAAAATTATATAAAAATTAAACATAAAAACTTTGTTACCAACATATGTGCCATATATAGGTTAAATTATATATATATTAAAATTTTGTATATAGAACCTGAGCTATAAAATCTAGAAGATTGACATTCAGTTGAGTTTTTTTATTTCGAGAAACAACTTTCTATTTATACATAAACAGAAGAGATCATTATCTGAACCAAATAATTCTAAAAAGTAAGCAAAAAGAAATTTTGATAGTAATACCTCATACATATATTTTTTTGCGAATTTTATCTTTACCTTCATCTCGTTGCTCAATAGTTTCGGAATCTCTTATTTGACGATATCTTTTTTTTATGCAGACCTTTTGTCTTCCAATTATAAAGGCATAGCCTACAAGGAAAAATGATAAGAGGACCAAAAAATTAGCTGACTATCTAAATATTTTAAGGATAGTCATGAATAAAGAATGAATAAAGAATAAATATAACAGGACAAATATAATTGAATTCAATTTATGGAGATTGGTGATGTAAATATTCTAACATTTTCAATGAAATTGAATGGCATACAGAATGCTTCAGCACCTTCCCTTAGCATGTTGCTGAGAAGTGAATTAAGAATTACAACTACAATAAGAGATGTCAGACACCTTATTATGGCATGCCGAGAAGTGAATTAAGAATTACAACTACAATAAGAATACAAATGTCACATAGCCCAAACTAACTACAACCTACTTTAGTTTCCTTATACCTTATTGTAACTGGTAGAGCATGGAATATCTAATTCATCATATACTATAATAATATAATATATTTTCGTACAATAATAATGTAATTTAGTAACAATATAATATACTTTTCTACAATAATAATATAATTTATTGTAGATTTTGATTAGATTACTATTATTTTTAAAAACAACATAGAATTTTAAGCGAAATAAGAGTTTATGGTACAATAAAAATATTATCTATTTTAGATTAGATAATTATATTTTTTTAATTTAAAAACAACATAGAATTATTTTATTTCTTAAAAACATAGAATTTTACATGAAATAGGAATTTAGAGTATTATGATAATATAATTTATTTAGATTACATAATTATTAATTTTTAATTTTAAAAACAACATAAAATTCTACAATAAATAAGAGTTTAGGGTTTAATAATAATATATAACATATGAGTCGAAAATTGAAGCAGCAAGTGTGTAGTAAATCTATTCTTTCAAAAAGAAGTTGATATGAATGTTTAAATTTTACGGCTTAAATGATCACAGAGATAATATTGACATATGTATATCAGTATTTTGAAAATGACAAAGAAGTGATATGGGCTGAAATATAACCCTAAAAATAATTAATGATATATTAATTAGACCTAGTTTGGTCCAAGAATTAGGCCCGACAAAAGGCCCGAAACCCTAATTATTTATTAATTTCGTAATTAATAAATCAAGGAAAATACGCAGCTCATAAAAGAGTCCAAATATGATAATATCTTCATAGAAGGATCCAGAATCCCAATCAAATATTACGATGAGTCCAACACTTATCAGATGAGGATAATACTTGCCTGCCAAGCAAAACACTCCTTATCAGTTATCAATAACGAGACTTATCCATTAAGTCTCCTAAACATACTCTAAATACAAGGCTCCTGACGCCTATATAAGGACCCTCGTCCTTCATTCTAGAACTACGTTTTTATTGGCTTGATTCTCTATACAGCAGAGATACGTAGGCATCTTGTGAGGACCGATTAGTCTCGAAACACAAGAGCAGCCATTAAAGCTTGAACGCTCACAAACCCTAGCATTTAATTCACAAAGCACGTTTTTTAATTCATAACATTTGGCGCCGTCTGTGGGAAAACAACATTAACCATGGCAAACACGCGAAGAACAACTCGAGCTTCTGAAGAACTTCCTATCACCTCCGGGGCTGATACTCATGGAAGTCAACCACCGCCAGCTACTGGCATTGAAGGGGCGAATATCCCCACCAACACTCAAGGAATGGAAGTCCCGACATCGGTTGAAGGGACGAATCCCCTGCAGATGGTCATTCATGGATCTAATCCACAAGAGACCGTTCACCAGCAACCGATCACAACCTCCCCACTGCTCATGAATGCCCCGAGATGCCTTCAACTCCATACTACTGATCTCCCTCAATATGTGAATCAGACCCTTGGGATGCCTACCCATAGCAGGCCCCCTCGACCCCCGGTGGGCAGTAGTGGTACCAATCTGGTACACCATGAGGCATATGTGCCCCCTTACGTACAAGGTTTGGAACCCCTGAACCGTCAAACCCAAACTCATCAGATGTTTCGAGACGATTTCTCTGGTCCTTACACTGAGGATGAAAATTACAATACTGATGATGACTATCCCCCACGAAGAAGACGTTCTGCAAACAAGGAGCAAACCACTCAGGAAAGGATTGCAGCCCATGAGGCAGAGGTTGCAAAACTCAAAAAGAAGTTAGAGGAAGAAGAAGCTACAAGAGCAGCCGGGAGGCCTCCGGTAATTAATCTAGATCCTACTCCTCCGAGATCCAGAAGGGTTGAAACCCCAAGAGGAGATCCTACTGTATTGTTACCTCTAGGAGATCCTGACGATCCTACACCACCCTTCACTCAAGAGATAATGAAAGCCAATATATCCAGGAAGTTTAAAATGCCAACCATCAAAGGTTATGATGGAACGGGAGATCCCGCAAATCATGTAAGAACTTTCTCAAATGCACTGCTGTTGCAACCTGCCAATGACGCTGTAAAGTGTAGGGCGTTTCCACAAACCCTGGCGGGCATGGCTCAACGTTGGTATAGTCGCCTTCCGCCCAATTCTATTGGATCCTTCAAAGAGCTGAGTAAGGCATTCATCAATCAATTTGTTAGTGGGAAGATACACGAGAAAAGTTCCACCTCTCTTATGGGGATTCGACAAGGCAAGAATGAAACATTGAGAGAATACTTGAGTAGATTCACTAAGGAGGCTATAAAAGTCCCAGATTTGGAAGATAAAGTGGCTATGATAGCCCTACAGCAAGGAACTACCGATGACCACTTCAGGAGGTCTTTGGCTAAGCATCCCCCCGAAAACATGTTGTTACTACAAGATAGAGCTGGAAAATACATCAAGGCTGAGGAGAGCATGAGAAAGTATGAACCCGTTGGTACTAGCAATGGAAATTTAAAAAAGAGAAAAGATACTACGGAGTATGATGCAAAAGAAAAGTATCCTAGGACAGCAAAGGATTCTGATTCACCACCCAAGAAGAACAATTTTGGGCCTAAGTTTACGGAATATGCAAGATTGAATGCTCCTAGGAGCCAAATTCTGATGGAGATTGCAAAGGAAGAAGACCTTAAATGGCCGAAGCCAATGAGGGCCGATGTGTCAAAAAGAAATCAAAACCAATACTGCCGGTTTCACAAAGAAGTTGGCCACGAGACAGATGACTGCAGGCAACTGAAAGATGAAATTGAGTTCTTGATTCGAAGAGGAAAGCTTGGTAAGTACACCAAAGATGGAAACCAGGGAAGTCAGAGAAGAAATTATGAAAGGAAAGACTATGATAGACGAGACCATGATCAAGATCGAAATCCAAAGCCCCGAGGGCCTGTCATCAATATGATATTTGGAGGGCCAACTGCTGCCGGACCTTCCAGAAACTCGAGAAAGGCTTATGCCCGTGAGGTAATGACTGTGGTTGGAGAAGCACCAAAGCGTGCCAAGACTGAAGTATCTTTGAATTTTGATGATTCTGATCTTGAGGGAGTGAAATTTCCCCATGATGACCCTCTGGTCATAGTACCTGTGATAGGCAACTCTGAAACAAAGAGAGTTCTTGTTGACAATGGAGCTTCAGTGGACATCTTATTCCATGACGCTTTCATTAAGATGGGTTACACTGATTCTCAGCTAACACCCTCAAACATGCCCATATATGGGTTCAATGGAGTGGAATCGAAGGTAGAAGGCACGATTCAACTCCCCATGACAATGGGACAAGGTTCAAAGACGTCTACTCAAATGCTGAACTTCATAGTTATCAAATCGACTTCAACCTACAATGCAATTCTGGGAAGAACGGGTCTTCATGCATTCAAGGCTGTTGCCTCATCTTATCATTTGAAGATCAAGTTCCCTACCAGGAATGGAATTGACGAAGAGAAAGGCGATCAGAAAATGGCTAGAAGTTGTTATGTAGCCGTGTTGAGGCCTGATGGAATTGGGGGGCAGGTTCTCCCAATTGAAGACATGGACATCAGAAACGGTGAAGAAAGAAGAGGAAAGCCAGCTGAGGATCTTGTTCCCATCCCCCTGATTCCAGGAGAACCAGACAAGGTCACCTACATTGGAGCTCTACTACCTGAATCTATGAAAAGCAAGTTGACATCCTTTCTTCAAGAAACAGTGATGTATTTGCTTGGACAGCAGCTGATATGCCAGGGATTGATCCCCAATTGATAACCCACAAATTGAATGTGGATCCCGAAAGGAAGACAGTGAAACAAAAGAAAAGAAATTTGCTCCAAAAAGGCAAGAAGCCATCAAGCAGGAGGTAGAAAAACTCTTGGAAGCAGGCTTCATTGAAGAAATTCAGTTCCCTGAATGGTTGGCTAACCCAGTGATGGTCAAGAAGGCCAATGGAAAATGGAGAATGTGTGTGAACTTCACCGACTTGAATGATGCATGTCCTAAGGATTGTTTTCCCTTACCGAGGATTGATGATTTGATAGATGCCACTGCTGGGCACGAGATGCTAAGTTTCATGGATGGCTTCAGTGGATACAACCAAATCAAGATGCACAAGGACGACATTTCCAAGGTATCATTCATCACCGACTTTGGTGTTTTCTGTTATTTAGTCATGGCATTTGGACTTAAAAATGCAGGGGCAACATACCAGAGATTGGTGAACAAGATTTTTGAACCATTGATTGGTAAAACAATGGAAGTTTATGTGGATGACATGCTAGTCAAGAGCCTCGACAAGGCAGACCATATAAAACATCTTCAAGAAGCGTTTGAAGTGCTGAGGCACCACAAGATGATGTTAAATCCAGCAAAGTGTGCCTTCGGGGTTGGCTCAGGAAAGTTTTTAGGCCTGATGGTCTCCAAGCGAGGAATCGAAGCTAACCCCGACAAGATCAAAGCAATCCTAGACATGGAACCACCCAAGTCTGTTAAGGATGTGCAGAAATTGACAGGAAGAGTTGCAGCTTTGGGAAGGTTCATCTCCAAGTCAGGAGAAAACTGCTTACCTTTCTTCAAGACACTCAAAAATGTGAAAATTTTTGAGTGGACACCTGAAAGCCAAGAAGCCTTTGAGGCCCTGAAGAAATACATGGCTGAAGCACCACTGTTGGCAAAACCAAAGCCAGGAGAGATTCTCTATCTGTACTTGGCAGTCTCCGACACTGCCCTTGGAGCTGTTTTGGTAAAGGAAGAATTGAAGGTTCAGAAACCCATCTACTATGTGAGTAAGATTCTGCATGGGGCAAAAATAAACTACTCTAGGGCTGTCAAACGGATAATTCGGATACGGATTTGCCAGTATCCGAATCCGAATCCGAAAATCTGAATTCGTATCCGGATCCGTATCCGAATCCGAAAATATTTAAATAAACATATCCGAATCCGAATCCGCCAGATACTATCCGGATACGGATAATATCCGAATCCGAATTTCAGTCAGAATTTTTTAGTTTTTATATTAAATTTTAATTCAATAAAATTGAAAAAATAATCAAAATTTTAATTTTAAAAAAAAAAACTAAACTAAACTAAAACTTAAATTTATTAAAATCTATTTTATTTTTTTTCAAAAATTTACTTTTTAGTATAATTTTATTTATTTTAAAATATTAAATTTGTAATATATATATATATTTAAAATTATCTACAACTTATATAAATATATTGTTTAATGATTAAATTATATATATATATATATATATTCTGTAAACTTAAAATATAATTTCTAAATAATATGTAACTATATATATAATATTATTTATTTTTCATATTTATTTAATTTCGGATTCGGATATTTCCGGATACGGATGCGCCTATATCCATATTCGTATCCGCAACTACCGAATTCGAATACGGATAATATCCGCTTTATTGCGGATACGGATAAAGTCCGCTTTATTCCGGATACGAATACAGATATTTCGGACGAATATCGGATTTTTCGGATTTTTTTGACAGCCCTAAACTACTCTACCATAGAAAAGTTTGCCTTAGCCTTGATAATGGCTTCAAGAAAGCTACGTCCATAATTCCAGGCGCACAAGATAGAAGTTTTGACTAATCAACCTCTAAGGAACATTCTGCACAGCCCACAGGTCAGTGGAAGATTGATCAAATGGGCTATTGAGTTGGGGGAATTTGATATCAAGTATAAGCCTCGTACGGCCATAAAAGCTCAAGCATTCGCTGACTTCATGGTTGAATGTACCATTGACAACCAAGAAGTCGGGGGGCAGGAAGTAGTAGTGGAAGACAACAAAGATTAAGACATGGTGTCCAAGGAATGTTGGGTGCTCTATTTTGATGGGGCATCAAAAACAAAATCAAGTGGAGTAGGTTTGGTGCTACAAAGTCATGATGGATTTCTCATAGAGTATGCACTAAAGCTAGACTTCCCGACAACAAACAACGAAGCTGAGTACGAAGCTCTGATAGCTGGTTTGGGCCTAGCTGGGGCCCTGAGAGTCAAGACTCTCAAAGTATGTGGAGACTCAAGGTTAGTCGTTTCTCAAGTAAATGGAGAGTTCGAAGCCAGAGATGAAGTCATGGCTAAGTATCTGAAACTTGTCAAAGCCATCATGACTCAGTTCGATGAATGCTATGTGGAGCACATTCCAAGGGAAGAAAATATGAAGACAGATGCTCTGTCTAAGTTTGCCTCTTCTGAAATCAAGAATTATGCATGAAGTGTATACTTCCAAGTCTTGAAGACCCCGAGCATCAATGGAAAACTGATAGCACCTATTGATGTTGCTAGTTGCTGGATGGACCCCATCAAAGCTCATTTGGAAACTGGGTGGCTGCCCAATGACACTTCAGAAGCACGAAAGCTATACGTCAGAGCACTAAGGTATGCCCTAATTGAGGGAATCTTGTACAAGAAATCTTTTGTTATTCCATACTTGAAGTGCTTGAGACCTCAAGAGGCAGAATTGGCCCTAAAGGAAGTGCATGAAGGAATCTGTGGACAGCACTTGGGGGGCAGAGCCCTGGCCCATAAAGTCACTCGTCTAGGTTTCTATTGGCCAAGCATGCTTGCTGATGCTAAAAGCTACGTGAAGAAATGTGAACGGTGCCAGAAACATGCACCAGTGGTTAGACAACCACCAGAGATGATGACATCCATTAACTCACCTATCCCTTTTGCTATGTGGGGTATGGATATACTTGGGCCATTTCCCATGGCAAGTGCTCAAAGAAAGTTCTTGATAGTAGCAATCGACTACTTCACCAAGTGGATTGAGGCTAAACCTTTAGCCAAGATAACCACCAAGCAAGTGATGCATTTCTTCTGGGAGAATGTTATATGCAGATATGGAATTCCACGAGTCCTGGTTACGGACAATGGAACTCAGTTTAACAATGATGAGTTCAAGAAGTATTGTGATGAGAATGATATCAAGTTGCGCTTCACTTCTGTTGCCCATCCTCAAGCAAATGGGCAAGCTGAGGTTGCAAATAGAATTATCCTAGATGGACTGAAGAAAAGAGTTGAGCGCTCCAGAAACACTTGGGTAGACGAATTACTCCCCATACTTTGGGCTTACCGTACCACTTGCAAAGTCACTACCGGGGCAACTCCATTTCTACTAGCTTACGGAGCAGAAGCAGTGGTTCCTTTAGAAATCACTCATGCATCTCCAAGAGTTGAGGCTTATGAACCAGAAGCGAATGAAGAAGGCTTGAGGCTAGCTTTAGATCTAATTGACGAAGTTAGAGATGAGGCGAATGCCAAGATAGTTGAACATCAGAAACGAGCATCTTTCTACTACAACCTAAGGGTTAAAGAGAGATTCTTTCGTCAAGGGGACTTGGTCCTTAGAAAGATTGAAGCATCTGGAGTTGGACAAAAGGGAAAGTTAGACCCAAACTGGGAAGGGCCCTATCGGGTCAAGAATGTGTATGGACGAGGCTCATACAAGCTGGAAACTCTGGAAGGGATTGAAGTGCCTAGAACTTGGCATGCTGCAAACTTGAAAGTTTATTATGTTTAAGTATGTCCTAACTGGACTCACTATCAGGACAAGTAGAAATAAGGTCGACGAAACCAATCCAAGTTTTTAAACTTGAGGTAGAAGTAGTATACTATGTAAGGGTTGAACCCATTTCTTCAAGTTATGAATTCATTCAGCAATTTCAAATATATTCTACAAAGCATTGCATATTGATGTTCATATGATTCAAAGTACTAATTAAGTACGCAAACACGAGAAATTAAAAGGCATGAAGGAAATAAGTTAAATAACTTGCAATAAAGTTAAGTTATGCCCAAAGGCAGAATTACAGAAAATAAATAAAAAGCTACAACTAGCTATGACTAAGCATCATCCCCTCCTTGTTCTTCCTCAGAGCTAGACTCCTCCCCAGACTCCTCTCCAGAATCCTCTTCTTTCGCAGACTCTTCTTCCTCACTGGAGCTGGATTCCTCAGGCTCTTCGTCAGGATGAGAGGCATGTTCGGGATTGAGAATCCTGTCATCCTCATCCATGTCGTCCTCTCCAGCCAAGGCCATCTTTAAACGAGTAGGAGCGTGAGGGCTGGGAAAGTCAGAAATAGTAAGGGATCCAGGGAGTCTCCTCAAAACCTCAGCTAAAGCCTCATCCCATCCTTTAGTATATTGGACAGGGAACAGGAGATCATCGTGCTGGCTGATTAGGTCCTTGTACTCCTGGGAGTCAAGGTACTCATCGATGTAAAGATCCTTGTCCCTCCTGAGCCCAACTAACTCAGCTTGAGCATCAGATAATTCCTTTTCCTTCCTGTCCAAGGTAGCCCTCAAAGAACCCACCTCCGGCTGGGCTTGATCATACTTAGCCTTGTTGGCCTCAGAAGATGAGCGCCAGGCTTTGGCTTGAAACAAAGCCCCTTGGAAATTGGCATTAGCCTACGAACAAAACACAAGTTAGAAATAATAACTTGAAACATATTAGAGAAACAAAAAAGAAAGAGGAAGAGAAGAAGCTTACAGCAGCAAAGGCCTGGGCTCCTGCATGTTCTGCCCCCTCCAGGGTAGAGTTAGAAACGAAATCCTTGTAGTCACAAGGAGTCAGTGAATGGTGTGACCATTCAACAGCATGCGCAGACACCCCTACTATGGTGTCCTTTTTCCTGATCCCCCAATTGGGACGCCATACTGAGCTCTTGGCCGAGGATGAACCCTCGACCTCATCAACCTCAGCCACATGAGGCCTCAGAATAGCAGGGCCTTTCTCAGCCAGCCTTGGATCCTTCAAACAAGCCCTCTTGATTCTGGCAGTCTCCGCGACTGCCGGCTCGTTTGTCTTGTTTATAAAGGCCGCAGCTGCAAACAAAAATCAAGAAAAGCAAAATGGGTATGAGGCAATTTTAATAAAAATGAAAGAGAGTAAAAGAAAGGGAATTACCCTTATCAGAAACTTTTGAAAGTTCCAGAGACTTAAGTAGAAACTCGTCCAGGAGCTCCCAAGCCATGGTGGCATAGTCATCCTTGGTGAGTTCAGCATAGGCAAGGTCCTCCTCCCCAGTCAAAACTATGTCACCAGGACTACCGTCCGAAACTCTACTAAATGAGATTTGGAATAAGGTACCCCAGTCCCCTCCATCCCAAACCAGATACATGAATTCGTTTCTCCACTTGGGATTGTTGTCGGGAATGGATTTTGGGTGAAAGATGGGGGGTGTTGAGGGTCGGTGACTAACATATACCCAACCCAAAGTTTTGGAAGAGCTATTCTTAAATTGAAAAATCTTTCTAAAAAGAGCAACAGAAAGAGGGAAATTGTTTTTCGAGCACAAAACAATAAAGCACATAATAAGTCTCCAAGCATTGGGAGGGAGTTGACAAGGGTTGATTCCTACGTCAGCTAAAAGTTGAGGAATAAAAGGATGAAAGGGGAATCGAACCCCTGCGACAATGGTGCCCCTATAAATGCAAAGAGCATTGGGACGCCAATGGCAAGATCGATCCCCGGGACCAGCAGGAACAAGTCTATAGGGTGGCTTAATCCTATACATTCTGTTATAATCTTCGATTTTATCTACTTCGTGGAATCTGTTGCTACAATTAAAAGAATCTAAATGCGACACAGAGGGATATTCATCACCATGTTCTAAAATCATATCTTGTAAAGACATAGTGGGAGAACGAATGATGATACCTCTTTTGGACGCTTGATTCATTTTCTGAAGACGGCTAGCAGAACGATCGACCATTTTTGAATCTTCAAACAAAATGCAGAAAATCTTCACCAAAAACTCAGAAAACCTTCAAGGGATGAAGGTGAAAGCCCAGAAACTCAAAGAAATTCCAGAAAATCTTCAGCAGTTGAAGATAGAACCCAGAAAATCATCAATGCAAACCCAGAAACCCAGAAAATCTTCAATGCAAACCCAGAAACCCAGAGAATCTTCAATGTATGAAGATTAAACCCAGAAACTGAAGAAGAATTACTGAGAAAAGATTTGGAAAGTGAAAAGTGTGAAATGAGAAGTGAAAGTGAAAAGTGAAGATTCACTCTTTTATAGAAAATTATTGACCGGTTGACTAACCAGTAAAAGGGAAGATCAACCGGTTATAGCCGGTCAAGGCCCATAATTATTCTTTGGGCTACTGGAATTAAGGCCCAAAGAGTTAGGCCCAATAAAGATCAGGGCCCAGTTATTGAATCCAAAGAAATTCAAGGCCCAAAGCCCAGTACAAATGGATTCCAACAAAAAATTGAGACTAGAGGAAATCAAGGCCCAAAACTTCTCAAGGCCCAGAGCCCAAATAAAAGTGAAGGCCCAGGAATTGAACCTAAGAGGATTCGAGGCCCAATAGGAAATTGGGCCCAAAACATTTTGAGGTCCAAAGCTCAAAAATTAAAGGCCCTAAAAGAAGTTAAAAGCATAGAAAAATTCTAACTTAGAATAAACAAAGTTCGAATTCTAAATCAAAAATCGAAATCGAAAAAGACCCAAGTTGAGCTCGGAAAATTCGAGGTCGAAAAACACCTAAAAACGAAATCGAACTACTCGACCTCGCCCCACATCCTGTTCGAAAAACACCTTAAAATTTCTGGTCGAATTTAAAAGGAAATCAAGGTCGAAGGAGTATTGAAAATCCTGGTCGAAGAATGACTAAGGTTGAGCTCGAAATTGTACTGAAAAGTCGAGGAAAGAAAAAGCACGGGTTTGAGATCGAAAAATCCTGCTCGAAATTTCACTAAAAATTGAGGTCGACATGTTTGACCTCATTTCATCGCTTGGTCAAAATAACGCTTGGAGTTCCTGGTCGAAAATACAAAGGCTCGAAGTCGAAAATTTGAGGTCGAAAAAGATCTAAAAGATGAGGTCGAAATGTTCGATATCGCACCAATCGAGGTCGAAATCCTAAACAAAAATCCTGGTCGAAAAACAGTTAAAACGGGCTCGAGGAATCGAGGTCGAATTTGCACTGGAAATCGAGGTCGAATTTTCCCAGAAGTTGGGGGGCAAATGATATGGGCTGAAATATAACCCTAGAAATAATTAATGATATATTAATTAGACCTAGTTTGGTCCAAGAATTAGGCCCGACAAAAGGCCTGAAACCCTAATTATTTATTAATTTCGTAATTAATAAATCAAGGAAAATACACAGCTCATAAAAGAGTCCAAATATGATAATATCTTTATAGAAGGATCCAGAATCCCAATCAAATATTACGATGAGTCACAACACTTATCAGATGAGGATAATACTTGCCTGCCAAGCAATACACTCCTTATCAGTTATCAATAACGAGACTTATCCATTAAGTCTCCTAAACATACTCTAAATACAAGACTCCTGACGCCTATATAAGGACCCTCGTCCTTCATTCTAGAACTACGTTTTTATTGGCTTGATTCTCTATACAGCAGAGATACGTAGGTATCTTGTGAGGACTGATTTAGTCTCGAAACAAAAGAGCAGTCATTAAAGCTTGAACGCTCACAAACCCTAGCATTTAATTCACAAAGCACGTTTTTTAATTCATAACAAGAAGTGACAAAGTAGAAAAGTAATTTTTTTTATCACGCAGACTTGAATATTAATGATTTAATTGCTTGTATCTGCAAGACGAAAAGTCAAAAAATAAAAATAAAATAGTTTGCAAGACAAAAAAGTCAAAAATAATAATAGAATTATTAGAGGTTTGGTGAAAGTAGAGCATTGAACAAAACAAAAATAATTTAAAAATAACATAATATTCTACTAAGTGAAATAGGAGTTTGGCATATTATAAATCTACTACATGAAATAGGAGTTTAGGGTATAATATATATAATATATTTTATTTTAAATTAGATAATTATATTTTAAAAAAATAATAAATTAGGGGTGAAACCAAAAAAAAAGTGCTATCCAAAAAATATAGGAACCAAATTTGATATAATATTAAAAGGATTTCCCTTATTAATAAATGTGAGGGAAGTGGTCATTGGATGCAAAGTTTTATATGTCAAGAAATGAAATTGTGGTGTTTATCAAAAAAATGCACTGAATTATTGCTTAATAAAATGGCACATGCAGCATGTCAGATTTGTGTCATGCTTTATTCGTTTTTTTGTAAACTTATTCATTGCTTAGTGCGTAGAATATCTAGCAAATATGTACTGCATAAATGATGGTTCGTAATTAATTAAGAAAACTCGCTTTAAATGACTTAACTACCACTTTTATTACCACACACAAACAATTAACGAGACAATAATGATAAAGGTAATAAAATAATAATAATAATAATAATATAATTTTATTAATAATAGGAATAATAATAATACTATTGATAATAGTATTGAAGAAAATATAATAATAATGTGATTTATTATTATTATATAAGAAATTGTATATATGTAATTGGAAAATATATTTTAGTATTTTATTAAAAATAAAATTAAAACTCCATTAACTAATTAAATTGAAACTAATATTAAAAAAAATGAAAATTCATTATGTACTCCGTACATATATTCCCACAATTGTTTTTATAATTAACAACAATTTTTTTAGTTTGGTGTTCAAAATTTGTATATCATACTGTTCATGCAAAAATAAATAGTAAGAGTCTCCGTACAATGGAATCAACCGTACAATGGTGTGTTTACTGCCAAAGATTAAAACACCACAATCAATGACGGATCTCCGTCCTATATCGTTATGTAATGTGGTAATGCGTATTCTGTCTAAAGTTTTGTCTAATAGGTTGAAACCATGTTTGAGTCACATAATTTCGGAGAAACAAAGTGCCTTTGTTGAGGGGAGATTGTTGACTGATAACGCATTGATAGCATTCGAGGTAAATCATTATATGAAAAGGCGAACGCAGGGAAGGAATGGAATTGCTGGCTTGAAGATTGATATCTCAAAGGCGTATGATAGGTTGGAATGGGATTTTCTTCGAAATATGATGCAGCGTTTTGGTTTTAATGAAGTGTGGATTAACAGGGTGATGGAGCTAGTGTGCTCAGTATCGTATAGTTTCATTCATGATGGGGATGTGTTTGGAAATGTAGAGCCAAAGCGTGGGCTGAGGCAAGGGGACCCAATCTCACCATATTTGTATATCATGTGCGTAGAAGGCCTAAGTGCCATTATTCGTCGGAATGAAGAGGCTGGATTGTTACATGGTTGCACGGTTTCCCGAGGGGCGCCCATGATATCTCATTTGTTATTCGCAGATGACTCATACTTTTTCTTTAAAGCTACAGGGACAGAGGCAGGGGTGATGAAATGAATTTTGAACCGTTATGAGGAAATATCAGGACAGGTGATAAACTATAATAAATCGACAATCACATTCTCTCCTAACACAAAGGAAGCGAGCAGGCGGGAAGTGTGCCAGCAGCTGGGGGTGGTCGAAGTGCAAATGCCTGGGAAGTACTTGGGAATGCCCATGCAGATTGGTCGAAATAAGGCTTCAAGCTTTGCTTTTCTGAACGAAAGGATTGATCAAAAGCTCCAAGGATGGCAGAATATATCGTTGTCTAAGGCAGGGAAGGTGACATTATTGAAGACAGCAGCGCAAGGCATCCCAAACTTTTGGATGAGTCTATTTCTAATCCCAATAGAAGTTTGTGAGGGGATAGAAAGAAAAATGAACGCGTTTTGGTGGAGTAATGGAGGTGCAGGAAAGGGAATCAAATGGTTGTCATGGGATAGGATGTGCGAAGCGAAAGAAGGGGGTGGTCTGGGATTTAAAAAGTTACGAGAGTTTAACATAGCGATGTTGGCTAAGCAAGGTTGGAGGCTCATGAATAATATGAATTCTTTGGTCACAAACTTAATGAGAGCAAGGTACTTTCCTAATGGTGATTTCTTAAATGCTACGTTGGGTGCAAACCCAAGCTATGTTTGGAGAAGCATTATGGAAGCTCAGCAAAGTTTACATCAGGGATGTAGAAGGAGGATCGGTAATGGAAGGAGTACACGAGTATGGAAGGTACCATGGTTGCCATGTCCTGAAAATGGGTATATTACAACTGACTTACCGGATGAGTTAAAGGATATCCAAGTTCAAGGGTTTCTACATGAAAATAAAAAAGAATGGGATATGGAGGTAGTTCGTGATATTTGCAATGAACGTGACAGTAATCTGATTCAACAGATTCCTATTCCAGCAAGGGAAAAGGAGGACACTTGGTTTTGGTTATTCGAGGATAAAGGGGATTTTTCTGTTAAGAGTTGTTACAGGCAGGTTCATGGTGAAAAGCAGTACTCAGACAAGAGGTTTTGGCGGTAGTTATGGGCTTTAAAACTTCCTGGTAAGGTTTTGAATTTGTTATGGAGGGCTTGTCGAAATGTGGTGCCTACAGCAGTCGAGTTAGCGAAGAAAAATGTTCAGGTAAGTACAGTGTGCTGTTGGTGTCATTTGTATGATGAAGATACATTCCATGTACTGTTTGGGTGTAGCTTTGCTCGAGGCCTGTGGAATGAAGTGGGGCTGCAGCAGTTAGTAACTGTGAAACCAAATGATACGGTTATGGAGGTATTGCAGAGAACGTTTCAGAATGGAAGCAAGGAACAATGTGCTCTGGTTGGTATATTGTGTTGGGGTTTATGGTTGAGAAGGAACAAATGGCTGTGGGAGAAGATTAATAAGTCGATTTTTGGTGTAAGATCCATGGTGCTTACTATGTTCACAGAGTGGAAAAAATCGAAGGAGGTTATGAAAAAATCAGCTGGTGTAGTTCAAGGTACAGAAAGTAGATGGGTTAAACCTCCTCCTGGGTGGATAAAAGTGAATGTTGATGCAGCGTGTAAAAGAGGAGAGGGTAGTGTAAAGGTGGGATGTGTAGCTAGGAACGAGCATGGGCAGTTTGTGAGAGCTAGGAGTAATGCTCTGCAAGGCCGAAGTCAACCCAGGGAAGCTGAGGCTCTAAGCCTTAAGGAGGCTCTGTCATGGACGAAACAATGGAGGAGAAATAAGGTGATTTTTGAATCGGATGCAAAATTGCTGGTTGAGGCTGTGAATGGAACGAGAGGGAAATCTTATTTTGATATGATTGCGGAGGATTGTAGTGATTTACTTAAACACTTTGATGAAGTGTTACTTGTTTTCGTGCATAGATCTGCGAACCATGTAGCCCATTTGTTAGCAAAGGCCGCATGTTCTAGGTCAGGTCTTCAGGAGTGGATTCATTCTGCTCCAGATTTTATTTCTTGTAATCTCGCGTTGGAAGAATTTTAATGATATGCAAGTGCTTTATTTCAAAAAAAAAAAAAAAAATAGTAAGAGTCTAATCATTACATAAGTCAGCAGACATCACATCATGTACACTCTTTAACTTTAAGATTTTGTCTTTGGTCTAGATCTCACTCATTCAGATTCCTATATTTATCAAAAAAAAACACTTACACCTCAAATTAATCGCCACCCTCCTTCTTTTATATTTAAATAAAATATGGTGATGGTCATTTTTGTCACAATTTGATAAAAAAATGGTCCCAAATATTATATTTTAAAAAAATGGCTCCAAATATTATTTTAAAACGCAACTTCATCTTGAGTCTTCTTAAAACGCAAGTTCGTGTAACGTTTTCACCCAATTTTTTATTTTTTTTTTCCAGAAAACGTAAGTTCAATTTGCGTTTTACTGTAAAAAATTTAAAAAAAAAATTAAAAAAAATAAAAACGCCACATGATATGGCCTTTCTTGTCTTTAACACAACATTAACCTACGTTTTCCAGGCCCAATAACAAAAGCAGGCCGCAAAAACTTATCTACATAAAGGCTACACAAATCAGCGTTTTAAAGTGATATTTGGGACCATTTTTTCATGTGTGATATTTAGGGCATTTTAACTCTAATATTCGGGGCCTTTTCTTAATAAAATCTCTCTTACATTCTTAATAATAAAAAAGTAAAGACACACATGTTCACATACATTAAGAGTATCTGTGTATATATAATCTTTCTTATAATCTTTCTTGTTGCACTCCGTTGGCGAGCGTATTATTTTAAACACTTTCGTGGCTGCACATATTTTTTTTTCAAAAATTAGTGGCTCCCGTCAATTTGATATTAACACCGTTAACTTGTGTAAGGCATGTTGGACTTGTAATGGGGTAATGGCTATTAACATTATAAAAGATATTGTTAGGAACTATGTTGTTTCTTGATGATAACTAAACTAACTTAGTGAAAATTGTATAAGTAAAAATGTAGCCTTCAACGGATAACATTCAATTTGCAGTATTCGTAGAAGGGTAGCTTATCTACGGAGAAGACTCAATGTAACATGCTTGTGCAATCCTGATGTATAATCCTGATATGCAATCCTGATATGCAATCCTGATATGCAATATTGATATGCAATCCTGATGTACAATCCTGATGTGTAATCCTGATATGTAATCCTGATTTATAATTATGATGTAGAAGTTGAAGTATTAATTTTTAGTCTAAATAAGTCATGTTGACTGTTAATAGATATGTAGTATAGGGAGGCTAATTGTAAATAATTTATGCCTTGTAATTTTACATAAGTGAAATTGACTATCTACGGATAACAACATTAACCTTCTACGGATGTGGACAAAGTATTGTCTACGGATAACAGTACTAGCCTTTTACGGATGTGGTCAAGATACTCTCAACGGATACAACTCAAATAGCTTCTACGGATACACTCTGTACTTTGTGAAAATGACAGTTCAGACAGAGCACATGGGTTGACAGATTTCACAGAGCATGGAAACCAGCATTTCTGGAAAACTCACGAGAAGTAGAAGCATTCTGTTTTGTCTGGTCAAAAGTAGCATTTCCATAAAAGACAATCAGCCAAGAAGGGCAAGCTACCAACACATGGACCACTACTCAGAATGGAGAAACAAGGATTTTGGACAGATTTACTTCTTGTATTATTAGTTGTTCGAAATATCTTGTAAACTTGGGATATATAACCAAGTATAGCATTATTCTAGAACTTAAGAAATCAGTTAGGCAATTTAGAGAGCTCAAAGCAATATCCTTTGTAAATTGCTGAAGCTAGAATAGTGTGTATGTAGCTATGTGTTTATTCATAAACATCACAGAGATTTCTTCTAATAAAAATCTCTCAGGTGGATAAATCAACCCACCTGAATTTTTAATTCTTGTGTTATCTTATCTTGTTTGTTTTTCTGTTCCTGAATTTACTTTTATATCTTTTCTATCAAGAACTAAAGAATTTTTAAAGATTGTATTCAACCCTGTTAGATCAGGATTCAATGATCATCAGGATCTAGACTCAACTGATCAGGATTGCTGATGTCATCAGTATTTGCTCAAGCGTCAGTATCAGGATTGTTATCAGGATTACTATCAGGACTATGATCAGGATTGATCATCAGGACTGGAAGCTGATCAGGATTATAACTTCGAGTTATTTATGGAGTCTAGTTAAAGAAGGAAGTTTATTTTGTCGGTTCGTAGTTTATAGGAATGAAGTTGTCGATAAGGATATGTTTCAATATAGTTGGTAATTGATTCGGTCTTATCTTGTAATCGATAGAGATGATGTGTAGTATATAAACACAGTTTAGGTTTTGATTTTAATCAATTGCATACACGAGTATATTGTAACCTAGAAGCTCTCAAGAACATCAGAATTTTTTGAGAGAGTTTGTAACAGTTTTATATCAGATTTAATAAAGCTGTTATTATTCTTTCATATTTGTGATCTATATTTTATTAAGTCGAGAATCTTATAAAATTGTATTCAAACCCCCCCCTTTCTACAATTGTTATTTACTGGGAAACAATTGGTATCAAAGCAAACTGATTTAAATTCGAATCAGATACGATCTAAGATGTCGACAAAGTATGAAAGCATGAAAATTCCCATTCCTGAAGAAAACCGAATATCCAACATGGAAGGTAAAGATGCTGATGTACCTGGAGGCTATGGATCCTGACTATTTGGACATGATACGTGATGGACCATATATTCCTACGAGAATAGTTGCACAAACAGATACTGTACCTGAACACTACATGGTCAAGGTAAAAAGTGAATGGACTCCTGAAGAGAAAGCTATATAACGTTCTCAGAGATGCAAAGATAAAGAATATCCTTCACAACAGTCTTGATGCTGTCATGTCTAAAAGGGTGATTGCATGCAAATCTGCAAAAGAAATTTGGGACACTTTGGAAACTCAATGCCAAGGATCTGCATCTGTCAAGAAAAACAGAAGGGCTCTACTTATTTAAGAGTATGAACAATTTGATGCAAGACCTGATGAGAGCCTTACTAACATGTATGATAGATTCCTGACACTCCTGAACAATCTATCACTAGTAGGCAAAGAGTATGTATCTGAAGATTCTAATACCAATTTCTGAGAGCTTTACCTGAAGAATGGGATACACAAACATCAATCATTAGGCATCAGTGTAATATCCCAAATTTTTGTAATATTTAAAACCTTGATGAATAGTAAATTTGCCACTGATGAATAGTAAATTTGCTGATGAAAAGTTTTTCAGACCACACTATGTGGATGACATGGAATGAATGTTTCTGATAAGTGGATTTTTAATCCACTTGGAACGCTTCATATCGGCTTAAATTGATGACTTGAACTCAAGTATGTGGTGTGTTTAATGTGTTTTCATTAAGTTTTGCAGAACCAAGAGTTGGAGGTTAATTTGATTAAAATTCGGATTTTCCGGGTAGGTTGCGCAGTCTTCACTGTTTTGGCCATATCTGGAGTTCTACAAGTCCGATTCTGACGATCTTACAGCTCACGCGAAGAGGACAACATTTTCTATAAGGTTCTGTGCGGGCGCCCAGGAATTGTACTGGAATTCTGCGCGGCCGCCCAGGAAGTCAGAACCGCCAGAAATTGCCAGAATTCGATTTTAATTAGGAAAGTTTCACAAATTCGACTTCTAATCAATATGGTAATTGCTTGGGGCGGCCAGAAACTTCCAGAATCAGTTGTAAATATGGAATATGCAATTCTTATTGCATTCAAAGACGGAAATTGCCGTAATTCTATTCTAATTCAAAAACGGCAATTGCTTGGAAGAGGGACAACTTGGAGCTATAAATACACACCTTGGGGGGACATAATCAACACATCACAATACATCACAACACACCAGAGATCAGATTCAATATTGGAGCACAAGATCGAGGAGCCAAGAACGAAGAACGTGACTACGAGGAGATCTAGACATAGTTTTTTCTTGTATTCTTCAATTTTGGTGTAACTTTTGGATGCTTCCAGATTTGTCTTCTAAACCTTTAACTCTTATTCATATTTACATCATTGATTTCTTGTTTTTCATCATGCTTTCATCAAACCCCGTGACGATGAGAAGTTCGATCATGAACTAATCGTTGTCATGGGGTCCTAGCGGATTTATTTATGGATTTTAGTAGTTAATTGTTTTAAAGATGTGTGTGTGATGTCTAATTGATATCCTAGTTTGGTTGTGCTTATTCTTCTTGGATGCGTAGCTAACATCTAAGATTGTTTGTTAATCTCTATTGAATGCGAAAGTGGATATAGAGGTTTAGAACTTGCTATGCTAGCATAGGTTTATGTATGTTTGTCATGCATGATTCGTAGGTGATTTTAACCATCTTACCTGCCCTATGTAATCTGAATGGATAACTTGCTCGTTAAACCGTTATGTTTTCAAATCTTATAGACATATAGGGTCTAAGCATAATTGGTGTCTGCTTAACTTCTATCTATTTTGTGGATGTTTAAGTGGTTTGGTATACGTATACTGAAAGGTAGCGTGTACTAATTTCGTGTTATCCGATTAGTTATCACAACCGTCACATGCATTGATTAAAGACAAAAGACTCTGAATGAAGTACTTAATGAAGTTAGGATCCCATGTTTTATTCTCATATACATAAATCGATTTTAATCCTCTTAGTTAGTTAATTCTTAGTTTAATAATTTGTTCTCTAGTTAATTTTAGATAATCAAACCCAATTTGTTAATTGTCTTAGCAGTGGATAAAAATCATACATTGTTGCATAGGTACATTAATTGAATTGAACACCTCATTAGATCTCTGTGGGAACGAACTTGACTTATTCGTATATTACTTGTGACCACGTGCGCTTGCGTGATTTTGTGCTAACAAGTTTTTGGCGCCGCTACCGGGGATCATCGGTGTTTTATTTTAGTTTATGTGCTTGTAATCAGTGGTCGTTAGAGTTCACTGACTCGGATTGTAGTTGTTTGTTCTGTGTGTTTCAGGTACTTGAACGTGTATGCGAACACGTTCTCAGACTCGTAAATTGGAAGAAGAAAGATTAAAGTTAATAAAGATGGGAGACGTACCAGAAGGAGTAGCACCTAAAGCTAAGGCTTTGAAGGACTATTCTCAGCCAAAGATCAATGATATTCAGTCGAGTATTGTCAGGCCGGCTATTGCAGCTAATACCTTTGAAATCAAGCCTGGCACGATTCAGATGGTGCAGAATTCAGTGCAGTTTGGGGGTGCTCCAACGGAAGATCCTAATATGCATATTAGGGATTTCATCGAGATTTGCGACACCTTCAAGACCAACGGAGTGTCGGAAGATGCCGTGAAGCTGAGACTTTTCCCATTTTCTCTGAGGGATAAGGCTAAGGGCTGGTTGCACTCTCTACCAGCAGGTTCTATTACTACATGGGAGGATCTTGCTCAGAAATTTCTTACTAAATTCTTCCCCATGGCTAAAACTGCTGCGATCAGGAATGCTCTTACTCAGTTTTCTCAGCATTCTGGAGAAACTTTATGTGAAGCTTGGGAGAGATACAAGGAGATGCTTAGGAGATGTCCACATCATGGATTGCCCGACTGGATGGTGATTAATTGTTTTTATAATGGTCTGGGAGCACAATCAAGACCAATGTTAGATGCAGCATCAGGTGGAGCTCTATGGGCTAAGAGCTACGAGGAAGCTTATGAGTTAATTGAGATGATGGCTGCGAATGAATATCAGAATCCTACTCAGAGATTATCACAAGGCAAAGTAGCAGGAGTTCTTGAAGTTGATGCAGCTACAGCTATAGCAGCCCAGTTGAAGGCTTTGACAATGAAGGTGGATTCTTTGACGAATTATGGAGTTCAGCAGGTGGCTAGTGTTTGTGAGCTTTGTGCGGGCGCACATGAGACGAATAATTGTGCCATATCTAGCGAGTCGGTGCAGTTTGTGAGCAACTTTCAGAGACCATCACAGCCAGTTCCAGCCACCTATCATCCCAATAGCCGGAATCATCCTAATTTCAGCTGGAGCGACAATCAACAATCTCAGCAGCCTTATCAGCCATTCGAAGGTCAGCAATTTGGAGCAAAGCCTTACACTCCTCAGAATTTTCAGCAGCAGCAAGGGCAGAATTTTCAGCCACAGTATGCTCCTAGGCAACAATTTCAGCCACCAGGATTTCCGCAACAACCTCATGCTAGTGCGGGGCAGTCTTCGAATGAAAAATCTGAATTGGATGAGTTGAGAATGATAGTTAAAAGCCAGGCGGCATCTCTCAAGACTTTGGAGAATCAGATGGGGCAGTTGGCAAGTGCCTTACTCAGTAGAGCTCAGGGAACTCTTCCTAGCGATACGGAGCCTAATCCAGGAAAGACAGTTGTCCAAGAACATGTGAAAGCAGTTACCTTGAGATCAGGAAAGGTCACGGGCAATCAAAAATCAGCAGTTGAAGAAGAGGAAGAAATTCAGCAGCATCAGGTGGAACCTTCTAAGGAAAAGCCAATTTTTGATTTGGCAGCTAAGCAGTTGGACGATGAGGCTGAAAAGAGCAAAAATTCTGCTGACAAGTCTGCTTCGGAGCAGACTATTTACCCACCTCCTCCATACCCAAAGAGGCTCCAGAAGAAGACTACAGAGAGTAACCAGATCTATCCTCCTCCTCCATATCCAAAGAGGCTACAGAAGCAGAATCTTGACACAAAATTCGCCAAATTTCTCGAGGTTTTCAAGAAGTTACACATCAACATACCTTTTGCAGAAGCTCTTGAACAGATGCCGAGCTATGCTAAGTTCATGAAGGGTATTCTATCTCGGAAGTTGAAACTCGAGGATTTGGACACCGTTGTTTTGACAGAGGAGTGTAGTGCAGTTCTACAGCAGAAATTGCCACCGAAGCTTAAAGATCCGGGAAGTTTTACCATACCTTGCACTATTGGCAATCAACTTTTCAGCAAATGCTTATGTGATTTGGGAGCTAGCATTAATCTAATGCCAATGTCTGTTTTTAAGCAACTTGGGTTGCCTGAACCGAAACCAGTTAATATGACCTTACAGTTGGCTGATCGGTCGATCACATATCCAAGGGGTATAGTGGAGGATGTTTTGGTTAAAGTGGATAAACTTATCTTTCCCGCTGATTTTGTAATTCTGGACTTTGAGGAAGACAAGAAGATTCCTATTATCTTGGGAAGACCGTTCTTGGCTACAGGCCGAACTTTGATCGATGTGCAGAAAGGAGAGCTTACAATGAGGGTTCAAAATCAGAAGGTCACTTTTAATGTGTTCAAGGCTATGAAATTTCCGACAGAGGAGGAAGAGTGTTTTAGCTTGAAGATGGTTGATACGGGTCAGAGAAAGGAGTTCGATTAGCTGTTGAGCAAAAATTCGGACATGCACAAGTTCGAGCATCACATCAGTGATTCCATTGACAATTCTTCCATTCAAGATCTTTCGAATGTCAAGCTTGGAAAACTTCCACCACATTTGAAGTATGTCCTTCTGAATGATGAGTTGGTAATTTTTAAAGAGTGTGAAGATAATGTGTTGAGAAGGTGGAACAAGGATGATGAGGTAAAAGAGTGTTCTTATCAATCGACGGAGAAGCACAAACACCTTAGAGGTGTAAAGAAGAAAAAGAAAAAATCGATTGATGGAAAAGTCAAGGTGAAGTTTGATTTGGAAAAGATGTGGGAAGAAAGCAAGAAGGTTATCAAACAATGGGTGAATGGTCCTTCTACTAAGGACAAGTCAAATGCGATCTTCGAGCCACCATGATTTGATTCACATTTGTCCGGCTAAATGACATTAACGACAGCGCTTCGTGGGAGGCAACTCATGTGTTAGGTATGTTTCTACTATCTTTCTTATTACCTTCAATGAGGACATTGAATATGTTAAGTTTGGGGGTGATGTATGGGTTTGTATAGTTAGTGTGTGTCTCATGTAGGATTCATATTGCATGTGTAGTTGTAGATTATTCGTAGTTTTGCATGTTCATATAGGGCATTCTGTTTGCATAGTTTTTATTTATCATGTGAGTCCATTTTAGTTGCATGCATATTTCATGATCCCGTAGGACTTGACTATTTCCGTTGGTGAGTCGATGTTGATTGGAGTGTGGTTGTGATGAATAGAGGGTTGATTAAGTTTCTAAGTATTGACTTGCATGCCAGAAACAAATCTATTTCATAAGTCTCATTGGTTGCTTTTGAATTTGATCAGACCATGCTTGTTTGGTGTTGGAATTTAACCACTTGTTTACATTTAGAATGTTGGCTAGATTCTTGAAAACGAAGGAGCACTTATGTATAAGTTTGGGGGAAACCGGGGATTTCATGCTAGTTGTAATAAAGGCTAGGCGTCAAATGGCTAGTAGCCGGCTCATTGAAAAGATGAGTAGTCTAGGGTGGGATGAGAAAAAGGCAAAGAGCACTCATTCCGAAATAAAAAAAAAAAGAAAAAAAAAAGAAAGAAAAGTTGAAAAAGAAAAAGAAAAGAAAAGAAGAGTTGTTTTTATGCAGAATTGATCAGGTTGAGCTCTTTAATACTCGAGCAATTAAGTTCTAGGGGACTTTGTGCCTAGTGACCTAAGACTTTTCCGGTCTGGGATCCACTAACCTAACGCTCGCTACATGGGTATTATTGTATAAGCCTTTTGGGGTCTTAACCATTGCACGGTCAAATAAGCATGTGTATTGTGTTTAGTATGTTGTTCTGTAATAAAAGCATGAATTCCTGTCTAACTCAAGTGGATATTGAGATGTCTTTAAGTGGTTTCTTGTGTCTAGCGTTCATTCTGTTTGTAAGCTTGTGGTTGTTTTGGCTAAGAGTAGGTATGGTCTTGATTTAGTTTGGGAGTATATTGGTGAGCATCGCACACACGCACGTTTTTGTGTTTGTCTCGTTGGTCAATGGGAATTTGGTCGAACTCTGTTTGGAAGACTGTGTTCTTTGAGATGTTGGCTTGTTGATTGGTTTTGGTTGGTTTGAAGGGATCATTGCATTTTCATATTAGTTGCATACATGTATTGCATTGTTAGTTGCATGAGTAGATGGATTTTGTGGGTACATTCGCTATAGGCCCTCACGAGACCTTACTCGTCCACCAGGGCTGCCTAGGGGTTTAAAGGGCTTGTTGCATATGCCAAATGCAACCGTGATCACCTACGGAAGTGGTACTAGTTAGTTGTATATAGTTATATTATTTATGCTTGAGGACAAGCATCGGTTTAAGTTTGGGGGTGTGATAAGTGGATTTTTAATCCACTTGGAACGCTTCATATCGGCTTAAATTGATGACTTGAACTCAAGTATGTGGTGTGTTTAATGTGTTTTCATTAAGTTTTGCAGAACCAAGAGTTGGAGGTTAATTTGATTAAAATTCGGATTTTCCGGGTAGGTTGCGCAGTCTTCACTGTTTTGGCCATATCTGGAGTTCTACAAGTCCGATTCTGACGATCTTACAGCTCACGCGAAGAGGACAACATTTTCTATAAGGTTCTGTGCGGGCGCCCAGGAATTGTACTGGAATTCTGCGCGGCCGCCCAGGAAGTCAGAACCGCCAGAAATTGCCAGAATTCGATTTTAATTAGGAAAGTTTCACAAATTCGACTTCTAATCAATATGGTAATTGCTTGGGGCGGCCAGAAACTTCCAGAATCAGTTGTAAACATGGAATATGCAATTCTTATTGCATTCAAAGACGGAAATTGCCGTAATTCTATTCTAATTCAAAAACGGCAATTGCTTGGAAGAGGGACAACTTGGAGCTATAAATACACACCTTGGGGGGACATAATCAACACATCACAATACATCACAACACACCAGAGATCAGATTCAATATTGGAGCACAAGATCGAGGAGCCAAGAACGAAGAACGTGACTACGAGGAGATCTAGACATAGTTTTTTCTTGTATTCTTCAATTTTGGTGTAACTTTTGGATGCTTCCAGATTTGTCTTCTAAACCTTTAACTCTTATTCATATTTACATCATTGATTTCTTGTTTTTCATCATGCTTTCATCAAACCCCGTGACGATGAGAAGTTCGATCATGAACTAATCATTGTCATGGGGTCCTAGCGGATTTATTTATGGATTTTAGTAGTTAATTGTTTTAAAGATGTGTGTGTGATGGCTAATTGATATCCTAGTTTGGTTGTGCTTATTCTTCTTGGATGCGTAGCTAACATCTAAGATTGTTTGTTAATCTCTATTGAATGCGAAAGTGGATATAGAGGTTTAGAACTTGCCATGCTAGCATAGGTTTATGTATGTTTGTCATGCATGATTCGTAGGTGATTTTAACCATCTTACCTGCCCTATGTAATCTGAATGGATAACTTGCTCGTTAAACCGTTATGTTTTCAAATCTTATAGACATATAGGGTCTAAGCATAATTGGTGTCTGCTTAACTTCTATCTATTTTGTGGATGTTTAAGTGGTTTGGTATACGTATACTGAAAGGTAGCGTGTACTAATTTCGTGTTATCCGATTAGTTATCACAACCGTCACATGCATTGATTAAAGACAAAAGACTCTGAATGAAGTACTTAATGAAGTTAGGATCCCATGTTTTATTCTCATATACATAAATCGATTTTAATCCTCTTAGTTAGTTAATTCTTAGTTTAATAATTTGTTCTCTAGTTAATTTTAGATAATCAAACCCAATTTGTTAATTGTCTTAGCAGTGGATAAAAATCATACATTGTTGCATAGGTACATTAATTGAATTGAACACCTCATAAGATCTCTGTGGGAACGAACTTGACTTATTCGTATATTACTTGTGACCACGTGCGCTTGCGTGATTTTGTGCTAACAGTTTCGAAGCAATATTGTTGATGTATAGGAAGAATAAAAGAATGTAAACGCAATCAGAATACGAAGATTCTCATTCGAGTTTTAAATCACTATTCACTGGACAATCAAGAATGTATTGATTTGATCGTTTTAAGAAAGTATGTGGAATGAGAAATCCATGATCATATCTTAAACCAAGGTGAGAAACCTAAGATTATATATTAGACAAAGATAATGGAAAGATCAAGGAAGTACCCCTAGCTTTGGTACAGAGAAACGTTTTTAGAATCACTTGAAACTATCGCGAAACAAAAGCGTAACAAATTATGGATTAAACCCTAACCAAAGGAGGATTATTATATAAGATCATCAAGTACAATATATAAGAGGATTGAGGATACAAATGATGACATAATCATGATGCAAGAGGATGACAAGATGATGACCAAGTGGTGAATCACCACATTGTCACCACTTTCACCACCACCACAAGTTCAAAAAGAGCCTTGTCATTGGTGACAAAACAAGTTATTAGCCACACAATTTAATTACAAAGTGTTAAGTGTATTTAGACAAAACAAAACAAAAGAAAATCAAACAAAGCAAATCAAAAAAGGATGCATCAAGGTGAAGAACAAAATATTCGGCTATTTCCATTTCTTCAAACCCTTAAAAAACTTTCTACCACTTCCACTCAACCATAAATCTTGATCTTGGACTCTAAATAACCCTCTTCAAATATCCAAGGTAGATCTCTAATCTTAGCTTCATCCATGGATGATAGCTTGGTCAAAAATGGATTCAAAGTTGATGATGAATAGTGATGTGAATAGTAATCTCATAAGATCTTGTTTTGTTTTGAAGTTTTTAGGTTTGATTAGCATAGTTAAGGAGCAAGGAAGGATATACCATCCATATATAGCCTTTGTTAAGATCCAAGGAAGGTATAAAACTCCTCCCTTTTTTGAGATTTTGCTTGATCTAGTAGTTATAAGTGATTGTTTAAGAACTATGTAGTAATGAAGCATGTATGCATGATTTTAAGGATGTTTGATGGTTGATTTGTGGATAAACTTATGAACTAGAGTATGACCATGTTTGGACAGAAAATTTTAGTATTAACTTGAGGTCTGATTGGTGTTTGGTTGATTGTTGATTGGTGGTTGTAGTGAGTGTTTAAAAACACGGGAATCGCGTTTAAGCGTCGTTACCATGTCGAATTTTACTTAGGTAGTTTAGACAGAAACCATGGTTACATTAAAGGGAATAAACATGAAGTTTCTGACCATGAACATGTAGGCCCTGTTTCCTAGTTAGTTTTAGCGAAAGAATCGTGTCGTTACGATTTACGGTTTAGGAGAAACGTCCGTTTTAGTGAAAGCGGTTTCGCGTAACTAAGTAGTTCATTGCATGAACTTTGAGATAGTGATCAAACCCTTTAAAAATGGAATTTGGCGGAGATATTAAAATGGATACTAGCATGGATTGTTAGGAAAGGAAACCTAGAAGGTCTTGAGTTAAAAAGAGAAGTTGGTGATTTTATAAAAATACGCGAACGAAGGTTGCGCGAGTGAAATACCCTTAAGGGGATGGTTAAAAACAAGGAATTAGTAAAGGAAAAGTACTTGGGTTTTGTGAATGGATTTTCACCCAAACTTGTGACTTAAGAGTTTACGGAACGTCATGAGGTTATAGATGACCGAGAGCGAGACGTTTGATTTTCATTAATAGAACTTGAGTGCTTAAGTTATAGCACATTAATTGGTTCAAGGGGACTGACTAAAATTGTATATCTTGTTATAGATCGACGCGTACACTCTCAAGCCCCCACTACCTCACCACCCAGACACCAAGGCAAGTTTTCAAACCCTACATCATATAAGTGATGCTGTTGTGATTATGATAAATATTCTGCTTTAATGCTGCGAAATGATTTATAAACTGTGTACGCTTTTAATAAAAAGTTGTATAAGATATAAGGTTTATATGCTAGGTAAATACTAGATATAAACCAAGGTTTAAAGGCTCTAAGTATAGAGCAGCTGTACGATGATTTTAAAATAATAAGACAGGGAGTTAAATTATTATTTTGTTTTGATCCTACTGTCAGAACTGGAAGGTTCCAGGGACAATTATATTTTAAAGATTTATTAAATATTTCAATATCTATATTATTGGGTATTTAAGGTGAGATATTTAAATAATATTATAATAAATATTATTTGAATTGAAAGACATATGTTTAGGCCTATTAATATTCCGAGGAAACAACTTAATTTAAACAAGTATGTAACAAGTAAATAATTAGTTAAATATGTCACAGGAATCTCAGAGAGTTTTATCTGTCAAGAGAATGGAGAATTAAAGTCATCTACAGACTTGAAGTTATTCTACATTGAAAGAAGTTCAATTTTATTGTTCAAGCCTCAGTGAAGTATTCAAGGAAGTGGATTTACTATAGTGACACAGACTTCCAGTGGTGACGGAAGAAGTACAGGATACAGAGTTTTGTCAAAGCTAAAGAAAAGAAGCCACAACTTTAAATGTTTTTAAAGATGATGTATTTTCATTGAAGTCAGTTATTCATGAAACCAGACAGTGCATCGAATGACGACATCATCAGTGGAATTAAATCATCTATATTCAGTGGTTTTCAGGAGATTGAGGAATGCAAAGTTTTTTAAGTTATCTTCTTTGATTTATTAATTTAATTTAATTAATAAATTAATTCTATCAGAATTAATTTATTTATTAAATTAATTAAGTTAGTAGTTTAAATTATTTATTAACTTGATTCTTTTAAGAGAATTAATTTAATCTATAATTTAATCTAACTATTTAAATTAAAAGGATTTTCTGAAATAAAACTAGTATGACCTGTTTTATTAGAATTCAAAACTCGGTATGACCTATTATACTTTGTATGACCTTGCATTATATTTGGCAGGTCATACCGAATATTAAAGAGGTCATACTAGTTACTTTTCACTTTATAGTTCAGGTCATACACGTTTCATTTGAGGTTCTACCTAATGTACTATGCAGGTCATACCGAACTTGTTTCTGAGGTCATACAAGACATTTGTCAGGTCATACAAGGCAAATGAATTGTATAAACCCGGGGCCAGAAATGAAAGAAGTACAGATTGTATTATCCATCAACAAAAGCAGCAGACACTTATTTCTCTCTGAAGAACAGCTGAAGCATTAAATCTTATTTCTTCTCAAGCAATTAATTCTAGTTTGTATTGTTAAATCCAAACCACTAGAAGTTGATTACTTGTATTGCTTTGATCATCTAGCGGATTTTTATCCCTAGAATTTATCTCGAACTTGCTTTTAGCATTCGATCTTTTTATTACAAATATTAGAAAAGTTCATGTCGAATTTATTCTAAATTTGTATTAATTGGTTTGAGATAAATACTTTGTAATCCATATTGTATTTGCAACACCCTTCAAGTTTAATATAAGTTATATTTAACTTGAATCTTGTTTCATTTATATTCCGCATTAATTTGTTCTTAATTGTTAAATTATTCAAAGAGCAAATTTCGATTAAACGGTATAGTTTGTATTCAACCCCCCTTCTACAAACTTATCAGGACCTAACAATTGGCATCAGAGCCTTTTGATTGATATACAAATCAAAGATCCAATTGTTTTGAGATTTTTCTTTTAAACTCTGATTTTTTATCTTATTCCTAAAATTCTCAAAAGATGTCTACTACACAGAAAGTTGGTACGGTCAAAATCCCAATGTTCAGCAAGGAGCATTATTCTATGTGGAAGAAGAAAATGCTCCTATTTCTTAAGGTTGCAAATCCTAAATACATTGATGTGCTGAAGAAAGGTCCCAGACTTCCTATGATTATCGAGGAAGAATTAAAAGAGGATAACGTTGTTACTAGGCCTGCTAGTATGTACCCTAAAGATCCCAAGGATTACACTCCTGATGAGAAAGAGGATGTTACCTTGGATTCCTGTCTTCAGTTGATCCTTATTGAGAGTCTTGATCCTATCATGCATAATCATGTCCTAAATTGTGAAACTGCCAAACACATTTGGGGAACCATAGAGATAATCAATGAGGGGACAGAGGAAGTTAGGGAGAATATGCTGGAAATTCTCACTTCACAATATGAGCATTTCAGATCAAACCCTGGTGAAGGTATCTCTCAGGTTTTTGAGAGATACAACAAATTAATCAATGATCTGAATCTCAATGGGAAGCACTACACCAACAAGGAGATTAACAAGAAGTTCCTTCTTACCCTACCACCTCATTTGGAGCACAAAATATCTGCCATTAGAGAAGCAAGAGATATGAATGAGATTGCTTTGGAGAGATTGTATGGTGTGCTGAAGACCTATGAGCTGGAGCAGATTCAACAAAGGGAGCTGTATGGACCTGGGAAGATTGTTGGTACCTCTACTGCATTGGCTGCTGAAGTCCCACAGAGACTGGAAGTGAAGGCTGTTCAACCTTCCAGTTCTAACATGAATGTTATTGATGCTGAATATGGATTAACATCCATTGATCAATCTGGTGGTGACTTCTATTCTTTAGAAGAACTTGATCAGCTAGAGGATAGTGATTTGGATTTGATAGTCAGAAAGTTTGGGAAGTTTAGATTCAAGAGGAATCCCAATCTTAAGTTCAGACCCAGATTTCAGAGAGGTGGATCTTCCTCTTCAAGTGGCACAAGGGGTGGCTACAAAACTGGAACTGTGGAAAGGAGCACAATCAGATGCTACAATTGCAATGAGTTGGGTCACTTTGCTACTGAGTGCAGAAATCCAAAGCAAGTGACCAGAAACACATTTGATTCTAGCAAGAAGAACAAGATTGGGAAAGCCTATGTTGCTGAGGGAAAGAGTTGGGATGACACTGACAGTGATGAAGAAGCAGGTGAGATTGGGAACCTTGCTTTAATGGCTAAAGAGGAAAGCACTTCATCCAGATACATGTCAGAGGTAACCTTTACTGACTCTGAAATGATTCATCATCTTAGTGGCACCATAAGTTGTGCACGCACTGAAAATGATAGAATAAATCTTTTAAACACAAATCTAGAAAAGGAAATAAAAGATTTAAAACTAGTGCATATCAATCAAGATGAACTTACTAATAAGGTAGCAGTTCTTGAGAAAAGGGTTAAATTGTATCAACAACTGGAAACCATTCTCAAAGATCAGATTAGTGAGCTTAAGACCAAAGCTAATGCTTACTTCAGTTCTTGTAAGACTGCTAAAGAAATTCTCAATAAGCAAGCTGTTGGTAATCATGTCAGTATAGGGTATGATTATAATGAGGCTATTGGACTGCTTGGAATTAATTCCCCTTGTAGATACAAATCTGAAGGAAAGGTTGTTCCATATATACTTAAGGGTATTGAAACACCCTTCTGTAAAGAATCCATGGCAGATCCTATGAATGAATACTCTATAATCATTGCTGAAGAGATTCGTGAAGAAGATATGGCTTTGGAAGCTGAACAGTCCAAAAAGTGTATATCTGATATTCCAGTCAAAGTTGCTACAACTAAAAAGACTAAATCAGATATCCATAAGTTGGATCAAAACAACTGTTCTAACATGCCTATTGTTAATTCTTCTCATAAAGCATGTGGTGTGATTAATTGCATGTCTTGTGCATTCAATGTTATGTATGCTTATTTTAATAGTAAGCATGTATTTAGTGATAAGACTGCTCCACGTCAACATGTAAATAGTAAGAAGCATGTTAATGCTAAGACTGCTAGTCCTTCTAATACTAGAGTGGATTCATTTATCCCTAAGCCTACTCAGAAATGTGTTAAGGCTGGCTATAAATGGAAACGCTCTTATGTGAAAGAGGTTGAAGTAGTTTTAGCTAGAAATGTTGTTTTGCCTGACAAAGGCCAGTTCTTTAAGTATGCCGGACCCAATCAATTTTGGGCTCCGAAGAAGGTCTAATCAATCTGATATTGCAGGGAGTTAAACAGGTAAACCGTGTTATATGGATTCTTGACAGTGGCTGTTCAAAGCATATGACCGGAGATAGAGCCCTGCTATCAGATGTGGTTGAGAAAGCTGGCCCAGTAGTTACCTTTGGAGATAACAGCAAGGGTATTACGAAAGGATATGGCTGTTTGAAGTACGGAAATGTTATCATTGAAGATGTTTCTTTTGTGGAAGGTCTGACGTTCAATCTTCTCAGCATCAGTCAGTTATGTGACAGAGGATATGTTGTTTCCTTTGAAAGAGAGAAGTGTCAGATTATTCACAAGAAGAATGGAAAGCCTGCTCTTCAAGGAGTAAGGAAAGGTGACTTGTTCATAGCTGATCTGAACTCTGGATTCAAAGATGAAGTTAATTGTTTTTATGCTAAAGCTTCATCAGATGATAGTTGGCTATGGCACAAGAAGATGTCTCACCTTAACTTCAAAACCATGAACTCTTTAGTCAAGAGGGAATTGGTTAGAGGTTTGCCTCAGATGGAGTTTACACAGGAAGGACTGTGTGAGGCATGTCAGAAAGGAAAGTCAAAGAAAGCTTCTCACAAGGGCACTGAAACATCATCAATAACTGAACCTCTTCAGCTACTGCACATGGATTTGTTTGGTCCAGTTAATGTGATGTCCATGTCAAAGAAGCAATATGCACTTGTGATTGTTGATGACTTTTCAAAATATACATGGGTTTTATTCCTACATTCCAAGGATGAGACCCCATTCCTGGTGATTGGCCACATAAAGTTGATTGAGCTGGATTCTAGATGCCCTGTTAGAGCCATAAGGTCAGATAATGGTACTGAATTCAAGAATGTCATTCTAAATGACTTTTGTGCTGATAAAGGAATAACAAGACAGTATTCTGCCCCTAGAACTCCTCAACAAAATGGAGTAGTGGAAAGAAAGAATCGTACATTGATTGAAGCAGCTAGGACTATGCTAAGTGAGTCCAAACTTCCAACGTACTTTTGGGCTGAAGCAGCGAATACAGCTTGTTATACTCAGAATCGAACTTTAATCAACAAGGACTTAATGAAGACTCCGTATGAGATCATCAACAACAAGAAACCAACTGTCAAGTACTTTCATGTATTTAGAGCAAAATGCTTTGTGCTTATAGATGACAATGTGAAACGTGGCAAGTTTGATGCAAAGGCACAAGAAGCAATTTTTGTTGGTTATTCCAGAAGATCTTACAGGGTCTACTTGGTTGGCAGTCACACAGTAAAGGAAAGTGTCAATGTTACTTTTGATGACACTAAGTTCCCTAATATCCAAAAAGAAGACTCATCTGAAAAGCTGAAGTTTGATAACTTGCCAGACTCAGAATCAGATGATGAAGCCCCCACCTGAAGTTATTGCTGGTGATGATAATAACAATGATGATAATGATCATGGTGATGGTGGTGGAAACACTGGTAACAATGGAGATACCACCAACACTGGAGAAGAATCATCAAGGCAATCAAGCAACAACTCAGGGGGAGCAAATGAAGGATCAACTAGTCACTCACAACATCAAAGTGAATTTCAAGGTGAATCATCAAGATCAAATCTTCCAAGACAAACTGTTTGGAATAAAGCTCATCCTTTTGAGCTGATCATTGGTGATCCAGAGGTTGGAGTTAAAACTAGAAGTGCTTCTCATAATGAATGTCTTTTCTCAGCTTTTCTATCTAAAATGGAGCCAAAGAAAACTGAGGAAGCACTGACTGATCCAGATTGGGTGATTGCTATGCAAGATGAACTCAATCAATTTGAACAACAGCAAGTCTGGAAGCTGGTACCCAGGCCAAAGAACAAGAAAGTAGTTGGTACAAGATGGGTATACAGGAACAAGCTAGATGAGGATGGCATTGTAACAAGAAACAAGGCAAGACTGGTTGCACAAGGGTATTCACAAGCTGAAGGCATTGATTATGATGAAACCTATGCACCAGTGGCTAGACTTGAGGCCATCAGGATGTTCTTAGCATTTGCTGCTTACTCCAATTTTAAAGTCTATCAAATGGATGTTAAGAGTGCATTCCTGAATGGTGAACTTGATGAAGAAGTGTATGTGGAACAGCCCCCTGGCTTTGAAAATCAGGAGCTGCTGGACTTTGTGTACTTTCTCTTCAAGGCTATCTATGGTCTCAAACAAGCCCCTAGAAAATGGTATGACACTCTCTCTGGTTTTCTTTTAGAAAATGGTTTTGTTAGAGGTATCATAGACAAAACTCTTTTTTCAAAGAAACACAAAAGTGATATGATATTAGTCCAAGTCTATGTGGATGACATCATATTTGGGTCTACTAATGATAATCTCTGTAAGAGATTTGCTGAGCTAATGCAGAGTAAGTTTGAAATGAGTATGATGGGTGAGCTGAAGTTCTTTCTTGGATTACAAGTAAGTCAAAGGTCAAATGGTATATTTATTTGTCAATCCAAGTATCTCAAAGAACTCCTCAAGAAGTATCACATGGAGGATTCAGCATCAGCAAGGACTCCATCTTCAACAGCCATCAAACTTGGAGCTTCTGACAAATCTATCAAGGTAGATGTTACAAGCTACAGAGGTATGATTGGCTCCTTACTCTATCTTACTGCTAGTAGACCAGATATTATGTATGCTACATGCTTGTGTGCAAGGTTCCAAGCGGACCCTAGAGATGTACATCTCGTTGCTGTGAAAAGAATCTTGAGATATCTTAAGGGTACACCTAATCTAGGTATTTGGTACCCTAAAGATTCTGATTTTAATCTTGTTGGATATACAGATTCTGATTATGCAGGTAGTGTTGTGGATAGAAAGAGTACCTCTGGGAGTTGTCAATTCCTAGGAGGTAGGTTGATTTCCTGGTATAGCAAGAAACAGCAAACAGTTTCCAATTCAACAGCAGAAGCTGAATATATTACTGCTGGAAGCTGTTGTGCTCAGATCTTATGGATAAGGAATCAATTAAAGGACTATGGCTTTGCATTAGACAAAATTCCCATATTTTGTGATAATACAAGTGCCATAGCAATCTCCAACAACCCTGTGCAGCACTCAAGAACGAAGCACATTGATATCAGGTATCATTTTATCAGAGAGCATGTCATGAATGGAACTGTGGAGTTACATTTTGTACCCACAGAAGAACAAACTGCAGATATATTCACTAAATCTGTTGACGAATCCACATTTATCAAGTTAGTTGGTAAATTGGGTATGTTAAACAGTCTTAGTGATTAACAATATCTCTGTCATGTTTGTTCTTTCAATAATTTGATTTTCTCTTGTCATTTAAATGATATTCACAGTTAATTCTCATTTAATTTAATTTTACATGCTTGTGTATTTAAATAGCTCTGAATATGTTATTTTCTTTAAAAATATTTTTCTCATTTTTTTTAAGTGGAGAAATGTATTTTTATTGAAAATATATTTATTTAGAATTATTTAGATATTTTTTCCAGATTGTAAATATTGTTGTTCAGATTATTCTGCAGGTTTATAGTAGTTTTATGTTCGTTTATATTTTTATGCAGGAGGTTTCAGGTATTTTAGAATGTAATGTAAATATTTTTTTATGTTTGTAGAAACAGGTTATGCATTTTCGTTTTCTGTTGATATTTTCCTGTTAATATAAACTCGGTATGACCTCTTGTCAGGTCATATAGGATTTCGGTATGACCTATTCTGAGGTCATATTGGATTTTATTTCTGTTTTTTTGTTTATTCAGTTTTTAATTCAGTTTTCTCGGTATGACCTGAAGAAAGCTCGGTATGACCTGGTACAAAAACTCGGTATGACCTGCCTTTAGGTCATACCGAGCTCAGCAGAACCCTCCTCTATAAATACCAGGTCATCTAAGGTTCTTTTTTCTTTTCATTCCTTTCTAACTCAAGTTTTTACTTAGTTAACTTTGCTCTAGTTTGTGTTTTATTCCTAGAACAACGAACTATTGCAAATTTTTCTTGTGAATTACTTGGGATTTTATTTCTTTTCTGATTACTATTATTATTAATTGCTGTTTTATTCTAGTAATATTTTTATTTTATTATTAATTTTCAAATGGCTGCTGAGTTTGTTGTTGAACGTTTTAATAATTACGTTGGCTATTTTGATCCCCTTAAGTGTTCTGTTGAACGTTTTAGGCCGTGGATTCGTTTTTTAAATGAACAATCAATTGTTAGCTATGCTATCACTGCTCCTGTTGATTTAAAGATTGAACCCCTTCGTCTATTATGCTTAACTGCTGTTGTTGCTGAAGATATGCGATCTTTTACATTCAATATTTCTGATCGTCAGTACACAGTAACTAAGGAGATCTTTTGTCAAGTACTTCATTTTCCCCTTAGTAATTTTGTTAGATTCCCTACTGATAACGAGTTAGTTCAATTTTTCTCTAGTATTGATTACCAAGGAAATATTGTTCTTCCTCGTCTGAATAAGGGTAATCTAGCATGTGAGTGGGATTTGTTCTTTGACTGTCTAGCCAAAGTTTTTAGTAATTCTACCAAAAACAACTTTCAAGTCATAACTTCTGTCCTTCAAAACATTGCCTATGCTACTGTTTTCAACCTGAGATTGGACATAGGAACTCTTGTGTGGGATCTCTTGATAAGGAGGATTTTCAATTACACTAGAGATATTCAAACTGGAAAGAAAGTTAAATGCTTTTATTCTCGTTTCCTTTCTCTAGTGTTGAATCATGTTCTTTCTGATGAACATAAAACACTTTTTCAAAACACTCCTTTTCAAGTCCCCGCACACACTAATCCTCTCATATACTCAACCTTGTCCACAAGTTCCAGGTCTGGAAGGAGACCCGTAGTTCCACAATCATATCTTCGAAGGATTCTGCAACCACAATTACCTCTCCTCTTTATTGAACATCCAGTGGTTGGATCCTCGTCAGCAGGAACTTCAATGGTGCCTCCTAACACCATGGCATTTCAGGTAATATATCCTATCTCAACTGCTCCACTAACCCAAGAGGTTCTTAGGATTGATCAAGGGGTTGTAGAACCACAACCTCTGTCCCCGGTCATAGAGCCACACACAGAGTCAAATCCATTGACCGCTCCCCTTGAACAACCAGCTACAACAAGAGTGAGAGAACAAGTTGAAGTAGATATTAATGAGAGTGATCCCACAGCTCTGCCTCCACCACTAAAGAAGAGAAGAACACTCCTTGAGGCATCTGTAAGCCAGTCTGTATCCTCCCAAAAGGATATGGATTCTCAAAAGGCCAATGAACAGTTACTAGAGACATCCTCTCAACAGGATGAATCTATTGAAATTCGCCATCAGGCCATGGCATTCTGTACAGAGTCAAGCACTCTCCCCTTAATCACAATGGGAGCAAACACTTCTGAAACAATAGTAGAGACTCATAAACAGGACACTCTGAGAGGAGAGCACATAGGAATGCTTGCTGAAACAGTGCCTACCATTGTCACGGTAGAAGAGCCTTCACAGGCTTCAGAGGGAAAATCTGATTCTTTGCCACCTATAATAGAATCATTTTCTCCCCTCCCAGAGGGAACATCTCTGGCTCCCCTAAGGGATTCTTCACTCGCAGTTTTAACTGGAGAAAGTGAAGGGCAACCTGGTGAGTCCATTACTGAAGCAATTCAGTTTTCCGTCTCGGATTATTTTTTGGACTACACCAGGGATTGGGATTTGCGAACTCCCATTGCACCACCAGTGACCTCTCAAGAAGGGGCTATGGTGATTTTTTCTGCAGGTACTTCAACTCCACACATGGATAAACAGCTAGTGATTAGATCTGAGAGACAAACACAGAGTGATACACAAGCACGTGAGGTGAGTGAAACACCATCGAGAGAAATTGAGATGAGTGCACACAATGACACATACACTGCTTCATTATTGGCTCAAATAGCTGGTTTACAGAAACAACTTCAAAAGACCCAGGCTGAAAAAGAAATTCTCAAAGCACAAGTGGTTGAACAGTCTTCTTCTTCCAACTCTGTAACTAATCAGCTGGGTCATATTAGAGATGAGATAGAAGGAGTGAAGGTCTCATTGATCCCCAAGATAAATGCTGTTCAAGAATCACAGGTGCTAGTGGCTTTAGACATCTCCGAGCTGACAATTTCAAATGCTGAGATCAGGGAGAGTGTCAAGCAGATTGCTTCCATTTCAACACAGGTGAACTCTATTCAAGAAACTGTTGATTACAATCAGTGGTACAATGACCAGAGGTTCTCAAATCTTGAAGGAGGGATGGTACATTTGAATGAAGGCATGAAACATCTGTACAATATGATCAAAAATTCACATCAACCCAATGCTGAGCAAAGGAAATTTTTTGAGGGTGATGATGATGCTGATGACAAGGATGGAGAAGGAGGCAATAAAGATGAGGATCCTAAGGCTGATAAAGTCAAATCTGTAGAGGATACCTCAACTAAGGGGGAGAATAAGGAGAAGGAGATACAAGGAGGAGAAGAAGTGGGAGATCAAGGAGGAGAAGCTGGAGGTTCTGGTTCTGGAAAGGACAAAGGGAAGCAGAAGTTAACCTTTTCTGATGCTGACTACTATCAAGGTGAACAGGGAGATTTTGATGATATTGAATCTGGAGAAACCCCTGTAGATATCTTTGGTGAAGTGGAGGTTGAAGAAGAGGCTGATTTTGCTGACTGGGAAGATGAACCTGAAGTGGATTCTGCCTTTGAAGCTGAGTTGGTGAGACAAAAGGCTGATTTTAAAAGGAGAGAGGAGGAGAATGTAAAAGTATCTGACATCATTTCTAAGCATCTTGTCATTCAAAAGGCTGAGCATCAAGAAAAGCAAAGGCTTCACAATCTGAAGGTCAGTGAGAGAAAATTGTATGTGAGGCTGAAGCAAGGAGAAGAATGGGACAAGGCTAGAGAGATGTTTGCACATCAAGAAGGAACTAACAATGATGCAAAGTTTCTTGGGATGTTGGAAAGATACAAGAAGGTCAATCCAGACAATACAGTATATATGAAAGCTCTTCATGCAGAGATTTCAAGGATCACAACTGGATTTGACAGAGTTAGAGCGGAGTTAAAGATCTATGTTTACACTCATAATGAGGGAACTTTTTTAGTGTCTCTCAATCTTCTGGAAAGCAGAACTCTGTCTGAACTATGGGTATTCATGTGCAAAGTAAAAAGAACTTCTCCATTAGCTGAGCTGCTGCATGATCAACTTAGAGATTTTGCTATGAAAGCTAGCCCTCAAGTTGTGGACGTGCCATATGAAGTTAAATTTTATAAAGGAAGGGCACTTCAAACTTGTGCTGTGGATCCCATCTCCTTGAAAGATTATCCTGCCAAGCATCTTGTCTATATGGAGAACATGTTGAGGACTTCAGGATTTGCTACACAAGAGAAGACAGAAGTTGCTGATTTGATTCAAGACTATTGCATTGCCAATATCAAGAGATATCATCAAATGAAGAATAGGCTAAAGAAAGTCACATCTCAACCTGTCAGACCTAGTGGCATTACTTCTGAATCTGATCGTATTCTGGACAAGGATTTTCTTGATGCACTTGAAGAAGGAGAGATGTTTGAGTCTGAAATTTAAAGAAGCTCTGTTTGTAAATATTAAATGTTTAGAGCTTAGGTGATTCAAGATAGGATAAATGTATTCATCTGTTCAGTCTAGAGGAACATCTATCTTGTACTTACCTGTAATGTTTGAATCTGGATAATGTTAAATGAAATCCAGAACTTTTCTTGTTATTTACTTGGCTCTTAAAAGTCATTTATATTTCTTGTTTAAGTTAGTTGAGTTATCCTCTAGGTATTTGATTGTTATTCTCTAACAAACAAATAGGGGGAGATTGAAAGGCATATGTTTAGGCCTATTAATATTCCGAGGAAACAACTTAATTTAAACAAGTATGTAACAAGTAAATAATTAGTTAAATATGTCACAGGAATCTCAGAGAGTTTTATCTGTCAAGAGAATGGAGAATTAAAGTCATCTACAAACTTGAAGTTATTCTACATTGAAAGAAGTTCAATTTTATTGTTCAAGCCTCAGTGAAGTATTCAAGGAAGTGGATTTACTACAGTGACAGAGATTTCCAGTGGTGACGGAAGAAGTACAGGATACAGAGTTTTGTCAAAGCTAAAGAAAAGAAGCCACAACTTTAAATGTTTTTAAAGATGATGTATTTTCATTGAAGTCAGTTATTCATGAAACTAGACAGTGCATCGAATGACGACATCATCAGTGGAATTAAATCATCTATATTCAGTGGTTTTCAGGAGATTGAGGAATGCAAAGTTTTTTAAGTTATCTTCTTTGATTTATTAATTTAATTTAATTAATAAATTAATTCTATCAGAATTAATTTATTTATTAAATTAATTAAGTTAGTAGTTTAAATTATTTATTAACTTGATCCTTTTAAGAGAATTAATTTAATCTATAATTTAATCTAACTATTTAAATTAAAAGGATTTTCTGAAATAAAACTAGTATGACCTGTTTTATTAGAATTCAAAACTCGGTATGACCTATTATACTTTGTATGACCTTGCATTCTATTTGGCAGGTCATACCGAATATTAAAGAGGTCATACTAGTTACTTTTCACTTTATAGTTCAGGTCATACACGTTTCATTTGAGGTTCTACCTAATGTACTATGCAGGTCATACCGAACTTGTTTCTGAGGTCATACAAGACATTTGTCAGGTCATACAAGGCAAATGAATTGTATAAACCCGGGGCCAGAAATGAAAGAAGTACAGATTGTATTATCCATCAACAAAAGCAGCAGACACTTATTTCTCTCTGAAGAACAGCTGAAGCATTAAATCTTATTTCTTCTCAAGCAATTAATTCTAGTTTGTATTGTTAAATCCAAACCACTAGAAGTTGATTACTTGTATTGCTTTTAGCATTCGATCTTTTTATTACAAATATTAGAAAAGTTCATGTCGAATTTATTCTAAATTTGTATTAATTAGTTTGAGATAAATACTTTGTAATCCATATTGTATTTGCAACACCCTTCAAGTTTAATATAAGTTATATTTAACTTGAATCTTGTTTCATTTATATTCCGCATTAATTTGTTCTTAATTGTTAAATTATTCAAAGAGCAAATTTCGATTAAACTGTATAGTTTGTATTCAACCCCCTTCTACAAACTTATCAGGACCTAACATGAATATTATTTAATTAAGTGAATATTATTTTGAATATTCACTTAAGTGATTTTATATTGAATAATAATTAAATTCTTATTATTTGAATATTTTTTTTTATTTAAGTGAATATTATTTTGAATATTCACTTAAGTGGTTTTATATTGAATAATAATTTAATATTTATTATTTGGGTATTTATTAAATATTCCAAATATAATTTGAAAATCATAGAACCTTATTATATGATTAAAGGTTCTATTATTTACACAAAAATATAAATTTCTGATTTTCAGAAAAGATATTAAAATAGAGATTCCCAACTATTATCTTAAGATATTTAAAGGTAATTAAATGAGAATAGTGTTTTATAACTCATCGAAAATTTGGGAATCTAGTTCAAGAAGTCGAGGACAAAGTTTTACTTCCACTGTTCCTCTAGAATAACTACAGCTGGGGATGGCTCCTCCATTCAAGTAAAGTATTTCAAACTTGCTAAACTCTGAAATTTTAATAAACTCCCTGGTCATGATTTCAAAATACGTGGTAATCATCGGTAGTTTCGTTGACTAATGTCAACCCACACTTTGACTTACTCCTTTCAATTACTCTGGAGTAAGGTATTCTGAACGGTTACAAAGTTTTGACAAGTATTTGTACTTGGGAAAAATGGAATTAAATTCCGATTTCCGTTTCATTGATATTTTTCATCATGGGAATTGGAAGGGCCTACACGACAATGAAATAGGTGTCGGGGTATGTTAGGCTCAAGACATGTCTGAATACCACTATTAACAAGCCTACACTATGTGACTATGTCACATTACATGACCTAGTGAGTTCTATCATTGGGATATAGTATAGGTCTCTAAATGTACTTGTCTTGTTCTCATGAACATTAGCTTGATCATGTATGCTCAAAGTTATAATGAGCTTAGTAAAGTTTCTTGCATCTAGATTGTATATAGGCCATTGAATAATTGTCCTGGTAGAAGTTCAGAAGTGTTCATGCAGCAGGATAGAGATAAATAAGGCTATGAAGAAATAAGTTGCAGAAATTTGTCTAAGGCATTATATAGCAAAGTCAGAAGAAAGCTATGTCGTGAAGTCACCAATATCCATGTCGTGAAGTACTATATCGCATAGTCCATTTTGTACTATGTCGAGAAGTCCTCAAGACACATGTCGTGAAGTGTTGAAGTCAGCAAAGTCAAAGAAGCCTAGATCGTGAAGTCCTCAGAAGCCCTATGTCGCATAGTCTTCAAATGACCTATGTCGCATAGTCTTCAAATGACCTATGTCGCATAGTCTTCAAATGACCTATGTCGCATAGTCTTCAAATGACCTATGTCGCATAGTCTTCAAATGACCTATGTCGCATAGTCTTCAAATGACCTATGTCGCAAAGTCTTCAAAGGCTATATCGCGAAGTCCTCACAAGTGAGATCGCGAAGTCAGGAATGAAGTGGAGTTCACGATATCAACACTTAGCCGTTTACAACAAGACAAATCAAGGTACAGAATCAAGAATCAAAAGAGACAAATACTGAAGCATTTGTTCTGGCAAGGTGGTCCAAAGAACAGATGGCAAATCTACAGCTAAACTTGGAGAGAAAGATAAGAGACAAGCAGCTATAGAAACGGGAAAGACTCCGAAAAGCAGGTGGTCCTTCCTGACACAGTTAACGTCTTATGGCAGGACAAGTTGGACTTTCAGCAAGGGGTAACTGTGTAAAAATAGGTGTGTGCACTAGTTTGTATAGGGCTTATATATATCATGCACATCCTATTGTTAGCTGTAAGAGAGATACACATAGTTATTTGCTAAGCTCTTTTCTCTGTAAGCAAGCAAGTTCAAACTGTTCTTGTTTAGAAGCCAGAAATTCTATTGTGAATTTCTTGGAAAGCTGTAGTATTTAATTTGCTTATACAAAGAAGATTAAAGTGATTGTGTGTGTTATTTACTTTCTGCATATTACATATCATAATCATATACAGTCTGTTACTTAGTTTTCAAGAATCGAAAAATATATCAAACTATCCATTCACCCCCGCTCTATCTAGTTTCTAGTAGTATTCATTTCTAACAAGTGGTATCAGAGCGTAGGCTGTTAACGTACAAACAGGAAAAGATCAAGAATGAGTTCACAGAAACTAAGCAGTATCAAGATTCCCCCCTTTAACAAGGAGCACTACAGTTTATGGAAAAAGAAGATGCTACTTTTCATCAAAGCTTCTAACCCCATGTATTTAGATATTCTAAAGCATGGTCCCTTCATTCCAATGATCGAGATTGGTGAAACAACCAATGGCACTGAGATTGTACCAGCTAAACATGTGCCGAAAGATCCCTCAAAATACACTGATCCTGAAAAAGAAAAAGTAACACTGGATGGGACATCTTCAACTTATCATTTGTGAATCTATGGACTTCAACATGTATGGCACTGTTGCTCATTGTACAAGTGCCAAGAAGATGTGGGATCTTATAGAAGTGCTCTGTGAAGGAACTACTGAAGTAAGAAAGAACAAGAAGCAGATTCTTGTTACACAATATGAAGCCTTCATGGCTCAGCCAAAAGAGGGAATCACAGAAGTGTTTGAGAGATTCAACAAGCTGATAAACGAGCTCAAACTCTATGACAAACGCTATGAAACAGAAGAGCTCAATATGAAGTTTCTACTAACTCTTCCAGATCACTTGGAACCAAGAATCTCTTCCCTAAAAGAAAGAGATCTAACAAAGATTGGTTTTGATGTGTTATATGGTGTTTTGAAGACATATGAGTTGGAGCTGTTTCAAAAGAGATCTATTCAAGCAAAGCAAGGATTAGTGGCTAATACCTCCTGTGCACTTATTGCTGACAACCTAAGTCAAAGAATGGACTCTCTTAAAATCAGTCAGGTCAAGATTGAGGAACTCGAAGTTGAAGACACTGGTGATGAGGTCCAGGTCGTCTATGATTTGCCTGAGGATGATGAGTTTTACAGCATGGAGGAACTGGACAAAATGGAAAACAAATCTTTTGCTTATATGGCTAGGAGGTATCCTAACATAAGGTTTAAAAGAAAGCAGCCATTCAGGTCCAAGTTCAATACTGGAAACACTGGTGGATCTAGTGGCTCAAAAACCTTCAATAAAGGAAAAGGGATTGCTGGTGCTGCTAAGGGTGGATACAAGACAGGAAGTGTGGATAGGACCAAAATAAGATGCTATAACTGCAATGAACTTGGGCATTTTGCCACTGAGTGCAAAAAGCCTAAACAAGTCAAGAAGGACAAAGCATACTTAGAGCTTGAAGCTAAGTATGAGGCTCTACTCAAGAAACAACAGGGCAAAGCTTTTATTGCTGAGGGAAAATGCTGGGATGACTCTGATGAAGAAGAAGAACAAGAGTACTCAAACTATGCCTTGATGGCATTTTCTGATGATGGTGATTCAAGTCAGGTACCCATTCTTACTTCTCTTGATATGACTCCCCTTCAATATAAGCAAACTGTTGAAGATATGAGCACTGAGATGTTTAATATTCATACTAGCATGTTAGTAGCTAATGAAGAAATTGATAGACTAACTGCTAAGAATGTTGAGCTTACAGAAAAGAATGAGAAACTTGAGTTAATGGCTGTGAACCTGGATGGTTTGAAAAAGGAGGTTGAGTATCTTAAAAACAAAGTGATTTGTGCTGAGCAGATAGAGAAAGCCCTTAGGGAACAAATTGCTGAAACTGAACTGAAACTAAGAAGCTTCAAAAACTCCTCTGAACTTATTCAAACCTATCACAAGGAACACACTGAAGACTACAAGGTTGGAGTTGGTTTTGACTATGATAATGACAAGGGAAGGAAGAAGGTCAAGGGCAAAGGAAAGGAAACTTTTACAAACAAAAATGCCCCAACCATACTGTCAAGTGTTGAACAGCCCATCTTCAGAAAGAGTGTTGTTGAGTTTGATGAGGAACTACTGATCATCAAGCAACAACTACTTGAAGAAGATGAGGCTGCTAAGAACACTTCTTCCTTTCCTGAACTTGTCAATCAGAAAGAGACCAAAGACAATCTTGTCAAGAGTCCTAAAGCAAAGAAAGAAGTTGTTAAGAAAAGGAAACAAAACAGAAATGGTAAAGTGGGTGTTAACAAGGGAAACAACTGTGCTTATGTGCCAAATGCTCCCAGGAAACAATGTCAAAAATGCCTATCTGTTAATCATTTGACTCATAAGTGTAGTAAGCCTGATATTGTTGAAGTTGACAACCTGAGTAACCATTCTGCTAGCATAAATTCTAGTCATGATTCTTTCTGTGGTAAGCCAAACTGCATGACATGCTATGTGACTGTGATTGCTAACTGTTTATCTCTTAAACATAAACTTGACTCTGCACAATCTGGTGAATCACACACACATATGCATTCTCATAGGACAGGGTCCCCAATCAGGGTTGAGAGGGTGAAAACTTCATGTGAGCCTAAGAGTGTAAACTCCAAAGCCACAGAAAAAGTGAAGTCTCCTACTATGAGAAATGCAATTTATGACAGAAGAATTATTAATCAAAATGTTTCTAAATCAACTGGACCCTACCAAGTGTGGGTACCAAAAACAACTTAGTCATTTTATGAATGCAGGGCAACAGGAATAAAAGAGTCATATGGATCTTGGACAGTGGATGCTCAAGTCACATGACTGGTGATATAGCCCTGCTATCACATTTTGAGGAAAAGGCTGGCCCATCAGTAACCTTTGGAAATGACAACATTGGTTATACAATGAGATATGGCAGTGTTAAATCTGGAAATGTCATTATTGAAGATGTAGCATTTGTTGAAGGACTGAAGCATAATCTCTTGAGTATTGGACAATTCACCAACAGAGGTTTCAAAGTGGAATTTGATGAAGACCTTTGTTCAATCTCAAAAAGGGAAAGTGGTGAAGTTGTTCTAACTGGTGTGAAGAAAGGAAGCTTGTTTGTAGCTAATCTCAAGGCTGCAGATAAGGGAGAAATCTGCTGTTTCTACACTAAAGCCACAAATGAGGAATTCTGGCTATGGCACAAGAAGCTGTCTCACTTGAATGTTCAGGCAATGAACTCTCTAACCAAGAGAGAACTTATCAGGGATTTGCCTGCCTTGGAGTTTGTGCAAGATGGTGCATGTGAAGCTTGTCAGAAAGGAAAAATTAAAAGATCCAGTCACAAGAACAAGTTGCTCAATACAAACTCAAAACCTCTGCAGCTAATTCACATGGACTTATTTGGCCCTGTAAATGTAATGTCCCTCTCCAAAAAGAAATATGCTCTAGTGATGGTAGATGACTATTCAAGATATACTTGGGTGGAATTCCTATTCTCCAAGGATGAAGCACCCAAAGTCATAATAGAGCATATCAAGAGAGTTGACAAAGAAGCACAAAGCACTGGTTCCTCTGTAGTTGCTTTGAGAAGTGATAATGGGACTGAGTTCAGAAATTCAACATTGTATGAGTTTTGCAAAGATAAAGGAATTTCTCAACAATTCTCAGCTCCTAGAACACCTCAACAAAATGGAGTAGTTGAGAGAAAGAATAGAACTCTCATTGAAGCTACAAGGACAATGCTGCTGGATGCAAAGCTACCCACTAGCTTTTGGGCTGATGCTGTTAACACAGCATGCTATGTGCAAAATAGAACATTAATCAATAAGAAGTCTGGAAAAACTCCTTACTCATTAATGACTGGAAAAAGAGCATCCTTCAAGCACCTGCATGTGTTTGGAAGCAAGTGCTTTGTGATGAAAGATACCTCTGAGCATGTTGGAAAATTTGATGCAAAAGCATTTGAAGGTATCTTCATTGGATACTCTCTGGAAAGGACAGTATACAGAGTATTTGTACCCGAGCAACACAAAGTCATGGAAAGCATGGATGTTACCTTTGATGACAATAAAACTCCTGGACTGAAAACAAGTGATCAAGACAGTGTGCCATTGAGATTTGAGAATCAAGGTTATCTTGAGGATTCTGAAAGTGAAGATGAACCCCCTGTTCAAACTGTTCTAGAGAATGAAATCCTTGAAGTTGACAATCTTCTTCAAACACCTGTGCAAGGGTTCACAAACACAGGGGGAGAAGAAGAGAATGCACCTATCAACCAAAATGAGCTTGGAACAGATCAAGGAAATGAACAGGGGCACACAAGGAAATGGGACAGAGCCCACACTAGGGATCAAATCATTGGAGATCCTAGTGAGGGAGTTAGAACAAGAAGGGCAACATTAAATACATGTCTGTATAGCTGCTTTCTGTCACAAGAGGAACCTAAATTAATTGAAGAAGCTTTGAAGAATTCTGATTGGATTGTTGCCATGCAAGAAGAGTTGAATCAATTTGAGAAAAACAAAGTATGGGAACTAGTACCTCCTCCAAAAGGAAAGAATGTTATTGACACCAAATGGGTGTTCAGAAACAAAATGGATGAAGAAGGAGTGGTAATAAGAAACAAAGCAAGACTGGTTGCCAAAGGATACTGTCAGCAAGAAGGCATTGACTATGATGAGACATTTGCACCTGTAGCTAGACTGGAAGCCATCAGAATCTTCCTGGCTTTTGCAGCTCACTCAGATTTTAAGGTGTATCAAATGGATGTGAAAAGTGCATTTCTCAATGGTCATCTTGCTGAAGAAGTTTATGTGTCTCAACCACCTGGCTTTGAAAGTGAAGACTTCCCAAACTTTGTGTATAGACTGCTCAAGGCACTCTATGGACTCAAACAGGCACCAAGAGCCTGGTATGAAACTCTATCTCAATTCCTTCTTGAGCATCAATTTACCAGGGGTACAATTGACAAAACCCTATTCTTCAAGAAGCATGGAAATGATATCATTCTTGTTCAAATCTATGTGGATGATATCATCTTTGGCTCTTCAAATGAAAAACTCTGTGAAAGGTTCTCTAAGTTGATGCAAAGAAAATATGAGATGAGTATGATGGGAGAGTTAACCTACTTTCTAGGCCTGCAAGTACATCAAAGGGAGGATGGCATCTTTATAAACCAATCTAAGTATGTCAAGGATCTTTTAAAGAAATATGGTTTAGAAGAGTCATCCCCAGCTAAAACTCCTATGTCTACTGCAATCAAGCTGGATGAAGACAAGAAAGGCAAGAGAGTTGATATCAAGGTCTATAGAGGAATGGTTGGATCCTTACTCTATCTCACAGCTAGCTGGCCAGACATCATGTTTGCCACATGCCTTTGTGCAAGGTTCCAGTCTGATCCCAAGGAATCTCACATGATGGCTATCAAAAGAATCTTCAAGTATCTGAAGGGGACTCCTAATCTTGGGCTATGGTATCCAAAGGGCACTGGGTTCAACCTGGTTGGTTACACAGATTCTGATTATGCTGGATGCAGAATTGACAGGAAGAGCACCTCTGGAAGCTGTCAATTCCTAGGTCAAAGGTTAGTGTCCTGGTTTAGTAAGAAACAACAGTCCACAGCAACATCCACAGCTGAGGCTGAATACATTGCTGCTGGAAGTTGCTGTGCTCAATTGCTTTGGATTAGAAATCAACTCATGGATTATGGGCTAGTGTTAGAACACATTCCACTAATGTGTGATAATACTAGTGCAATATCCATAGTTGCCAATCCGGTTAATCACTCTACTACAAAGCACATTGAGATCAGATACCATTTCATTAGGGAACATGCTGCAAATGGTACCATAGAAGTCTCTTAAGTTCCCACTGAGAAACAATTAGCTGACATATTTACTAAACCTCTGAATGAAGCAGTCTTCAACAGACTTGTGAGTGAAATTGGAATGCTCAATCCTTCATTTAGTTGCTCTAAGTAAGTATGCCAGTAAATTGTTGCAGCAGTAAATTTTCACTGTATTTAAATGCTCTATTTGTTTGGAGTGAAAATTAGCTGAGATATGATTTATAAATATTTCAGTATTTTACTGCATATTTTTCACAATCACATTTGTTGGTAAAGTTGTGAGCTTTTGAGACATCTCGATATAGATGATTTTCAGAGTTCACGACACAGTTCAAATCAAACAGACTTATATCGCAAACTGTTGAGATTGTGAGACTTCGCGACATAGTTCATTTCATGAGTTTGCGACATAGTTCATTTTATGACTTCGCGACTTAGAATAACTATATCGACAAGTCTCCACATTTGACAGAATTTTGATTTAAATCAATTTTATTTCAAAATTTGATAAAAGTCTGACAATTTGCTTAAAATTCCTCATAGAGAGCTTTAGACAGGGTATCTCCCTATATCGCAAAGTATCCCCAATCCCTTCATCCTGAGGACTTTGCGACATAGTTCATTTCTGAGACTATGCGATATACTTTGCAAGACTTTGCGGTACAGGCCATTTTTTTTTTGACTTCGCGACATACAAATAGACTGTACAAATTCATAACTCCATATCGCAGTGTCTCTATCATATAAATACCCTTTTCTAACCGTTCACAACTTTTCATCTTGTCTATTGCTCTCAAACTCTCAAACCTAAGCACAAATTCTCTACTCTCTCTTTCACTCTCTCTCTCTCGAAATGGCACCCAAATCTCAAACAGTATCATCTTCTATCCCTTTAACCATTCCCAAAGAAACCAATCTTCTCACCATTCCCTCTGAGGCTGAGGCTAACCCAAGGTACAAGTGTTTTGTCCGGTTCTTGAACACTTCCTACCTACGCCAAGCCCTAACCCTGAACCCTACCTTGTATGTCGATGTGTTGGAAGGATTCTGGAGAATGGCGTTGGTATCAACAATGGCTAGGGAAGATGGAACCTCATTCCAGGAGGTTAGTTGTTCAATTGGAGGCAAACACTTTCAGTTTGGTGAAAGGGAAATCAATGAAGCTTTGGGGTTCAAGGTTGAGGGTCATGACCAAGAAGCTACAGATGCTCAAATCGTAGATTTCATGACCTTCATTCGGTATGCTGAAGAGATAGATACTGGAAAGCTAAATAAGAAGTTTGTGAGAAGGGAGTGGTCATTTCTGTTTGACGCACTCCAGAAGGTGTTTCTCTGCAGGAAGACAGGATGGGACCATATCAGTCACATTGCTGTGAAGCTAGCCTACTCCTTGGCCAACAACCAGGAGATCAATGTGGGAGCCATAATTCTCAAAGAATTGGCTCAGAGGCTAGGCAGGACTGTTCGTGGTAGCGGTAATGACATCTTTTACCCTCGTTTCCTTCAAGTAATTTTAAATTCTCTTGATGCAAATGTCCATGAATTAGAGGGTATAGATAAAACTAAAATGGCTTATTCCAAGTCCATGTCCAAAGTTCTATTTGGCTCATTGGACACAAGGAATCAAGTGGATGTGATTCTAAGTGTGACCAAGCATATGCAGGACACATTTGAGTCTTATCCACTTGATAAGCCAATATACCATGCACTTTCCTGGACAGGGGAGGCTGAGACTGAAGGAGCTACACAGTCTAACCCCAGCCTTCCCATCCCATCCAGCAACCCCACTGTAAACAGTACCATAGAAGTTAGGCAGCCAAGTGCATCAATCTCTCAAAAGATTGGTGTTACTAAAAAGAAGTCAAAGAAGAGAGCCCTAGCAGTGATAAATGAATCTGTAGAGATAGCTAGTGAGAATTCTGAGTCACCTCTCACCAGACAAAGTAAGAAATCCAAATCCAAACCTACCACTGGATCCTCCCAACAGGATTCAGATGTGGAAAAAGGGGTACACCTGTTACTGTCCATGGCCTCTCAACAGGTCATTGGCATTGAAAAGAGCAGTCTCCCCACTGCACCCTGTACAGAGTCTGCACAGGGTCAAGAACTCACTCTTGACCCTAGGAGTGATAAGGCTGATCATACACAGAGTGGAGAGCACATCACTGTTGAAACTCCTCCTATTTCTCAGGGGGAGTTGCCACAATCTAATCTAAACCCCACTTCTCTCTCAGATTCTTCCATAAAAATTTCTTCTGAACAAGAGAGTCATTCCAATGACAATCTTGCCTTTGATCAATCACAATTCTCTCCTGTGATTGAGCCAATTTCAAGTGACATGGTGCATGACACTATGCTCACCACCCAGGACCCACATCTAGTTGGTCAGGGAATGCATGCTGGGGCATATCCTAATGACACCAACAAAAACATGGAGGATTCACCAGTTTTCACTGGAGACTCTATGCCAAATTCTCCCATCCTTAGGGATGTGGAACTGTCTTCACAGACAAATAGGGCTGATGTTGTAACACATCCCATTTCAATGGAGACAACATCAGACCCTACAGCCATTCCAAGGCTGGAGGAGACTCAAAATCCTACATCTCATGAAGTGCCTAGCACTAGCTCTCACTTGGCTCAGGCCACTATGTCAGAATGGCTGAAGCCTGTGCACTATGACAGGCCTTCAGGATCATCATCTGTGCCTTCCAAAATGACAGAAGAAGCCATACAAGATCTCCATGTGGCACAGATTGATGAGTTCTCAAAGATAGCTCAACATCTCCTCACCTCAAATCTCCCAAATGCTGATTATGAAGCCATTTTACTCTGCCACAAGGAGGATGTTGAAGCTCAGCAGGAGAAGATAGTGGATGCAGCTGAACCAGAGGGAAATGTGGATGCCTGGTTGGATGCTAAGAGGACTCTCAAGCTCAAGGATGCCCTAGCTTTTCTAAGAGAAGAATACCTAACTTCTCTGGGCTCCAATGCAAAGGATCTCTCTCCTGCTGCCATCTATGATGCTGTTAATGATGTCTACAGGAATCAATTAAAGGCTCTGCACTATCTTGGGAAAGGGCTTCAATCAGAGATTTCTTCTATCCAGGAGGCGACAGACAGATCCCTCACTCAGCTCAGAAACTCATATCTCTCTGATTTTCCCAAGGTGGAAGGCATCCTTAAAGAAATCCAGAAGACAAACTCTACTGTAAGCATGATGGACCTCTCTCTAGCCATGGTCACAGACAACATCAGGAAGCTGGCTACAACCCTGGAAAATCAAGTCAAGGCCAATATCAACTTAAATGCAATGCTGAATGTAATTTGGAAGAATCAGTATGGTGACAAATTGGTGGATGAGGTCCCTCTGTCAAGCATCTCCAAATTTGACTTTGCCAAGCTCAAGGAGCAATCTCTCAATTCTTTCAAGTCTCAACAGCTATTCTCAAAGGTGGATGGTCTTGAAAGAGAAGTGGCCTCTCTGAAAGATGAAAACAAGGAGCTTGCCAACTCTCTAAAACAGCTCAATGACAAACTGGATGACCAAGGCAACAACACCTCCAATATCCTGCTGGTGCAACAACAGATGCTGACTTCAATGATGAAACAAATGAACCTGCCTATCCCTGGGGAAGCTCAAGTCATCTTGTCTGATCTCAAGCCTAAGGGGGAGAAACAAAAGGAGGTCATTCTGAAACAAAGAGGGGGAGTACCTGCCAAGCAGTCAAAGCATAAGGGCAAGGGCATACTCATTGAAGAAACCATAAAGCCAATCATTCTTCCCCCTGTAGAGGTCATAAGTGCAGAAGGTCAGAAGAGCACAATCTCAACCACCTACTATCCATCAACAATGCCTAAAGATATCTCAAATCCTCAACCTACTCAACCTACTTCCAATGCTAAACCTGTCAAAGCTGATATAATCACAGAGGCCAAGCTACAGGAAGTTGCCAACTCAAACATCTATCATGATGAGGCCTTCCTGGAGTTTCTGAAAGCCATCTACAGCAGTGCTCAAGGAGATGCAAGGATGTACAGACAGAAGATCAAGGAAAGCATCAAGTATTTCACAGTGGCAGTAAGGAAAATCAAGGATGTCCATCTAAGAGAGATAATCATGGTGTGCAAGGACAACTGCTTGTGGCACCTAGCTTTTCAAACTCTAGAGAAACTGAGATGTACTGAGCTGTCAATCATTCTGGAGTTGATTGAAAAGCATGGGATGAACAATGAAAGTCTTTATAATGACTTGAAGATGGACCAGAATAAAAGATTGCCTGAGGTTATATCCAAGCCAAGGACAATAATTTACCAAAGCCTATCTCAAGACAGTAGTATTGACCAACTAGTAATTCCCTCAGACCTTTTAATGAAGAACAATGCAAAGATCAACCAGGTGCTGCAAATGCTGAGAGCTAAGAGAGGAGCTAGGACAGCTGAGGAACTAGAGATGATTCGAACTCTACAATCTTTTCTGATTCATGGAGTCATTCCTGAATCTGTCAAAGAAAAGATCAAAAAGAAGGATGGGGAGGATGATGATGAGGAGAAAACCTATGAAAGGAGATCTCAGACAAGGAGAAATAAGGATGGATCTAGTGAGAGCAGCAGGAGCAAATATCAAAAGAAATCAAAAGATGCTGGTGATGACAAGAGGGACTCAAAAGGGACAAAGGAAACAACCAGGAAAACAAGAAGTGGAATTCAGCAAGTCAAGGACATTGCCAGTAGTACTTTAACCACAACACAAGACTCTAAGTCTAGGGTGGGTATTGTTAGCAATGATCCTCCAAAATCATTATCCATGACTTCTGAACCTGAATTGCCACAGAAGAAAGATGAAGCCACTAAAGTAATTTCAAGAAAACACTTCCACAAAGTTACAGCTAGTGGAGTGTTACAGTGGATGAAGGGGAAAGGAATTAAGCTACTTCCAAGTGATGTGGCACTGAAGACTAATTCTCCTTGTTCCAGAAAGGTATCTCTTGTGAAGCATTTGAAGATCAAGAGTGTACCCAAAAGGATAAGGATAACAAAGAAGACTGGAAAACTCACAAATGTTATTGGCATCAATGTGCTTCCACTAGATGAGGACTATGATGAAGATGCCCTAGCATTTTTGAGGGCTCAAAGGATCTTTGAAGTCAAAGTGAAGTTGGATCATCTAGAGATCAAGTACACTGATGGAAGAGAAAGGATAATGAAGCAAGGAAGCTGGCAATATTTCTATAAGTATGAGCTTGAAAGGATAAATGCCTTACTGAATTTTGAAGAAAAAGAAGAAAGAACATGGAAGATAGATATTGCCAGGTACTTAAAGATGCATGTTGATTATGAAGAAAACATGAGGAAAGAGAATGAAGAGAAAACATACAGAGAGAGAAAGAAATGGCTGAGATGGAGAAGAGGGCTAAGGAGCTAAGGTAGAAAGGGATGTGCAGGGTCAAACAAAATCCTTACATTGTGGAGTACAAAAACTCACATGGAGGTCAAAGCAAAATAAGGATGGAGTTTCTTGATTCCTATGTAGAGAGTGCACTCAAGGCTGCAATTGATGACTTGAAAGGCTCACCTCTCATTGAAGAACTGATTGCAAGAGAAGAACTTCAAGAAGCCATCATAGACATGAAGAGAAAAGAAGAGATAAGGAAAAAGAAGATATATGATGATTTGCTAGAGAAGCAATTGGAAGCTGAAGCTGCTGAGCAACAAAAGTAATCTGTAAGCTTTCAATTTTTCTATGTAATCAAATTTCTGATCTCAATGTTCATGAATTGTTCTCTCTGTTACTAAATTTCCTTTTATGTAAGTTAGGCTTGTTATCAGACATGAAATTGTGCCTAAGGATCTTACTCACAATTTGGGGGAGATTGTTAGGCTCAAGACATGTCTGAATACCACTATTAACAAGCCTACACTATGTGACTATGTCACATTACATGACCTAGTGAGTTCTATCACTAGGATATAGTATAGGTCTCTAAATGTACTTGTCTTGTTCTCATGAACATTAGCTTGATCATGTATGCTCAAAGTTATAATGAGCTTAGTAAAGTTTCTTGCATCTAGATTGTATATAGGCCATTGAATAATTGTCCTGGTAGAAGTTCAGAAGTGTTCATGCAGCAGGATAGAGATAAATAAGGCTATGAAGAAATAAGTTGCAGAAATTTGTCTAAGGCATTATATAGCAAAGTCAGAAGAAAGCTATGTCGTGAAGTCACCAATATCCATGTCGTGAAGTACTATATCGCATAGTCCATTTTGTACTATGTCGAGAAGTCCTCAAGACACATGTCGTGAAGTGTTGAAGTCAGCAAAGTCAAAGAAGCCTAGATCGTGAAGTCCTCAGAAGCCCTATGTCGCATAGTCTTCAAATGACCTATGTCGCATAGTCTTCAAATGACCTATGGCGCATAGTCTTCAAATGACCTATGTCGCATAGTCTTCAAATGACCTATGTCACATAGTCTTCAAATGACCTATGTCGCATAGTCTTCAAATGACCTATGTCGCATAGTCTTCAAATGACCTATGTCGCAAAGTCTTCAAAGGCTATATCGCGAAGTCCTCACAAGTGAGATCGCGAAGTCAGGAATGAAGTGGAGTTCACGATATCAACACTTAGCCGTTTACAACAAGACAAATCAAGGTACAAAATCAAGAATCAAAAGAGACAAATACTGAAGCATTTGTTCTGGCAAGGTGGTCCAAAGAACAGATGGCAAATCTACAGCTAAACTTGGAGAGAAAGATAAGAGACAAGCAGCTACAGAAATGGGAAAGACTCCGAAAAGCAGGTGGTCCTTCCTGACACAGTTAACGTCTTATGGCAGGACAAGTTGGACTTTCAGCAAGGGGTAACTGTGTAAAAATAGGTGTGTGCACTAGTTTGTATAGGGCTTATATATATCATGCACATCCTATTGTTAGCTGTAAGAGAGATACACATAGTTATTTGCTAAGCTCTTTTCTCTGTAAGCAAGCAAGTTCAAACTGTTCTTGTTTAGAAGCCAGAAATTCTATTGTGAATTTCTTGGAAAGCTGTAGTATTTAATTTGCTTATACAAAGTAGATTAAAGTGATTGTGTGTGTTATTTACTTTCTGCATATTACATATCATAATCATATACAGTCTGTTACTTAGTTTTCAAGAATCGAAAAATATATCAAACTATCCATTCACCCCCCCCCCCCTCTGTCTAGTTTCTAGTAGTATTCATTTCTAACAGGGTAGTGCCAAAATTATCAAGGCTTTCCCGGTGACGAAATAGGCGCCGAGGTAGTGATCTCTTGTGTGCTAAGGCTTGCCCGGTGACGAAATAGGCGCCGAGGTAGTGATCTCTTAGCACAGTGGCCCGTATGCGGTCAGGGTGATAACCGAACAGGAAGTCGTCCTTCTACTAGTAGAAAAGAAAAGTTACGATACAACGGCTGATCACCGTGTATCGGGTGTTCCAGTACATTCCATTCTCTCCAATTGGAGTTGTGCTGCACATTGTAACAAAAGCCTAGGCGCTGAGTTACTGATAATGTGACAGTGATGAGTAATGATGTTCCTCATACAGTAGTCGTACTGTATGGTATGTTTTGACGAAAAGAGAAATAAATATATCATTCTGTATACGAATGAAGTTTTAAAGGTTTTCCTTTATGATACAAGCTTACCTATATGCTTATGTTGTATTGTATTATTGCTGGGCCGAGTGCTCACTCTTGCTTTCTTTTTATATATATATATATATCACAACACAACAGCTAGAGTAGATGGCCAGAATTCGTCGTACCGCTCGGAAGCGCGTCAGGGACATACAGGCCGCCCGTAGCATGGTTGTTACAGTTGATCGGGTAGAAGTACTGAGTTGGTTCGGAGTGTAACTCTTGTTGCTCCGGTTTATTTATAAGTATCACTTATGTATACTAATGAACAAGAACAAACTTTTGCGCTGCCTTATGGTTTCACATAGAAATCATACTGGTAGTAAGTTGTGAGTATTTTACTTTTGGGTTGTAATAACTTTAAATTATGGATCATATGACTACTGTTTTTGTAAGTTCGTTTCTGAGACATAACTAGCGTGAGTATATTGATGGTGGGGTCACCATGTGTGTTGATTTATTATTTTATGGTTCAAGTATTAAGTGTTTGTACGGAACAAGGGATCGTGACAACCCAGATCTCTGACCCCGGATCTGGGGGTGTTGCAGAAATGGTATCAGAGCGTATAGTTATTAATCTCATAAACGATAGGACGTTAGGAATAATAAATGCAACTATAATAATAAGAAGAACTCCCATCGAGTTCGTGGTTGGGCTACCGGATGTAGCACTGACTGTTAAAACCCGCAAGGGAACTTTTATTATACAGTATAGTAACCTAGTTTTCGCTTGTATAGGTGTTTGCGGCCGAGGAGGCTGATGACTTTGAGACCCAGCATGACGAGACTCTGCTGGCGGCTGAGGATGACCCCGTGGATGACCCCATGGAGGATCTCGAGGAGGATACTGAGGACCCGGACGAGGATCCGGAAGAGGACCCTACGACTGTGTTTGACTTTCCTACTTCTCCTGTTCCCTCTATTGATGGATATTCGACTGATGATGATGATTCCACTGAGGGGGATCAGATTGTACCTGATGTAGTTACTACGGATGATGATGAGACTTCTGAGGACAGTTCTAGCCGAGGAGGCATCAGGATGTACCCTCTGCCTATTATGAGAGCCCTTACCCCTCCTGTGCCCCCATTGAGCCCGTTACCATCCGACGATGACTATGATTTTGCCCCTGAGGGATATGAGGAGGACCAGGCCATGGCTGATCCAGACACACCTCCTCCCTCACCTACTAGAGTACCTACTGTGATCCATGATTGGATGATTGATCGGCTGACCACTGACTTGGCAGCGGCAGAGGCTAGAGCTGATGAGCTGAGGAGACAGTTGGCATCAGAGAGAGAGACCCGTCGTTCTTATCAGGACGGGTTGAGGTTTATGACTCCTATGGAGATGAGACTTGAGATTTCCCGCATCGAGTGGCGAGCTATGGTCCGCATGAGAGGCATGTCTGTTATTGCTGAGGCATTGGTACCCCGACTGGCCACAGAGAGGATTTGGGCAGATGCTATGGCGCGTGTCAGGAATCTGACCCGCTCGGAGGGGGAAACTTGATAGGTGACAGATAGATTAGTTCTCTAAACTCAGATGGCCGTTAGTACTTCCAGTTTTTGTGGGATGGTTCCGATGTATAGTAGTATCCTTTCTGAGTTAGAGATAGGTTGATCAGACTGACGTAGCAGGTGTTGACTGGTTGACTGGTAGCACTTAGATTTTGACTGTTGTACGGGTGATGTATTTCAGCGATATGTTCGCTTTTGTTGAAACTTTGACTTCAGTATCTCGTGACTTTATGTCACTGATGTATATATTCGTTGATAAGTGGATTTCATATCCACTTGAATCGTCCTAAATTGGCTTAAATTGATCGTTTTGTTCTCAAGTTTGTGGTATTTGTGATATGTTTGGTGTTAGTATTTGCAGAGTTGAGTTGTCAGCAGAGATGTGGAGTTCCTGTGGATTGCAGTGATGTTTTTAGCATTAATGTGAAAGCCATGCAGTTGCGAGAGTTGGAAGCGCAAGGAAATCCTAAATTTGGAAAGATTGGAGAATAAAGAGCTCAATTTAGAGATTTATTAGAAGGAAATTAGGATTTGTTGGGCTACATGCGCATAATTTACTGTTTGGGCCATATCTCGAGATCTAGAAGTCAGAATTGGACGATCTAACAGTCCACGCGAAGATAACGGAATTCTGGACAGAACCACCCACGCGCCCGCGCCGCCTTCCGCGCGCCCGCGCTTCATTTGGCAGAAAACCCGGCGCGCCCGCGCCGCCTCCCGCGCGCCCGCGCGTAAAGAATGCTGAAAACTGCAGTTTTGTGGTCAGAAAAGGAAACTTGCCATAGTTGTTAGCCTTAAGTCTTTATAAGTAACCGGTGGACGTTTTCTGAGGAAAAAAAACAGATATATCAATATACATACATACATAATCATCCACCGGTGAGGAGAACAAGAAGACAGCTGATTTACGAAGACCTAGTTTTCATCTAATCTTTGTATTCTTCTAAATTAGGCGATACTTTGGATTCTCGTTTGTTCTTTCTAAACCCTAGTTATTTTATTCAGTTTTCCAGACTTATTACTATCATGTTTTCATCAGAACCCACGATGATGAACGGTTCGATTATGAACTAATCGTCGTCGTGGGATTCTAACGGATTTAGTTATGGATTTTAATAGTTAATTGTTTTAAAGATTTGTGTGTGATGTATTCTTGATAACCTAGTTTGGTTGTGATTATTCTTCTTGGATGAGTAGCTAACATCTAAGATTATTTGTTAATCTCTATTGAATGCGAAAGTGGATATAGAGATTTAGAACTTGCCATGCTAGCATAGGTTTATGTATGTTTGTCATGCATGATTCGTAGGTAATTTTAACCATCTTACCTGCCCTATATAATCTTAATGGATAACTTGCTCGTTAAACCGATATGTTTTCAAATCTTATAGACATATAGGGTCTAAGCATAATTGGTGTCTGCTCAACTTCTATCTCTTTTGTGGATGTTTGAGTGGGTTGGTATACGTATACTGAAAGGTAGTGTGTACAGATTTCGTGTTATCCGATTAGTTGTCATAACTGTCACATACATTGATTAAAGACAAAAGACTCTAGATGAAGTACTTAATGAAGTTAGGATCCCATGTTTATTCTTATAAGTGAATTTACAGAAATCCCTTCTTTAGTTAATTATAATCTCATTAGTTAATTAAAACACGAACTTTGATAATTGTCTTAGCATTGAATACTAACCATACATTGTTGCATAAGTGCTAAACTATTATAACCAAGCAGTCTCTGTGGGAATGAACTTTACTTAATCCTGTATTACTTGTGACCGCGTACGCTTGCGTGATTTTGTGCGAACAAGTTTTTGGCGCCGCTGCCGGGGACTCGGTGTTATTTATATAGTTTATGTGCTTGTCATCAGTGGTCGTTAAAGTTCACTGACTCGGATTATTCTTTCATCAATTTTACTTTGTTTGGTGAGTTTCAGGTATTCTAGTGAGCGTGTATGCGAACACGTTCTCAATCTCATAAGGAATCACTTGAATTGAATCTAGTTATGGGAGAACCTGTAGCACCAGAAACGAAGGCTTTGAAGGACTATTCTCAGCCAAAGATCAATGATATTCAGTCGAGTATTGTCAGGCCGGCTATTGCAGCTAATACCTTTGAAATCAAGCCTGGCACGATTCAGATGGTGCAGAATTCAGTGCAGTTTGGGGGTGCTCCGACGGAAGATCCTAATATGCATATTAGGGATTTCATCGAGATTTGTGACACCTTCAAGTTCAACGGAGTGTCGGAAGATGCTGTGAAGCTGAGACTTTTCCCATTTTCTCTGAGGGATAAGGCTAAGGGCTGGTTGCATTCTCTACCAGCAGGTTCTATTACTACATGGGAGGATCTTGCTCAGAAGTTTCTCACTAAATTCTTCCCCATGGCTAAAACAGCTGCAATCAGGAATGCTCTTACTCAGTTTGCACAACATTCTGGTGAAACTTTATGTGAAGCGTGGGAGCGTTACAAGGAGATGCTTAGGAGATGTCCACATCATGGATTGCCCGACTGGATGGTGATTAATTGTTTTTATAATGGTCTTGGAGGTCAATCAAGACCAATGTTAGATGCAGCATCAGGTGGAGCTCTATGGGCTAAGAGCTACGAGGAAGCTTATGAGTTAATTGAGATGATGGCTGCGAATGAATATCAGAATCCTACTCAGAGATTATCACAAGGCAAAGTAGCAGGAGTTCTTGAAGTTGATGCAGCTACAGCTATAGCAGCCCAGTTGAAGGCTTTGACAATGAAGGTGGATTCTTTGACGAATTATGGAGTTCAGCAGGTGGCTAGTGTTTGTGAGCTTTGTGCGGGCGCACATGAGACGAATAATTGTGCCATATCTAGTGAGTCGGCGCAGTTTGTGAGCAACTTTCAGAGACCATCACAGCCAGTTCCAGCCACCTATCATCCCAATAGCCGGAATCATCCTAATTTCAGCTGGAGCGACAATCAACAATCTCAGCAGCCTTATCAGCCATTCCAAGGTCAGCAATTTGGAGCAAAGCCTTACAATCCTCAGAATTTTCAGCAGCAGCAAGGGCAGAATTTTCAGCCACAGTATGCTCCTAGGCAACAATTTCAGCCACCGGGATTTCCGCAACAACCTCATGCTAGTGCGGGGCAGTCTTCGAATGAAAAATCTGAATTGGATGAGTTGAGAATGATAGTTAAAAGCCAGGCGGCATCGCTCAAGACTTTGGAGAATCAGATGGGGAAATTGGCAAGTGCCTTACTCAGCAGAGCTCAGGGAACTCTTCCTAGCGATACAGAGCCTAATCCAGGAAAGATAGTTGTCCAAGAACATGTGAAAGCAGTTACCTTGAGATCGGGAAAGGTCACGGGCAATCAAAAATCAGCAGTTGAAGAAGAGGAAGAAATTCAGCAGCATCAGGTGGAACCTTCTAAGGAAAAGCCAATTTTTGATTTGGCAGCTAAGCAGTTGGACGGTGAGGCTGAAAAGAGCAAAAATTCTGCTGACAAGTCTACTTCGGAGCAGACTATTTATCCACCTCCTCCATACCCAAAGAGGCTCCAGAAGAAGACTACAGAGAGTAACCAGATCTATCCTCCTCCTCCATATCCAAAGAGGCTACAGAAGCAGAATCTTGACACAAAATTCGCCAAATTTCTCAAGGTTTTCAAGAAGTTGCATATCAATATACCTTTTGCGGAGGCTCTTGAACAGATGCCGAGCTACGCAAAGTTCATGAAGGGTATTCTATCTCGGAAGTTGAAACTCGAAGACTTGGAGACCGTTGCTTTAACTGAAGAGTGCAGTGCTATCCTTCAGCAGAAGTTACCTCCAAAACTCAAGGATCCAGGGAGTTTCACCATACCGTGCACAATCGGCAATCTATCTTTCAACAAGTGCTTGTGTGACTTGGGAGCTAGTATTAATCTGATGCCGTTGTCAGTTTTCATGCAACTTGGGCTGCCGGAGCCTAACCCTACTACTATGTCTTTGCAGCTGGCTGATCGGTCGATCACATATCCAAGGGGTATAGTGGAGGATGTTTTGGTTAAAGTGGATAAGCTCATTTTTCCTGCTGATTTTGTTATTCTGGACTTTGAGGAAGACAAGAAGATTCCTATTATCTTGGGAAGACCATTCTTGGCGACAGGCCGTACTTTGATCGATGTGCAGAAAGGAGAGCTTACAATGAGGGTTCAAAATCAGAAGGTCACTTTTAATGTGTTCAAGGCAATGAAATTTCCAACTGAGGAAGATGAGTGCTTTAAATTGGAGATGGTCGATTCTGTCGTCAATACAGAGATTGAACAACCGTTGAAGTCAGATACAATGGAGAAAGTTTTGATAGGGGATTCTGAGACTGAAGATGAAGAAAGAGCAGAGCAACTTCAGTTGTTGAATGCACCTCCGTGGAAAAGAAAAATTGATGCGTCATTCGATTCTCTTGGATTAGCAGAGCTGAACAATTCTCAGGAGCAACTTAAACCATCTATGGAAGAAGTTCCTACACTTGAACTCCAACCACTGCAAGATAAATTGAGGTATGGTAAAGTCTACGAGAGCAACAGGCTATATAAGGAGAAGGTTAAGGACTGGCATGAAAGAGGGGTGGTGAAGCATTCATTTGTGCCTGGTCAGCGAGTTCTGCGTTTCAAGTCTAGCTTCAGATTTTTTCCAGGAAAGCGTAAGTCGAGGTGGTTGGAGCCTAACACGGTTAAATCAGCATTTCCGCATGATGTAGTAGAGATTTTCCATAAGTTTCCGGATGAAGTGTTCAAGGTTAATGGTCAGTGGCTGAATTATGAAGTTGGTAATACGGTGAACCGTGAGTCGAAGTTCACCATTCTTGCGACTGGATGAGAAAGGAATCACGTCAAGCTATTGACGTAAAACAAGCGCTTCGTGGGAGGCAACCCACGCGAATATGCAGTATTAGTATTCTGTGTGAAAAAAAAAATTAATAAAAAAAAATTGGAATTTTTTTTTTATGAACAGTAAGCAGAGCGCGCCCGCGCCTGGATGAGCGCGCCCGCGCAGGGGTTACTGTTCACAGAAGTAAAAAAAAAGACAAAAAAAAGTTTCTGTTGTTTCCCTCTAGGATCCATCTGGGATTCAGAGTGAAGTTGATAGGTCCTTTGGGTACTGCTTTCAGAGCCACTGGAGTTGATATCGCTTGGCATGATTTTGGAGTTGATTCTGTTTATACACCACCCGAGGAGGGTGGTCCTGCTGATGATTAGGTATTCTCTGCATTTTCCTTGTTATTACCTTCAATGAGGACATTGAATATTGTAAGTTTGGGGGTGGTAATTAAGGAATAGTAATGTTAGTGTGTGTTCATATAGGATTCATATTGCATTTTTAGTTAGTTTCATTCATATCTTTGCATGTTTTTGTCATATAGAGCATTTTGTTTTGCATATGTGTTTATCTATTATGTGAGTCCATTTAGTTGCATTTGCATAGCATATTTCATGATCCCTTAGAACTTGGCTATTTCTTGGTTAGTGAGTCGATGTTGATGGGAGTGTGGTAGTGATAGATAGAGGGTTGATTAAGTTTCTAAGCAATTGACTTGCATGCCAGAAACAATTGTAAATTCACAAGTCTCATTGGTTGCTTTTGAATTTGATCAGACCATGTTTGTTTGGATGTTAGAATTTAACCACTTGCTTATATTTAGAATGTTTTCTATTCTCTTGAAATTGAAAGAAGCACTTCAATCTAAGTTTGGGGGAAAACAGGGATTTCATTCTAGTTGTTAATAAAGGCTAGGCGTCAAATGGCTAGTAGCCGGCTCATTGAAAAGATGCGTAGTCTAGGGTGGAATGAGAAAAAGGCAAAGTGCACTCATTCCGAAATTAAAAAAAAAAGAAAGAAAAAAGAAAAAAAAAAGAGTTTTGATATTTGTTTTATGCAAAATTGATCAGGTTGAGCTCTTTAATACTCGAGCAATTAAGTTCTAGGGGACTTTGTGCCTAGTGACCTAAGACTTTTCCGGTCTGGGATCCACTAACCTAACGCTCGCTACATGGGTATTATTGTATAAGCCTTTTGGGGTCTCAACCATTGCACGGTCAAATAAGCATGTGAGTCGTAATAAAAGCATGAATTCCTGTCTAACTCAAGTGGATATTGAGGTGTCTTTAAGTGGTTTCTTGTGGCTAGAGTTCATTTTGTTTATAAGCTTATGGTTGTTTTGGTGAAGAATAGGATATGGTCTTGGTTTAGTTTGAGAGTATATTGATGAGCATTGTACACACTCACGTTTCTGTGTTTGTATGGTTAGTATACGGGAATTTGGTTGAACTCTGTTTGAAAGATTGCATTCCTTGAGATGTTGGCTTGTTGATTGGTTTTGGTTAGTCTAAGGGGATCGTTTGCATTTTCATATTAGTTGCATTCATGCATTGCATTATAGTTAGTAGAGTCTGTTTATGCTTGAGGACAAGCATCGGTTTAAGTTTGGGGGTGTGATAAGTGGATTTCATATCCACTTGAATCGTCCTAAATTGGCTTAAATTGATCGTTTTGTTCTCAAGTTTGTGGTATTTGTGATATGTTTGGTGTTAGTATTTGCAGAGTTGAGTTGTCAGCAGAGATGTGGAGTTCCTGTGGATTGCAGTGATGTTTTTAGCATTAATGTGAAAGCCATGCAGTTGCGAGAGTTGGAAGCGCAAGGAAATCCTAAATTTGGAAAGATTGGAGAATAAAGAGCTCAATTTAGAGATTTATTAGAAGGAAATTAGGATTTGTTGGGCTACATGCGCATAATTTACTGTTTGGGCCATATCTCGAGATCTAGAAGTCAGAATTGGACGATCTAACAGTCCACGCGAAGATAACGGAATTCTGGACAGAACCACCTGCGCGCCCGCGCCGCCTCCCGCGCGCCCGCGCTTCATTTGGCAGAAAACCCGGCGCGCCCGCGCCGCCTCCCGCGCGCCCGCGCGTAAAGAATGCTGAAAACTGCAGTTTTGTGGTCAGAAAAGGAAACTTGCCATAGTTGTTAGCCTTAAGTCTTTATAAGTAACCGGTGGACGTTTTCTGAGGAAAAAAAACAGATATATCAATATACATACATACATAATCATCCACCGGTGAGGAGAACAAGAAGACGGCTGATTTACGAAGACCTAGTTTTCATCTAATCTTTGTATTCTTCTAAATTAGGCGATACTTTGGATTCTCGTTTGTTCTTTCTAAACCCTAGTTATTTTATTCAGTTTTCCAGACTTATTACTATCATGTTTTCATCAGAACCCACGATGATGAACGGTTCGATTATGAACTAATCGTCGTCGTGGGATTCTAACGAATTTATTTATGGATTTTAATAGTTAATTGTTTTAAAGATTTGTGTGTGATGTATTCTTGATAACCTAGTTTGGTTGTGATTATTCTTCTTGGATGAGTAGCTAACATCTAAGATTATTTGTTAATCTTTATTGAATGCGAAAGTGGATATAGAGATTTAGAACTTGCCATGCTAGCATAGGTTTATGTATGTTTGTCATGCATGATTCGTAGGTAATTTTAACCATCTTACCTGCCCTATGTAATCTTAATGGATAACTTGCTCGTTAAACCGTTATGTTTTCAAATCTTATAGACATATAGGGTCTAAGCATAATTGGTGTCTGCTCAACTTCTATCTCTTTTGTGGATGTTTGAGTGGGTTGGTATACGTATACTGAAAGGTAGCGTGTACAGATTTCGTGTTATCCGATTAGTTGTCATAACTGTCACATACATTGATTAAAGACAAAAGACTCTAGATGAAGTACTTAATGAAGTTAGGATCCCATGTTTGTTCTTATAAGTGAATTTACAGAAATCCCTTCTTTAGTTAATTATAATCTCATTAGTTAATTAAAACACGAACTTTGATAATTGTCTTAGCATTGAATACTAACCATACATTGTTGCATAAGTGCTAAACTATTATAACCAAGCAGTCTCTGTGGGAACGAACTTTACTTAATCCTGTATTACTTGTGACCGCGTACGCTTGCGTGATTTTGTGTGAACATTCGTGCATTTCGGTTTCTTTAAAGTTTTCAGTTTAAATTTGATATCCCCTGCTATTTCAACTGTTTTACAAGTTATTAGTTTCAACACATAAACTGTGCAACCCCCATTTTGACAAAAGAAAAAGGGGAAAAGAAATTTTGTGTAAGAAATGATGATTTCCAAGATTTTCATCAAGGAACTCAATTGATCCAATCACATATTTTGAAGGAACTCAATTGCCACCCCGGCGTATGGGAACCCGAGCACGCCTTGCCAATCCTACGGCTTAGGGTAGTGTTAACCAGGGAGATGAAAGGCAAAACCCTCATAATGAGGAAGAAAACCCAGACTTCCCCGAAACGGAAGGACAGAATCGTGAGGAAGGTGAGTATGAAGGAAGCGGAGAGGATGATGATTATAATGAGTTTGATGATCAGGACTACGAAGAGGAAGAGTATGAAAGTACTCAGAATGTGGAGGTCCCCGGTGGAAATCCGATGGACCAGTTCATGCACCTACTCCGACAGAATTTGAACCAGTACCCACCACCACCAGGCCCCAATACTGCGGGGCATAGTGCTTTTAAGGCTTTTAAGTCTCTAGGACCCCCAGAATTTCAGGGATCTGCTGACCCTGTTGAGGCAAGAGCTTGGTTAAAGGAAATGGAAAAATCTTTTGAAATCCTAAGTATTGAGGAAGCCCAAAAGACCGTATTTGCTACTTACCTCTTGAAAGGGGAGGCTAACTACTGGTGGGAATCAAAGAAAAACCTAGAAACAAATACTATTGTTACCTGGGCAAGGTTTACTACCTTATTTCTGGAAAAGTATTTTCCTGTGTTTATGGAAGCACAAATGGAAAGGAATTTTTTAGAACTGAAACAGGATAACATGACTGTGGCGGAATATGAAGCCAAGTTTACTGAGTTGTCTAGGTTTGTGCCAGATTTTGTCAATACTGAATTGAAGAGGTCAAGAAGGTTTCAACAAGGGCTAAAACAATGGATTCAGAATAGAGTAGCGGTGTTGGAAATAACGGACTATGCATTGCTAGTGCAAAAGGCAACCATAGTGGAAGCAGGTAGTGAACAAAGTCAAAAAGGAAGAGAGGAGAAAAAGAGGAAGTTTGGTAGCTAAGGAGGAAGCTCGGTGAACAAGAGCTTTCCAGCAAGGACATTTGGAGGGACCAGATCCCAACCCTTAAGAAACTCGGGACTCAGGAAAACTGAGAATAAGAGTCTAAGCCAGGGTGGTAGACAGACTGGAGTGTCCCATTTTAATCAACCCTGACCCCCACTACCTGACTGCAAGACTTGTGGAAGAAAACACCTGGGAGAATGTGCCCTAAAGTCGGTAACCTGCTACAAGTGCAACAAAACAGGGCATTACTCCAGCACTTGCCCTCGAAACGATCAGAAGTGTTTTCAATGTGGGAAATTAGGACACATGAAAAGAGACTGCCCTATGGCAAACCCCGTTGGCTCGAGAATCAGTGGAGGCGCCTCTAACAAGCCCCCAACTGCTAGAACTTTCAACATGATGGTGAAAGATGCCGTAAGGGACACTAATGTGATAGCAGGTACCCTTTTACTCAACACCGTCAATGCAAATGTTTTATTTGATTCGGGAGCTACCAAGTCTTTTATTTCGAGGGATTTCGCGAGTCAGTTAAGACTTAGGGCGGAACCATTAAAGGAGGTATTAGAGGTAGAGATAGCAAATCGGGAAGCAATTCCAGTTGATAAGATACACCTAGACTGTAGTCTAGAAATAGAAGGTCAACAGTTTCTTGTAAACTTGGTCCCATTTAAATTAGGGGAATTTGATGTTATTCTGGGAATGGATTGGTTGTCGAGCAATGGTGCTCAGATCGATTGTGAAAGAAATATCAAAACATCCGAAGGGCGGGAGGTCGTGTTCAAGGGACAACGACAAACCCATAAGTTTTTAACCATGGCCCAAACCAAGAGGTTGTTGCGACATGGGTGTGAGGCTTATTTAGCCTATGTGATAGATACAAATCGAGAGGTTCCTAAATTACAAAATATTCCTATAGTTAATGAATTTGAAGATGTATTTCCAGAAGACCTTCCGGGATTACCACCCGATAGGGAGATAGAATTCTCTATAGAATTAGCTCCAGGGACGGCGCCAGTTTCGAAGGCCCTGTGCCGGTTAGCTCCAGTAGAAATGAAAGAGTTAGCTATTCAATTGCAGGAATTGCTAGATAAGGGAATGATAAGACCCAGTGTGTCACCATGGGGTGCACCAGTCCTGTTTGTGAAAAAGAAGGATGGTAGTTTAAGATTGTGCATAGACTATCGAGAACTAAACAAGTTGACCATTAAGAACCGATATCCTTTACCAAGGATTGATGATTTGTTTGACCAATTGAAAGATGCGGTTTACTTCTCCAAGATTGACCTGAGGACTGGATATCACCAGTTAAAGATAAAACCTGAGGATATACCCAAAACTGCATTCCGTACTAGGTATGGGCACTATGAGTTTTTGGTAATGTCGTTTGGGCTGACAAATGCCCCAGCAGCTTTTATGGACCTAATGAATCGAGTCTTCAAGCAATATTTGGACGAATGTGTCATAGTTTTCATTGATGATATTTTAGTCTACTCCAAGACGGAGGAGGAACACGCAGGACACTTAAGAATAGTGTTAGAGACGTTGAGAAAGGAAAAGTTATATGCCAAGTTTTCCAAGTGTGAATTCTGGCTAAGAGAAGTACAGTTTCGAGGCCATGTGGTCAGCAGTGAGGGAGTACTAGTAGACCCTGCTAAGATAGAAGCCATTTCAAATTGGGACAGACCAACCACCCCGACTGAGGTGAGAAGTTTTGTAGGCTTAGCCGGGTATTATCGGAGATTTGTGAAAAAATTTGCTAAAATAGCAGGCCCATTGACCCGACTGACCCGAAAGACTGAGAAGTTTGAGTGGACTGAGAAATGCGAGAAGAGTTTTTAGGAATTGAAAAGGAGGCTAGTTACTGCCCATGTACTGGCACTGCCAGACGGAAAGGGGAACTTTATGATCTATAGCGACGCATCACACAAAGGGTTAGGATGCGTGCTTATGCAACACGAAAGGGTGATTGCATATGCTTCTAGGCAGCTAAAAGAATATGAGAGTAGATATCCTACCCATGATTTGGAGCTAGCAGCAATAGTTTTTGCCCTGAAAATTTGGAGGCATTACTTATATGGAGAAAAGTGCGAAATCTACACAGACCATAAGAGCCTTAAGTACATTGTCACTCAGAAAGAGCTCAACATGAGACAGAAGAGATGGTTAGAATTAATCAAAGATTATGATTGCGAGATTCTTTACCACCCAGGGAAGGCCAATGTGGTGGCCGATGCCCTTAGTAGGAAGGAGAGACTCAAAATGATAACCTCCTCAGAGAAGTTAATCCAAGAGTTTGAAAAGATGGAGATTGAGGTTAAAATAACCGGAGATGGCACAGAGAAATTATTTGAAATCGCACTACAATCAGAATTGCTGCAAAAGATCAAATTAAGTCAAGAACGCATGATGAGTGAAGGGAAAGAGCTAATGACAGGAGAGGAATTAAGAACTGAAAGAGATGATAAGGGAGTTATGAGGTATACTTACCGAATTTGGATTCCTAATGACCAGGAATTAAAAGATGAGATTCTTCATGAGAGTCATAGCTCAAGGTATTCAATTCACCCGGGAAGTACCAAGATGTATAGGGATCTAAAGGAATATTATTGGTGGCCTAACATGAAAAAGGACGTAACAGGGTGGGTAAGCAAATGCTTGACCTACCAAAGAGTAAAGGCAGAACACCAGAGACCCGGTGGACTTTTACGACCCCTAGAGATTCCAGAATGGAAATGGGAACAAATAGCCATAGACTTTGTAGTAGGATTGCCCCGAACCAAAGTTAATCACGACGCCATATGGGTAATCGTAGACCGGTTGACGAAGTCAGCCCACTTCCTACCGATCAATGAAAGGTACACTGTCGATATGTTAGTGGATATTTATATGAAGGAAATTGTGGCGCGACATGGAGTTCCAGTCGCCATTGTGTCAGACCGAGACCCTAGATTTAACTCCAGATTTTGGAGAAGCTTTCAAGAATGTGTAGGAACCCAGCTAAACATGAGTATTGCTTACCATCCCCAGACGGATGGGCAAAGCGAAAGGACTATCCAAACATTAGAGGATATGTTGAGAGTTTGTGCCATAGATTTCAAAGGAAATTGGGATGATCACCTACCCCTGATTGAGTTCTCCTACAACAATAGTTTTCATGCAAGTATCGGGATGCCCCCGTATGAGGCCTTGTATGGAAGAAGATGTCGATCCCCCTTGTACTGGGATGAAGTTGGAGAGCGAAAAATGCTCGGACCCGAAATGGTCCAACAGACTAAGGATGCAATAGACCTTATTAGAGGACGGCTGGTAGCAGCCCAAGACAGACAAAAGAAATATGCAGACTTGGCCCGAAAGGACAAGGAATATGAAGTGGGAGATCTTGTGCTATTGAAAGTATCTTCGTGGAAAGGATTGATGAGATTCGGAAAGAAAGGGAAATTGAGACCTAGGTATATTGGACCGTTCGAGATCTTGAGACGCATCGGGGAAGTAGCTTACGAGCTAGTCTTGCCCCCAAACCTGCAGCAAGTTCACAACGTGTTCCATGTATCCATGTTAAGGAAGTACAATCTGGATGCCAGACACGTGGTAGAATACGAGCAAGTAGATATACAACCAGACCTGTCATATATAGAGCAACCGGTGGAAATCATTGACCGCAAGGATCAAGTACTAAGGAATAAAGTTATAAAGCTGGTAAGAGTTTTGTGGAAAAATCATAATGTTGAAGAACCCACTTGGGAACTAGAGAGTGCAATGCTAGAAAAGTACCCTCATCTATTTTGATCTGATTCCGGGACGGAATCCTTTTAAGTAGGGGAGACTGTAATATCCCAAATTTTTGTAATATTTAAAACCTTGATGAATAGTAAATTTGCCACTGATGAATAGTAAATTTGCTGATGAAAAGTTTTTCAGACCACACTATGTGGATGACATGGAATGAATGTTTCGAAGCTATGTTGTTGATGTATAGGAAGAATAAAAGAATGTAAACGCAATCAGAATCCGAAGATTCCCATTCGAGTTTTAAATCACTATTCACTGGACAATCAAGAATGTATTGATTTGATCGTTTTAAGAAAGTATGTGGAATGAGAAATCCATGATCATATCTTAAACCAAGGTGAGAAACCTAAGATTATATATTAGACAAAGATAATGGAAAGATCAAGGAAGTACCCCTAGCTTTGGTACAGAGAAACGTTTTTAGAATCACTTGAAACTATCGCGAAACAAAAGCGTAACAAATAATGGATTAAACCCTAACCAAAGGAGGAGTATTATATAAGATCATCAATTTCAATATATAAGAGGATTGAGGATACAAATGATGACATAAGCATGATGCAAGAGGATGACAAGATGATGACCACGTGGTGAATCACCACCTTGTCACCACTTTCACCACCACCACATGTTCAAAAAGAGCCTTGTCATTGGTGACAAAACAAGTTATTAGCCACACAATTTAATTACAAAGTGTTAAGTGTATTTAGACAAAACAAAACAAAAGAAAATCAAACAAAGCAAATCAAAAAAGGATGCATCAAGGTGAAGAACAAAATATTCGGCTATTTCCATTTCTTAAAACCCTTAAAAATATTTCTACCACTTCCACTCAACCATAAATCTTGATCTTGGACTCTAAATCACCCTCTTCCAATATCCAAGGTAGATCTCTAATCTTAGCCTCATCCATGGATGATAGCTTGGTCAAAAATGGATTCAAAGTTGATGATGAATAGTGATCTCATAAGATCTTGTTTTGTTTTGAAGTTTTTAGGTTTGATTAGCATAGTTAAGGAGCAAGGAAGGATATACCATCCATATATAGCCTTTTTTAAGATCCAAGGAAGGTATAAAACTCCTCCCCTTTTTGAGATTTTGCTTGATCTAGTAGTTATAAGTGATTGTTTAAGAACTATGTAGTAATGAAGCATGTATGCATGATTTTAAGCATGTTTGATGGTTGATTTGTGGATAAACTTATGAACTAGAGTATGACCATGTTTGGACAGAAACTTTTAGTATTAGCTTGAGGTTTGATTGGTGGTTGGTTGATTTTTGATTGGTGGTTGTAGTGAGTGTTTAAAAACACGGGAATCGCGTTTAAGCGCCGTTACCATGTCGAATTTTACTTAGGTAGTTTAGACAGCAACCATGGTTACATTAAAGGGCATAAACATGAAGTTTCTGACCTTGAACATGTAGGCCCTGTTTTCTAGTTTGTTTTAGCGAAAGAATCGTGTCGTTGCGATTTACGGTTTAGGAGAAACGTCCGTTTTAGTGAAAGAGGTTTCGCGTAACTAAGTAGTTCATTGCATGAACTTTGAGATAATGATCAAACCCTTTAAAAATGGAATTTGCCCGAGATATTAAAATGGATACTAGCATGGATTGTTAGGAAAGGAAACCTAGAAGGTCTTGAGTTAAAAAGAGAAGTTGGTGATTTTATAAAAATACGCGAACGAAGGTTGCGCGAGTGAAATACCCTTAAAGGGATGGTTAAAAACAAGGAATTGGTAAAGGAAAAGTACTTGGGTTTTGTGAATGGATTTTCACCCAAACTTGTGACTTAAGAGTTTACGGAACGTCATGAGGTTATAGATGACCGAGAGCGAGACGTTTGATTTTCATTAATAGAACTTGAGTGCTTAAGTTATAGCACATTAATTGGTTCAAGGGGACTGACTAAAATTGTATATCTTGTTATAGATCGACGCGTACACTCTCAAGCCCCCACTACCTCACCACCCAGACACCAAGGCAAGTTTTCAAACCCTACATCATATAAGTGATGCTGTTGTGATATATGTTGTGATTATGATAAATATTCTGCTTTAATGCTGGGAAATGATTTATAAACTGTGTACGCTTTTAATAAAAAGCTGTATAAGATATAAGGTTTATATGCTAGGTAAATACTAGATATAAACCAAGGTTTAAAGGCTCTAAGTATAGAGCAGTTGTACGATGATTTTAAAATAATAAGGCAGGGAGTTAAATTATTATTTTGTTTTGATCCTACTATCAGAAGCTGGAAGGTTCCAGGGACAGTTATATTTTAAAGATTTATTAAATATTCCAATATCTATATTATTTGGTATTTAAGGTGAGATATTTAAATAATATTATAATAAATATTATTCGAATATTATTTAATTAAGTGAATATTATTTTGAATATTCACTTAAGTGATTTTATATTGAATAATAATTCAATTCTTATTATTTGAATATATTTTTTTATTTAAGTGAATATTATTTTGAATATTCACTTAAGTGGTTTTATATTGAATAATAATTTATTATTTATTATTTGGGTATTTATTAAATATTCCAAATATGATTTGAAAATCATAGAACCTTATTATATGATTAAAGGTTCTATTATTTACACAAAAATATAAATTTCTGATTTTCAGAAAAGATATTAAAATAGAGATTCCCAACTATTATCTTAAGATATTTAAAGGTAATTAAATGAGGATAGTGTTTTCTAACTTATCGAAAATTTGGGAATCTAGTTCAAGAAGTCGAGGACAAAGTTTTACTTCCACTATTCCTCTAGAATAACAACAGCTGGGGATGGCTCCCCCATTCAAGTAAAGTATTTCAAACTTGCTAAACTATGAAATTTCAATAAACTCCCTGGTCATGATTTCAAAATACGTGGTAGTTTCGTTGATTAATGTCAACCCACACTTTGTTGAACTCCTTTCAATTACTCTGGAGTAAGGTATTCTGAACGGTTACAAAGTTTTGACAAGTATTTGTACTTGGGAAAAATGGAATTAAATTCCGATTTCCGTTTCATTGATATTTTTCATCATGAGAATTGGAAGGGCCTACACGGCAATGAAATAGGTGCCGGGGTAGTGCCAAAATTATCAAGGCTTGCCCGGTGACGAAATAGGCGCCGAGGTAGTGATCTCTTGTGTGCTAAGGCTTGCCCGGTGACGAAATAGGCGCCGAGGTAGTGATCTCTTAGCACAGTGGCCTGTATGCGGTCAGGGTGATAACCGAACAGGAAGTCGTCCTTCTACTAGTAGAAATGAAAAGTTACGATACAACGGTTGATCATCGTGTATCGGGTGTTCCAGTACATTCCCTTCTCTCCAATTGGAGTTGTGCTGCACATTGTAACAAAAGCCTAGGCGCTGAGTTACTGATAATGTGACAGTGATGAGTAATGATGTTCCTCATACAGTAGTCGTACTGTATGGTATGTTTTGACGAAAAGAGAAATAAATATATCATTCTGTATACGAATGAAGTTTTAAAGGTTTTTCTTTATGATATAAGCTTACCTATATGCTTATGCTATATTGTATTATTGATGGGACGAGTGCTCACTCTTGCTTTCTTTATATATATATATATATATATATATATATATATATATATATATATATATCACAACACAACAGCTAGAGTAGATGGCCAGGATTCGTCGTACCGCTCGGAAGCGCGTCAGGGACATACAGGTCGCCCGTAGCATGGTTGTTACAGTTGATCAGGTAGAAGTACTGAGTTGGTTCGGAGTGTAACTCTTGTTGCTTCGGTTTATTTATAAGTATCACTTATGTATACTAATGAACAAGAACAAACTTTTGCGCTGCCTTATAGTTTCACATAGAAATCATACTGGTAGTAAGTTGCGAGTATTTTACTTTTGGGTTGTAATAACTTTAAATTATGGATCATATGACTACTGTTTTTGTAAGTTCGTTTCTGAGACATAACTAGCGTGAGTATATTGATGGTGGGGTCACCATGTGTGTTGATTTATTATTTTATGATTAAAGTGTTAAGTGTTTGTACGGAACAAGGGATCGTGACAACCCAGATCTCCGACCCCGGATCTGGGGGTGTTACAATCAGTATGACCTAAACACTGTGTCTCTTGATGAAGTTTATGGGATGCTGAGAGCCTACGATCTTGAGGTTCAACAAAGGAAGAATAAGAAAAGTAGCAAGGCAAAGTCTATTGCCTTGAATGTTGAGGCTAAATCAAAAGGAAAAGCTATGGAGGTCTCTAGAAGGAAAACAAGATTAGTTGAGTCAGATCCTGATGACTCATCATCAGATACTGATGGCAATCCTGATGCCAATACTGATGATGATTCTTCTAACTCAGACATGGAAGAGATGGTTGCTATGATAGTCAGAGGCTTCAAGAAGATGAAGTTTAGGAAGGCTAGAAGACAAGGCAACTTCCAGAAAAAGACCTTCAATGCTGATAAAGACAAGTACAACAAAAAGGATAGCAAGAATGGCAAATTTGACAAGTCAAAGGTTAGATGCTACAAGTGTAATGGAATGGGGCACTTTGCAACTGAGTGCAAGAAGGCTAAAGCACTCATCACTTCAAGCAAGGATTGGATGGACTCTTCCTCAGAATCTGACACTGAGGTGGTCAACTATGCCCTAATGGCCAATACTGATGAGACTGATGTTCCTGATGATAAGGTACCAAATACTGTCTTTGATTTTGATATTGATAATGCTTCTGAGTTAAGACGTTTTCTAATGTCATTGCATATTAGCTTTAGAAGTCAAACTGCTCAGAATACTAGGATTTTATCTGAAATGTCTGAACTTAGGAAAAGAAATGAGCATCTAGAAACTGAATTCTCTTTTATGCAAAAAGTACAGCTAGAATGTGATAATGCTAAACACATGTATTTGGAGATGAAATTTAAATGTACTGCTCTTGAAAAAAGAACTTGAGGATGCTAAAGACAAAATCAGAACCTGGACAGATTCTGGAAGGAAATTTCATGAAATAAATACTTCTAAGAATTGGAAAGAGTGTCTAGGTTATAAATCAGATGAGGATAAGAAGTTGAAAAAGAAAGTTGTAATAGATGAGACAGTAAGACCAATGACCTATAGACATGTTATAGACAAGACCAAATCAAAGATTAAGCCTGTTAAATTTGTATTTGGTAATGATCCCAATTCTACTTTTGAAAAGGGATCTACTTCAGATAACTCAGTCTCTAATGTGAAGTCTAAACCTACTGTCAAGGGAAACATGAATGGTAAAGTTGGGATTAATAAAGAGAATAACTATAAGTTCATCCCAAATGCACCTAAAAAATGCTGCTTTAACTTTGGAAACTCTAATCATCTTGCTATTGATTGCAGGAAGAGTAAAAAAAAAGTTATTGAAATTCTTAAGTCTGATGTTAGGAGTAGATCAGTATTTTATAAACCACAGAAGTCATGTTTTCATTGTGGTAGTAAATGGCATTCTATTTATACTTGTGAAGAATACCATAGTTTGTATCATAACTTTTATAATCCTTTGCCTAAGTTTAATAAAAGTGCAAATTATGGTATCATTAAGAATGTCAATGTGAAGCATGCATCTGCTAATACTGATACTGACAAAGCAAATCCTGATGGATTTTATTCTGTCAGGACTGCTAAAGTCAAAAAGTCTTCTGCTGCTAAAATTAGTAAAATGCATGGAAAAGGAACCCAGCAAGTGTGGGTTCCTAAATATTCTAACTAGTGACTTATAATTCTGATTGCAGGGAAAAAGGAAAAATGTGTTAGTCATGGATAGTGGATGTTCTGTGCACAAGACTGGAAACAAAGCCCTGTTATCAGAATATGAGGAAAAAACTGGCCCAACTGTGTCTTATGGAGATGGCAACATTGGACAAACATTGGGATATGGAAATATAATAATTGGAAATGTCATCATTGAAAAAGTAGCTCTAGGGAAAGGACTAAAACACAACCTGTTGAGTATTAGTCAAATCACTAACAGAGGTTATCATGTCAATTTCTATTCCACTCATTGTGAAGTAGTCAGCAAAGAATCAGGAAAAATAGCTCTCACTGGCTACAAGCATGGTAACATTTATGAAGTCAACATTCAAACAAATATTGATGGCTCTCCTACTTGTCTCATCAGTAAAGCATCAGTAGATGAAAGTTGGAATTGGCACAAGAAGCTTTCTCATCTCAACTTCAGCAATATCAATGAGTTGGTTAAGAAAGATTTGGTTAGAGGATTGCCTAAAGCTTTGTATACTCCTGATGGACTCTGTGATGCATGTCAAAAAGCTAAACAAAGAAGGACATCATTCAAGAGTAAATCTGAATCCTCTATTGGTGAACCATATCACATGTTACATCTTGATCTATTTGGACCAGTCAATATAATGTCCATCAGTAAGAAAAGGTACACTCTTGTAATTGTTGATGAATACTCTAGATTCACCTGGGTGTACTTTCTGCACAGAAAAGATGAGACTCCTAAAATACTGTTGGACCATGTGAGAATGATTGAGACAGGCACAAAGTATAAAGTCAAGATTCTGAGAAGTGATAATGGTACTGAATTCAAGAATTCAAAGATGGAAGAGTTCTGCAAATACAAAGGAATTATTCAACAATTCTCTGCTCCTGGCACACCCCAGCAAAATGGAGTATTAGAAAGGAAAAATAGAACTCTTATTGAAGCTGGCAGAACTATGTTGGAAGAAGCTAAATTGCCTACATATTTCTGGGCAGAAGCAGTCAACACAGCATACTATACACAAAATCTCACATTGATAAACAGACATGGTGTAACTCCCTATCAAATGCTCAAGGAGAAGAAACCTAGTTTGAAGCATCTGCATGTGTTTGGCTGTAAGTGTTTTGTTCTCAGAACTCATCCTGAACAGCTAGGGAAATTTGAAACAAAGGCTGATGAGGGAATTTTCATTGGCTATCCTGCATCAAGAGCCTTTAGAGTTTTCAATTTAAGAACAAGGACTGTCATGGAGTCAATACATGTATATTTTGATGATAAGAAGATAACAGGAATTGATGAAGACTCTCATGATATGTTGATTTTTGAAAATGAAGCTACCAAGGAACCTGAAGAAGTGGAATCAGATACTGATACACCATCAGATACTGATGGGTCACCAAATCCTGATGATCCATCAAATCCTGATGACTCACCAAATACTGATGGTGCTACTGATGGTACTACTGATGATACTACTGACAGTTCACATGTTGAGGGGGAGCAACAGCAGACTGTTACTGATACTGATATTACTCAATCATTAGGACAAAATTCTTCAGATACTGATTCAAGTGACAATCCTGATAATCCATCAGGAGGTGACAACAACAATTCAGGGGGAGCTTCTACTGAAGCAAATTCTTCTAATCAAGATAACACCAATCCAGGGGGAGCATCTACTTCAAGGAATAATTTACCACCAGCAAGGAAATGGACAAGAGATCATACTCCTGATTTGATAATTGGAGATCCTGATGCAGGTGTTAAAACAAGAAGTGCAACTCAAAATGAATGTCTATATCATAACTTTCTATCCAATGAGGAACCTAAGAAAGTTGAAGATGCACTTAAGGATGCTGATTGGGTTACTGCGATGCAAGAAGAATTTAATGAATTTGAAAGAAATGAAGTCTGGAAACTAGTACCAAGACCAAAGAATAGGTCAATTGTTGGTACAAAATGGATTTTCAAGAATAAGACTGATTCAGATGGTGTAATAATCAGAAAAAAAAGAAAGGCTAGTTGCAAAGGGGTATTCTCAACAAGAAGGAATTGACTATGATGAAACTTTTGCTCTTGTTGCAAGACAAGAGGCCATCAGGATCTTTCTGGCAGATGCAGCTCACAAGAAATTCAAGGTTTTCCAGATGGATGTTAAAAGTGCTTTCTTAAATGGTGAACTGGAGGAAGAAGTATATGTTGAACAGCCTCCTGGTTTCATTGATCCTAAATATCTAAATCATGTCTACAGATTGGATAAGGCACTTTATGGACTGAAGCAAGCTCCAAGAGCATGGTATGAAACCCTAGCTCAATTCTTAATGGAAAGTGGATTCAAAAGAGGTACTGTTGATAAAACTCTACTTGAATCATGGTAAGGATTTGCTTTTATTTCAGATTTATGTTGATGATATCATTTTTGGGTCAACAAACAATAAGCTGTGTGAAAGGTTTTCTAAGCTTATGTAGTCAAGATATCAAATGAGCATGATGGGAGAAATGAGTTACTTTCTTGGTCTTCAAGTTAAACAGACTAAAGATGGGATTTTTGTGATCTATATTTTATTAAGTCGAGAATCTTATACAGTTGTATTCAACCCCCCTTCTACAATTGTTATTTACTGGGCAACAAACCCTCCCTTCTACAATCTAGATTCATTGTCTGGGAATAACAGATATATTGAATCTAGTTGACACACTAAACACATATGAACTAATAGTATTGATGGAATCTATCACTATCTATTTCTCTGACCCGTATAAAAACACGTTTAGAGATGTTCATATAGTATAAAAACAGTAGTATGTCAGCTCTTTGTAGGATAGCTTTTTACGACACCTGATTACATTTGCTTCTCAAATCTTATTGCACTTCTCCTCAATCCTGATACGATTTTTGCTTCTGGACATAACTACAATATAGTAATTCCATATTTTCTTAATAGTTAGTGTTGAAGAGGTACCGAAGTCAGTAGAATCAAATGCAAAGTCTTCATAATAAAAGCATTAACAAAACACAAATGTTTGATTGCAAAAGTTATTGTCTTGACTGAAATGAACATAACATAAATGTTTGGCAGTTTTGACATAGCACAAGAAAACATAATAGTAGCCATGTTCTTGATCAAATCTTCCATGGAACTCTTTTAGGAGGTTGAGGTGCATTCTTATTTGTATTTTTTGCAGGTCCAGATGCATTCCCAGAAGCTCTTCCTGAAGCTTGTGCCCCAGACTTTGTTTTTTTGACAATATCAAGTTTTTTTAGAGTCTTGACTTTGCTTTGTTGTCCAGTACGTTTGTCCATTCCTCCTACTTCAGAAGTTATTGTAGGTGTGTTGATTGTAGCTTGTTTATATGAAACATAATAATACGCAAGCATTTAATCAAAATTAAATAACTCAAAATCTAGCAACATATAATCAAGAAACTCTGAGAAATACCTTCACTGTACAAGTTCGTAAGTTGTGTCCTTCTTGTTTACACCTTCAATGGATGCAACCAAGATACTTTCAACGGATGCTGGACAAATCAACCTCAACTGATACAAGACCAATAATTAGCAGTTGAAAGTGTGATATGGACAGTTCTGACAAGTCACATGGGTTGATGGAACAAAAAGAAGCACGGAAACCAGCATTTTGGGAAACCCTGAAGAAAAGGAAGCATTCTATTTTCATTTGGTCAATAGAGATGATTGAAGAAGGATATTCAGCTAAAAGGCAAATTATTTCAAGAACCTCTGGACTTAGATTGGAAAAACAAGCTTTTGGACTTTACCTACTGCACATTTCAAGTATTTCAATTTAGCTTGTAAACTTGGGATATATAACCAAGTGTAGCAATATTTTTAAAGATAAGAAATCAATGTTTAGTTTTCTAGACACTACAAGAAAGAGCTCTATCAGCAACCGCCTATCAGCGACCGCAGTTTGTAGCTGATGGGTTTCAGCGACCGCCTCCAGTAGCTAAAAATAGTAGCAGATAAACTGGTCGCTAAAAGACACGTCTGCAACAGATTTCAGCGACCGTTGTCTTAGCGACGGCCCTGAGCGACCGGGTTGGTTGCTAAGCTGAGTCAACATCAATATGACAGAAATACACATGTCTGCGACTACTTTAGCGACAACACCCAGTCGCTAAGTTTGGCGACTATATCTTGCTACTGCTTTTCGTTGCTAGCTTTTGCAACTAATTCAGCTACCGATTGTAGTCGTTATTACTGGTGACTACCTTTAGCTACCAAATTGTTGTCGCTAAATGTAGAATATCTTGCGACTAACAACAGTTACAGATGTCGGTCGCTAATTTGTTGGGACTATAATTACCTACAAATCTTTTGTCGCTAAAAGTACAATTTCTTGAGACTTATTATAGCTACTGATTTTGGTCGCTAATTGTTGCAACTATTTTTACCTACCAATTTTCTATCGCTAAAATTAGAATTTGCTGCTACTCACTTTAGCTACCACTTTTGGTCGCTAATACCGATATCCAGAATCTACACGTTTTCTGTTTTTGAACATTTCCTTAAATTTAATAGATGTTTTCCCAAAACATTCGCAATAATACAACCATCTACTTTGGCTGGACATATTCACAACATTATAAACATTTTCTCAAATCAAAATAATCAACGAATTAATATAAAAGTTCAAACATTTTTACATCATCTAAAAAACAAACAAGACAGTCATAGGTTCGAGTATCATCCAAGTACACAATACGAAATCACAAATGTTACCAAGTACGAGTACAGAAACATAAATGTGATTAAGACACCCTACGAAGATCCGCCAAACTCGTCATCACGATCATCATGGTGTGATCCCTGCAAGTAACAAAACAATAAAGAATATTACATATACATGGTATATGTTATGACTATGTATAAAAAACTAACTCTGCCACTCAAGAACATATTAGCCCCCAAATGGCCTCCCAATTCAAGAAGAAGCTAGCGATTTTGGCATATGGCTCTCACACAGTCAGCTGGAGTATGAACAAATGGCTAGCTTGATGACTGCGATGATTGTGTGCTACCTGAGAAGCCACTGATGGATGGGCGCCGTTTTTGTCCTTGACCCTTAACATAGTTCTTTTTAACAATGGACGCCCTCTCCCACAACTCCTGATCAATAATTGGACGAGGGGTGCCCTCTGGATATCGCTCGTCAAGTAAATGATGATAAGTATTATGTGATCACATTAATGATTAAATAATGTTTCTTTAATAGAACAGACTGTTGCTAAAAGTGGACTCTTTGATAATGTACTACATACATGCACATAATGTACTTCTGGTGAATTCTTGTTTACACTGAATAGATGCTTTATATATAAATTAGCATTCCCATTTATCAGAGTTTAAAGTCAAATGAATAACACTTATATAGCTCTAATATATCAATTTATTAGTAAAGAAAATACAAGTTTCGTGATGCAGAACTGGATTTAGATGAAACCAAACTTCTGAAGTTTGTAAACAAGCATGATCTTGGCAACAAACACCGCATTCTAGTTCTTCATGATTATTTCTATCACCAAGTATGTTAGAACTAATTGTGCAACATAACTGCACAAGTCAGTATTGAACAATAAGCTTTATTTATTTACATCTTTTTTGTCAATCGTTATTTTAATTACGTTATTTTATTTTTGTATTAATCTAGACTAATTGTTACATATTTTTTTATAGTTCGATATAATCTATCTGTTACAACATTCCTAATGGTGATCCTGCCTTCTTATCTTGAATCAGAATTTTGTGCTTTCTGATAGGTTCGATGCTTTACGTTGTCCTTAGGAATAAATCTTTTATATTTTCCAGAGTATCAGAATCAACAAAGTGCACTATTATTACTGCTATATTGACAGCATCTGGCAAACCATCACAAGTTTCCACATACACATCCAACCAGTGAATAAGAGTACCTTGAGATTGAGACTCCTATACAAGATATATTCCCAATATTACAAATTAATAAACATGAGATATTCTAGAATTCATGGTTGTGCACATATTAAAACTATTCGTACATACCTTGACAGCCATATGCTACAATTGGGAGATACTGCCCCCCTTGTTCTCACCACCTCCAGCTCTGTTACTAGAAGCAGTTTTGCGCTTCTTTTGCCAATTTTCGACTCTCCACTTGACACACATCTCAGCCCATATATCAGCGCTGCACCACCAGGGACTATACTCGTGCATGTGTTCCATCGTGTGGCCTTGATGGTCAATTTCAACATTGTGCATGGCTTTTTTCGTTCTTTCGCAAAAATGTCTTTTGTTTGAGCGACACCCTTTTGCCAGAAAAGGTCAGATATCACCGGACCCTGCTCGTCCGCCCACCTATAACGTTTCTGCAAATAAATTTTACAAAGGGGATTTAAAAACAAGTTTATTACTAGATGCAATAAAAATGACAACTACTGCAAATCAAAATGCATTTACAATAGACTATTTACCTTAAATTCAGCCCAAACAGCATCCTTGTGGGCAATAGGTGTGCTAGCCCAAGTAATCGCGGGAGTAGGCCAATTCTGAAGGCACAACTGAGAAATGGACTTCACGATTCTAGGGTCTGCAAAATCACTAAAATATACGACAAAGTAACAAACTACATAAAAAACAAGTTGCAGACATGCCTCTAGAAAATAAGTTGAAGACATGCTTGCTACTGTACAACAGCAAATACCAAATTTCATGTTAATAACAACAGTAATCCTCCTAGTCAGAATCAAACTCATCCTACAAATATATGCAAGTAACTACAAAAGTGCTCATAAGTATCCGCTGCCATTAAACTGTCGCACTTACAGTAAAGCCTGGTTTACAATAAATTGTGTTAGTTCTGTAAGTGCCACAATAGCTAATGTTATGTTGTCATCTATTCATTGCTTGTAAAAATATAGACCAAAAAAATTAGCCAAATGGATGCCAACACTCTCAAGAATTTTGATACCGGGTACTTCGAGGCTTTAAGTATTCAAATTGCTTCCATTTTAATATTGTTTGAGTTGTCTAGGCATATACAGGCAGGCACCGACAATATCTTTAAAGCAAGGCATCTAGTTAAAGAATCATTTTAAGACTGAACCAATTCAGTAGAAGTAAACTTTATTTTTTTAGCTAGCAGTGGTTTGCTTACAGTGGTTTGGGGACCTAAATGACATGAAAGAAGTATCTGTAGTAGGAGGTCAAGATTTATTCATAAGGGTTGCCTCCTCAGATTCAGGTAACTATTTATTGAACAAAGAGAACTTTATATTCATAATTAGCTTATCAATATCAGCAGGAGTTTGTTTACTAGGTTTAACTTTGGGATTTTGTATATGGAAAATAAAGAAGAATGTTATGCTGAAGAGATCAGAAGGTAAATGAAGTTCATGTATCCGTGTCAAGTTGTCCAAATTTTATGCATCTTCTAATATATTAGGTCTGTTATTAGGAAGTCTGAAAAGCAATACAAATGAGCACAATGATATGAGCCAGAAAGAAGATCTGGATCTACCCTACTTTTCATTTTCCACGCTAGTTCAAGCGACTAACAATCTTGCAAACAGTAATAAGATTGGACAAGGTGGATTCGGACCAGTTTTTAAGGTTATCATAGTTGTATTCTGTAATTAGTATCACTTTTACATGCATTCTTTGAGTACATAATGTGTACTGACATCATGTATTGTAATTTTTAAGGGAAGATTGGCAGTCAAATGCCTCTCAAAAATTTCGATACAAGGAACTAAAGAGTTCATGAACGAAGTCAAATTTATTGCCAAACTACAGCATCGAAATCTTGTTAGACTTCTTGGATATTGCACGGATGGGGAAAACAAGATGTTGATTTATGAATACATGCCTAACAAAAGCTTAGACTGACATATATTTGGTATGGCTCTACCAAATTTTAGGTTATTCTAATATACTATCTGCACATCATATGGGTAACTGAAAGGCATATGCTATAGCCTATTTGTAATTCGAGGATTCTACTCAACTTAAACAAGAATGTAATAAGTAAATATTAGATCAGATGTCACAGGAATCTCACAGAGTTTTATCTGTCAAGAGAATGGAGTATTAAAGTCATCTACCGACTTGAAGTTATTCTACATTGAAAGAAGTTCAATTTATTGTTCAAGCCTCAGTGAAGTATTCAAGAAAGTGGAGTTACTACAGTGACAGAGATTTCCAGTTGGTGACAGAAGAAGTACAGGATACAGAGTTTAGTCAAAGCTAAAGAAAAGAAGCCACAGCTTTAAATGTTTTAAAGATGAAGAATTTTCATTGAAGTCAGTTATTCATGAAACCAAACAGTGCATCGAATGACGACATCAATCAGTGGAATTAAATCATCTAGATTCAGTGGTTTTCAGGAGATAGAGGAATCTTGATTTTTTAGATGAAATTCCTTTCATGTTAAATTAATTAATAATTTAATTCTGTAAGAATTAAATTATTTATTAATTTAACTAATTTAGTAGGCTAAATTATTTATTAAATTAATTCTATAAAAGAATTAATTTAATCTAGAATTTAATCTAACTAATTTAAATTAAAAGGATTTTCTGAAATTAAACTAGTATGACCTGGTTTAGAAAAACTCGGTATGACCTGTTTAGAATTCTCGGTATGACCTAGTGTTCTAATACCCTAGGTTCTACCGAATTTATTCTAAGGTCATACAAGTCATTTTATCTCAGGTCATACAGGTTGCTTTAGAGGTTCTACCGAGAGTTGGTGAAAGATCTCAAGGTCATACCGGTTCTTTCCCTTGGTCATACCGGACACTTTCTCAGGTTCTATTGAAGTACCTAGGTTCTACCAAGCATTTTTCAGTAGGTCATACAAGTATCTGTTTTAATTAATCAGGTCATATTGATTAATTAAAAAGGTCATACAAGCTTTCTGATTGTGTTTTAACCTGAGGTAGTTCACAGAAAGATATGATCAGTTAATCAAAACAAGTTGAACCATTTCTCTCAAGAACAAACGAAGAAACCATTTGATCTATTTTCTTCTCAAGCAATTAATTCTAGTTTGTATTGTTAAATCCAAACCACTAGAAGTTGATTACTTGTATTGCTTTGATTAACTAGCGGATTTTTATCCCTAGAATTTATCTCGAACTTGCTTTTAGCATTCGATCTTTTTATTACAAATATTGGAAAAGTTCATGTCGAATTTATTCTAAATTTGTATTAATTAGTTTGAGATAAATACTTTGTAATCCTTATTGTATTTGCAACACCCTTCAAGTTTAATATAGTTTATATTTAACTTGAATTTTGTTTCATTTATATTCCGCATTAATTTGTTCTAAATTGTTAAATTATTCAAAGAACAAATTTCGATAAAACGGTATAGTTTGTATTCAACCCCCCTTCTACAAACTTATCAGGACCTAACAATTGGCATCAGAGCCTTTTGATTGATATACAAATCAAAGATCCAATTGTTTTGAGATTTTTCTTTTAAACTCTGATTTTTTATCTTATTCCTAAAAATCTCAAAAGATGTCTACTACACAGAAAGTGGGTACAGTCAAAATCCCAATGTTCAGCAAGGAGCATTATCCAATGTGGAAGAAGAAAATGCTCCTATTTCTTAAGGTTGCAAATCCTAAATACATTGATGTGATGAAGAGTGGTCCCAAAATCCCTATGATTATTGAGGAAGAGCTAAAAGTGGATAACATTGTTACTAGGGCTGCTAGGATGTATCCTAAGGATCCCAAGGATTTCACTCCTGGTGAAAAAGAGGATGTTACCTTGGATTCCTGTCTTCAGTTGATCCTTATTGATAGTCTTGATCCTATCATGCATAATCATGTCCTAAATTGTGACACTGCCAAACACATTTGGGATACCATAGAGATAATCAATGAGGGGACAGAGGAAGTTAGGGAGAATATGCTGGAAATTCTCACCTCACAATATGAGCATTTCAGATCAAACCCTGGTGAAGGTATCTCTCAGGTTTTTGAGAGATACAACAAATTAATCAATGATCTGAATCTCAATGGGAAGCACTACACCAACAAGGAGATTAACAAGAAGTTCCTTCTTACACTTCCACCTCATTTGGAGCACAAAATATCTGCCATTAGAGAAGCAAGAGATATGAATGAGCTTGCTTTGGAAAGATTGTATGGTGTTCTGAAGACCTATGAGCTGGAGCAGATTCAACAAAGGGAGCTGTATGGAACTGGGAAGATTGTTGGTACCTCTACTGCATTGTCTGCTGAAGTCCCACAGAAACTGGAAGTGAAGGCTGTTCAACCTTCCAGTTCTCACATGAATGTTATTGATGCTGAATATGGATTAACATCCATTGATCAATCTGGTGGTGACTTCTATTCTTTAGAAGAACTTGATCAGCTGGAGGATGGTGACTTGGCTTTGATAGTCAGGAAATTTGGGAAGTTCAGATTCAAGAGGAATCCCAATCTTAAGTTCAGGCCCAGATTTCAGAGAGGTGGATCTTCATCTTCAAGTGGCACAAGGGGTGGCTACAAAACTGGAACTGTGGAAAGGAGCACAATCAGATGCTACAATTGCAATGAGTTGGGTCACTTTGCTACTGAATGTAAAAAGCCAAAGCAAGTGACAAGGAACTCATTTGATTCTAGCAAGAAGAACAAGATTGGGAAAGCCTATGTTGCTGAGGGAAAGAGTTGGGATGACACTGACAGTGAAGATGAAGAAGTTGGGAATCTTGCACTCATGGCAATTGGAGACAAACTCTTTGATTCCATGTTATCTTCACCCAACATGTCTGAGGTAAAGTTTACTGACGCTGAAATGATTTATCATCTTGGTGGCACCATAAGTTGTGCACGCACTGAAAATGATAGAATAAATCTTTTAAACACAAATCTTGAAAAGGAATTAAAAGAATTGAAACTTGTGCATGTTAATCAGGATGAACTTACTGAGAAAATTGCTTTTCTTGAGAATAGGGTTAAATGTTATATTCAACTGGAAACCATTCTCAAAGATCAGATTAGTGAGCTTAAAACCAAAGCTAATGCCTATTACAACTCTTGTAAAACGGCTAAAGAAATTTTCAATAAACAAGCTATTGGTAATCATGTCAGTATAGGTTATGATTATAATGAGGCTATTGGACTGCTTGGAATTAATTCCCCTTGTAGATACAAATCTGAAGGAAAGGTTGTTCCATATATACTTAAGGGTATTGAAACACCCTTCTGTAGGGAGTCTGAGGCAGAGCCTATGAATGAATACTCTATCATTATTGCTGAGGAGATTTATGAAGAAGATATTGCTTTGGAAGCTGAACAGTCCAAAAAGTGTATATCTGATATTCCAGTCAAAGTTGCTACAACTAAAAAGACTAAATCAGATATCCATAAGTTGGATCAAAACAACTGTAGAACTAACATGCCTGCTGTTAATTCTTCTCATAAAGCATGTGGTGTGATTAATTGCATGTCTTGTGCTTTCAATGTTATGTATGCTTATTTTAATAGTAAGCATGTATCTAGTGATAAGACTGCTCCACGTCAACATGTTAATAATAAGAAGCATGTTAAAGCAAAGACTACTAGTCCTCCTCAGACTAGAGTGGATTCATTTATCCCTAAGCCTACTCAGAAATGTGTTAAGGCTGGCTATAAATGGAAACGCTCTTATGTGAAAGAGGTTGAAGTAGTTTCAGTTAAAAATGTTGTTTTGCCTGACAAAGGCCAATTCTTTAAGTATGCCGGACCCAATCAATTTTGGGCTCCGAAGAAGGTCTAATCAATTTGATATTGCAGGGAGTTAAACAGGTAAACCGTGTTATATGGATTCTTGACAGTGGCTGTTCAAGGCATATGACCGGAGATAGAGCCCTGCTATCAGATTTGGTTGAGAAAGCTGGCCCAGTGCTTACCTTTGGAGATAACAGCAAGGGTATAACTGAGGATATGGCCTGTTTGAAATCAAGAAATGTTATCAGTCAATAAGAACATCAATGTTACATTTGATGACACCTAACTCCCTAATATCCAAACAGAAAATCCATCTGAGAAACTGAAGTTTGATGAAATGTCAGATTCAGAATCAGATGATAAGAATCCACCTGAGGTTGTTGCTGGTGATAACAATGATAATGGTGAGGGTGATGGTGGTGGAAACATTGGTTACAATGGAGATACCACTAACACTGGAGAAGAATCATCAAGGCAATCAAGCAACAACTCAGGGGGAGCAAATGAAGGATCAACTAGTCACTCACAACATCAAAGTGAAATTCAAGGCGAATCATCAAGATCAAATCTTCCAAGACAGACTGTATGGAATAGAGCTCATCCCTTTGAGCTGATCATTGGTGATCCAGATGTTGGAGTTAAAACTAGAAGTGCAACTCAGAATGAATGTCATTTTTCAGCATTTCTATCTAAAATGGAGCCAAAGAAAACTGAGGAAGCACTGACTGATCCAGATTGGGTGATTGCTATGCAAGATGAACTCAATCAATTTGAACAACAACAAGTTTGGAAGCTGGTACCCAGGCCAAAGAACAAGAAAGTAGTTGGTACTAGATGGGTATACAGGAACAAGCTAGATGAGGATGGCATTGTTACAAGGAACAAGGCAAGACTGGTTGCACAAGGGTATTCACAAGCTGAAGGCATTGATTATGATGAAACCTATGCACCAGTGGCTAGACTTGAGGCCATCAGGATGTTCTTAGCATTTGCGGCTTATTCCAATTTTAAAGTCTATCAAATGGATGTTAAGAGTGCATTCCTGAATGGTGAGCTTGATGAAGAAGTGTATGTGGAACAGCCCCCTGGCTTTGAAAATCAGGAGCTGCTGGACTTTGTGTACTTTCTCTTCAAGGCTATCTATGGTCTCAAACAAGCCCCAAGAAAATGGTATGACACTCTCTCTGGTTTTCTTTTAGAAAATGGTTTTGTTAGAGGTATCATGGACAAAACTCTTTTTTCAAAGAAACAAAAAAGTGATATGATATTAGTCCAAGTCTATGTGGATGACATCATATTTGGGTCTACTAATGATAATCTCTGTAAGAGATTTGCTGAGCTAATGCAGAGTAAGTTTGAAATGAGTATGATGGGTGAGCTGAAGTTCTTTCTTGGATTACAAGTAAGTCAAAGGTCAAATGGTATATTTATTTGTCAATCCAAGTATCTTAAAGAACTCCTCAAGAAGTATCACATGGAGGATTCAGCATCAGCAAGGACTCCATCTTCAACAGCCATCAAACTTGGAGCTTCTGACAAATCTATCAAGGTAGATGTTACAAGCTACAGAGGTATGATTGGCTCCTTACTCTATCTTACTGCTAGTAGACCAGATATTATGTATGCTACATGCTTGTGTGCAAGGTTCCAAGCGGACCCTAGAGATGTACATCTCGTTGCTGTGAAAAGAATCTTGAGATATCTTAAGGGTACACCTAATCTAGGTATCTGGTACCCTAAAGATTCTGGTTTTAATCTTGTTGGATATACAGATTCTGATTATGCAGGTAGTGTTGTGGATAGAAAGAGTACCTCTGGGAGTTGTCAATTCCTAGGAGGTAGGTTGATTTCCTGGTATAGCAAGAAACAGCAAACAGTTTCCAATTCAACAGCAGAAGCTGAATATATTGCTGCTGGAAGCTGTTGTGCTCAGATCTTATGGATAAGGAATCAATTAAAGGACTATGGCTTTGCATTAGACAAAATTCCTATTTTGTGTGATAATACAAGTGCCATAGCAATCTCCAACAACCCTGTGCAGCACTCGAGAACGAAGCACATTGATATCAGGTATCATTTTATCAGAGAGCATGTCATGAATGGAACTGTGGAGTTACACTTTGTACCCACAGAAGAACAGACTGCAGATATATTCACTAAATCTGTTGACGAATCCACATTTATCAAGTTAGTTGGTAAATTGGGTATGTTAAACAGTCTTAGTGATTAACAATATCTCTGTCATGTTTGTTCTTTCAAAATCATTTTCTCTTGCTAATATTGAATGATATATTTTGCTAATTCTTGTTTAGAGTAAAGCTTGTTAATTTAAATATTCTGAATAATTTATTTTCTTTAAAAATATTTTTCTCATTTTTTTAAAAATGGAGAAATTTATTTTTATTGAAAATTTATTTATTTTAGAATCATTTAAGTTAGTTTCAGATTGTAAATATTGTTGTTTAAATATTTCTGCAAGTTTATATTATTTTTATGCTGTAAACTGCTTAGCTTTTGTTTGAGTAAATTAAAATGAATTATTTTCTCTAAAAATATTTTTCTCAAATTTTACAAGTTAAAATTGTAGAGAAAACTATTTTTATTGAAAATCTTTTATTTTAATATATTCGTAGTTGCATATTCGTAGTTGCTTGTAAATAGTGTCCTGTAAATATTTTTTTTAATTTTTAATTTTAGTTTATTATTATTATTTATTATCTTTTATTTTCTATTTGTCTTAGTTGTTTGTGTAAATATATTGTATATATTATTTCTGATCTAGCTCTTGCTTAGCTGGAAATTCAGTGCCAAATCCAATTCAGGTATTACTTTCTATCTCTCAATCCACTTCTTTTACTGTTGCTGAACCCAAGTGGTTGTTAGGGCTGACCAAGGGATTGTAAATCCACAATCTCTATCCCAGGTCTTAGAGCCAAACAATGAGTCTACAACTTAATTACTTGACCTCTCAGCCTAAACAGAAATCAAATGTTAAACAAAGAAGTATTTTGATTGAAACAGTGAGTGATCCCACAGCTCTGCCTCCTATACAGAAATTCAACATATACTGAGGCATCTGTCAGCCCATCTGTATCCTCTCAATAGGATATGGACTTTGAAATGGCCAATGAACTGTATCTAGAGACATTCTCTCAACAGGATGAATCTATTGAAATTCGCCATAGGGCCATGGCACTTTGTACTGAGTCAAGCACACTCTCATTACTCACAATGGGAGAAAACAATTTTATTAGATGAAACTCAGGACACAGTGAAAGCAGAGCACCTGCAACTGGTTACAGTGCCTACCATTGTCACGGTAGAAGTGCCTTCATAGGCATCTGAGGGAAAATTTGATTCTTTGCCAAATTAAATAGAATCATTTTCTCCCCTCCCAGAGTGAACACCTCTGGCTCCCTAAGGGATTTTCCACTCGCAGATTTATCTGGAGAAAGTGGAAGGCAACTTGGTCAGTCTATCACTGAAGAAATTCAGATTTCAAATCCAAATGATTTGATAGACATGATTGAGGATCGGGATTTGCGAACTCCCATTGCACCACCACTGACCTCTCTTGAAGAGGCTAGGGTGAGTTTCAATACAGGTACTGATCAAAAAGGAGCAAACAGACAGCTAATATTGAGTGATAAAAGTCAAACACTGAGTGAAACACATGCACGTGAGATGAGTGATACACTTACAAGAGAAAATCAAGTGAGTGCACACACAGACACATACACTGCAATGTAGTTAGCTCACATAGCTGATCTATAGGAACATCTATTCTAAACCCAGGCTGATAAAGAAATTTTGCAAGCACAAGTGGTTGAACGGTCTTCTTCTTCCACCTCTGTCAACAATCAGCTGGGACTGCTCAAGGAAATATTGAAGACAAATTTACTTCCAAGATCAACTCCATCATCTATCTCAACTCCTACTGGCTTAAGATACTCATAAAGTTAAATCTGTAGAGAATTCCTCAACTAAGGGGGAGAAGTTTCTAGACAAGTTTCTACAGAAGTTTGGGGAGAAGTTTCTGTTTCTAAGGGGAAGAAGTTTCTAGAGACTTGTGAAGCTAGTAAAAGGGGAGCTGAAAAAGATATAAAAGTAAAAGGAGGAGTTTCAGGGGAGTAAAGGTAAGTTAGCTCTGTTTTGTAAATGTTATATGTATAGAGCTTAGATAAATCAAGACAGGTTCAATGTTATCATATGTTCAGTCTAGAGGAACATCTGTCTTGTATTTATCTTTATTGGTGAAATCTGGAAATGTCATATTTGATCCAGAACTTTCTATTATTTACTTAGGCTTAAGAGTCTTATCTTTTTCTTGGTTTTAGTTGAGTGATCCTCTAGGTATTTGGTTGTTATTCTCTAACAAACAAATAGGGGGAGATTGAAAGGCATATGCTATAGCCTATTTGTAATTCGAGGATTCTACTCAACTTAAACAAGAATGTAATAAGTAAATATTAGATCAGATGTCACAGGAATCTCACAGAGTTTTATCTGTCAAGAGAATGGAGTATTAAAGTCATCTACCGACTTGAAGTTATTCTACATTGAAAGAAGTTCAATTTATTGTTCAAGCCTCAGTGAAGTATTCAAGAAAGTGGAGTTACTACAGTGACAGAGATTTCCAGTTGGTGACAGAAGAAGTACAGGATACAGAGTTTAGTCAAAGCTAAAGAAAAGAAGCCACAGCTTTAAATGTTTTAAAGATGAAGAATTTTCATTGAAGTCAGTTATTCATGAAACCAGACAGTGCATCGAATGACGACATCAATCAGTGGAATTAAATCATCTAGATTCAGTGGTTTTCAGGAGATAGAGGAATCTTGATTTTTTAGATGAAATTCCTTTCATGTTAAATTAATTAATAATTTAATTCTGTAAGAATTAAATTATTTTTTAATTTAACTAATTTAGTAGGCTAAATTATTTATTAAATTAATTCTATAAAAGAATTAATTTAATCTAGAATTTAATCTAACTAATTTAAATTAAAAGGATTTTCTGAAATTAAACTAGTATGACCTGGTTTAGAAAAACTCGGTATGACCTGTTTAGAATTCTCGGTATGACCTAGTGTTCTAATACCCTAGGTTCTACCGAATTTATTCTAAGGTCATACAAGTCATTTTATCTCAGGTCATACAGGTTGCTTTAGAGGTTCTACCGAGAGTTGGTGAAAGATCTCAAGGTCATACCGGTTCTTTCCCTTGGTCATACCGGACACTTTCTCAGGTTCTATTGAAGTACCTAGGTTCTACCGAGCATTTTTCAGTAGGTCATACAAGTATCTGTTTTAATTAATCAGGTCATATTGATTAATTAAAAAGGTCATACAAGCTTTCTGATTGTGTTTTAACCCGAGGCAGTTCACAGAAAGATATGATCAGTTAATCAAAACAAGCTGAACCATTTCTCTCAAGAACAAACGAAGAAACCATTTGATCTATTTTCTTCTCAAGCAATTAATTCTAGTTTGTATTGTTAAATCCAAACCACTAGAAGTTGATTACTTGTATTGCTTTGATTAACTAGCGGATTTTTATCCCTAGAATTTATCTCGAACTTGCTTTTAGCATTCGATCTTTTTATTACAAATATTGGAAAAGTTCATGTCGAATTTATTCTAAATTTGTATTAATTAGTTTGAGATAAATACTTTGTAATCCTTATTGTATTTGCAACACCCTTCAAGTTTAATATAGTTTATATTTAACTTGAATTTTGTTTCATTTATATTCCACATTAATTTGTTCTAAATTGTTAAATTATTCAAAGAACAAATTTCGATAAAACGGTATAGTTTGTATTCAACCCCCCTTCTACAAACTTATCAGGACCTAACAGTAACCGTAATCCTATATTCAATCATCCTTTGGACAGATGAATTTCGCAACAAGTTACTGGACTGGCCTAAACGCTTCCACATTCTGGACAAGGGTGACAAGTTCAGCTCAGTCATCTCTACCAAATAATTACCAGCCTCAACAATTACTCTGTCTAAATAGCTGGACTCATGATCATGAGGTGACACAATTAAAATTGGATGACTGACTACATACTGAATAGTACTACTGAATAGCCAGGATTTGAATAGTACTACTGAAAAATGTAGAAGTTGAAATATTTCAAAATTCAAAGGAAATGAATGAATGTATATTAATTCTAATTCATTTTATCGAGAATTAAATGTACAATAACTCTTGTTCAGATTCCACGGAGAGATATTTCCAACTGCTCTATTTTTTTAGCTAGATCATGCTTCCCACAAGTCTTTAATCCATCAGTAACCATGTCAAAGTTTCTGGACAAGGGTGACAAGTTCAGCTCAGTCATCTCTACCAAATAATTACCAGCCTCAACAATTACTACATACTACATACTCTTACAACGCAGGCTAGGAAGGCTTTTCATAGCCTAAACTCTTAACTTATTTACTCCCTACTTTTTTAATTATGAGACAATTCACATTCCAGGATTTTCATTTTTTTGTTTAGTAAAATACATAATTAACTCCAGTGCTCATAGTTAATACTAATGTGCAAGTTAATTTAGTCATATGTCAACAAAGTTAAACATGGTCAAAATACTACTCAATCGCTATTACTTCCAAAACAACTATAATATATGCTGACAATGAACTACTATAAGGAACCTTTAAAATGTATTTCATAGATTAAAGATAAGTACATTAGCCATAATATTTAAAATTAAATAAGAGTAGATATGTGCGTGCTCTCTGGGGGAGGACGAATCTGAATAAGAGTCCGTTCGTCTTGGTTAGTAGGGGCTCTAGGGACTTGATTGGGCCCCCTACCCATGCCTTGCTTTCTCGGGGTTGTTGCTCCAGAAGTCATCTACATAAACATTTTTAAATATAAGTAATTCTACTAAAGATCAAGTTTACGACTGTTTATATGTTTCTTGTCTATTTCACGTTCAACAAAAATCCAGCCTTATTAAGTGACTAAACAAATATAAAATTAGCAGGAAAAGAAAACTACACAAACTTGTTCTAATATAAAACAAGATACATATGATTATAAAACAAACTACTTAGAAATTATCAAAGAAGCAAACAAACAAAAATGATAGACCAATTAAAATGATTATACCTATAATAAGAAGAGGTACATCTGATAAAAGAGAGTAAACTGACTAAAGTAAAAACATTTAAAAAGGCATTGACAGATTAAAATGTTTCATAGGCAAGTTTGACCATTTTATTATAATGTTAAAATGAAATGTTTAAGTGTCAGTTTCGGAGTCAGAATCATCTTGTATTGATTCATAACCATCATCTGCTTCAGACCCCGACTCGGAGTCAGTGTCAATCAATAACTCTTCATCTTCTGTATCAATGATTTCATCCGACACTAGTATTAATGCGGGATCTATTTCATCCGGTTCATCTTCACCATCTAATTGAATTACTTCGCTATCGTTCACATTTATTACAGTTGGTCCATGAAGTATCTCCTCTTGGTAAAACTCTCCACTAACAAGTTCTTCACGTCTGCGTGTGGGAGTATGAATTATAGCCTGCCAGCCTGTAGGAGGCCTATCCCTTTTTTTACCAGGACTAGGAGTGTAGTATACTTGTTTTGTTTGAGTTGGTAAAACAAAAGGGTCGTTGGAGTAAGCAAACTTATGGACGTCAATATCGACAATTCCATGTCTATCAAAATGTATCCCTTTCTCTGAATCAAACCATCGACACTTGAACAAGTTAATATAACCATCGTATGTACCCTTATACGATAACTCTAAGATTTCCTCCAACTCCCCATAAAAGGCATGACTAAGCTCATTGTAACAATCTCCTAGGACGCACACTCCTGAGTTCGTAGTTCTTTTACCGCGCCCATATGCCTTGGTATGAAATTCATAACCATTTACTTTGTAACCATTACGGCTTATTTGATCCATGTCTGGTCCCATAGCTAAGGCTTGTACATTAGCCGGAATTGTAGATCCCTCCATTAAAGCCTACAAATATTCCATCTTATTATAAGAATTGAAGTCAATAGTTAATATATAGTGAATATATAGTGCTTAAGAAATTGAACTTACTTTGTCCTTTATCCAACGAGCAAATTCTTTAGCACGATTGATTTCAATATCTTTATCAGTTATGCCAAGATGCTTCACTTTTAACTCGTCATCATACATTCTATAAAATATTTGTAACATTAACTTATTGGAATATATATTACATGTCATTAAAAGGCTGATCAGGTTATAAATTGAAGAGTTTACGTGATGTGTACCTCAAAAATTCGTCAATCTCCTCGCAATTGATAAGAATATAATTATCTGCAGCATGTAGTTCCTTCTTAGAGAGGAATATGTGCTTCCCTTTTCCATAAGCGCGACCCGGAAGACCAATACAGAAAGCCTACCATTTAGTTCAACATTTCCCCATCATCATTTCTCGGGACGCGATTGGCCTTTGTCAAGACTTCATGAAAGGCATATGTTTAGGCCTATTTGTTTACATCGATGAATTAACTCAACATTAAACAAGTCTGTAATAAGTAAGTAATAATTCAAATTGTCACAGGAATCTCAGAAGGTTATAACTGTCAAAAGAATGAAGATAAAAGTCATCTACAGATTTGAAGTTATTCTACATTGAAAGAAGTTCATTAATTTGATCATGCCTCAATGAAGTTTTCAAGTAAGTGGATTTATTAAAGTGACAGAGATTTCAAGAGTGTGATAGCAAAGGTACATGCTACAGTGGTTCATTGAAGGGAGTTAAAGAGAAGAGAATCAGAGTTTTCAATGTCAAAAATGAAGAACAGCCATTGAAGTTAGTCGCTCATGAACCAGTGTTAGGTCCAAAGTATCGTAGAAGGGGGGGTTGAATACGATACCTACAAATAATTCAATTTCGTTCGCAGATTAATCATTCAGTTCTATAACGAAATCAAACACACCAAATCAAACCAAGAGTCGGGGAATATATCTTTTTATAAATATAAACCTCGAGGGGTGCTACAATTTCTAATCCGTAGATTAGCTTTAATGAGTTCTAGGTTATTCACAATCAATACAATGATAGAAATCTGAGCAATATTAATTTCTTCAGTAATCTCTCTAGCTCAAACTCTCTCTTAGTAATTGCTACTGTGAATGAACCTCTACTAAAGAAGACACACTTCCTCTGTAGTAATTGTAGACTTGTGTTTTGAAAACTATCGAACCATAATTGAAGAATCAATCATGGCCGTCCAATTTTCATCAACCTGTCAAACAAAGCAAAACTTTTCACCTGCTCCCTAATTTAAAAACCATCGAATGTATAAAGTATTTTACCATTCGATAGTTTTTTAAATAAAAACTATTGAAAAGCAAACTACTTTAATCTTGTTTTTAAATGGTTTTCTTAAATCATATTCGATGGTTTTCTAAATAGAAAAACCATCGAATTCTTTTCTTGTCCTTGATCTTTTAGAAAACCCTCTGAGCTTCAGGGTGTTTCAGTTTTAGACTGTATCAATTTCTTCTGAGACAATAAAAACAACTTGATCTTTTAAGTGCCGTCAACTAGTGCAACTGGTCTGGTTCACAGATGAATAACACTTGATCAATTCTTCTTCTATGTCTTCAATTCAATGCTGCTGACAAGTCCTTTGTCGTTCTGGTTGCTTCATTTAAATCACTGGAATCCTGTGGTACTTAACCCTAAATCATTCACATACTTCTGTAGTCTTGAAAATCTTGGTTCTTTGATTGTCACTGAAGCTTGAACATTTTCATGAACTTCTTTCCGTGACCTGTTTACGGACTTCAAGAATACATACCGTATTTTGATTTTTTAAGTTTACCTTTTCTTCTTTGATTCTGGATTCCTGTGCTTCTGTTAATACTATTGTCTATCTTGTCCTTTGTTGAGTTGTAGTTATCTATTTTACATCTTATGTTACATTATGCTTTACAGTCTCCCCCTATTTGATTGGATAAAGTTCGACAAGCAAATACTTCGAGGATAACTCAACTAACTAAGGAAACATTAAACTAATTAAAGTAAGACATCTTAATAATATTAAATGCATTCTGGATCAGATATATATACATTTCCAGATTTCATAAATCAAAAATCAATAAAACTTTATACATTGAAGTTGCTCCTCTAGTCTGAGCTGATAGTTCTTTTGTTCTTTGCTTCTTTTCTTTAGTCCATTTCGATCTCACCTTCTTCAATCATTGGATTGGAGTTAGCAGCTTGATAATCAATCATTGATGGATAGTGCAATAAATCTCCAGGTTTAAGGATTGCTCCTTGGATGTGTCTTCCAATATATTCAACCTCTTGATCCACTCCAGCCCACAACCATGCAATGTTAACATCTTTCTTGCTTAGCTTTGGCATGTTTGGTAGTCTGGTACGCACTTCCAATCCTTTTTCCACTCTCTTCCTATAGTAAGGAACATTCTCCATTAGAAATCTTCGAAGAGTGTCGGCTGCTTTGTCCTTCTCCGTTGATGTGAATCCAGTGGATCTAAGATACTTCTCCACTGATATCAGATAATTACTTGGATAATCTCTCAGTTTGTCCTCAGCCAAATAGCAGATTCTAAACAAGTCATTCGTCATGAATCTAACCATTGGAGGATCTTCAGTAATCTTTGGACCGACTTTCATCAAGATCTCTTTAACATGCTCACGGAGCAGTTCATTTAGCCTTGTAGTCCTTTGTATCTTGATGAGCATAACCTGCAGTTCTGTGTATGTTCTTTGTTCAAAAAACTTAGTGGAAATCACAAAGGTACCTTTCTCAAGAAAGTTGATCAATATGTTCCAGGCACCGTTTTCTTTAACCTCGGCTTTCAGAAAGATCACAGTATTTCTCAATGCAGTGAAGTAAGTATGATCATCAGGATTTGCACTTCTTATGTCCTGAATTATGACTTCCACCTCCGCATTGTCGTTGACTTCTAATCCGTCTTCAACTCCACAAAAGGTTTTGTAAGCCATCTCTCAGTCAATACCTTGCTTCTGTGCTAAATCCATCATCTTCTTCTTCCTCACTTCAGCATACACCTTGAATATTTTAAGCTTCTCACTCCTTAGAACTACTTGTTGTCTCTCTCTCTCAGCTTGCCTGACATCTAGTGCAGCTCTGTTAGCTTTCACCATCTCCAAGGCAGCTTGTTCTTCTAGTGACAGAGAATTTGCTTCTACTTCCATATCATCATCCAAGATAGGATGTTCTATTGGCTCTGGATAATATGGCTAATGCTCCTCCTGAATTGGTTGCTCTTGCATGATCTCAAATTCCTCCTCACTCTCTTCTTCTTGCACAATATCTTCAATCCAGTATTGTCTAACTGGAATAGCTTCATTGGTTTCCCAAACTCCCCATCCAGATGTTTGCCATCCTTCATGTGTCTCCCCTTCTCCAACTTTCTCCCCCTTAGTTAAGGAATCCTCGATGTAGTTATCCTCATTGTAAAAGGTAGTAGAAGGATCAGGTTGTTGATTTGAAGGTCCGGGTTGTTGGTTCCTCAACATATTCCATATAGACTGTACTCCGTCGCCTTGATTCTCCATGAACTCCGCAATCTCCTTGTTCATTTCATGCATATAAGCTAGCTTCAGGTCAATGTCATCCAATCTTGAGTTGGTAGTCTTTTCAATGTGATCCAATCTCTTGTTTAGCTTAGACTCCACTCTTGAAAGGGTGTTCATTGCATCTTTTACCTTAGCTTGACCATCCCGGATAACCAGAACGTCTTCCTTCAAAGCTTCTTGCCCTTGAGTCAGAGAATACACCTCATTCATGAAACCATCTTTCAGCTCCTTAACGTCCGTCCTCAATTCGATTAGTTCTTCCATAGCTTCCTTCTTCAAGGAGTCCACTGCATGCTTCGTACCTGTTATAGTGCCAGATGCACTGCCAATGACCCTGAAAGTTCTTCTGGAATCAGCTGCAGCCAAGTCAACCTTCTCTTGAATAGACTTTAAAGAAGCATTGTCTTGAGTATAGAAGATCCCTTGGTCAAAGGAAGGTCGCAGTGGAACCTTGTATAAAGGATTTCCTTGTAGATCATGAACTGTCATCTCCTTGATCGAGGATTGAACATGTACCTCTCTTTCTGTAGGTCGTAGAAAATCATCAATATTTGAAAGGGTTAGGGTGTCACTCCTCACATTTGGCTCTGGGTGTACACTCAACGTTTCTGTCGGTGTTTCACTCATTTTTCCTTTCCCACTCAGGCCAGGTGTAAGTGTTTGTGTTTCACTCAATCCATTAGTTCTAGTTGTACCTGCAGAAGAAAACACCGTAGCCATCCTTAAGGAGGTCACCGGTGGTGCAATGGGGCTTCGCAAGTCCCCGTCCTTGGTTAAACCAAGTTGCTGATCATCCGTAGATGATGTATCCTTTGTAGGATCTAGAGTTTGAATCTCTAGGAGGCTAGAATCAGGCTCTATTAACAGCAGAGATCCTAAAACTTCCCCAATAGTCTGTGAAGACTTTACCTCAGTTAACTCCTCAATGTGAATTGATTCGTTGTCACCGAGTTGCCGATCTGCACCTACGTCAGACCCTTTACCCGCAGGATCCAGATATGTTCCATCTGGGGAGGTAGACAATGACCCTTTAGATTGTGCATTTAGGTCAAAGCCTTCTCTCGACGTCTGTGAAGACACTTGGTTCTTAGAACCTTCAACCAGTGAACCTGACCGTAATATGGTCGGAACACCAGTTGCTTTCGTCAATTCCTCCTTGCTAGATTGAGCTATTGGTTCAGATATTGCTTTAGTTAATGTAGCCCAATCAGCATCAGAAAAATCAATAAAGGGCGCTTTGGAAGTTTGAAATAAAGTATCAACAGTTGCCTCGATTTCTATTCTTCTCCTTTTAGAGGAAGGCAAAGTTGTTGTTGAAGGGTGTATCTCCTTATGTGGTGCTGCTAAGGCACTATTTCCCTCTACACTCACGGATGTCTGAATATTGGGTATAGGAGGGGAAGGAGGTTCGTTTATTGTTTCATTTGGCTCTTCCAATGGCTCTTCGACCGTGGTTAGAGATTGTGGGTTTGCAATCTCATGGTCTGGAATGGCCACTGAGGGCTCTGGATCTACATCCATTGGTTGTTGTACAGGAGCCAGTTCAGGTTGAGGAATATTACCTTCATTTACCTATTCCCCTGGGGGTAGAAGTGGTATGGGCACCGTTCTTAGATAGTCTGTGAGAACAGTGGGTACCCCTGGAAAATGATTCTTTCTTATCAGAGCGGTTATTGCATTGCTCTTCATCCTCATGCACTCCATGGTCTCCTCGTCTGCAAATGTCTCACGTTCATCATCTGTTAAGACATCATTGAGAATTAGCTGTAGGAACCTAGGATAGAAACAAAGCACATCGTCCATGCCTGTTCTTTCATCTAGTGGTCCCATGCACAGAATGACTTGATCAATCACTAATCGTCCTATGTTTATATGCCTATTGTTAGCAATGGCAAACCCTATCTTCTGAAGAAATAAGGGAATACCATGCAGATTTGTAAGCTTGGCAGTAAAAACATGGATTAGGGTATGAAAGAAAAAGTTCCATGGCTTTCTCAGGTAATGCTTAAGAAACTCTCCCACGAAGAAGTTTGGTTGTTGACTTCTTATGAGAGTGAAGAAAGCATGTATCTCCTCAGTTGTGGGATCCGGAACAAGGTTTTCTGTTGGAAAATGTAGAACCCTGTTAAAATCATGTTCCGTCACCCTTATTGTTCTGCCCCCTGGCACAACAAAACTAAAGGATCTAATGTTATTCTCACTTGTATCCGTGGCGGTTGTGTACAACGCAGTCAATTGATCGATGCAAAGGACTACGGGAGTACTCAAGGCATATGCCACTAACGAACGTGTATTCAAAAACTCTGACCATGCACGAAACTGTAAGTTCGTAATGGCTTGCAAGTTTTGAAACGAGACATGATTAGTCTTGGTTACGATAAATTCTCCGGCCATTTTAAATTTCCAGAAAATTAATTTTTTAAACCAAAACTAAAACCAATTAAATTTAATTAATTATTACTAATTAACCATACTTATAACAGAAACACCCCTTTTTTTCTAATAAAACACCTAAACCAAAAAAAAATTCCTAGATTTAGAACTTTGACTACAAATTGATAATGGATTAGTGAATTTCAACCTTAAGAACTCTATTGATAAATCAACAGAATACAAAATTCTTGCTATTATCAAGGTATCACAGTTCTATCTTCCTTTCTCGATGGTTTTCTTTGAAAAGCAATTAACAACTCAACACAGTACACAGTAATTTCTCCGTTAAAAAAGAATTCACTGCAGTAAACTGTTGAAGGTTAATAATTAGTAGAAATCAATAAAGTATCGAGTGAGTTGTGTTCTTGGCTGTGTATGTATATTGTAAGTATAAAATTCTCTTGCTTTTCTTAAGATCTGTAAACTGATAAAGAAAAATACTAAGGCAAGTTTTCTTTTATACTAAAGAAACTGACAGGGGTATAACTGACATTCTATGTTCGATAGATTATAAATATACGTTCGATATTATTCATTTAGGGGCAAAAATGTCAATTGTCGTTCGATACTTTTTAGAAAACTATCAAACTATTTGAAAAACAGAATGTAAAACGTTTTGATGAAAAACTATCGAACTCTGTTTCTTTTAAAACTGAAAAATTATCGAACATCTTTATGAAAAGCATCGAGAATTTAGATATTTGTTTTCATTAAATTCAATTCGATGTAATTCAATTACTTTTTCAAAATCTATCGAGAATTTACATATGGAATTAGATAAATTTACTTCGATATATTTTAAAATACTCTCAAAAACTATCGAAAGGTGTAGTTCGAGGGTTTTTCCTTTCTTAGTTAAAAACTATCGAATTTGTGTTCGATGGTTTTTATTTAGTACTTAGAAAACCTATCGAATTTTCTAAAATTCGATATTTTTGCTTCTGTCTAAAATTTTAAAACCTGTTCTGTTTTAAAAAAATCAGACTTTTTGTATTTCCTGTCAAGTTTTATTTTGAATAAATCTTTTTAAAATTTACCAAAATCAATTGTTAACAGAAAATTCACAATTTTCTTAGAATAAAATCACTAAATATCATCAAATGATATTAATCAAATAAAAACCAATAAATTATGCTGCATTAATCTACAATGTTAAAAACAAAGTAAATTAATTCAAATTAAATAGATGCTTAAATATTTAGAACAAATATTAGCACCTAAATAATTTTTAGAATTAATAACCAATTAAATGCCAGAAGATATATCATCCATAATTATGACATAAAATTAGTACAAAAATCCTAACTACGAGAATTTCTCCAGAAAATAAATTCACGAGTCCTAAGGATATAGAAATTCTTAAACTCATGTATTCACTAGGACTATCTGCAGTTACTGACTTCTAATCAAAATCAATTAGAAAGATTTAACATCCCAAGTTCACCAACCAGCTTTGAAAAAGTGGATTCATCAAGCGGTTTAGTAAAGATGTCTGCAATTTGTTCCTCTGTGGGTACAAAATGTAACTCCACAGTTCCATTCATGATATGCTCTCGGATAAAATGATACCTGATGTCAATGTGCTTCGTCCTCGAGTGTTGCACTGGGTTGTTAGAGATTGCTATGGCACTTGTGTTGTCGCAAAATATTGGAATCTTTGTCAACAAAAGCCCATAGTCACGGAGTTGGTTTCTCATCCACAAGATCTGAGCTCAGCAGCTACCAGCAGCAATGTATTCAGCCTCAGCTGTTGATGTGGATACTGAATGTTGCTTCTTGCTATACCAGGAAACTAACCTTCTTCCAAGAAACTGACAGCTTCCTGAAGTACTTTTCCGATCAATCTTACAACCTGCAAAATCAGAGTTTGTGTATCCAATAAGATCAAATCCTGTATCTTTAGGGTACCAAATTCCAAGATTTGGGGTCCCCTTAAGATATCTAAATATTCGCTTAACAGCTATTAGATGAGATTCTTTAGGATCAGACTGAAACCTAGCACACACGCATGTTGCAAACATTATATCTGGTCTACTTGCAGTGAGATAAAGTAATGAGCCTATCATACCTCTGTAGCCTGTGATGTCAACCTTCTTACCAGTTTCATCCTTATCAAGCTTAGTGGCAGTTGGCATAAGAGTCTTTGCTGTAGATGAGTCTTCCATTTTATACTTCTTAAGAAGATCTTTGATGTACTTGGACTGACAAATGAATATACCATCTTGTCTTTGGTATACTTGCAGTCCAAGAAAGAATGACAATTCACCCATCATGCTCATTTCATAACGACTCTGCATTAACTTAGCAAATCTCTTGCATAGATCATCATTAGTAGAACCAAATATTATGTCATCAACATATACTTGCACCAATATCAAATCATTTTTGTGCTTTTTGTAAAAGAGAGTCTTGTCTACAACACCTCTTGTAAAATCATTTTCAAGTAAAAATTCAGAGAGAGTGTCATACCATGTCCTTGGAGCTTGTTTGAGTCCATAGAGAGCTTTGAATGGAAAGTACACAAAGTCTGCCAGTTTTGAATCCTCAAAACCTGGAGGTTGTTCCACATACACTTCTTCTTCTAACTCCCCGTTCAGAAAAGCACTCTTCACATCCATCTGATATACCTTGTAATTGGAATGTGCTGCGAATGCCAGAAACATTCTGATGGCCTCAAGTCTTGCTACTGGTGCATAGGTTTCATCATAATCTATACCCTCTTCTTGAGAGTAACCTTTAGCAACCAGTCTGGCTTTGTTTCTCGTTACAATGCCATCTTCGTCCAACTTATTTCTGAATACCCATCTTGTTACAATAACAGATTTTCCCTTAGGCCTGGGTACCAGCTTCCAAACTTTCTGCCTTTCAAACTGATTGAGTTCCTCTTGCATAGCAATCACCCAATCTGGATCATCTAGAGCATCTTCAACTTTCTTAGGTTCTGTTTCTGAAAGAAACCCAGAATAGTGACATTCATTTTGTGATGTTCTCCTAGTTCTCACTCCTGTGTCCGGATCACCAATGATCAAGTGAAAGGGATGATCTCTTTTCCATACCCTTTGTCTTGGCAGATGCGATCTTGATGATTCTCCATGTTCTAGATGTTGTGGAGTGTGACTAGTTGATCCTTCTCCTGCTCCCCCTGAGTTGTTGACGGTTTGATCTGTTGACCCTGTTGAATGACTAGTGGATCCAGTAGTAGTCTGAGTATGTCCACTACTATCACCACTTGGTCCAGAATCATTATCATCATGATTATTATTAATAACTGTAACAACCTCGGGTTCTTCTTCATTGTTAGAGAGATCTCCTGATAGATTTTCAAATACCAAGGATTCAGAGTTCTCTCCAGTTTGCAGGCCTGGTCTTTTGGTGTCGTCAAATGTTACATTAAAGCTTTCCAACACCTTCTTATCTTCAATCACATATACCCTGTAAGCCTTAGATTCCAGAGAATAGCCAAGAAAAATGCCTTCATCTGCTTTGGCATCAAACTTGCCAAGATGTTCTCCATCTTTAAGTACAAAGCACTTTGCACCAAACACATGAAAATACTTCAGTGTTAGTTTCTTGTTGGTCATTAACTCATACGGAGTCTTTTCATGATCTTTGTTGATCAGGGTACGATTCTGAGTGTAGCAAGTTGTATTCACTGCTTCAGCCCAAAAGTAAGTGGGAAGTTTTGATTCATTCAACATGGTCCTTGCTGCTTCAACCAAGGTCATGTTCTTCCTTTCCACTACTCCATTCTGTTGAGGAGTTCTTGGTGCTGAATACTGTCATGATATTCCTTTCTCTGAGCAGAAATCATTAAGAACGGCATTCTTAAATTCAGTTCCATTGTCTGATCTGATTGTCCGCACAGGTAGCTTAGCTTCCACTTTTATCTTCTTGATGTGATCAATGATTAGTTGTGTTGCTTCATCCTTTGATTGTATGAACAACACCCACGTGTACTTGGAGTAGTCATCCACCATCACCAATGCATATCTTTTTCTTGAAAGTGACATAACATTGACTGGACCAAATAATTCCATATGAATCAGCTGTAATGGTTCAGCAATGTTTGTCATTCCTTTGCTTCTATGTGATATTTTCTTCGACTTCCCTTTTTCACATGCTTCACATAGTCCCTCCTGATTGAATTCCATCAGGGGCAACCCTCTCACTAACTCTCTCTTTACCAAAGAGTTCATAGTTTTGAAGTTCAGATGTGAGAGCTTCTTGTGCCATAGCCAACTTTGTTCTGAAGATGTCTTTCCATAGAAACATGTAACTTCTCCTTCACTGGTAGAACTTAAGTCAGCTATAAACAAATTTCCTTTTCTCACTCCCAATAGAGTAAGCTTCTCATCCATCCTGTTTGTGATCAAGCACTTGTCTTTTCTGAAATCTACATTGTAGCCTTTATCACAGAATTGACTGATACTTAGAAGATTGTGCTTTAATCCTTCAACAAGAGAGATGTTTTCAATGATGACATTCCCAACTTTCAATTTACCATATCCCGTAGTGAATCCTTTGCTGTCATCTCCAAAGGTTACAATCAGGTCGGTCTTCTTAACCACCTCTGTAAGCAGGGACTCTTCACCTGTCATGTGTCTGGAACAACCACTATCCAGAATCCACACAACCTTTGAGCTTTTAACCTTACCCTGCAATCACAGATTGATTAAGCGGACTTTGGTACCCAAAATTGTTTGGGTCCTGAAGGTTTAGATACTTTGACAGGAGTAACATTCAATTTAGTCTTACCCTGTTTGATATTCATAGTATCTGTGGATTTATCATTAACAGTGCTTTTGCTACTATCATTCATCAACTTAAAATAAGCATGCATGATGTTGTACTTACATAACAAACACTCTTTCTTTCCAGAGGGTTCATGAAGATCAGGCATGTCAGACATGTTAGGCATTTCAGAAGTATTAGCAGTTTCTACTTTAACCTTTTTACATGCATGTATAAGGTGTCCAGCAGAATTACAAATAGTGCACAACTTCCTAGATGCAATGGGAGAAAATGGAACAATTTCCTGATTAACAATCTTCTTTTTCCCATTCCTGTTCTTTTTAGCATTACTAACTAAGTCACCTACTTCAGTTTTAGGTATAACAGTTTTTACTGATTTCCTAGGCAACTTAGTCTTTACCTCTTTTTCCTTCAATAAATCCTCCTCAAGCAATTCTTGTCTTATGTAAAGGTCATCCTCATGAAAAGGTTCTGAGAAGGGCTTGACAAAGACTGGACTCACCACATTCTTAAGAATATGTGGAATATCATTCTTGACAACAGAAGATGTCACAGGAAATTCCAGAGTCCTTTTCCCAGCCTTTTTGGAATAGTCAAGTCCTATAGCAGTTTTATTACCCTGGGTCTGAGTATCAATGATCTCCTTAGCAATCAGGGCAGAATTCTTAAAAGCATTCAGCTTCAAATCTAAATCTGAAATCTACTTCCTGAGGATAGTCTCTATCTCATCATTACACTTGACCTTGTTCTCTAAGTACGCATTCTTTTGCTTAAGATCTTCTAATGTGACAGCTACAAGCTCTAGTTCTTCATTTTTAGATTCTAATTTTTTAATCTTAAGAACTAGTTTAGCATTCTCCATTTCAGATGCTAGCATGCTTGTGTGTACATTAAACAATTCTACACTTAGATCTTGCACAGTTTTCTTGTACTCATAGTTAGACATATCAATTGTAGTTAAGATAGGTACCTGAGATAATTGTGGTGATTCCTCTGAAGAGTCAGCCATTAGGGCAACATTTACATATTCATCCGAATCAGTATCATCCCAGTGTTTTCCCTCTGCTATATAAGCCTTCCCTTTCTGCTTTCCAGACAATGCCTCCAGTTGCTGTTTCAGCTTGGCATTCTCCTTCTTCAAATCCTCATGAGTCTTTCCTTTCATAGACCTCTTTCTTGTCTCCTGCTTGACGAGGCTTCCGGCATTCAGTGGCGAAATGCCCTAACTCATTGCAATTGTAGCATCTTGATTTGCTTCTATCAATCATGCCAGTCTTGTAGCCTCCCTTAAAGCCTGTACTAGGTGCGTACTTTCTCTTCTGGAATCTGTTGGTTGAGCCCTTGAACTTGTACTTAGGGTTTCTCCTGAAACGAATATGACTAAACTTTGCAGCTAAGTACGCCATGGTTTGTCTTCCATTTGCTCAAGCTCTTCTAGGGTGTATTAATCACTTTCATCAACACCCAGATTCACAGAATCCATCTCAGCTTCTATGATCACCTCATTTCCAGCTCTAGGGGTTTGAACCTGAATATCAGAAGTTGTTGGTTCATCCACTACAAGTGCTGCTGATCTCACAAGTGCATTGTGCTTGTTATCCACTGTCCCTGGTCCGTAGATTATCACTCGTTGTTCTTGCTCCATCTCATAAGTCTTCAACTTGCCATAGATCATCTCTAATGACATCTTTGTGAATTCAATTCTTTCCCTTATGGATGAGGACTTGTGTTCTACATGATGGGGCAGCATCATCATGAACTTCCTGTTGGTTTCTCTCAGTGGATAGGTCTTCCCTTTCATTGCCAATTCATTTAGAAGCTTAGTATATTTCTCAAAGATCTGAGTTATACTTTCTCCTGGAAGAGACCTAAACGCTTCGTACTGAGAAGTCAGGATGTCCAATCTGTTTTCCTGCACGTCTTCAGTTCTTTCCATTATCAAGTTAATGGTATCTCACATATGTTTCCCGCTTGTACAGTTCATCAACTGATAGCTCATTTCTTTGTCTACGGAGTCTGCTAATATCAACATCAAACCTGTGTCCAATCGAATCAGTTCTTTGTCAGAATCTGTATACTCAGTGATATCCTTAGGTTGGGTGCCTTGAGGAATCCTGCTACCATCAGGAGCTGTAGATTCACTAACTGGTTTCATTGGTACAAACGGTCCATTCTGTAATATGCCAATATACAACGGATTAGATGCCTTGATAAATAACAGCATCTTCATCTTCCACAAACCGAAATCACTTCTTGTAAACGGGGGAACTTTAATACCAGCGGTTATCTTTGGAGCACTCATGGTTTCTGAAAATTTCAAATTGTTTAAAATTCAAGAAATTCCAATTAAATGAAAAATTTTGAAAGTTAAAAATTTTGCTTCGAATTTTCACGCTACGTTTGATTTTGGTCTCATTCACCGGATCTGATTTGTACGTCAATCAAGTAGCTCTGATACCAATTGTTAGGTCCAAAGTATCGTAGAAGGGGGGTTGAATACGATACCTACAAATAATTCAATTTCGTTCGCGGATTAATCATTCAGTTCTATAACAAAATCAAACACACCAAATCAAACCAAGAGTCGGGGAATATATCTTTTTATAAATATAAACCTCGAGGGGTGCTACAATTTCTAATCCGTAGATTAGCTTCAATGAGTTCTAGGTTATTCACAATCAATACAATGATAGAAATCTGAGCAATATTAATTTCTTCAGTAATCTCTCTGGCTCAAACTCTCTCTTAGTAATTGCTACTGTGAATGAACCTCTACTAAAGAAGACACACTTCCTCTATAGTAATTGTAGACTTGTGTTTTGAAAACTATCGAACCATAATTGAAGAATCAATCCTGGCCGTCCAATTTTCATCAACCTGTCAAACAAAGCAAAACTTTTCACCTGCTCCCTAATTTAAAAACCATCGAATGTATAAAGTATTTTACCATTCGATAGTTTTTTAAATAAAAACTATCGAAAAGCAAACTACTTTAATCTTATTTTTAAATGGTTTTCTTAAATCATATTCGATGGTTTTCTAAATAGAAAAGCCATCGAATTCTTTTCTTGTCCTTGATCTTTTAGAAAACCCTCTGAGCTTCAGGGTGTTTCAGTTTTAGACTGTATCAATTTCTTCTGAGACGATAAAAACAACTTGATCTTTTAAGTGCCGTCAACTAGTGCAACTGGTCTGGTTCACAGATGAATAACACTTGATCAATTCTTCTTCTATGTCTTCAATTCAATGCTGCTGATAAGTCCTTTGTCGTTCTGGTTGCTTCATTTAAATCACTGGAATCCTATGGTACTTAACCCTAAATCATTCACATACTTCTGTAGTCTTGAAAATCTTGTTTCTTTGATTGTCACTGAGGCTTGAACATTTTCATGAACTTCTTTCCGTGACCTGTTTACGGACTTCAAGAATACATACCGTATTTTGATTTTTTGAGTTTACCTTTTCTTCTTTGATTCTGGATTCCTGTGCTTCTGTTAATACTATTGTATGTCTTGTCCTTTGTTGAGTTGTAGTTATCTCTTTTACATCTTATGTTACATTATGCTTTACAACCAGACAGTACATCGAGCGTCAACAACAGTCAGTGGTAGTTTATCATTTATTAAAGTGGTTCTCAGGACTATTTCTTTATTTAAGAAATTAGTTTTTATTCTCCTTTAATTATCTATGTTATTTAATTAATTTAACTAATAAATTAGTTCTTTTAGAATTAATTTATTTGGTAAATTAATTAAGTAGATAATTAATTTAGAATTAATTCTAAACTTCTAAAATCAGAAAGACTTAAAGTAAGACCAGTAAGACTATCCATGATAGTTTTACAGAAAGTTCTACTGGCTTAATCAAGGTTTTATAATTTATTTTTAATATTAACTAAGTCCTACCGAAAGTCTTTTTGGCTCTAGGATAGTCTTATTAATATTAGAAATAGTATTTCTGAAACTAGAATAGTTTTTCTGATAATTTAGAATAGTCTTTCTGCTTTAAGTTTGATAGTCTTTCCTGCTTTATTAAAGTAAAGCACGTGTAGATTAATACAAACAAATGGATTAGATATTAATAGAATCAAGTGACAGAAGATCAGTTGACAAAAACATTACATCTTCAACATCTTTCTGTCAAGAACAAACAAGATTCTGCCGAGCAAATTTAAAGAACAAGAATTATTTCTAGACCTCAGTGTTGAATTCTAAACCACTATAAATCATTTGCTTGTATTGTATTGACTATCTAGCGGATCTTTATCCCTAGAATTAATCTCAAATTATCATTTATCGTTATATCTTTTTATTACAAAAATAGATAAATTCGTGTCGAATTTATTCTAGATTTGTTTTAATTAGTTTGAGATTTAATTCTGTAATCAGTACCAAAAAATTATAACACCTTTCAAGTTTAATATAAGTTATATTTAACTTGAATTCTGTTTCATTTAATTCCGCACCAATTTGTCATTGAACTATTTTATTCTTAAACTGACAAATTCGATAAAACGGTATAGTTTGTATTCAACCCCCCCCTTCTACAAACATATCGGGACCTAACAATTGGCATCAGAGCCTTTTGATTGATATACAAATCAAAGATCCAGTTGTTTTGAGATTTTTTCTTAAACTCTGAAATTTTTATTATTCTTTAAAAAAATCTCAAAAATGTCTACAACTCAGAAAGTGGGTACAGTTAAAATCCCCATGTTCAGCAAGGAGCATTATCCTATGTGGAAGAAGAAGATACTCCTGTTTCTTCAAGTGGCTAATGTTAAATATCTTGGAGTGCTGAAGAATGGTCCTAAACTTCCTATGATTGTGGAGGAAGAGCAGTTAGAGAATGATGTTGTTACTAGAGCTGCTAGGATGTACCTTAAGGATCCCAAAGACTACACAGCTGACGAGAAAGAGGATGCTACCATGGATGCATGTCTATAGTTGATACTGGTTGATTGTCTTGATCCTGTCATGCATAATCATGTTCTAAACTGTGCTACTTCCAAACACATTTGGGACACTATAGAGATAATCAATGAGGGGACAGAGGAAGTAAGAGAGAATAAGCTGGAAATTCTCACCTCTTCTTATGAGCATTTCAGATCAAACCCTGGTGAAGGTATCTCTGAGGTTTTTGAGAGATACAACAAATTGATCAATGATCTGAATCTCAATGGGAAGCACTATACTATCAAGGAGATTAACAAGAAGTTCCTCCTGACACTTCCAATTCATTTGGAGCACAGAATATCTGCAATCAGAGAAGCAAGAGATCTTGGAGAGATTTCTCTGGAAAGACTATATGGTGTTCTGAAGACCTATGAGCTGGAGCAGATTCAACAAAAGGAGATATATGGAACTAGAAAGATAGTTAGTACTTCTACTGCATTGACAACAGAAGTCCCACAGAAACTGGAAGTGAAGGTTTTTCAACCTTCCAGTTCTAACTTGGATGTTATTGATGCTGAATATGGTTTAACATCCATTGATCAATCTGGTGGTGACTTCTATTCTTTGGAAGAACTTGATCAGCTGGATGATGGTGATTTGGCAATGATAGTGAGGAAATTTGGCAAATTCAGATTCAGAAGAAATTCCAATCTTAAGTTCAAGCCCAGGTTTCAGAGAGGTGGTTCCTCATCTACATATAGCACAAGGGGTGGTTATAAAACTGGAACTGTGGAAAGAAGCACAAACAGGTGCTACAATTGTAATGAGTTGGGTCACTTTGCTACAGAATGTAAAAAGCCAAAGCAAGTGAGAAGGAACTCATTTGATTCTAGAAAGAAGAATAAGATTGGGAAAGCTTATGTTGCCGAAGGAAAGAGTTGGGATGATACTAATAGTGATGAAGAAGCAGGTGAAATTGGAAACCTAGCTTTAATGGCTAATGAGGCAAGCACTTCATCAACATTCATGTCAGAGGTAAAGTTTACTGATACTGAAATGATCTATCATCTTAGTACTACTGTTTCATGTGCACGTAGAGAAAATGATAGAATAATTCTTTTGAACACAGCTCTTGAAAAGGAGGTAAAAGAATTAAAACTTGTGCATAGTACAAATTAATTTTGAATTTATAATATAAATTAAAAAATAAGATAAATTTATAACGTACATTAAATAAATTAAATTATAAGATATATCAATTTTTATATTAAAACAAAATTTTCATTTATAGTAAAAAATGGTAATAAGATACAAATTTATAAGGTATATTAATTAAATTATTAGAAATATTAATTTTAATTTATTTAAATATTATAAATAAAGTTATAATTTATTATACAAATTAAATATAAGGTGTAAATTTATAAGAGATGCTAATTAAATTAAATTTTAGATAAATTAATTTATATTTTATTAAAATATTATAAAAATTAAATTAATATTTAAATTTACAATAATAATTAAAAACTATGATTACCTAGTTTTTGCAACCAGTTTCGGTCGTAGATTGAATTTGGTAGCAGGTCAAATTGGGTGGCAATTGTGCGCCAAAATGAATTCGAAAAATATTATTTGCAACTACTTAGCTATGGTAGTCGGTCGCTGATAATACTTATGTGCAAAATTAATTTGGGGAAAATTAATTTTTAATAAAAAAAAATTAAAAATTTTTAAATCAAAGAAAAAAAATATTATTCTTTAGCGACGACTAACTGCTACCGACTTGGTCGCTAAAAACTGACGTGGCACTTTCTGCTACTGCAATCGGTCGCTGATAAAGCTCTATAGCCAAAATTTAGCGCGCAATTTCCGTGGAAACTATTTTGCGGGGATATTGAACTGTAGCTACGGATTTGCTACTGCACTCGGTCGCTATTGTTTTGCTTATGTGGCAGTTATTGCGATGGTAAGCGGTCGCTGATAAAAACTTGTAGCTAAAAAGATAGCGCCAAGTTTTCCTAGTATTTACTTTGGCGGGAAACTTACCTTTGCGACCGAATAGCGACGAAATTCTGTCGCTGAGATTTATTAGCGACGACTTCAAAGTCAGTCGCCGGAACCGGTCGCTGATTCTGAGCAATAGCTACGAAATTTGTGGTCGCTAATATATATGTGGTCGTTAATAGGCATTTTTCTTGTAGTGAGAGCTTAAGAAAATATTCATACTTGTAACTTGCTGAAGCAAAAATAACTACAGTTGTGTGTTTGTTCCAAATATCACAGAGATTTCTTCAAATAAAATCTTTCAAGTGGAAAAATCAATCCACCTGAATTTTTAATTCTTGTGTTTTTATTTACTACAAATTTAATTTATGTTCTAAATTCCTTTGTCTGCAAAAGAATTGGAAATTTTAAAGGATTGTATTCAACCCCCCCCCCCCCTTCTACAATCCTGTGATTACATTGTTTGGGTATAATAATTGAGATGAAACTCCTTTTGAAATCTCAACTATACACATATCTATAGACATGTATGTATATACGAAAGGTGATGGGGATGGAACTTGAGATCGCAAACTGTATTCATATTTATCTTCATTCACTCCTTCTTACTAACAATTTTTTTGAATTCTCAATTGATTTCAAAATATTTTTTTAAAACATTGCATCTGGTTTGCTTTGGTTACAGACCGTATTTTTGCAAATATTTTTAGGTTGCATCTAGTTGCATACCGTATTTTTGCAAATATTTTCAGAAGATGGTAAAATTGCAAAAAAAACTTTAAAAAAGTAGTATTTTGGATAATTTCTCTAAATTTTAAATTGTAGACATTTATCATTAAAATTGGGAATTAGAGTTAGGGGTGATAACAGGTCGAGTTGGTCGGATTGTAAACATTTTTTCAACCCCAAATTAAAATGATTTGGAAATTTTTAACCTAACTCGCTAAATATAAATTCTTGACACAATCCTACCTGTCCATCGGTCTAGGTTGAGTTTTGTTGGTTCAAATGGGTTAAATAATTTGATAACAAATAAAACATTATATAATATCTCTTGTTGTTGGAGAAATTTGGTAACAACACGAATCGGAGGTATGCTGGAATAATAGAGCGATTTCTGAGTGAATGTGGCTGTTTTAGTAAAATGGCCCTTAATGGCACAATTTTGAGTTAAAATGCCCCAAATAGCACAACTCAATATAATGGCCCTTAATGGCACAAAGAAACGTTATATTGTTTAGCATTTGTTTAAATAACTAAATGCAATGTTGTTGGGATGGTTAGAGGAGCGGTTCAATAATCTCGAGGTCGCGTGTTCAACTCTTGTTGACCACATTTTTTTTTATTTCTTTGTGAGTTACAAGTGAAAGAAACGTGAGATAAACGCAGATCTATGTTGCGTTTTCAGAATTTTTTTTAATTTTTTTTTCCAAAAATATTATGTTTTGAAAATAATTAAGAAAAACGCAGTTACAATTTATGTTTTCAAAAAACGCTATTTTAAGTCACGTTTTAGTGTGCTATTTGGGGCCAATTTTCTGAGTTGTGCCATATAGGGCCATTTTGCTCTAAATTGTGCAATAAAAGGCCAACACCCGCTGTTTTAGGGGTTTTGAGTTTATGAAATAGAGGGGCTGAGCTTGGTGTTAGTATTAGTGCTCTAGAGACAATACTTTTATGTTTTAAATTATGTTTTATTGATTATTATTATTATTTTATTATGTCTTTATTTACTATGTTATAAATGTTAGCATAATAAATGTCCTTGGAATTATGATACGTATTCGATATCTTTAAGTACGTGACTTAAAAATGAGATTATATGAATAGTATCTTTATTCCTAAATATCCCTAGTCGAGTGTTATTCTTTAAGGACAATAATAATGCACAGAGACTAGTATGTTTGTTGACTGATGACCACGTCTCATTGGTCATAGGTATGGTGATACTAAAGTCAAAACATATGTGCATGTAAGAGTACATGACACTGGATTGACCCGCCGTGAGATTACACATGTTAATAGTGTCATAAGTAATTCTCACTATGATAATGGTGTAATGATCCTTAGACCTGAAATCATTATATTTCTATATGGGAATTAATATACTTTGATTACATTAAAAGTTACCTTTGACCGGGTGATGATAAAAGTGGACATTGGATATATTATGAATTGTATGAGAAATATGAATGATCTAGATAGGATTTAACTCTCCTAATTTTAGGAGCGATATTATTGGCCTCTTGTTTGAGTGAGACTAAGAAATGCATGGTCGTGCTCAAATGTTGATTTGATTTAATAGTCTACTCATCGATCAAGAAAACTAAGATTAAATTATGAAGAGGATGACACATTACATGCCTCGAGTTTAATCTATAATATTAAGGTTAAATGGATTATATTACATGGAACATTATTCACGAAAGGCTTAATCGAATCACCGATTTAATTATTATTACTTGGGTGGCAATGATGTATTACTAGATGCCGCTCATTGTTTACAATTTTAATTAGTTATTAAAATTTTTACCAAAGTAATAATAACATACAGGGTCACACACAAAGAACGCTTGAAGAAGAAATAATTTAAATTATGAATTTAAATTTAAATAAGTAATTTATTCTATTTATAATATTAATTAAGTATGACTTGATTAATTATTTAAATAGAAAATGGAATTATTTAAACTAATTCTGAAATTAGTTATTTATTAATTAAGTGCGACTTAATTAAATAATAAATTGGAATTTCGGATTAGTATTTTATTATAAGAGTTAAGTTCTATGGAGACCACATTTTTTGTGGAGACCTGAAGACCACGTACGTTCTGCAATCTAAATTTAGCAAAATATAATATTTTATAAATTATGTTCTATGAAAATAATTATTTTCATTTAAAATCTTTAAAATTATATATGTTTTACAACTTAAACATAGCAAAACTTATAGTTTTGCAAAACTTGTTCGGTTTGCAGAACATTCATGTTTAGTTTGCAGAACTTACATGATTTTCAAGATTTTCAATGAAATAGTGATTTTCATAGAATTTACTTTGCAAAAGAGTACGTTTTGCAAATTTTTGATTACAACATATGATCTTTTTGCCAAATTTAGATTGCAGAACGTATTTGGTCTCCAGGCCTCCACAAAAAAGGTGGTCTCCGTAGAACTTAACTCTTATTATAATTGGATTATAATTAGAAAACTTATTTTCCTTTCTATATAAACTCTCAAATAGGGCTGATTTTTTTTTATGAAAAATGTTTTTATATTAAAACCCTAGCCGCTTATGAGAGCAAGAAAATAGAGAGAGAAAAAAGCAGTTTTCGGGTGCTAGTACACATCAATCCTTCAAGAAAAGCGTTCGTTTCTTGTGGATACCGTAGAGCGTAGATCGCGAGAGCGGGATACGTGGTGATTGAAAAAGTTTTGGATCTCCATTAATTTTCCATTAATGAACTGTTAAAGCTTCTTAAGGTATTTGTTCTTAATCTCCGAATTAAATCTTTTGTTTTCGCATGGATCCTGCGGAGGGGTTTCGAATTTTGATTTATTTTTACGTTTTCCGTTGAGTTTATGTGCTCGAAACCCTTCAATGGTATTAGAGATACTTGCGAAACGTTTTAATTCAGTTGTGTGTTTAACAGTTTTTGATATATATGCATGTTTGCGATCTACCATGTTTTTGTGTTGATTTATATATATGTATGTATATGTTTTTGAATATATGATATTAATGAGGATTGGATAATCATGAGATGATTGTGTATATTGTTGTATGTATATGATAAATGTTAGATCGAATTATGAGAATCGTATTCGATACGATTTCTGAATACGCTGCGCATATTTGGTGAAATTTGTATACTCTGTTAGATTTTCTCCGAAAATACCTTTTCGGAAAGGGAAACGGGCGTCTGAACAAAACTGACAAAGTCATTCGTTCGTCTGTAAGGCGCTTGACGTCGTTTACTGTCTGTAAACAGCGATTTAATGTTTTCAGAATTCTGATTTACACTTTATTTGATTTCTGTGATTGGATCATTAGAAATATGATATGGTATGATATGTTAATTCAATATGAGATGTTATTAATTGTTATATGAACATGGTGATTGGTTGTGGCCTAAAGACCCATAAGATAATGGTTTTGTTTTAATGGTTTGGTTTCTAAATACGACTTGCATGTCGTTATTCCTTGTAATGTTTAAATCTCGAATGTAACTCGAGTTATACTTGTAAGTTCAGTAGGATATGTTGTTTTATTTATGTAATATATATGAAGACATCCAAGATGGAGACCAAGGAAGCATTACAAGGAGGCAAGCAATGAGGCAAGTTAAAGCTTGAAGACTTTTAACATTGTATTTTATTTTGATACCACCATAGATTGACCTTGATCTTTCCATTAGCTTGGAAAGATCACTTAGGTTGGGCCATAACCAAACACTTTTATTTACGCACTTTACATATATTATGATTGCATGTGATGATATGTATGTGTAGATAATGATGCATGTTTTAATTAAATTAATCATGTATGTATGTATTAGATACAACACTCATGCCGTGTCTGCTTAAACAAGATAAAATCTGTAACGATTCAAGATTTTAAAATTGAACAAAAACGAACATGAGATTCCTGTGTTTATGAAACACGGAAATAAGTATGAATTTTCAAATTTTGATATGGTGCAATTTTGACAAAAAATACAAGCAGCGCTTGTAAGAAAGACGGGTTTTAAGTGAGACCACTATGTCTCCTCCGACGGACTGGAAATCAAACCATTGATGAATTTTGATTTGAAGTACTTAGTTCAAGGAAAAATTGGGAATCTCTTGATGATGGGATCATGGTCGTTTTAATAATAACAAATCCCTAAAGTTAAAATATTAAGTCAATTAAATGCCTTCCAATTGGCAACACTCGTCAAGACCTAGATCGAGAAAGAGTGGGTTCGCCAAAACGAAGCACTCCAATCTATCATGGTAAGACGCGATGAAGTAAATGTGATACTTAACTGTTAGACCATTGGGTTAGACTTAACTAAGTTACGACAATAGGATTGTGAACTTAGAGGCATGGAGTTTGGTATGATTTATTAGATAAATGTGAACAAATGTTGTTCTACCAAACTTTCCAAGAGTTATATATGATATAATTGACAAGAGTTGTCTACCTAAATAAATCATGTTTTGGGAGTAAAGCCAAAGCTGACCTTAAGCATGATGAAATATGGATCTTGGCTCACTAGAAAGATTTAAGAGAAATACTTTCCGAATTAATAGTTAGGGCCATTTATTTGATAAAAATAGTGGGAGGTATATAATGATATACCATAATCACTTAAACATAATAATTAATAAATTTGCAACCTAGATTAATTTTATGCACTTTAATATTGTAGCTATCAAATGACAAATAACACAAACAACTTCTCTATGCGATCAGTCCTTGAGAAGGACAAGCTGACAGGAACAAATTTCCTCGACTGATATAGGAGCTTGAGGATCGTCCTCAGGTACCACGATGTTAGTCAAATTCTTCCCTTACCTTTTAGCTGAGAATGTAACATGTGCCGAACATAATGCTTATTGGAAGCAAATTGATGATTCGACTGATGATGTTTCATGTCTCATGCATGCTTGCAACTATGAGTGCTGAGCTTAAGAAACAATATGAGCATTTGGATGCTTATGAGATATTGAGCACCTTAAAAGATGTTTGAGGAAAAGGCTCGTCAAAAGGGATTTGACAATAGCAAGGCACCATACACCTACAAGTAGGGAAAGTGAGATTCGGTTGGACCAGATGTTCTAAAGATGATAGGGTATAATGAGTACCTTGATTATTATTTTTTGGGTTTCAAGTTTGGTCTAGAGACTCAGAATGATTTGATCATACAAATCTTTGAACAATAACTATTCTCAATTAGTTAGTGAATAACGAAATGAATGAGATAGACATAACACCCACTAAGTTGTGAAGCACGTTGAGAACTGCTGTAAGCAACATGATAAATGCATGGACTACTACCATAATGATGGTGAATGTAGGAATGTGAATGGGAAAGGAAAATGGAATGGAAAGAAGAAGATTTGATCTAATTCTATAGCCATGTTAAAGTCCAATCCCAAAGAGGTTTTGTTGCCTAAAGGAGGTGTTGCTAATTAAAGAAGACGATTGTCGCTTCTGTGGAAAACCGAAAGACTGGAAGTTAAACTGTCATGCTTATTTGGAAGATCTAAGAAGAAGACCGGTGAGGGTCACGCTTCAGGTTTCGGGTTAGAATTGGAGAAAAAGTTGTTGCTCTAGTTGAAGTAACTCGTTACTTAATTTTGCCTATAAGGCTAAGTTTAGAACTTGATAATTGTAACTACGTGCCTCTAAGAGTAGAGACATTATATTGGTTTCTTGTATGGACAAGAAAGGTTTTTCATTTTAATTGGATATATAACAATTGTTGTTTATTAAATTTCAATGAAAAGGTTAATGATGTTGCACAATTACTTAACAATTTACATGTTCTAAAATGACTCAAATCAAACATTACCTTTAGCACTGTAATTAAGGCCATATCATAAGAAACAAATTTCCAATTTACATAATGATGGATGATTGGATAAGTTTGATTATGAATCATACGAAGAATGTGAATCTTGGTTTATTTGGCAAAAGGACAAAAGCCCATTTTACTGAAAATGGTGAAAGGGCCATCGAACGATTAGGACTTATCATGGTGATGTATATGGTCATATATGTATGATGGCAAGAGGTAGATTTTACTACTTCATAACGCTCACAGATGATGTCAGTAGATACGGATATAGATATCTTTTGATGAACAAATCCGAATTGTTTGAAAAGTTCAAAGAATATTAAGCTGGAGTAAAAAGGTTCAATGAAAGGAGTTTCTAAGAGATGCAATCACATTATGTTGGACATAGTGCGATGGATGATGAGTCAAGTGGATCTTCCAATAAGTTTCTGGGGTTATACCCTAGAGACAGGTGCATATACACTAAACCGTGTTCCTACTAAAATGGTTCAGGAGACACCATATAAGATGTGGACTGAGAAAAGTTATAACATGTCATTTATGAAAATTAGGGGATGCAAAGCGTTTGTAAAACGTTTAACCTCTAACAAGCTAGGACCAAAATTAGATAAATGTAATTTTGTGGGATACCAAATTAAAACAAAAGGGGTATTACTTCTTTAATCCTCCAGAGAACAAAGTGTTTGTTGCTCGGACTGCTGTATTTCTTGAGAGAGAATATCTTTCTAAAATAAATAGTGGGAGTAAAATAGATCTCGATGAGGATCGAGAACCACGAGATAACATTGAACCGAAGTTGGAACAAGAGAAGAATGTACAAGAAAATGTTAATGACAATACTGCTCAAGAAACACAGGTTGTTCGTAGGTCTGGTAGGATTCACCATGAGTCCGAGAGATATTATGAATTTCTCTTGACTCAGGATGGTGATTTAATGCTTGTGAATAATGATAATGAGCCTCTTACCTACCAAGACGCTATAAAAATTCCAAGATCTAAAAGTTGGCAGGAGGCCATGAAATCTAAGATGGATTCCATGTATGAAAAACCAAGTATGGACTTTGGTTGATCCACATAAAGGGGTAAAACCTATAAGGTGCAAATGCGTTTTCAAGAAGAAACCTAACATGGATAGTAATGTACAAACCTATAAGGCATGACTGGTGGCAAAAGGTTTCAAGTAAATTCATGGTATTGACTATGATGAAACTTTCTCACCAGTGGCAATGGTCAAGTCCTTCAGGATTTTGATTGCTTACTATGACCACGAAATCTGGCAAATGGATGTCAAGACTAATTTCTTAAATGGGAGCGTTGAAGAGATTGTGTACATGACACAACCTGAAGGTTTTGTAGATCCAAGTTTTGCTAGAATGGTTTATAAGATAAGTCGATCCATTTATGGATTAAAGTAAGCCTCGAGGAGATGGAATATACGTTTTGATGAAACAGTCAAATAGTTTGGCTCTATTTAAAATGAAGATGAACCGTGTGTTTACAAGAAGGTTAGTGGGAGCCATGTGGCATTCCTAGTATCATATGTAGATGATATATATTACAAATAAGGAATGACATTCTTTCTCAACAGACTGTTAAGACTTTGTAGATAAATAGTTTCTTGATGAAAGACTTAAGATATGTGTCCTATATCTTAGGGATCAGGATCTATAGAGATAGATCACGAATATTTTTCGGCTTAAGTCAGAGTACAAACATTGACAATGTATTACACCAATTAGGGATGCAAAGAAGTTAAAGGGGAAATGTTCCCATGTCTATGAGATAGTGATCTCAAAATAAATGGTCTAAAATCATTGGATGATATGGACCACATTAGTGTAGTTCTATATGCTTCAGAAATTGGTTTCATAATGTATGTGATGATATGTACTCGTCATGATGTCTCATATGCTTTAAGCATGACGAGCAGGTACCAGTCTAATCCAAGTGATGGTCACTTGATTGGAATCAAGAATATTCTTAAGTGCCTGAAGAGGACTAAAGACTCATTCTTGGTATATGGAGGAGATGGGAAGCTGGATGTAAAATGTTACATGGATGCTAGTTTCTAGACAGACATGACAGTTTTGTGTCTTAGTCTGGATTTGTGTTTTGTCTAAATAGATGTGTTGTAAGCTAGAATAGTTCACCACAAGAACCGTAAATGATTCTACAATCGAGGCTTAGTATATTGATACTAGAAAAGTAGCCAAAAAGGATGTTTTGGGAATTTCCTAAGGCGATATCACCTTATTAATGAGATTAATGATCAAGGAGATATACTTATATGTAAAGTGCATACTATTGATAATATTGCAGAACCACTAACTAAGGCTTTGTCGTAGCACAAGCATGTAAGTCACACTAGTTCCAAATGTATTGGATACATGGGATATTGGCTCTAGTGCAAGTGGGAGATTGTTAGTATTAATGCTCTAGAGACAATACTTTTTTGTTTTAAAGAAAACATTTTATTATTATAAATTATGTTTTATTGATTATTATTATTTTTTTATTATGTCTTTATTTACTGCGTTATAAATGTTAGCATAATAAATGTCCTTGGAATTATGATACGCATTCGATATCTTTAAGTACGTGACTTAAAAATGAGATTATATGAATAGTATCTTTATTCCTAAATATCCCTAGTCGAGTGTTATTCTTTAAGGAAAATAATAATGCACAGAGACTAGTATGTTTGTTGACTGATGACCACATCTCATTGGTCATAGGTATGGTGATACTAAAGTCAAAACATAGGTGCATGTAAGAGTACATGACACTGGATTGACCTGCCGTGAGATTACACATGTTAATAGTGTCATAAGTAATTCTCACTATGATAATGGTGTAATGATCCTTAGACCTGAAATCATTATATTTCTATACGAGAATTAATATACTTTGATTACATTAAAAATTACCTTTGACCGGGTGATGATAAAAGTGGACATTGGGTATATTATGAATCGTATGAGAAATATGAATGATCTAGATGGGATTTAACCCTCCTAATTTTAGGAGCGATATTATTGTCCTCTTGTTTGAGTGAGACTAAGAAATGCACGGTTGTGCTCAAATGTTGATTTGATTTAATAGTCTACCCATCGATCAAGAAAACTAAGATTAAATTATGAAGAGGATGACACATTACATGCCTCGAGTTTAATCTATAATATTAAGGTTAAATGGATTATATTACATGGAACATTATTCACAAAAGGCTTAATCGAATCACCGATTTAATTATTATTACTTGGGTGGCAATGATGTATTACTAGATGCCGCTCATTGTTTACAATTTTAATTAGTTATTAAAATTGTTACCAACGTAATAATAACCTACAGGGTCACACACAAAAAACGCTTGAAGGAGAAATAATTTAAATTATGAATTTAAATTTAAATAAGTAATTTATTCTATTTATAATATTAATTAAGTATGACTTGATTAATTATTTAAATAGAAAATGGAATTATTTAAACTAATTCTGAAATTAGTTATTAATTAATTAAGTTCGAGTTAATTAAATAATAAATTGGACTTTCAGATTAGTATTTTATTATAATTGGATTATAATTAGAAAACTTATTTTCCTCTCTATATAAACTCTCAAAGAGGGCTGATTTTTTTATGAAAAACGTTTTTATATTAAAACTCTAGCCGCTTATGAGAGCAAGAAAAGAGAGAGAGAAAGAAGCAGTTTTGGATCTCCATTAATCTTCCATTAATGAACTGTTAAAGTTTCTTAAAGTATTTGTTCTTAATCTCCGAATTAAATATTTTGTTTTCGCATGGATCCTGCGGAGGGGTTTCGAATTTTGATTTATTTTTACGTTTTCCGTTGCGTATATGTGCTCGAAACCCTTCACTTGGGAGGTGTCTCGATTTGTCTCATGTATCGGATCCCTTTTGCCAAGATGCCTGTGTACAAATTTATATTGGATCAAGCCTAAGTAGTTCTGTGAAATTGTGTTTATCCCTGAGAGAATTTAGGGATAAACTTCGTTAATGTGGGCAATTACATTATATTGGCATTGTGATATCTTCCTGATTTGAAGCATATTGTTTGGAGATATTTTCCGTTATTGATTGATTGATATTGATTCTTTCCCCGTTTCAGAGAAAGGATATTTCTTGATGGTTAAACAATAATTTATTAATCTGAATTAATAATTAATAAAAAGGAGAAATTTGGACTATGACAAAATGTGGCATAACATCGCTCATTCAAAAATCTAAATAAAACTAATATATGTATAACTTATGATTTATTTGTTAATATTTTATTTTGATTAACATTATAATTTCAGTAATGTAAATTATGTAATATATACGCACAAAATATATATGTACATCCACAAATGAAAGCATAAATTATCATATAATGTATAGTTGTATATAATATATTATTTATTTATTTAAATTATTAAACAAATTTTATAATTTAAATCGGATTCGATCGGTTGGGTTGGACCAAAAGAATATAATACTCATACCTAACCCATTTAAATCAATTTGAAACTTTTAAAACCGAATTAAGTATATGAATATTTTTTTATCGGTTTGGTCGGTCGAAAAGAGGGTTGGGCTATTCTAATTTGATCGGGTTGGTAATCATTAACACTGTAATTCGAGTAATCGATAGAGCTACCGTATAGGGATCAAATGAATAATTGGGGATTATTGGAATGATTAATGAAAATCAATTTAATATTATCTTTTATATATAACTGTTAATTATTTTAATTTTACACATATAATAAATATAAATATATTTAAAAATATATTATGATTGGAATAATAAAATTTATAGATCTAACTTTTGAATTCATGGTCAGTTTTTGGGATAAAATTAAAAGAGTTCATGTTTTAACCGTCTAAAATAAAAAATTAAGTATATAAGAATAATGTTTTTCTTATTTTTTATTCATGTTTCAACATTTTTTAATTTTTTAATTTTTTCCTTTATATTTTCCCATTTTTGTTCGATTATACCGAATTTTTTCATTTCTCAATTTTTATAAAATTTGACTTTTTGACCCGATGTTATCATAATCAAATCGATAGTTATCATCTAGTAATTAGTGAATCAATAATCCTGATTAATCGCTGACTTTTACAACATATATTTTAAATAAAAAATATAACCGAGTCTCGATAAAAAAAATTAATTACTTAATAATTTCTCTTCGTAGATATCAAACTATTTAGGTTAATTTTGTTTTCATACAATCAAATATTAAGATCAATTATAATTCAAATATTAAATAAAATAGGATAAAATTTTAAAGTTGAGTTAAAAATGATTTTAAATTATATAAAAAAATGTTTTAATTTGTGTAATACGATCTTAGATATTGTATAATAAAAACTAGACTAAACTAGATAGTTGAGTTTAAAACTGCACAAATATGTATATTGAAAAAAGAGTAAGACAATCCCACAGTTGACCTTTACATAAAGTGAATAGATTTTATTATGTGTTCATGGATAATATTACATAAATGGCAACTTTATATTTTATGAATATATTATTATATCATTAAAATCATATTAATTTACATATGTCTATGTTTAAGACGAGCATAAAACTAAGAAATTTTATGATTTGTTCACGATATAGTCTTACATACCTAACTAATATTATATTTTATGAATATATTGTTATTTCATTAAAATATATAAGTTTATATACATTCTTGTTATACAAGCACAAATATGCTAAAATGATCATTTATAATATATAAAATTCTTGAATTTAATAAATTTCATTTCAAGCCTTTTAAAACTACATTAATATTTTGGAAATTGAGAACGGAAAGCGTTGCCACCACCTTCTAGCACCGAGGGCTCCTTCTTTAGACTTAAGAAGTTACCCCTAGGGTTGTTCACGAACCGAGCTGTTCGCGAACAAGCTCGAGCTCGGCTCGTTAAGGGCTCGATTCGGCTCGGTTCGTGAACAGCTCGAGCTCGAGCTCGAACGGAAAAATGAGCTCGTTAAGAAAACGAGCTCGAGCCGAGCTATTAGTGTGTGCGGCTCGAGCTCGGCTCGAACTCGGCTCGAGATTGTTCGGCTCGATAAAGCTCGAAAAAAATGAGTATATCCTGCAAATTTTATACTACTGACCCTATAAGGCTGTAACTCAAGCCTAAACATTACATTACCAGCATTCACCAAACTGCTACACATTCATATCACAAGATCGTAACAAACTAGTACAAACCAGAAGACTAATACTAATACACTAGTATTGATTACCATAACCTAACGACCCATCCAACACAGTTACACATATCGATTGAATTCAATTCTCAAACATCAGCTTCCTCCCAAATCAATTACAATTTAAATGTTTAAAATAAAAAAGAAAGAAGTGAAGAAGGAAGAATAGAAAAACGAGGACTTACGAGTAACGGGTGACGATTGTGTGTGTATTGCGTGTATATTATATCGATTGGGATGGGGATTTATAAGTTAAGGATTCAGGGGTGTGAAATATGAATATTGACTGTCTGTGTTTGTGTATAATTGAGTGCAAGGGTTCAGTTTATGAGATTAGGTGTAGTTGTTTGGAGAATTGGGCCGGACCTTAACAAAACAACGTCTTATTGACTTGGGCCAAGTAGAATTTTGGCTTTTTTGTTTGCAAATATTTTCACTCTTAACGAGCTTAACGAACTGTTTGATAAAGGCTCGTGTGCGGCTCGGCTCGTTTTTGTTCGATAAAAACTCGTGTTCGGCTCGTCAGTTAACGAGCTCGAGCTCGAACAAATAATTTGTGCGATAAAAAAGCTCGGCTCGTCAGAAAAAAATTTAAAGCTCGACTCCTTTACATCAAAGCTCTACTCGGCTCGGTTCGTGAACAACCCTAGTTACCCCTTGTATCACATGTTTTGAGATGTCTGAGGACCCCAACTACTCGACTTGGAAAATGGGAAAATTTGTACAAGTTATACGTTTCGTCACCACCACCTTGTGGAAAATCATTAGGTATGAATATGTTAGATACCCGTGACTCGATTGGTGAAATAGTATCTTCATTTGTTCTTTATCTTGTAAAAATTTGTCCAAATTTATGAAATCGAAAAGAAATTTAAAAAAATATATATACAAAATTTAAGATAATTCGAAATATTACTATTTTTCACATTTTTAATTATAAAATTATTTCAATATATACACATATTCATGCGAGAAATTATTTTATTATATAAACAGGCCCATGCTTTAACTTTCACGCTACTTTATATCTTATTTAATATTTCTTTCTTTAAATAAAACTAAAGTAAACCGCATTTAAAGTTTCATATCTATATATCATTTCTTATAGGTGAGATGGTACACATTGATATGCAACTTATAACTTATAAGTACGAGTTTTTTATGGTTTTGGATAAATGTGAAGAAAGATGATTCTATAAAAATACTTAGAAAACTTTATACAAATGCTTGATAAATTTAATCACATAATTATAAGTATGTGAACTAGTATCTCAAATTATAAAAATACTTTCATTATATTTAAATTAAAACTCTTTTGTATCACAATTGACTTAGGTGAGTACACTTGGGACGCCCCGACACTGGCACCACTAAAACATACTACTAAACAAGCAACCAAACCCTGTTTATAATATAAATACATAAGACAACATTAAACAAGCTACCCACAAAGCCTAGATCGCATCCAGGTTCAAGTTTGAAATAACATACTACACAAAACCAAAAGAAACAGATTCTAGTGTCATTACATACAACTGGCTAATCTTATGTCATAAACTAGCAAAAGAGCTGAACTCCTAGTGCTTGGTACTAGTGGGTACCAACCTGGTCAAACTGTCTCCTAAATGCGGCTCCTGAACCACCTGTCCTCTTACGGGCAGTCTGCATAGTTCTCACCATACTTGCTAACTGTAAAGGGTTAGATAATAACAAAAGGAGTGAGCTACAAAGCTCAGCAAGTGTATGATAAAAGACAACAACTTCAAACAGAATAAATGAATCAAGGCATCTGATGTAGAACAGGGTTTCATAACGAAAGTCAATAGCAGGGTTTCTTAACAAGAATCGATAACAGGGTTTCATAACAAAAGTCAATAGCAGGGTTTCTTAACAAGAATTGATAACAGGGTTTCATAACAAAAGTCAATAGCAGGGTTTCTTAACAAGAATTGATAACAGGGTTTCATAACAAGAATCAATAACAGGGTTTCATAACAAGAATCAATAACAGGGTTCCATAACAAGAATCAATAACTAAACGGATTGGAATTAGAGCCACACGCTATGAGCTAAGCTAGGTGATCAGCCAACGCATTAGCTCCGGGTCACATATTTAATGTGACTCCAAACACACACTGGATCCATAGGCAACATATTGGCCTTAAATAATTCATAAATCAGACCGGCGTAACGGTCAAAATCAAATCTCCAATTCCAGGGTTGAATAAAATTTCAGATTAATCACAATGACTAAGGGTGTCAAGATTTCAATTATCAATCAAGTCTATATGAACGACTTGTTTCAGTTTTTACAGATTTCAATTCATGATAACGCTTCAGGGATTCAAATGATAATGAAAAGTAGAAAGGTCATGCCATAGGGTCAAGCAAAGGCATTAGACAATTATCAAGCTATAAGTAAGCATGGCAATAAATGGGCTTACAACAAAACAGGATAGGTATACAAAAATATAGTTGCAAGATGGGACAAAATGTTCAAAGGTATTATATGAAAGGAAAGGTAAAAGAAAGAATACTGGTTAAAGAAAACGTTCGCATCATAATTTAAGAGAAGCTGCCACTTGAACAATAAGTGGAGGGAATAGACACTTGCCTTATCAAGGAGACAACTAGGGTTCTTCTTTTCCTATCTGAGCTAGCTCCTTTCCTGGTCGCCTACTTGGACCTATAAAAAAAATTTAGCTCCACTTAGAATCTTAACTTAGCTTTTCCCCTCAGTATTTACGTAACCAACAATAGATTCTAAAATCTACCCTTGCGATACATATATACTTGACATAAACATCCAACAAACGAAATCACATAACATCCCTTGAGGTTTTTGACGGCAAAACCTTAGGATAAAGTATTTTATTAACACTTACTAGCATTTTAAAAATAAAATCCACTAATTCAAGTAAGCATATAAGACCAAACCATACCTATAAATTTTGGAATTACTTAACAAATTATAAGATAATATTGCGACGACAAAACAACTAGTAATTTTATTTAATGACCATATTAACATTAAATAATTAAATAAATTAGAAAGAATTCTATTATTTATTGTACACAAATTAAATCTATACAAACAATTCACAATTACGTACTAGTAAAATAAAATAAAGTAAATTAATTAATTATAGAATTTATTCCACCTTAACAAATATAAATTTACAACCCAATCAAGTAATACAAAATAATTACACTCAAAATACTTAATTATTACTAATTAATATTATTCTCTCTCTCTCTCTCTCTCTCTCTCTCTCTCTCTCTCTCTCTCTCTCTCTCTCTCTCTCTCTCTCTGCCTCTCGGCCAACCCAACACACACACACAAAACACCTATACTCACCTTCCCAATACACTCTACACATTCTCACATGAGCATTTAAATAAACCATACTCACACTAATTATTCTCTTTGCTCCACACTCAACACTTAACTCACATCACACTCAACATTCTCACTTATTACTTACACACACACACACCAGCACACACACACGCGGCATACACACACACACCTGCACACACACACCCGAGAGCACACACACACAAAAAAATAAATTCTACACCTTATTTCTTCCTACTTTTGACCATGTCCTCCTTTACATCTCATCCACCTAAACACCATTAATCAAACCAATGCCAATACTCCCATTTATACTTACAAAGTAAATCACAAAATATTCATAAGACACTTAAAACTTAGAGAAATCACTAGTTCTAAAAAAATCTATAACATGTAATAGTATTATAACTAGTCATCATCAAAATTCAAAACTTAATGACTTACAAAGAAAAAGGAATGGCAAAATAACCATAAAACTTCACATGCATCTACTTATACAAACTAATACTACTAGATCCTTTCATAAAAATGTCATGCAACATAAAACTTTACATAAACAATCTTTAAACACCATAAAAACAAAAAAAATCCTTGAAAATCATGTGTTTTTCTAACATGCAATGATGCATAAGTATCACTACTCAAGATCTAAGGGGAACAAGCTTTGCATGCAAGAATTCAAGACACTCGGCTCCATGGAAGTCATTGCCGAGGTCGAGTTCTTCTCCGGTGAGCCCAATCTTGCGGGTCTCATCAAGAAGACACTCTAGTTTACACGAAAAAGTTTGCATGTCTCTTGAAACATAAGTATTGCAAGGATGATAAACACCCATAAAAATGAAACTTCAAGAGAAAAGAAAAAGAGATACACATATATGGGTATGTGCTTACAAGATGGAAATATTGTTGAGAACAACTTTTGAGAAGGAATGAAATTGAGAAGAAGAAGAAAAGGGGATGGGGGTCTTCGGGAAAATGGAGAAGAAGGGGAGGGGGAGAGAGCCGAGGGAGAGAATGAGAGAAAAGAGGTGGGTGGGCTTGGGAATGAATGAAAAGAATGTGGAGTCAAAGCCCTTTTATGTGAGTTTTTATGTAGTGGAATTAGGAAGTTACTAAACTAACCTTCTAGTATAAAAGGGAAGAGAGTTTGGTCAAGGCTAGTGGTGTCATTTCATAATTAAAAGTAGAGTCTCATTTCTAAATAAAAATCATGTTGTTAGTTGGTGAATAAATAAAATGCATTTGAAAATATAATCACCACTAAAATAATATTTGAATAAAAATCCAAATAGGGAAAAATTAAAGATGCTTGTATCACTAAATATTCTAAATTTACCATAACCCATGGTACATAAAAATTATTAATAGATAATAAGAGATAAAATAAATAAAAATGAAATTTACACACAATCACTATGATACCACTCAACTATTAAAATTATTAGAAATAAAAATCTCGAATGCTAGAACTAGCAAAATAATATTTACAAAATTTAAAACGAATTATTCTAACATAAGAAATCTACTAAACCATTATCACACACATAAAAATATAGTAGTAAAAAAAATTTAGTCACATTCACCTAATAAAATATTTTATAAACCAAAATTTGTAAGGCGTTACATCCTTCCCCCCTTAAAAGGATTCTGTCCCCAGAATCTATTACGTAAATAACTGAGGGTACTTTTCTAACATCTCACTTTCTAATTCCCAGGTTGATTCTTCAACCCTAGGGTTCCTCCACAATACTTTAACTAATACAACAGATTTATTTCTGAGTACTTTCTCACTACGATCTAATATTTGGATCGGCTGCTCTACATACGACAAGTCGGCTTGGATTTCTATCGGTTCATACTCAATCACATGCTTCGAGTCAGGATTGTACTTTTTGAGCATTGAGACATGGAATACATTATGAATGTGCTGCATATGCGGGGGTAGGGCTAACTCGTATGCAACTCTTCCGACACGCTTCAATATTTCAAATGGACCAACAAATCTTGGACTGAGTTTTCCTTTCTTTCCGAATCTTGTCACGCCTTTCCACGGGGACACTTTGAGTAGTACTGGTTCACCGACTTCAAAATCAACATTCTTCCTTGCTGGATCTGCATATTTCCTTTGTCTATCCTGAGCGGCTAACAATCTTTTCTGAATGAGCTCCACAGTTTCTTTCGTTTGTTGCACCAATTCTGGTCCCAATATCTGGCGCTCTCCAACTTCGTCCCAACATACTGGGGATCGACATTTCCTTCCGTATAAAGCTTCGTAAGGAGGCATTCCAATGCTGGCATGATAACTATTGTTGTACGAGAATTCTACTAGGGGCAAATGTTCATCCCAGTTGCCTTTAAAGTCTAAGGCACACACTCTTAACATATCTTCAATGGTTTGAATGGTTCTTTCGCTTTGTCCGTCGGTCTGCGGGTGATAAGCTGTGCTCATTTTAAGTTGAGTTCCTAGACGTTCCTGAAACTGTCGCCAAAATCTTGAATTAAATCTGGGATCTCTGTCTGACACGATAGACACGGGAACTCCATGGCGTACAACTATCTCTTTCAAGTACATGTGAACTAACTTATCCATCGAAAATCTCTCATTGATTGGCAAAAAGTGAGCTGATTTTGTTAATCGATCCACGATAACCCAAATAGCGTCGTGATTTGACTTAGTCCTCGGTAGTCCTACAATGAAATCCATCGCAATGTGCTCCCATTTCCACTCGGGAATCTCTAAGGGTTGTAGTAATCCACTAGGTCTCTGGTGTTCCGCTTTAACTTTTTGGCACACATAACACTTGCTAACCCATTCTGCAATTTCTCGTTTCATATCAGGCCACCAAAAATTTTCCTTTAAGTCACGGTACATCTTGGTGCTTCCAGGGTGAATCGAATACCTTGAATTATGAGCATCATGCAGTATTTCACCTTTAAGTTCTTTCACATTGGGTATCCAGATCCTTGAAGAAAATCTCAAGATTCCTTTGTCGTCCTTCTGGGTGCATATTTCCTCACCGGTTAGATTGTTGACTTCATGGTTCATAATCTCCTCTTGACACTTTCTTATCTTTTCTAACAACTCTGGTTGAAACGTCATGGTATGTATCTTCTCTTCAGTGGATTCTCGAGCATAGACTTTCAATTCCAACTTTTCGAATTCTCTGGACAATTCCTTGGTCATCGTCAGCATGTTTAATCTCTCTTTCCGACTTAGTGCATCTGCCACTACGTTCGCCTTACCGGGGTGATAACTAATAACACAATCGTAGTCCTTGATCAATTCTAACCACCTTCTTTGTCTCATGTTCAATTCCTTCTGGGTAAAGATATACTTTAAGCTCTTGTGGTCTGTGAAAATTTCACACTTTTCTCCATACAGATAATGTCTCCAAATCTTCAAAGCAAACACTATAGCGGCTAACTCCAAATCATGTGTGGGATATCTTTGTTCATGAGGCTTAAGTTGTCTTGACGCATACGCAATCACCTTATCATGTTGCATTAACACGCAACCTAATCCTTAATGTGACGCGTCGCTGAAAATCACGAAGTCTCCTTTATTGTCTGGCAATGCTAAAACTGGCGCGGTTACTAACCTTTTCTTCAATTCTTGGAAACTTTCCTCACACTTACTCGTCCATTCAAATTTCTCATTCTTCCGGGTTAACTTGGTTAATGGTACCGCAATCTTAGAAAAATCGTTAACAAATCTTCTATAATATCCAGCTAATCCCAAGAAACTTCTCACTTCTGTTGGTGTCCTCGGTCGCTCCCAATTCATCACAGCTTCAACTTTGGCAGGGTCAACTCGGATTCCGTTACTACCAACAATATGTCCAAGAAACTGTACTTCCTTCAGCCAAAATTCGCATTTGGAAAATTTCGCGTACAACCTTTCTTTCCTTAGGGTGTCTAAGGCTATCTTCAGATGTTCGGCATGTCCTTCTTCAGTTTTGGAGTAAATCAATATGTCATCAATAAAAATTATCACGAACTTATCCAGATACTGTTTGAATACTCTGTTCATTAGATCCATGAAAGCTGCGGGTGCATTTGTTAATCCAAAAGCCATCACTAAAAATTCGTAGTGTCCATACCTCGTTCGGAATGCTGTCTTTGGTATGTCTTCTGGTTTGATCTTGAGCTGATGATATCCTGAACGTAAATCAATCTTAGAAAAACATGTGGCTCCCTTGAGCTGATCGAACAAGTCATCTATCCTTGGTAATGGATACTTATTCTTGATCGTTACTTTGTTTAATTCTCGATAATCGATGCATAGCCTCATACTTCCGTCTTTCTTCTTCACGAACAAAACTGGCTTTCCTTGACTTGATCCTTCTTCCGGAAATCCAAACTTTCTCTTTTTGTTGTTCTTTTCTTTCTGATTCTGCTCACTTTCTCCTTCTACTATCTTTGCCAACTGAAGTACTTCCGCATAAGTGGTAAACTGGAACATTGCCACCCTACTCCTAATCCACGACTTTAGTCCTTGCTGGAATCTTTTTCCTTTCTTCTCTTCCGTATCCACGTACTCCGGTACAAATCTTGACAATTCGGTGAATTTCTTCTCATACTCTGAAACGCTTAACTCATTTTGCTTCAACTCGAAAAATCTTAGCTCCATCTGTGTCTGCATGTATTTCGGAAAGTACTGATCCAGGAACAACTTCTTAAATCTCTCCCAGGGAATCACTTCTGTAGTTTCTAAAGCTCTTACTGACTCCCACCAATAGTTCGCTTCTCCTTTCAAGAAATAGCTAGCGTAATTAGTCTTATGATTTTCTCCTACCGCTACTAAGGCAAAGGCTTTTTCGATTTCTTTCAACCAACTTTGAGCTTCTACCGGGTCTAAAGTTCCTTTGAACTCTGGTGGCTTAACAGCCTGAAAAGACTTGAATGAAACAGTGTTCTGGACAGGTTGTGGCTGTAACTGTTGTAATTGTTGTTGTTGCTGTTGTAGTATTTGCTGTTGTTGAACTAGAGTGGTAGTTTGTTGACGCAAAAGTTCAATGAGTTGTGTCATATCCAAATTAGCTTCGGGTGGGTTTGCTGGGTTAGGATTTGGATTTTCAGGGTGTATAGGTTCTGGAGTTGGATTTCTTGGGTTGTTCATGGTTTCAGTTTGAGTCGCATTCTTGGGCTTTCGACCTGGTCTTTTCTTTGGCGGCATTCTACTGAAGTGAAAACACAAGAGTTATACAGGTTCATAGTTTTGACAATATGGCAGGGTATATGTAATGGGGCAGAAATAGTTATAACAGTTCTATATCAAGGCAGTTTAAAAGAGGTACATGTTATATCGATATGAAGCAGTTGTATATGGCAATGTTTCTATGCCTAAAGGAAACATGGTTATAATCAGGGTAAGTAAACGTAAGCAATAAACAAGTCAACAATATAAAATAGAATACTGAATAGAATACGAATAAACGGGTATCAAATCCGTTCACCACCAACAAGGTCTAAGTACGATCCAGGGAATAGAGTCATAAAGTACAACTGATAAAAATAACAAAGCCTAAATAACCGCACCGATCCAGGAGTAAGATAACACATCCCACTAGATGCTATCCTACTAATCAGTGCCCTAACATATCAACCATCGGCCTCCATCTCGTCAACAATGCGCTGCAACTCGTCTACCAACATCTGCACAAACATCCGCACCTGGGTGGTCTTCGTACTGCCCACTGGTGGAAGAGTATCTAACTGCTGCTGGCCCATCCTAATAAGGCTACGGAGCCTATCTGTAAGGTGTGAGGCTGAAGAGGATGTGAGTGTACTATCGAACATAGAGTCGATCCGGGAGCTTAGTGCCTGAGTCTGACCTTCTAAACTATAGCACTCTCGGAGCAAGGATGCATACACAGAATAGGGAACTGTATCAGGAGCACCGGGGAATACTGTAGATGTTGAGCCTAAATGCATATCCGGCTGAGGTTCTGGAACTGAGTAGGTATCCTCGGAGTCAGATATCTCCATGTCGGTATCCTGGGGTATAGGCTGAGAGTCGGAGTGACTGCCGTCTGAGCTGGGACTATGTGGGGGTGTCTGTGGACGCTGCTGTCAAAGAAAAATATACATATATATATATACCAGGATAAGCGAGCTAAAATAAATGCAAGTAAACCTAAAGGGAATGATTCTAGACTAAAGTTGAGCTACCATCTTATCTTATGCATGGGTTACTCCTCCTAATTTCTACTTAATAGTTGAATTCATCCTATATCCTTATTCCTAATTACTATTCTTACTATCTAAATCCTATATTATTTCAGTGACTTGAACCTGATGCTCTGATACCAACCTGTGACGCCCCGACACTGGCACCACTAAAACATACTACTAAACAAGCAACCAAACCCTGTTTATAATATAAATACATAAGACAACATTAAACAAGCTACCCACAAAGCCTAGATCGCATCCAGGTTCAAGTTTGAAATAACATACTACACAAAACCAAAAGAAACAGATTCTAGTGTCATTACATACAACTGGCTAATCTTATGTCATAAACTAGCAAAAGAGCTGAACTCCTAGTGCTTGGTACTAGTGGGTACCAACCTGGTCAAACTGTCTCCTAAATGCGGCTCCTGAACCACCTGTCCTCTTACGGGCAGTCTGCATAGTTCTCACCATACTTGCTAACTGTAAAGGGTTAGATAATAACAAAAGGAGTGAGCTACAAAGCTCAGCAAGTGTATGATAAAAGACAACAACTTCAAACAGAATAAATGAATCAAGGCATCTGATGTAGAACAGGGTTTCATAACGAAAGTCAATAGCAGGGTTTCTTAACAAGAATCGATAACAGGGTTTCATAACAAAAGTCAATAGCAGGGTTTCTTAACAAGAATTGATAACAGGGTTTCATAACAAAAGTCAATAGCAGGGTTTCTTAACAAGAATTGATAACAGGGTTTCATAACAAGAATCAATAGCAGGGTTTCATAACAAGAATCAATAACAGGGTTCCATAACAAGAATCAATAACTAAACGGATTGGAATTAGAGCCACACGCTACGAGCTAAGCTAGGTGATCAGCCAACGCATTAGCTCCGGGTCACATATTTAATGTGACTCCAAACACACACTGGATCCATAGGCAACATATTGGCCTTAAATAATTCATAAATCAGACCGGCGTAACGGTCAAAATCAAATCTCCAATTCCAGGGTTGAATAAAATTTCAGATTAATCACAATGACTAAGGGTGTCAAGATTTCAATTATCAATCAAGTCTATATGAACGACTTGTTTCAGTTTTTACAGATTTCAATTCATGATAACGCTTCAGGGATTCAAATGATAATGAAAAGTAGAAAGGTCATGCCATAGGGTCAAGCAAAGGCATTAGACAATTATCAAGCTATAAGTAAGCATGGCAATAAATGGGCTTACAACAAAACAGGATAGGTATACAAAAATATAGTTGCAAGATGGGACAAAATGTTCAAAGGTATTATATGAAAGGAAAGGTAAAAGAAAGAATACTGGTTAAAGAAAACGTTCGCATCATAATTTAAGAGAAGCTGCCACTTGAACAATAAGTGGAGGGAATAGACACTTGCCTTATCAAGGAGACAACTAGGGTTCTTCTTTTCCTATCTGAGCTAGCTCCTTTCCTGGTCGCCTACTTGGACCTATAAAAAAAATTTAGCTCCACTTAGAATCTTAACTTAGCTTTTCCCCTCAGTATTTACGTAACCAACAATAGATTCTAAAATCTACCCTTGCGATACATATATACTTGACATAAACATCCAACAAACGAAATCACATAACATCCCTTGAGGTTTTTGACGGCAAAACCTTAGGATAAAGTATTTTATTAACACTTACTAGCATTTTAAAAATAAAATCCACTAATTCAAGTAAGCATATAAGACCAAACCATACCTATAAATTTTGGAATTACTTAACAAATTATAAGATAATATTGCGACGACAAAACAACTAGTAATTTTATTTAATGACCATATTAACATTAAATAATTAAATAAATTAGAAAGAATTCTATTATTTATTGTACACAAATTAAATCTATACAAACAATTCACAATTACGTACTAGTAAAATAAAATAAAGTAAATTAATTAATTATAGAATTTATTCCACCTTAACAAATATAAATTTACAACCCAATCAAGTAATACAAAATAATTACACTCAAAATACTTAATTATTACTAATTAATATTATTCTCTCTCTCTCTCTCTCTCTCTCTCTCTCTCTCTCTCTCTCTCTCTCTCTCTCTCTCTCTCTCTCTGCCTCTCGGCCAACCCAACACACACACACAAAACACCTATACTCACCTTCCCAATACACTCTACACATTCTCACATGAGCATTTAAATAAACCATACTCACACTAATTATTCTCTTTGCTCCACACTCAACACTTAACTCACATCACACTCAACATTCTCACTTATTACTTACACACACACACACCAGCACACACACACGCGGCATACACACACACACCTGCACACACACACCCGAGAGCACACACACACAAAAAAATAAATTCTACACCTTATTTCTTCCTACTTTTGACCATGTCCTCCTTTACATCTCATCCACCTAAACACCATTAATCAAACCAATGCCAATACTCCCATTTATACTTACAAAGTAAATCACAAAATATTCATAAGACACTTAAAACTTAGAGAAATCACTAGTTCTAAAAAAATCTATAACATGTAATAGTATTATAACTAGTCATCATCAAAATTCAAAACTTAATGACTTACAAAGAAAAAGGAATGGCAAAATAACCATAAAACTTCACATGCATCTACTTATACAAACTAATACTACTAGATCCTTTCATAAAAATGTCATGCAACATAAAACTTTACATAAACAATCTTTAAACACCATAAAAACAAAAAAAATCCTTGAAAATCATGTGTTTTTCTAACATGCAATGATGCATAAGTATCACTACTCAAGATCTAAGGGGAACAAGCTTTGCATGCAAGAATTCAAGACACTCGGCTCCATGGAAGTCATTGCCGAGGTCGAGTTCTTCTCCGGTGAGCCCAATCTTGCGGGTCTCATCAAGAAGACACTCTAGTTTACACGAAAAAGTTTGCATGTCTCTTGAAACATAAGTATTGCAAGGATGATAAACACCCATAAAAATGAAACTTCAAGAGAAAAGAAAAAGAGATACACATATATGGGTATGTGCTTACAAGATGGAAATATTGTTGAGAACAACTTTTGAGAAGGAATGAAATTGAGAAGAAGAAGAAAAGGGGATGGGGGTCTTCGGGAAAATGGAGAAGAAGGGGAGGGGGAGAGAGCCGAGGGAGAGAATGAGAGAAAAGAGGTGGGTGGGCTTGGGAATGAATGAAAAGAATGTGGAGTCAAAGCCCTTTTATGTGAGTTTTTATGTAGTGGAATTAGGAAGTTACTAAACTAACCTTCTAGTATAAAAGGGAAGAGAGTTTGGTCAAGGCTAGTGGTGTCATTTCATAATTAAAAGTAGAGTCTCATTTCTAAATAAAAATCATGTTGTTAGTTGGTGAATAAATAAAATGCATTTGAAAATATAATCACCACTAAAATAATATTTGAATAAAAATCCAAATAGGGAAAAATTAAAGATGCTTGTATCACTAAATATTCTAAATTTACCATAACCCATGGTACATAAAAATTATTAATAGATAATAAGAGATAAAATAAATAAAAATGAAATTTACACACAATCACTATGATACCACTCAACTATTAAAATTATTAGAAATAAAAATCTCGAATGCTAGAACTAGCAAAATAATATTTACAAAATTTAAAACGAATTATTCTAACATAAGAAATCTACTAAACCATTATCACACACATAAAAATATAGTAGTAAAAAAAATTTAGTCACATTCACCTAATAAAATATTTTATAAACCAAAATTTGTAAGGCGTTACACCATGCCCCAATAAATCAAGGACCATACATTCGAGGATTGGGACCCATCCCTGAAGGAAGATACTTGGATTATTCTGGGCCCTATTCTGACAACTCGTCTGATGAAGAACGAGATCAAGCACCCAGAAGAAGAAGAGCTAGCAAAGAGCCCCTTGAAAGAAGAAGTCGGGGGGCAACTGCAAGGGCATCAATGACTGCCATGGATAGGATAAGGGCTCATGAAGCCGAGATCCAGAAATTAAAAAGAAGCATGGAGATGGAGCAACAAAGTCGGCAGACTCAGCCTTCAAACCAAGGGGCAGGGGAAATTCCCCTAATCGATTTAGGAACACCTTCAAGAAGGTAGGAAGGAGCTAGAAGGACAGAGATTCCCAGGTCAGATCCTCGTGTTTTAACACAGCTGGGTGACCCAGACGATCCTATTCCACCTTTTACTGAAGAGGTAATGGACGCTCATGTATCAAGGAAATTCAAGATGCCTACTATCAAGGCATATGATGGAACGGGCGATCCCGCAACCCATGTGAGAACATTTTCGAATGCACTGTTGCTGCAACCAGTCACTGATGCTCTTAAATGTAGAGCTTTTCCACAAACCTTGGCTGGCATGGCCCAAAGATGGTATAGCCGCTTGCCACCCAACTCTATCAGTTGTTTCAGAGAGTTGAGCACGGCCTTCATCAGTCAATTCATAAGTGGACGGGTACATGAGAAAAGCTCTGCTTCACTCATGAACTTAACTCAAGGAAAGAACGAGACGTTGAGAGATTACCTCAAACGTTTCACCAAGGAGACATTAAACATACCTGATCTAGATAACAAGGTAGCTATGATAGCCCTTCAACAAGGAACCACAGATGTCTTTTTCAAGATGTCATTGGCTAAACACCCCCCTGAGAGCATGACTGAGCTCCAACAAAGGGTTGGAAAGTACATCAAAGCTGAGGAAAGCATGAAGAAAATTGACACAGGTGGTGGAAATAATGGTGGCTCGAATAAGCGAAAGACGGAGCAAGAGTATGATGTCAAGGACAAATATCCTCGTACGACTAGAGACTCTGATTCAGACACGAAATTTACCGAATATGCAAGGTTGAATGCTCCAAGGAGTCAAATCCTCTTTGACATTGAGAAAGATAGGGACTTTCGATGGCCGAAGCCACTAAGGGGAGATCCTGAGAAGCGAAACAAAAACAAGTATTGTAGGTACCATAAAGACTCGGGCCATGATACTGATGATTGTAGGCAACTCAAGGATGAGATCGAGTTCTTAATCCGAAAAGGAAAACTCGATAAGTTCACTAAGGATGGGAATCGAGGAAATCAGCATGGAAACTATGAAAGGAAAAATTATGATACGAGGGACGACGACCAAGATCATAATCCTAAGCCCCGAGGGCCTGTTATCAATATGATATATGGAGGACCAACTGCTACGTTAAGGCCTAATAGAGTCGGGGGGCAGGTTCTCCCAATCGAGGTTATGGATTCAAGAGATGACGAAGAAATAAGGGACTGAGATGCCAGGAACATGGCATGCCCCAAATTTGAAAGTTTATTATGTTTAATTGTTTCCTAATAGTACAAGTAGCAATAAGGTCGACGAAACCATTATGAGCTTATCAGCTCTTAATAGGAAGTAAAGCACTATGTAAGGGTTGAACCCTCTTTTTTTTTTAAATATTCAAGTTCTTTTTCACTATTTTATTACTTATCTGTGTTTGAGCATTTCCTTATCGTTTTGTTAAAGAGCAAGTTGTACCAATAGCATTTGATTAAAGTGCCAGCCCATTCAAGAGGCCAAGTACTAGGAATTGCCTTACAAAAGATAAGTTAAATAAATATAAGTGAGCAAACAAAACAGATATAACATAAATAGCATGCATGGATGGAAGGTCCCGAAAGATCAAAGAGTTATGTTACAAACGCCAAATAAAATCTTAAAGTCCATAAAGGACCTTAAATAAAAACAAGATATAGAAGAGCCACGCAGGGCCAATAAAATCTACTCTAAGTCATCAGCGGGTCCTTGTCAAGAACAAGGGCATCCCCACGAGGGGCATCTAAGTCCTCTATGAAGTCATCAGTGGTCTCGGACTTATACAAGCCTCGAACGGCTATTAAGGCCCAGGCATTAGCTGGCTTCGTGGTTGAATTTACCATTAACAACCAAGAAGTCGGGGGGCAAGAGATAATACCCCATGAATACCCAAAAGTTGGGTGTTCTATTTTGATGGACCATCAAAAACAAAATCAAGCGGAGCAGGTTTAGTGTTACAAAGTCCTGATGGATTTTTCATAGAGTATACACTAAAACTTGACTTCCCAATGACAAACAATGAGGCTGAGTACGAAGCCCTGATAGCTGGTTTAGGGCTGGCTGGAGCCCTGAGGGCCAAAACTCTGAAAGTATGTGGAGACTCGAGGCTGGTGGTTTCCCAAGTAAATGGGGAGTTTGAAGCAAGAGATGAAGTCATAGCTAAGTACTTGAAACTTGTTAAGGCCATCATGACTCAGTTTGATGAATGTTATGTGGAGCACGTTCCGAGGGAAGAAAACGTGAAGGCTGATGCCTTATCTAAGTTTGCCTCATCTGAAATTGAAAATTATGCAGGGAGTGTATACTTTCAGGTCTTGAAGACCCCGAGCATCAACGGAAAGTTGGTAGCACCCATTGGTATTACCAGCTGTTGGATTGATCCTATCAAAGCACATCTGGAAACTGGGTGGCTGCCCAATGACACTTCAGAAGCACGAAAGCTATATGTCAGAGCACTAAGGTATGCCCTAATTGAGGGAATCCTATACAAAGAAGTCTTTCATCATTCCTTATCTGAAGTGTTTGAGACCCCAAGAGGCAGAATTGGCCCTAAAGGAAGTACATGAAGGAATCTGTGGGCAACACTTGGGGGGCAGAGCCCTTGCACATAAAGTTACCCGTCTAGGTTTCTATTGGCCAAGCATACTTGCTGATGCTAAAAGCTATGAGAAAAAATGTGAACGGTGCCAGAAACATGCACCAGTGGTTAGACAACCACCCGAGATGATGACATCCATTAACTCTCCTATCCCTTTTGCTATGTGGGGAATGGATATACCTGGGCCATTTCCAATGGCGAGTGCCTAAAGAAAGTTCTTGATAGTGGCAATTGACTACTTCACCAAGTGGATTGAGGCTAAGCCATTAGCCAAGATAACCACCAAGCAAGTGATGCAATTCTTCTGGGAAAATGTGATATGTAGGTATGGAATTCCCCGAGTCCTTGTTACGAACAATGGAACTCAATTCAACAATGATGACTTCAAGAAATATTGTGAAGAGAATGATATCTAATTACGCTTCACTCCTGTTGCTCATCCGCAAACAAATGGGCAAGCTGAGGTTGCAAATCGAATTATCCTAGATGGACTAAAGAAAAGAGTTTAACACTCCAGAAACACTTGGGTAGACGAATTACTCCCCATACTTTGGGCGTATCGTACTACCTATAAAGTCACCACTGGAGCAACCCCATTTCTGCTGGTATATGGGGCAGAAGCAATGGTTCCAGTAGAGATTACCCACACGTCTCCAGGAGTTGAGGATTACGAACCAGAGACAAATGGAGAAGGCTTGAAGCTAGCTTTAGATCTAATTGATGAAGTTAGAGACGAGGCAAATGCCAAGATAGTTCAGCATCAGAAACGAGCATCTTTCTATTACAACCTAAGGGTTAAAGAGAGATTCTTCCTTCAAGGAGACTCAGTCCTTCGAAAGATTGAGGCATCCGGAGTTGGACAAAAAGGCAAGTTGGCCCCAAATTGGGAAGAACCATATCACGTTAAGAACGTGTTATGACGAGGCTCGTAAAAGCTAGAAACCCTCGAAAGGCATGAGGTGCCAAAAACTTGGCATGCCTCAAACTTGAAAGTTAATTATGTTTAGTGCATCCTAAAAGGATCCGCTAGTAGGACAAGTAGAAATAAGAGTCGATGAAATCATGAGCTGCCCAGAAAGTAGATTAATGATTGAGCCCGTTTTGATTGGTAGAAACATCCTCAAAAGCTTTGCCAGGACAAACTACAAATTATTGCAAAGGAAAACATACAAAATATGCATGTCAACTACACAAATAGAGTTGAATACAACGAACCCCGAAGGGTGAAGGGTTGAAACCCCTGAAAATTCGAGGAAGTAGAGCTCAGAACGAGCTTCGATTCGATATACTGGAAGCTCAAAATTAAAGAAACGAGTGAAATGTCATGTCTATCTTCGTTCATGAAGACCCCTCAATGTGTTTATCAATTTTCATGATCCAATCATGAATAATAAATAAACAAAGCATATGTCACAAGCACAAATTAAAACAAAGCCCTAACCCGCGGATCGACCCAAATTCCAGGTCGAAACAATGCGAAAACCAAGCACGAAAAATCCTATTAGAAAAATAGCTAGGATTCCTAGTCGACATCGCCATCCTTTCCTGGTCGATTTCGACCAGGATTCCTGCTCGAATTTACACTGCATCCTGGTCGAACAAACCTGTTCGAAAACGGACTAAAAAATGAGTTCGACATGTTCGATCTGAAGACAGTTTGAGGTCGAAAAACTGAATAAAGTTTCTGGTCGAATTTACACTTAAAATCAAGGTCGACATGTTCAACCTCACTCCACTTCCTAGTCGAAAATGAATACTGGGAATGAGATCGAAATAATACTAATTCCTGGTCGAAAATTTGAGGTCGAAAAAGGCCTAAACTTTCTGGTCGAAGTGTTCGACCTCAACACTGTTCTGATCGAAATTAAGCTATAATTCCTGCTCGAAAATGCAAAGAAACGAGGTCGAAAATTCCTGCTCGAAAATGCAAAGAAATGAGGTCGAAAATTTGAGGTCGAAAAAGACCTAAATTTCCTGGTCGAACTGATCGACCTCATTCCAGTTCTGGTCGAAATTGACTTGACTTCCTGGTCGAAATTGGCTTAATTTCTGGTCGAAAATACTCTGAAAAAATGGAAAATTTCTGGTCGAATTTATACTAAAATTCCTGGTCGAACCATTCGACCTCACCCCAGTCCTGGTCGAAAAAGACCTAGAATCCTGGTCGAAAATGACCTAGAATTCTGGTCGAAAATACCTCAAAATGTGGGTACACGAAAATTCCTAAAATATTAGGAATAAATGTTAAAAATACCTGTGGGTACATGGAAATTCCTAAAATATTAGGAATAAATGTTAAAAATACCTGTGGGTACATGAAAATTCCTAAAATATTAGGAATAAATGTTAAAAATACCTGTGGGTACATGGAAATTCCTAAAATATTAGGAATAAATGTTAAAAATACCTGTGGGTACACGAAAATTCCTAAAATATTAGGAATAAATGTTAAAAATACCTGTGGGTACATGAAAATTCCTAAAATATTAGGAATAATTCATATAAATGTCAAATTGGCCTCGAATAAGGCTACAATCGTCGTAAATGTGTAGGTCGCTCCACACTTTGCAATAAGGCGATACTTGTGAAACACTGGTGTAAATAAAGTCCTAGGTAAAGGATAAAAAGACCCCGAATCTCGAAAAAGGTCAATATAATTTCTACGAAAACCTGAAAAGTTTTCCTAGAAATTGGGGGGCAAATGATATGGGCTAAAAATAACCCTAAATATGTAATTAATGATATATTAATTAGACCTAGTTCGGTCCAAGAATTAGGCCCGATAAAAAGCCCCGAAACCCTAATCATTTATTAATTTCGTAATTAATAAATGAGGGAAATTACCAGCTCATTAAATGAGTCCAAAGCATATTAAACTCTTCAAGAATCAGCAATCAAGACACACAAACCAACTAGGAGTCAGTCTCCTACAAAATAGGATTCACAATCCTGATCTAAGAAGGCGACTTGGCCCCCAAGTCACCTAATTATATTCTAAATGCAAGGCTCCTGACGCCTATATAAGGACCCTCGTCCTTCATTCTAGAACTACGTTTTTTGGCTTGATTCTCTACCTAACAGAGATACGTAGGCATCTTGTGAGGACCTGTTTAGTCACGAACCACGAGAGCAACCATTAAGACACGATTGTCCACCATCATTCATTGAATACAGCCGTCAACATCTAAATCTACTTTTCATTCCATAACAATACACATTGATATGCAACTTGCAACTTATAAATGCGTGTTTTTTTATGTCTTTGAATAAATGTCAGAAAAGATAATTCTATTCAAAAGATAATTCTATACAAATACTAAGAAAACTTATACAAATGCTTAATAAATTTATTCGTATAATTATAGATATGTGACCAATATCTCAAATTATAGAAATAATTTTATTATATTTAAATTAAAACTCGGTTGTATCACAATTGACTTAGCTGAGTACACTTAGGAGTATTAATCCTAAAAAATTTATGCACATCTAAAAAATATCAATCATTTGAGTATGTTGAATCCAAAATGAATTATTTTGGTCCTTTTTTCAATGAATCCTGTATAAAAATCAGATTATAAAGAAACAAAAAACACTCATTTTACCACCCAAGTTTGACTAAATTAAAATCAAATATAACAAAACCCAAGAAAAAAGAATAATAAAAACAAAAAAAACAGCACGAGGGTGAAAAATACAAACCACAAGCATTAAAAGAAACAACAACTACAGTGTGGAGGAGAGCTCTTGTTGTCTCCTCACTCTCCCAGATCTGTATCTATATCACAACCCCCTGTATCTATCTCCTCGGGAACATCAAAAATAGATACAACATCATGTTTCTCTTTGATTGGTTTTATGGTGTGTTAGCTTCTCTTGGGCTATGGCAAAAAGAGGCCAAGATCTTGTTTTTAGGCCTTGATAATGCTGGCAAAACAACCCTTCTTCATATGCTCAAAGATGAGGTAACCCTTTTAAGCCCATGTAATCTTTTTCATACCCATGTATGTATTTTGTAAGTATGTGTTTGTGTAAATGTTTGATGATGTTTTTATGTGTTTTTGTGATGTTTTTAGAGGTTAGTTCAGCATCAGCCAACACAACATCCAACATCTGAGGAATTGAGTATTGGTAAAATCAAGTTTAAGGCTTTTGATTTGGGTGGGCATCAGATTGCTCGGAGAGTTTGGAAAGATTACTATGCTAAGGTCCTCTATTGAATTTTTTTTATGTGTGATAGTATTTTATTTGATTAGTTTTTATGTATTGATTGATTTATTGGGTTGTTCGTAGATCTGCTTAGTTTTGGTTGCGGTTTTATTTGGAGATTGTTTTGTGTGTTTGAGTAGATGGGTATTTGTTTTAGATGTGTAAGAGTTGTGGAAATGATTGGTTTGTAAAAGGTACCAAAAGGTTACTTTTGAAATGATAGTTGAGTTTGAAATGTAGTTTTGTTGTTTGGTCATTAATTGTTATTGAGAATTCGTATTCAAGTAAAACCTTTAAATGTGAGAATATGGGATTTTTGTGGTACTAATGATGTTGTAATATGTAACGATGTAGAAGTACCTTTGTGTAGGAAAAGAGCCATACTTGAATTCTATGGGACTTGCTATATAATGGAAACCAAATTAGTTTGTAGATGTGCCTATTCTGAGACTCTTGATATGAAACGCTTTGAGATTTAAACTATTATGTGGTAAACTTTTAAATACTTTTAACTTGCATGTAGAAGTTTCTTAAAAAATGCCTCCTTGGTATTTAGCAACAACAAATATGCAAAATAGTATAAATGGCTCAGATTAGTTGCACCAGATTCTCGTACTTTAGGATGCTTAAGCAGTCGGTGAATGTAAATTTAAGATGAATTTTATAATATTCTTTAGAAAATATTATCTTTGTAAGGAATGCGTGTGTGTATGAACAAAGTATACTCTGTAACTACCATTGATTGTTGAACAGTAAGGTAATGCTGCACTTTCCCCTTTTCTGGAGAGTTTTCTTGAATTTCATCTTAAACATCGGTTTACTTGACAATTGTATATATCCTAAAATCTTTAATTATATGCTGTCATGTTACATTTTCTCTTGTATCCTAGCTTATGTCTACTCTGTATGAAGCTTATTTACTCAGAAAGGTGTTTTTTTAAATGAATAAAAAAAGCCTCCTGTTTGTTAGAAGAATCTCATTCTGCCCAAGATCCCTAAAAGATTACGATTATTTTCACATCAAGAAGTAATCATATTAATTTGTAAAATGGTGAACATCAGAACTTCATACTAGTAGTAAAAAGATCTAAAATTATATAGAGTTGCAGTTTCTCATTAGTATGAGACTGATGGAGTTCTTGCTATCCTTTATGATGATTGACTATAATGGTGTCAATGGGTGAGAATTGTCGGAACTTGAATCATATCACCTTTGTGGCTGGTTGTTGGTTGAATTTAGGCAAATACTTTAAATAGATTGCAATTTTTAAAATGTTCTTAGTTATGCTTATTACAACTGATGCATTATTTGATTTCCACTATGGCAATCTACTTTGTGTGTAAATTTCTTTGATAACTAAGTTGAGTCTCTTTCAAAATGTGATTCAATCTTGTTTTGCAATTTATACAGGTCGATGCTGTAGTTTATCTTGTTGATGCCTATGATAAGGAGAGGTTTGCAGAGTCTAAGAAAGAGTTGGATGCTCTTCTTTCGGACGAGTCATTGGCCACTGTCCCATTTCTCATTCTGGGAAACAAAATTGATATCCCATATGCTGCTTCAGAGGATGAGTTGCGCTTTCATCTTGGTCTGACCGGCGTCACCACTGGAAAGGGGAAGGTGAATCTTGCAGATTCAAGTGTGCGTCCTTTAGAGGTATTTATGTGCAGCATTGTCCGCAAAATGGGGTATGGTGATGGATTCAAATGGGTCTCTCAATACATCAAGTAGGGTGTCTGCCAGGAAGGAGTTTCATGATGTTATTCCCTTTTGGAAGAAGAGATGACATGTTCCAAACAAGGATTGAAATTCATATTGATTCCCCAGTTTGATTTGGTTTGTAAGTTCTTCTCTTGGATGTTCTTATGGTCTGTGTGGAAGGCCTTTCATTTTATTGTAGTGTAAAATCTCAACTATAGCCTTAAAGCAGTTTTACATGTATTCCAGCTCTTTGACAGCCCATCTATTTTCTTTGTTCTGGTTGGCAGACGGGTCTTCTTTATATGGTAAGTTTGAGAAGAACTGTTTGTATTGGAAATAATTACTACAAATTAGGACCTGATTTTGCAGGTATTCAATATTCATACAAAACAGATCAATTGTAGAAAACTCCGCATTTTTTATGCATATATTCTGGGTTTAGTTATTGATTCAAAATGAAAATGTACTTGATAATGAACTTTGATGCGTCAACATCCTGAGGTTCTGCTTAATTTTGGTCACTTGTTTTTGAACATTTGGAGAGTTGGATTGGAGGGTTGGATCGGCGTACATGGAATTTAGTTGCAACTGACGCATCTGAACAATAAAAAACTGATCCTTATACCTAACAATATAAGGTTCATTTTAAACATTTACATTCAAACCAGTATCTGTATTCCATCTTTGATCTAATATCTTATCAGATATTTTCTCATACTCATTACTTGGCCAGTGTGGCAAAACTTTCTGATCCTTAAACCTAACAATAGGACAGTCTGGTGCGCTGCTATGGCAACCTACTGCACAGGAAGCAAATTACAAGGGAGAAATTGTACCACTTCTCATCTGAAGCAAGTAGGTTGTAAACGGATTTGCAAGGTCAACTACCAACCTAATGGGGGCAGTAGCAAGTTATAAAGTTAACTTGTAGCAAAGGGGTCTATGTAAACCGTAATAGTTGCCTACTCTGAAATTTTGCACCTGGGGCCGAGATGAGTACAATTAAAATGCTTCTTACATTGCTGGAATTCAAAATTGGATCATAACCCGAACGGATGTCCCAATGAGTTTGTGCACGGTGTTCTCACTAAAGTCTTCATGAGTGGTTAGACTTCTGATTTTTACAGATGTAACCTTGCCACCTTTGATTTGCAAGCTTTTGAACTTTCTTTGTAATTTCCCTACTTAAGCAAAGCTTCTAAACAATGTTTCACTAGTTGTCCCACGTCTTGTTAAAAGTCGGGTTCTGTCAACTTCAGAGTGATCGTTGTCTTCATTTATAGTTCCCATTGAAATAGGATCCACACAAGGAAAGGCACTTGCCGTGTGTTAATATAAGTTTCTTCTATTACAGTGCTTTTAATCTAACCTATGTGGATGATACGATTCTTGATGGTTATGACACCGAGATCATGCAGCCTTGGTTCAAGATTGAAGACTTGGGATTACACAACACATGAACTGGTGTGGCTTCGGTCTCTCCTCTTCAACCTTCAACTCTCACATCCTTCTCCAGCAACACTACGCTGTGACAACCTCTTAAGTCTTAGCTGTATATATTTCATTTTAATCATGTGTATCATCATTAGATCATTAGAGAACTAAGCATATGTAAATTGATTGCCAATTAGTTTGGGAGAAACTTCAGGCAGCAATACCTCTCGGTTAAAATAAAATTTTCTGATCTCTTTCCTACACCAAATTTATGGGTGTGTACGAAAGCTTAAAATGAACTGGAATCCAACAAAATTAGAGCTGCAGTTTAGCAGCTTGAAATATCTCAAGTACAGCGGCAAATCAGCTTAAGAACACAAGCTGCAAAACCTTATTTCAGCTTAAAAACTGTCCCGAGTGACCAACTGGAGTGTAATGTACTTTATTTGGGTTCATTAATTTACCATTGTCCTGTCACCTTGTGTTTATGATGACTTCTCCATAAGAGTTTCTTTGTGTGTGTGGTAGATTAGATCACCCGTTACTTAAGGAACTTTCTCCACAACAAAGCATTGGCAACCACCATCTTAATATAGGTTTGTTCCAGAAAGTGAAAGTAAGTGTACCTCCAAGACGTGATGAAATGCAAAGAAGCGCATAATCCCAAGAAACCAACCTCGAGACCAGGTCGTATTCCAGCATAAAACCACATGCTCTTCCTCTCATCATCAGAATCAAAATTAGTTTCTTTGTAGTCGATCGGGAACATTATCTGATTCTGTGCCACCATCACAAGGCTTTCTGGTAAATAGGCCACAGAGCTAATTGTTGCCAGCATAGATGGAGGGATCATCGAGGGTCCTCAGTTGGTTTCCGTTGGGTATTTTCCCTGATAAATCATTAAAGGAGAGGTTCAATCTGCTTAAAAAGTTTAACTCAGACAGGCTTGTGTATTTAAGTTTTGGAGGGAAAGTTTGTTAGTCAGTTAAGCTATCAAGCTTCTGTATATATGTTCACAATATGCACTCTCTCAATTCAGTTAGTGAAATGTAAATCTAAACAAATTTTATAATTATTATTTTATATTATTTATAAATTTTGTATTACTATATATTGGAATACATTTAAAATTTATAGAATTTGTATGGTAAAATGGTATGTATATGATGCAAATTATACTGATTTAACAAATGTATTGTAAGTGATGGATGAGTACAAGGTAAAACCAAGAAATAACAGAAGATAATGATGGGATTGTCATTAGTATAATATTCAGAATTTTGATTGTAAAAGACGAAGAAGATGATGAAGACATTGACTAATCTTAGAAAATACGACCCGCCAACGCCACACCTTTATGACTCCATCGACCCAAAGTTCACGCTAAAAAAGAGTTTCATAATTTGGAAATTTTCTAAACTTGTATACTTGATTTTATACTTTTCAAAAGCCCCAGCAAGAAATTTTCTCTCTTTCTCAAGATTTTATTCACCAGTATAGTAAAATTAACTCGTTATCCCTCTGTTTTGTTTCTAGTTTTTTTTTTTTATTTTGATGGATTGGTTGGTGTTATGGATTAATGATGTTGCTTTCTGCTTAATTCTGGTGCTTAATCAGTTCTCAAGTGTTTCTGCTAATGCTGAAGGTTTGTCAAGTGTTTCTGCTAATGCTGATTAACTTAACTGCTAATTCTGGTTGGTTTGTAAATTCAGTTTGGAGAGGTCAATGGAAGTGCATACTTGAATTCTAGTTTTAATCTTTAAACTGTTATGATTTGCAGGACATGGTTTGGTGTACTTTATTTTATGCATAATTTTGATAGCGGGTTGCTTATGTTTTATGACTGGTGTTTTTGAATGTGTTTTAGTCCTTTCCGTATGGCAGGTGATGCTTTGACTGCGCTGAAGAGCAACTTACACGATCCCAACAACGTTCTGCAAAGTTGGAATGCAACCCTTGTGAATCCTTGTGATTGGTCTCATGTTACTTGCAACAACGAAAAAAGTGTCACGAGAGTGTAAGCTACCCTTGTGAATCACTCTTTAAAGTAGCCTGCTAATTTTTTCATTTTCTGTTACTACTGCGAATTGAGGCAATATATAACAGAAGTTCTGATTTGTTTTCAATGTAGAGATCTTGGAAACTCAAACCTATCTGGTCAACTGGTTTCCCAGCTTGACCAGCTTCCAAATTTGCAATACTTGTAAGTCTGATATTTCTATTGATCACTTACATATTTTCAATACTTATTTGTGTTCTTTTCGATACCTTCTCTTTTTTTTTTACCAGGGAACTTTATAGTAACAACATAAGCGGAAGAATTCCTGAAGAGCTAGGGAACTTAACAAACTTAGTCAGCTTGGAACTCTACCAAAACAATTTTAATGGTCCGATTCCAGACACCTTGAAGAAGCTTCAGAAATTACGTTCATTGTATGCATTACACATTTTTCAACATCTCTGTTTTTATAATTTAGTATATTCAGCTACTTCTTGACTAAGAAGTGAGCATCGCATAGATTTTCTAGTTATTGTCCGTGGCTACCCTCTGGGCGATGAACCTTACTATCAACTCCAGAAATTTCTTTGTGATTAACATATCATTATAATGAGCACTGATTGTATTTGTTCTGAAAATTTTCATGGATAGTTAACCATTGCAAATTTGCAATTTTATGGGAGCTTAGTGGTGGCTGATCTATTCTTCATCTTTGCGAGGATAGGAGGCTCAACAAGAACAATTTAACAGGAACTATTCCTTATTCTTTGACTACAATCTTGTCATTGCAAGTCATGTGAGTACTTGGCAATCTTTTTGCTCTTATAACTAAATGATTTCTCTTTACTGTCTATTCTAATTTCATGATATGGTGACAAAAACATTGTATGTACTGCATCTTTGATGTGAAATTCAGTGATTTTTCAAACAATCATTTAACGGGACCAGTTCCGAGCAATGGATCCTTTGCCAGATTTACATCAATCAGGCGCGTCTTTTTCTAGATTCTTTCCATGTGTAATGCACTCTGATATATTTTATAATATGATGTCAATTTCCTCTTTCCATCTTCCAGTTTTGCTGGTAATCAACTGGAGACTCCTCCGGTTTCTCCACCGCCTCCACTTCCTCCATCACCTCAACTGGAGACTCCTCTAATTTCTCCACCACCTCCATCACCTACATCACCTCCACTGACTCCATCACCTCCAGCTTCTCAAGGTTTGAATAATGTCTTGTATCTTACTTACCTTGAGTGGTAACTGGAGGATTGAGTTTTATAGTCTTCTTCCTTTTCTTTTGACTCAAGTAAATGCCTATACAGCCCTACCCTTTATATTCATAAAGAGTCTGATCACAAGGTTTGAATCAGTGATGATTCAAACTGTGTTAGTAGATATTATCAAATATTATATTGCATGTACAAGGAAAGATTTGACTTTCAGCAATTATGGAAATGTTGGAAAGTAATATAAGTTGGGATATCAAACATTGGGGTTCATTTAGTTTTCTGAGTTTCTAAGCTAATGTAGATTTTGTTTTATATATACATACTATCCTATCACCCACATATTAAAAAGAGATGACTGAATTGTACTAATGAAATGAACTCTCTTTACTAAGGGTCTTCACATCTTCTCTCTTACATTGAAAAACCATTAGGATTGTGGATTTTCTATTGTCAATTCATTGAACCATGTTCATTATTAATTTTACCACATTAGAATATTTGTTGTTAGTTTATGGTCTTGCATCGACCCGGTCATTTAGTGGATGACAAGTAGAGAATTGATGATCACAATCCCTTGGTCTGCATTTTTGCCTTGTGGAATGCCAGTAACTAGAAACCTAAGACTACGTTAACTTTTAGCAATTGGAATTGCGTCATTAGGCTACTTTTGTACTTCTTAAGTATGTAGAATGGACATCTATTCACTTTTACGGTACCAATGTTAAGGCTTGGAATTGAGTTCGACAATGCAAGAGAATAGAGTTTTCACATGTCATTTAGTTTTTTAATTAATTGGCAAAGTCATTTCAGCTGTCAATGGTGCAACTGGGGCTATTGCTAGTGGAGTTGCTGTTGGTGCTGCTCTGCTGTTTGCTGGTCCTGTGATTGCACTTGTTTGGTGGCAAAAAAAGAAGTCACAAGATCACTTCTTTGATGTTCCAGGTTTGTGTTTCTCAAAATTAGCATCAACCAATCACTTAGTGTATTTGTCTATTGGAGCATGACATTTCTCATACTCTGCTGTTGCAGCTGAAGAAGATCCAGATGTTCATCTAGGACAACTCAAGCGGTTCTCTTTGCATGAACTGCAAGTTGCAACGGATATATTTAGTAGAAAAAATTTTGTGGGGAAAGGTGGGTTTTGCAAAGTTTATAAAGGTCGCTTGACTGACGGGACTCTAGTGGCTGTAAAAAGACTAAAAGAGGAGCGGACCCAAGGAGGGGAATTGCAGTTTCAAACAGAGGTTGAGATGATTAGCATGGCTGTTCACCGAAATCTACTGCGCTTAATAGGCTTTTGTATGACACCGACTGAGCGTTTGCTTGTTTATCCATACATGTCTAATGGAAGTGTTGCGTCGTGTTTAAGAGGTACCACCCAGTCCATTTGCAATTTTTGGCTTTTTGAAATCTTCAATAGTGTGTTCTATATTAAAAGATATTGGTTTATTAGGATTTTCATTTGGGTTCTTGTAGGTGCCAAGTTTTCACTTGATGTTAACTTTTTTTATCTAAATCTTATTTTCCGACTTGTCAATATTTTAAGTTTTTGTATTTGGTTACGGCAAAGTGACTACTCATCAGAAACAAAGTAATTACCATTAAAACAACTGAGGCTGACTGAAAGTTAAAAACATGTTTCCAAGTTTTGTTATCAACAGTGGCATTCTGATCATGAGCTTTTTGGCGCATTACTGCAGAGAGAAATGAGTCACAGCCTCCACTAGATTGGCCAGTAAGACAGAGGACTGCCCTTGGATCTGCAAGAGGACTTGCTTATCTGCATGATCATTGTGACCCTAAGATCATTCACCGTGATGTCAAAGCTGCAAATATATTATTAGATGAAGAGTTTGAAGCAGTTGTTGGAGACTTTGGGCTGTCTAAACTCATGGACTATAGAAATACGCATATTACTACTGCTGTGCGAGGCACTATCGGACACATTGCACCCGAGTACCTATCTACAGGGAAGTCTTCAGAGAAGACTGATTGTTATGGCTACGGGATAATGCTCCTTGAGCTCATTACTGGTCAAAGGGCTTTTGATCTCGCTCGGCTTGCCAATGATGATGATGTGATGTTGCTTGATTGGGTAAGGGTTTACGAACCTCTTTTCTGCTATCTTTATCTATTTGGTGTTTTATACAACATTTTGTCTCTGACGGCACCCTTGGAGTAGAAAATGGACAACTACATAAAATTCAGTGTCAATATTTCTATGAGATTGTAAAACTACGCGAATAAGAACTTGAGATTTCTTACCTAGTGTCTACGCTTGAGCTTACTACCTTCCTATTAACTCTTCCTCAAATCTCAGGTGAAAGGACTTCTGAAAGACAAAAAGCTGGAATTGTTGGTTGACGCAGATCTACAGGGTAGCTATGTGGATGAGCAGGTGGAAGAGCTTATTCAGGTAGCTTTGCTTTGCACACAAAATTCGCCAACTGAACGTCCCAAAATGACAGAAGTTGTTAGAATGCTTGAAGGTGATGGGTTGGCTGAGAGGTGGGAAGAATGGCAGGAGGAGATTTTCCGTCAAGATTTCCTTAGCACACACAATCTGATAAATGAGTGGATCATTGCTGATTCCACGTACAAACTTCGTCCAGATGACTTATCTGGACCCAGATGATCCCTTCATGTCATGTCCCTCTCATATTAAGTTTTGTTTTTGTTTTCTTTATTTTCTCTTCCTCAGCTTCCAAATTGTTTGTAGCATCAAAACAGGTTTGTTTATCTTTTAGCCTTTGTAAGCTGTGGTGACATGAAAAGGGCGTGCAAGAAACTTGAAAGAACATTTGTCGAAGCACCTTGCATTGTATATTTCTATGTTCAAGCTTGTGAAAAATCATTACAAAAATGAAATAGGCATTTGAGAAACTTGAGAATAAATGAAAGATTGAGTGCCTTCATCTTTCTTATGGAATCCCATAAATGAGTTCTCATTTTCACTTTTATTCTTCTACTTTACTGTGGCAACCATATTTGGTCTTTTTTGCTGTTAGTGGTAACTATATATATGTTGGTGCAAACTAAAAATTTAGTTAGCCAATATGAAATTTGACAAATATAAGGCTATTTGAAGAATTAGCAGAATGCTCTTGGTGGGGTGGGGGGAGTATCAAAGGAATTAAGCAATCTACATTGAACTCCATGATTAACTCTGGTGAAGAGCCGTGTCATACACCAGGAGATTGTGCCCTGCAATGCTTATTGTATAAAAGAACCGATCTAGCAAACTTCAACCGCTGTTACGGATTAAACTATAACAATTAAGACTAATATAATATGAAGCCATGAACTATATGTTACTTTGTATATCTTGATGATAGAATGCTGTAAACTAAGTAATGAACAGGATGAACTTAAACAACTCCATTGATGAACCGTAAGCTAGAGCTCTATACATGTATTGTATTTCTATCTATATCTATCTATCAGCTTATATCTACATACATACTATCAGTCTGTTACATTGCTTATATACACAAGAGAAATGAAATGAAATGAAAGTTAGTTACAAGTTTGTTACATGCCAGGCTGTCCATCCAATGCCAGGCTGTCCATTCAAGTTGTAATCAACCGGGAAGATCATGTATCTCAATACCCTCCCTCAAGTTGGAAGGTGAAGACATTCCGAACTTGGACAATAATTCTAAGAACTGTGTAGAGGGTATGACTTTGGTAAGAATATCAGCAAGTTGATGTTTAGTTGGAAGATAAGAAAGTTGTAATAATCCTTCCATGACCTTGTCTCTTGTAAAATGACAATCGATCTCAATATGTTTAGTACGATCATGGAAAACAGGGTTTTTGGCTATGTGTAATGCAGACTGATTATCGCAATGTAATGTAACTGGTTTGAGGTTTGTTACTCCCATTTCTTCTAGTAAACGAACAAGCCAAGTGACTTCTAAGGCCGCAGAAGCCATGGCTCTATACTCAGCCTCCGAGGAAGAACGAGAAACCGTGCTTTGTTTCTTAGAACGCCAAGACACAGGAGACTGTCCAAGGAGCAGTAAATAACCTGTGACTGATCTCCTAGTGTCTGGGCAAGTACCCCAGTCAGAATCTGAAAACGCTTGCACAGTTAGAGAATCCGTGGCTTTAAGTAAAATACCCTGAGCTGAAGTATGATGAACATAACGAAGTGTATGAGACAAAGCTTCAAAATGACTCGTTCGTGGATGCTGAAGACACTGACTCAAGGATTGTACAGCAAATGACAAATCAGGTCGAGTGTTTGTCAAATAATTGAGTTTACCAACTAACGAACGGTAAATATCTGCATTTGGTAACAACTCGCCAGTGAGATTACTTAACTGGATATGAAGAAGAAGGGGTGTGGAGGCTGGTTTCGAGAAATCTATGCCTGATGTAGTAAGGAGGTCCTTGGCAAATTTTCGCTGACTAAGAACAATACCGTCTGGAACATACCCGACTTCAATGCCCAGAAAATAGTGTAAAATACCCAAATCTTTAATACCAAACACAGTATTCAAATGAGACTTGAGCGACTTGATCTCGAGAGCAAGATTTCCAGTTACTATGATATCATCAACGTATACCGCAACAATAGTAAGAGAATTATCTTGTTTCTTCAGGAATAGACTGTAATCGTTTCTTGATTGAGTGTAACCCAAAACAGTAAGTTCAGACAACAACTTGGCAAACCATTCACGAGAGGATTGTTTTAAGCCATATATGGATTTGATTAAACGGCAAACTTTATTAAATGGATTAGGCATACCTTCAGGGACCTGCATATACACTTCCTCCACCAGTGTGCCATGTAAAAAAGCATTATTTACGTCAAGTTGGTATAGAGGCCAGTTTCTGCTAGCAGCTAGTGCAATGAGACATCTGAGAGAACTCATCTTAATGACAGGAGAGAATGTCTCCTCGTAGTCAATACCATATCGTTGATTGTATCCCTTTGCTACTAAGCGTGCTTTGCACCGTTCTAAAGAACCATCAGCATGTAACTTTACTTTGTAGACCCACTTCGAACCAATGGCTTTTTTACCTTTTGGTAAGTCAACCAACTCCCAAGTTTTGTTGATAGTTAGAGCCTCTATTTCTTTGTTCATTGCATCGATCCAAATAGGTTGAACAGAAGCTTCCTTATAGTTTCGAGGTTCAGATATAGTATTGAGGTGAAAAGAAAATGTTGTGTGTGATTTTGGAGAAGAATCATAAGTGACTAAGTTACACCAATGTGTAGATGTTAACTGATCAAGTTGACCAAGATGACATTGATAAGAAGACAAATAATTGGGAGGCTGTTTAGTTCGAGTGGATTGTCGAAGTACAGGTACTGGTACTGGTAATGAGATATGAGAAGAAGCTTCAGACTCAGAAATATCAGTAATGGATGTAGGAGATACATTATCAGTATCATTAATACTATCAGTTGTATGTGTTGTGTGTGTATGAACATGATCCAGTGCTTCAGTGTCAAATGAAGAACTAGAAGGAATAGTAGAATAAGGAAGAAAAAAGGTATTAAGATACTGAGAATCAGAAGAGATAATGTGATATGGGAAATGATGTTAAAAAAACGTGACATCTCTTGAAATGGTAATTTGCTGTGACTGAAGATTTAACACTTTATAGCCTTTCTGTGTTGAGGGATAACCAAGAAAAACAGAAGGAGAAGCTCTACGATCAAACTTACCACGATTGACCTTAGTGGTTGAAACAAAACATAGGCAACCAAAAACTTTGAGATGATCAAGTGAAGGGGGAACCTTGAAAATTCTTTCATAAGGAGTAGAATTACCAATGCTACTGAGAGGCATACGGTTAATCAAATAGGTTGCACATAGAATGCACTCACCCCAATATTTGTCAGGTAGTTTGGACTGATGAAATAGAGCCCTTGCTATCTCCAGAAGGTGTCTGTGTTTGCGTTCGACAACCCCATTCTGTTGCGGGGTATGACTACAACTGGTTTGGTGAATAATACCCTTAGTATTATAAAATAATTGTAACACTTTGGAATGAAATTCCAGGGCATTATCAGATCGAATACACAACACCTTAGTGTTAAATTGAGTTTCAGCAAAATGAACAAAATCCATTAATACTTGTACAGCATCAGATTTGAATTTAATCAAATGGATCCAAGTATATCTACTATAGTCATCAACTATGGTTAAAAACTGTGTACAACCATTATGATTTTGTATTTTGTAGGGACCCCAAATATCAATATGAAGAAGCTCAAGAACATCAGTAGTTTTGATGTAACTGGTAGGAAAGGAACACCTAGTCTGCTTAGCTTTAGGACATATTTGACATATGTTTATTTGCATATAGGCTTGAATATCACAGGATGGATTCAGCACCTTTATTTGATGAAATGGCAAATGCCCTAACCTTAAGTGCCAGAGTTTAGCTTTTTCAACAACAGCATCAGTAGAAAGACATACAGTTGCAGATGTTGCAGGAACCACAGGTGGAAAAGAGATAGCATATAGCCCATTTTGCAAATCACCAAGAAGCAGTGGAGGATCTTTCTGCAAATGGTCCTGTAACATACATTGAGTATCAGTGAAAATCAATTTGGATCCCATGTCTTGACAGAGTTTGTGGACAGAAATAAGTTTGTATTGAAAATCAGGTACATGAAGTACTTGTTTCAACACAATCTTGTCATTTAATTTGACTGTTCCTTTATGTAAGACCTTGATCTTTCGACCATCAGGAATAGTGATGTAGCTATCACTAGTAGTGATAGACTGGACAGATTCAAAATCTTCCAAATCAGGGCAAATATGATCAGTAGCACCACTATCTAATAACCAGTGTTTGGACGATGAGGACATTAGACAGATATTACCTGCCAATAAAGCATGACCAGAGAAACCATCTTATGGTTCTCCTCTTGAGCCACAATTCTATAAACCTGAGTTACACTTGGCAGTGGATTCATCATGAGGATATGACCTCTGACAGCTGAAAAACGATCATTCAATTTCATCAAGAATTGTAGCACCCTCTGATTTTGTTGCATCTTGAGAATCCTTTCTGTTAGAGTACATGTACAAGTAGAAGTAGCACACAAACACATAGGCAGCGGTTGAGTATCATCTATACTGTCCCATATTGTTTTAATCTTGGTGTAAAATTCTGAGACACTTTGTTGGCCTTGATTCAATTCAGATAACTGTTGTTCTAAAGAGTAAATCTGAGTTATGGATGTATATCCAAATCTATCTTCTAAATCCTTCCAGATTGCTCTTGCAGATTTCAAGAACAAGACACTCCTAGCTATCGTTTCATCTAGATTAAACAAAAGCCAGGAAATAACGAGATCATTACATCTCTCCCATGCCTTATACTCAACAGATCTAGTTGCAGGCACAAGAACACTTCCATTAACAAAACTGAGTTTGTTTTTAGCAGATAGCATAAGCATCATACTCCGTTTCCAGTTATTATATTCATTTCCATTAAATTTCATCGAAACCAACTGATTAGTACTTGCATCTGAGGGATGAATGTAATACACACTCGATGGATCAATGTTACTTGCATTAGTTTGAGTAGCCATTTCAGAAAATTATATGATCAATCAGAACAATTGAAGATCATCAACAAATTTTGGTAACAAATCGATCGAGGTTAACAAGAAACAAATCGTTCCAGAAGCAAAGATATGAAGATTCAGAAACGAACTTTAAAGATGCTTGAAATATAATCGTTTAGGAAGATGTACACCTGAGAATGTGAAGACGATGATCTGAGAATGACGATTATGGATGTAGAACCATTCGCTCTGATACCATGTTACTTTGTATATCTTGATGATAGAATGCTGTAAACTAAGTAATGAACATGATGAACTTAAACAACTCCATTGATGAACCGTAAACTAGAGCTCTATACATGTATTGTATTTCTATCTATATCTATCTATCAGCTTATATCTACATACATAATATTAGTCTGTTACATTGCTTATATACACAAGAGAAATGAAATGAAATGAAAGTTAGTTACAAGTTTGTTACATGCCAGGCTGTCCATCCAATGCCTGGCTGTCCATTCAAGTTGTAATCAACCGGGAAGATCATGTATCTCAATACTATAAAACAGTGATCATCCTGGAGAGGCGGAGCTGGCAGCAGATCATAAGCTGCAGAAGGTAATTGAGAAGTCGCTGCAATAATCATGCAACTGTTTTTGAATGTGGAAGAGAAAGAAAGAGTAATGAGATGTGCAGAGTGTAGAGTTCTTGAAGCCTCTACAGATCCTGAAGTCTCAACTGGACTTGCACTGACGAAATTGTGTCTCAAAATTTATAACAATTAGATCTTGACTGGACTCCTCCAATTTGAGGTGCGATCAGCCGAAACCTTACCTTCTGGAGACCACATATCTGAAAACAGGATTTATCGGTACATCACATTGACCCAGTTAAGAGCAAAGGTAATCAAAATGTCAACATATTTTATGGCCATAAGCGTTTGGACCACGGGAAACGTATTATTTACAAGTATAATAGTAATACTATGCGTGTTGGCGTCCCTTCTATAAACGTTATAGACTTTTAGTCATTGTCTTATTCTCCCTAAAACGGGTCTACCACGCTTCTCACTCACTATTGTGTGCAGTGTGCGACTACTTTTCCTTCCTACTAGTTTTCATTCCTTATATAAAACTAGTGTAATTACTATATATTAGCACTCACAAGTCACAAGCACACCAAATATATAACACTAGCAGTCTAGCATTTCCACACTTCAGTCTAACTATTTGTTGTCCTAAATTCAGGTTTAAATTATGGGAAATATGGCATCTTGTTTTGGTATTATAAGCATGAATACATCCATCAAAACGGCCAAGCTTATAGATTTTCATGGAAATTCAAGGCATGTAAATATACCTATCTCAGTAGCAGAGCTTATGTTAGAACACCCCGGTTACTTCATTTCGCCAGCAGAAGATCTTCGACGTACTCTTCGTTTTCCACCAATGAAAGCTGATGAGGAACTAGTACCTGGCAAGTTATACATGTTAGTTCCTACTGCTAGGCTTCATTCTAAAGCGTCTGTATCGGAGATTGCGGTTTTGGATTCAGCTTGTCGGAACCGACGTCGTTCGAAAAGGCCGTCCGCAAAGGTTTTGCCGACAGTGGTTGCAGAGGAAGAGGGGGAAGGTGAGGACAGTAGTGGCGGGTTAAACGATTGCCAGTTGAAAAATAAGTGGAGGCCTTCTTTGTTACCTATTTATGAAGGCAAATGACCAGGGGCGGACCCAGGATTGATATGTATGATCGCAAGATGTATATAATTGACATGTCAAAACATAATATTTAGTGAAAGAATAACATGTTTATATTATATTATTGAATGCGAAACTTAAAAGTTTGGTTGAGGAGTCAATATTGTCTTTTGATATTTTGTATTTTTACTTTATAAATTTTACTTGATCACCTTTTAATTTTTATTTTGGTCCTAAAATAATATATAACCACATCTTGAGGAGCTTATTTTAAATTATTAAAATGGGTATACTGTTTTACAAATTTATTGTAAGTAAAAGCACTTAAAATACATCCGACAATCAACATTCAAAAAATATTAGAAAATGAAATTTTGAAATAATCATAAATTGCACGGAATATAAGTTAATATAATTAAAGAATAAACATATATAATTGTAAAATAAATATGATTAACAAAGATACATAATATTTTTGGAGAAAAAACAATCAAATTAATAAACAAATAAATAAAGTTAATGAAATTTGAGCAAATTAATTTTATAAACACATATATAAAGCTAGTAAATAAAACATGATAGGGAGTTAACTGTGCATAAAACTAGCGTTATACATTATGATAGGGAGTTAAGAGCAAGTCCAACAGTATTTAGTGCAATCCTTAAAAATATTATAAAATAAGGAATCCTTTAGGAACATCAATTTGTATGTCAACTCGAACAACAATCCTTATATTCATTCCTTATTATTATAATAATAATATATTTAAACTACTAAATGAAAAATTGTGGGACCAAAAATTTATAAAGTGAAAAATAGTGGGGACCAAGTGTGTTGAATATGAGAGAATGCAATTTTTTATTCTTAAAAATGAAATAGAGGATGACAAATGGTTACCTAAAAGTAGGGAATGGTTAGTAAATTTGAGTATGTGCTAGTGATTTAGGGAATTAGGACACCATTTTGATGTCACATTCCTATACTTGAGTTTAGGAATTCATTTAAGGAAACTGTTAGACTTTAACTATTAACTATCTGACATACCTAAGCTAGACCGGTATGTATTAGCTGAAGCCAACCCTAGCCCAGCTCAAGGTCCGCCCCTGCAAATGACTAAACTTAGTGTAGTACGTAGAATGTTTTAGTTTAGGATTTGTCAAAGAAATCACACATGGTGTCAAGTGGGACTAAAATATGAAGTTTTATGACCTTTCTACTTGTTCATGGCTGTAGTCCAGAGCCACCAACCCTTTTTCCGGTTTCAATACCTTCTTAAATTTGTATGGTTTGCTGATACAACATGAAGAATTTTTCTACAAAAATAATAAGAGAAAAAAGTTTGCAATAGGTTTTAGCACAGCCATTTTTTTCTCTCCACAGCCGCCTCACTTTTCCCCTCTTTTTCTTGCCTAATCATCGGGGCTTCCATCGGTTTTCATCAGTGGAAAGCCCCAAATCTTTTAATTTCCTTTGTTTTTGTTCTTGTTTTTCAATAATCTCCCTTGTTGGTGAGAGTTTTCCCAATTTATTTGGGTCTAGTTTATCTCTCCTTGTGAGAGTTTGGTGTGTTCTTTGTGTGTTTGGTGTGTTTTAATATCCGGGATTTCAGATCTGCAGGATTTTTTTGGTTTTGATGGATTTTTATGGTTTTGATTTTGTTATTCGCTTCTTAATTGTGAGCGGGGGTCTTGATTTAGTGATAAAGTTTTGTATGGGATTGCAGCTTTGATCGATAGCTCAAACGATAGCTCCATCGGGGCATGATGAAGGGGGTATCAGTAATCCAACGAGGATGCACAAAGTGGGTACTTGTATTTGTATATACTTTATCTTCAAAATATCGCTTAACTGTCTCTTCATGAGAAAATGCGATTGCAAATTACTGTTTGTTCGACTCGATCATTGGTGTAGATGCCGTATGACTTTTTATTATTGAATTAACACCTTTATTTCAAAAAGAGAAAAAAGTTTGCAATTTTGAATAAATTATTGTCTGATTATATATATTCTAGGGAAAAAAAATGTTATATATATGTTGGCCCTTCCTTATTAAATTTTCTATGTCCAGTTACTGATTAGTACTTCAAGTAGCAAAGACTTTGATCATCTGAAGTGTAGTTTTATTGATTTATGTTAGATTATAAGATAAGATTAGATTTTAGAGCCATTCATTTGCGGCTATGGTATCAGAGTCTGGAAGAGGACTCTAATTCGACATTTTGTCTTTGTTAATTTAGATTTATGATTTTAAGTGGTAACAAGTAGTGTAAACAATAATATTTCATAGGAAAATGCATACCGGCTTTAAAAGATGCACGGATTGTTTTTTATAGTTATTATTTTATCATTTATATTTTAATATTTTATTAATTACATATGTTAAAAAAATAAGTAAACATGTTAAAATAGGTAAACTTTTTTAAATGATTAAAAGCATTAAAATAGATTTTAAAAAGACTAACTTATAACTCGTGCAAAGCACCGGCTTATTTTAATATAATATAATATTTCTTTATAGTAAAACTATTTTTTTAAATTCTTTTTTTGTATTAATAATAGAAATATATAGAATATAGTATAATCGATATTTTTATTAAGAAAATATTGTGTTTGATATTTTTTAGAATTGTTTAATAATTGAAAGACATAAATAATTTTTTTATATTTTTTTTGTATTAATAATAAAAATATATAAAATATAGTATACTTGATTTTTTTATTAAGAAGATATAGTGTTTGATATTTTTTGGAATATATTAATAATTGAAAGATATATAATTAAAAAAGTCAACATTAATGATAAAAAGAAGGGTTGTCTGTGATATTTTTGTAAAATGATAGATTTTAGTAAGGATAAATGGAAAAGGTAACATGTTTTAGTTGAAAAGATATTGCGCGTAATATTATTGGAAAAATAGTGAATTTTTTTAGAAAAATAGAATATACATTTTAATTATAAAAGGCAATTAGCTAGTTACTATTTTTATATTATTAAATTATTTTTTAATTACAATAAAGGACCAAAAACCGAAAACTGAAAATCAAAATTTTCAATGTTTCGGGCTTTAATAATATAATCTAACAGGTCATTAAAGGAGATTAAAAATGACAAACTAAAAAAATTAATAGGAACAAAAAATGTTAAATAAAGAATAAAAATCAATATGATAAATTATAAAATGAGAAACTAAATATTAATTGGAACATAGAAAAAATAAATAAAGAATACAAATGAGGTCGAGGAAGATAAATGGGAGATTATTAATATTATTATATTATTTATTAAAATAATATTAATAAGAAGAACAAATAGAAAAACTAACATATTTTCATTAAAAAAGTAATTGTCCGCGATATTTTTAGAAGTGTTCTAATTATATTAATTTTATTTGTTAAAAAAATACGTTGGCATGTTAAAATACGTCAGGTTTTTTAAATAATTAAAAGTATTTAAATAAGTTTTAAAATAAATAAATAAGGGTTGCACCCGATATTTTTGGAAAAAAAGATTTTAGTGAGAACAAATTTAAAAGGTAATATGTTTTAATTTAAAGGTAATTGTCCGTGATATTTTTGGAATAATATTAATAATAAAGATAAATAGAAAAGCTAACATGTTTTAATTAAAAACAGTAATTGTCTGTGACATTTTTAGAAGTGTTTCAATTTTATTAAATGAATTTTTAAAAAAAATACGTTAACATATTAAAATATATAAGTTTTTTTAAATAATTATAAACATTAATATAGGTTTTAAAATAAATATGTAAGGTTGCCCCTGATATTTTAGCAAAAAGAGATTTTAGTGAGAACAAATATAAAATGTAATATGTTTTAATTTAAAGGTAATTACCCGTGATATTTTTGGAAAATGGGTAGATTTTGTTAGTAAAAAGTGTTTTTAATTATAAAAAACCATCAGCTAGTTACTATTTTTATATTTTTTATTAAATAGAATAAATGACCGAAAACCGAAAACCAAAAATTTTAATGTTTCGGCTTTAATAATATAGTATAGATTAGTAAGGGTTTGTCGGTTATATTTTTAGAAAATGAGAAATTTTAGTAAGGAAAAATAGAAAATGTAACATATTTTAGTTGAAAAATGTAATTGTCCATGATATTTATAGAAAAAGAAGGGATTTTGTTAGAAAAATTAAAAAAGTAATGTATTTTAGCTGAAAAGGGTAATTAATATTTATCGTAATTATTATTTTAAATAATTACAAGCATTGAAATAGGTTTTAAAATAAATAAGTAAGGGTTTGTCCGTGAGATTTTTGGAAAATGAGGAGTTTTAGTAAGAAAAAATAGAAAATGTAACATATTTTAGTTGAAAAATGTAATTATCCATGAGATTTTTGGAAAATGAGGGAATTTTGTTAAAGAAAATATAAAAATAATGGGTTTTTGTTGAAAAATGTAATTATTATTTAATGTTATTATTATTTAATAATATTTTTTTTATAAATAACTAAGGGTAATTAACTAAAAACAAGAAATACCAAAAAATAGATACCAGACAACTTAGTTTTTATTATTAAACTAGGTTACTGAGTCGTGCTTCGCAGCGGCATTAGAATATATTTGTTAAGAAAAAGAATATTAGAATAAAAATTATGAAATAAATATCTACAAAATTATTTAAATTATCAAATAAAATATATTCTGTAAAATTTGCATTTGGGTAAGTAATATTATAAATTATTTACATATTCCTTTTGTTTATAGAGTTTGATTTTTTATTTTTTTGGACCGATAACGTTGCCAGATATATATTTAAAAAATTATATTGATAAAATCAATATAAACATATAAAATCAATATAAACATATAATATTACTTATATTTATAGTATTATTAGAAAAGATAATATTAGAACATGATAGTTTGAATTTTAACTTATATAATATTATTACTTATATATTACTCTAATATATTACTGCATGAAAATACTTGACAGTATGTTAGTGTCATTAATACGTGCATCAATCATATCCGGACATATGAACTGAAAGAACAATAAAAAACAATTAACAGTTATATTAAAATTAATATAATGCATAACTTACTAATTTGTGAAAATTTTGAGATCTCTTTTTTTTCAACCGCCTTTGACAATTTCAATGCCACCCAAGTAGGTTAAGCAGCCCACAACATCTAAATCAACATAGAAAAAATAATATTATAACATGATAGTTTGAATTATAACTTATATAATAGTATTACTTATATATTACTCTAATATATTACTGCATCAAAAACCTGAGAGTATGTTGGTGTCATTAATACGTGCATCAATCATATCCGGACATATGAACTGAAATTCATGCAGTGATATGTTGACGATGCCTTCTTCCAATCTCTTAGGCAACGTTATGCGTATGAAGAGCAATTTAGACCCATGTGATAGTGGTCTATATTTCCCTGTACTTGAAACAACTTTCAGATTTTTGATGCTGTACACGGAGCCTTCCTCTAAAAGATCTTTGAACCGAGAGACCAGAATCTTCGGGATCGTAGCATGGATCAAATTTTACTGTCATACAACATATCTTAGAAAAGTTAATAACATCATACAATTTGACAAACTAATAAGTTATAAGTATATTGATTTATTAACCTTTTCATCGATCAAAATCATGTCAAGACTGATCAGTTCTTCAGTATTTGGATTGACAGATTCCCACATTCTACACACTCATACTCTTATCATCCAGGTATAGTTGCTTTGCTGTCGTTCAAAGCATCCAACATGTTGTAGGCCATAGTTGTATTGATTGTAAAAATTTGAAGCTATGTAAAAAAGTTTCGGTGTAGATTTTTTTGTTATGAATGACCTTTAATTTATAGGTGTTTGTAAGGTGAATAATATGGAAATCCATCATGTTTAAAAGTCAAGAAGTATTATAAAATAAAAGTTCTATAAAGTTTGAAAATAATAAAAGAAAGTTCTATAAAGTTTGAAAATAATAAAAGAAAGTTTTATCAAGTTTGAAAATAATAAAAGAAAGTTCTATCAATATTAAAAATAATAAAAGAGAAAATTGCAATTATTAACATAAGATCCTAAAAATTCGGATGTTGTAATTTGCTAAATCAAAGAAAGTTCAATCAAGTTTGAAAATAAGAAAAGAAAGTTCTATCAAGCCAACAAATTTGAAAATAATAAGGAAGTTGTAATTTTCTAAATCAAATAAAGTTCTATCAAGTCCTACAAATTAGAAAATAATAAGGAAGTTGTAATTTTCTAAATCAAAGAAATTTTCTAAATCAAAGAAATTTTCTAAATCAAAGAAAGTTCTATCAAGTTTGAAAATAATAAAAGAAAGTTCTATCAAGCCTACAGATTGGAAAATAATAAGGAAGTTGTAATTTTCTAAATCAAATAATAAGGAAGTTGTAATTTTTTAAATCAAATAAATTTTCTAAATCAAATAAAGTTTTATCAAGTCCTACAAATTCGAAAATGATAAGGAAGTTGTAATTTTCTAAATCAAAGAGAGTTCTATCAAGTTTGAAAATAATAAAAGAAATTTCTATCAAGCCTACAAATTCGAAAATAATAAGGAAGTTATAATTTTCTAAATCAAATAAAGTTCTATCAAGTCCTACAAATTAGAAAATAATAAGGAAGTTGTAATTTTCTAAATCAAAGAAATTTTCTAAATCAAAGAAAATTCTATCAAGTCCTACAAATTCGAAAATAATAAGGAAGTTGTAATTTTCTAAATCAAAGAAAGTTCTATCAAGGTTGAAAATAATAAAAGAAAGTTCTATCAAGCCTACAAATTCGAAAATAATAAGGAAGTTTTAATTTTCTGAATCAAATAATAAGGAAGTTGTAATTTTTTAAATCAAATAAATTTTCCAAATCAAAGAAAGTTCTATCAAGTCCTACAAAGTTTTGAAAATAATAAGGAAGTTGTAATTTTCTAAATCAAACAAAGTTCTATCAAGTCCTACAAATTCGAAAATAATAAGGAAGTTGTAATTTTCTAAATCAAAGAAAGTTCTATCAAGTTTGAAAATAATAAAAGAAAGTTCTATCAAGTTTGAAAATAATAAAATGTAATTTTCAATTTCCTTCCTACAAAATCGAAAATAATAAAGGAAGTTGTAATAAAGGAAATTGTAATTATTAAAATTAAAAATTGAGAAAATTAGAAAAATAGAACGGAGTGATTTTAGAGGCGCCACCTCACCGCCTCCGTCTTCTCCTTTATATAAGTATAAGTATATTGATATCATCTCATATTGGAAAAACCTGGACATAATTTAATTCAACTAAATAAACACGAAATTATCCTAGCAAAAATTTTAAACAAGAAATTAGGTTTTGCTACCATTTTGTAAAGTTCCGAAGAATCATATTCGCCGAATTCTTTTAGGGATTGTTTGGTTCAAAAAGACGGTATGAGTTTAAAATCAGGAATCGGGTTAAGCTGGTATGTGGTTGAGGTATCATTCTTGATACCTTGTGTTTGGTTCAGTACTGGGATGAATCTTTTTAATTTAAAATATAATTAATAACTCATTTTTATATAATGTGTAAGTGTACATTATAAGTGATATAAAAAAGTACGTGATTAGTAAATTTTAAATTAACAAATTAAATAATTATATAATATTTTTATAAGATATTATTTATTAGTATGAATTTTTTTTTTAAAAAGTATAATCAATTTTTTCAAAACCTAAGTATAATCTATTCAAGATTAAACAACATCATGTTTAACATATGTGTATTGGGTATGTATTATTTTTATTATAAAAATAAAATAAAAAATTGAATTTGATATCTATGGGTATCAGAATTTAAAAATGCTCAACCAAACAGCTGGTATAGGTTTGTTATGAACAAAATTCATACATGATACCAGAATTACGTGAACCAAACGACCCCTTACATATAATTCGCTGCCTCTAGACTATTGTCTGCCTCTGTTCATCTTCTCAGTGAGGGTCAAACATCTTTTTCTCAACCTAAAAAATGGCCCCCTTAACCAGAAAAAGAAAACCTGCAATAATCGAACCTACCGAAACCAAACCCATAACACCAGAACTGGAACTCTCTGAAACCAAAACCATAACACCAAATTCTGAACCCTCTGAAACCGAACCCATGGCACTAAAAATAGAACCCTCCGAAACCAAGCCCATAACACCAAAAATGGAAAGAGACCAAATGATTAGTCACAAAAAAGTAAAGATTGTAGAGAGATAAAATCCCTAACTGTATTGAAGAAGAGAGAATAACGTGTTCATCTTTTCTCACAACAGAAATGTTTATTGACTCTGACTTTATATACACTACTCTGTAAGTAGACCTGGCAATTTGGTACACGACACGAACACGACACGAACAGACTGTAACTAACTTTGTTACAGTTGACTCATTGACTTTTGTATCATCTATATGAGTATCAGCCCCCCTCAAGTTGGAGGACTGAAATAAATTGCAGACATTCAACTTGCAGCTTAAACTATGAAGAGAAACATCACCCAAAGCTTTTGTAAACATATCAGCCGGTTGAGAAGTAGTAGAGATATGAACTAGAGAAATTAAATCTTGCTGCAGTTTTTCACAAACAACATGACAATCAATCTCTATGTGCTTTGTACGTTCATGAAACACGGAGTTTGAAGCAATGTAGATGGCTGAATGGGAGTCACAGTGAAAAGGCACTGGAAGTTTAGGAGACACCTGAAAGTCTTTAAGAATAGCCACAAGCCAAGTAACTTCACCACAAGTAGCTGCCATTGCCCGATATTCGGCTTCAGCACTAGATTGGGAAACTGTGTGTTGTTTTTTACACTTCCAAGATATCAACGAATTGCCAAGCATGATACAATAACCAGTAAGAGATTGGAGAGAGGCCTTACATCCACCCCAGTCAGAATCACAATATGCAACAAGATCAAGAGAAGAGGCAGCAGAAATAAGTAGCCCCTGACCTGGAGATTTCTTGATATCGTAAAACTCTATAAGCAGCATGTAAATGATCCTCACGAGGATTGGCTAAGTACTGAGATAAGATATGGACAAAATATGAAAGTTCTGGTCGTGTAATAGTAAGATAGACCAACTTGCCCACAATTCTTCGATATAAAGATGCAGTCCTGACAGTTAAGAGTTCAGAGTAGTTGTCAGTCAAATGATGATTTTGTTCCATAGGTACAGAAGAGGGTTTGGAAGTCAGCATGCCAGTCTCTGTTAGCAAATCCAAAACATATTTTCGTTGATTGATATAAAACCCAGCATTCGAGCGAGCAACCTCCAAACCAAGAAAGTAGTGAAGTAGGCCAAGATCTTTTATCTTGAATCTGGATAACAGAAAGCCTTTAACAGTGCTGATCACAGAAGAGGAAGACCTTGTAATCAAGATATCATCTACATAAACCAGCACAACACAAAATTTCCCAGATTTGCAAAATGTGAACAAACTATTGTCACTATGAGACTGTATGAACCCAAAATCCAGAAGAGCCCGAAAGAGCTTAACAAACCAGCAACGAGGGGCTTGTTTCAGGCCAGAAAGAGACTTTCTGAGAAGGCAAACAACATTAGGAGGAATTTGCATATCTGTAAGATACTGATATCCAGGTGGTAACCTCATGTATACTTTTTCATTCAAGTCACCATGTAGAAACGCATTAGCAACATCCATTTGAAAAACATCCCACTATTTAGAGGAAACAACAACAAGTAGAATTCGAACAGTTTTCATTTTTGCAACAGGTGCAAACGTTTCAAAATAATCCAAACCTTGTGTTTGAGTGAATCCCCGAGCAACCAACCGTGCTTTATATCTATCAATAGACCCATCAGGCATATATTTAATCCTAAATAACCACTTACAGTCAACAATGTGAGAACCAGAAGGAGTAGGGACGGGTTGCCATGTATGATTTTGCTCAAGTGCCTTTATTTCAGACTTCATAGCTTGAAGCCAGTAAGGATTAGGAGCAGCCTGTGCAAATGTATAAGGTACTCTGATAAGAGTAATAACAGCAGCATAAGCTTGATAACGAGGAGTAAACCGATCATAAGATAAGTAATTACTGATAGGATAAGTACAAAAATCCATACCTGCCCCAGATGAAGAAGTAGGGGAGAGAGAGATGTAACTGCATGAGTAGAAGGAAGGCCAATGAAATCTTTGTAATTAGAAGGTATTTGTTTAACTCTAGATGGTCTGGTAGAGGGCAAAGATACGATTGAGGATGGAATAGAAGAAGAATTATCAGGTACCTCAGAAGGTAAGCTTACCTCAGAAGGTAAAATTAAAGAGGGAGTTGAATCAATATCAGGAGAATAGTGAGATGGATGTAAAGGAAACAAAGGTATATCAGATGGAGTGGAAACAGAAGTAGGACATAATTCTGAAGATTTAAAAGGAAAAACATCTTCTACAAAGTAAACATCTCTAGACAGTACACACTTTTTAGTGTGTAAATCATAAATTTTGTAACCTTTTTTCCCATGAGGATACCCAATAAACACCCCTTTTATAACTCTGAAAGAAAATTTATCCAAAGAATTTGTATTAGTAGCATAGCATAAACACCCAAATGCCTTGATTGACAAATAATTTGGTTCTTTGGCAAATAACAATTTAAAAGGTGTTTTATAATGAAGTAATTTGCAAGGTAGAAGATTCATAATATGAGTAGCAGTTAAGATGAAGTCACCCCAGAAAGAATTAGGAAGATTTGATTGAAATTTATGTGCTCTAGCAATGTTTAACAGATGTTGGTGTTTTTTTCAGCTCAACCATTTTGCTGAGGAGTTCTAGCACAGGAGGTTTGTTGTAATATACCAAGTGATTGAAGATAAGTAGTAAGATCTTGATTGGTGAATTCAGTACCATTATCAGATCTTACTACTTTGATTACTTTATGAAATTGAGTTGTAACATAGGCAATAAAGTTTCGAATGAGATTAGGTACTTGAGTCTTATGTTGAAACAGAAACACCCAAGTAGCCCTAGAATAGTCATCAACCACAGTAAGAAAATAGATGCAATTATTGTGAGTATACTGCTTGTAGGGACCTCAAACATCTATATGAATAAGATCAAATAGTTCAGAACTGTGAGAATCACTGGAAGAGAAAGGAAGTCTATGTTGTTTAGACATATGATACACATCACAAGCATCAAAATTCAAGGAATGTAAATTCACAAATTTTAATTTCTGAAGAATGACAGAAGAAGGATGTCCCATTCTTGAGTGCCACGACATAACATTCTCTACTGATGTAGCATTACAACTTTTAGAACTAATACTATTGCTTGACATTACAGTAGAACTAGAGGAGGACTGACAAGTTAAACTAGGCACACTAGGCTGAGAGATAAGGTACTGGACAGCATAGAAGAGTTGAGTTTATAAATTCCATCATGCAGATTACCAATCTCCTTGTCCTTCTTCAAAATAGGGTCCTGTATATAACACACATTGGACGAGAAAAACACCAGACAAGAGAGATCAGTGGTGAGTTTGACAATGTAAATGAGGTTACATTGAAAATGAGGGACAGATAAAACCTCATAAAGAATTAACTCAGAATTCAAACACACATCCCCAATATGAGTAATAGATGTTGTATTCCCATCAGGTAGATACAGTTTAGCAGATAAGGGCTTGACATTAGTTAATAAATGTAAATGGCCAGTTATATGGTTTGTAGCACCAGAATCCAATATCCAAGAAGCATAAGGATCAGTTGTAGTACTAAGCACAGAATTAGCACTAACAACATAACAAGAGAAATTACCAGCCATCTGAGAAGAGGAAGGGGTAGAACTCCAACTATTGCTTTGCTTCAGAGAGTCTTGTATCATCTTTGATAACTGTTGACACTGAGCAGCTGAGAATAAGGAAGCATCATGAGACTCTGTGTCAGTAGAGTTAGAGCTAAGACCAGAAGATCCAGAAGGAATGTTAGAAACTTGTGTTGCAGATTTAACTGATGTAGAGCGAGATAGCTTCTTTGGCTTAGGTTTAGGCTTGCCAAATAACCTATGCCAATCTGGATAACCATGTAAACAAAAGCATTTTTCCCTGGTGTGACCAGAATTTTGACAATAATCACAATACAAGTCATTGTTAACTTGTTTCCAAGCAGTAGGATTGACAGAATTCCCAGATTTCATCCTGAACTGATTGTTAACCTTGACATTCATTGCCATAGCATCTGAAATAGGAGACTGAGTTATTTTGGCAAAATCTCGTTGTGATTCTTCTTGAAGCAACAGAGAGAAAGCTTGAGACAGAATAGGTATAAGTGTCATCATCAGTAACTATCCTCTAACAGTTGTATATTGATCATTAAGTCCCATCAAGAACTGACTCAATTTAATAGCATCCTCATACTTATCCAATTTTCTAGCCTTATCACAAGTGCTACTAACACAGACATATTTTGGAATAGGATTCAAGTTATCAATTTCAGCTATGAGTGTACGAAATCTAGTAAAGAAGGCTGTAATACTCATATTGCCTTGCTGTATAGAAGCTAGTTCCTTCCGTAACTGAAATGTACGAGGCATATTTGATTGAGAAAATCTAACTGCTAGATCATCCCAAATCTCCTTAGCAGTAGTAAAATATGTGAAAGGCATATGCTATAGCCTATTTGTAATTCGAGGATTCTACTCAACTTAAACAAGTATGTAATAAGTAAATATTAGATTAGATGTCACAGGAATCTCAGAAGATTATATCTGTCAAAAGAATGAAGATTAAAGTCATCTACAGACTTGAAGTTATTCTACACTGGAAGAAGTTCATTTATTTGATCAAGCCTCAGTGAAGTATTCAAGAAAGTGGATCTATTTAAAGTGACAGAGATGTCAAAAGTGTGACAGGAAGCATACAGATTACAGAGTTTGTCAAAAGGATAAGAAGATGGACCACAACTTAAAGTTAAAAGATGAAGAACCGTCATTGAAGTTTGTCGCTCATGAACCAGACAGTACATCGAGTGTCAACATCAATCAGTGGAAGTTCTTCATCAATTTTAGTGGTTCTAGGAATTAGTTTAATTCTCTTTTAATATTATTCTATAAGATAATTAATTTAATCTATGAATTAATTCTTTCAGAATTAATTCATATATTAAATTAATCAATCTAGATCTTAAGTAATTTAATGTATAAATTAATTCACAAGAATTAATTTATTTATGAAATTATTTGAGTCATATATTTAATTTATTTAATCAGTGAATTAATTCTAAATGAATTAATTCATTTGTTAAATCAATTAAAAGTAGAATTTATTAAAACAGATTTATCCTAATTCTAATTAGTACTAGTAGTACTATCTGATTTGTACTAGTAGTACTATCGCTGTTAGTACTACCGATAGTACTACCAATACAAGTTGATAGTACTACCGAAAGTACTACCAGCTATGTTGAATAGTACTGCCAGTATTAATATCTACAAAATTGGTTTGGCGCGTGGGAAGTACTCTGTTGACTTGGTTAAATACTTGGTTGATTAAACAAGGCAGGGTATCATATCACAATTCAAGACAGAAAAGAAAGAACAGCTTCTCATTTACTCTCTTCTGCATTAAAACGAAGCCAACTGCAAAGCTCAATTTAATTCTTGTAATAAATTCTAGCCATCAAAGTTATATCCAATCCACTAGAATTCAATTACTTGTATTGCTTTGACAATCTAGCGGATCATAATCCCTAGAATTACTATCGAACTACTTTTTAGTATTCGATCTTTTTATTACAAATATAGATAAATTCATGTCGAATTTATTCTAGATTTGTTTTAACAAGAACCTTGTAATCTGTGCACTGAATTGTAACACCCCTCAAGTTTAATAGAGTTTCTATTTAACTTGAATATTGTTTCAGTTTTTATTCCGCACTAATTTGTTCTAATCAGTTATATCTTTTAAAGGACAAATTCGATAAAACGGTATAGTTTGTATTCAACCCCCCTTCTACAAACTTATCAGGACCTAACAATTGGCATCAGAGCCTTTTGATTGATATACAAATCAAAGATCCAATTGTTTTGAGATTTTTTCTTAAACTCTGAAATTTTTATTATTCTTTTAAAAATCTCAAAAATGTCTATAACTCAGAAGGTTGGTACAGTAAAGATTCCCATGTTCAGCAGGGAGCATTATCCTATGTGGAAGAAGAAGATGCTCCTGGTTCTTCAAGTGGTTAATGTTGAATATCTTGATGTGCTGAAGAATGGACCAAGAATTCCTATGTTTGTTGAGAAAGAGCTAATAGAGAATGATGTTGTTACTAGGGCTGCTAGGATATACCCTAAGGATCCCAAGGACTACACTCCTGAAGAAAAAGAAGATGTTGCCTTGGATGCCTGTCTACAGTTGATACTGGTTGATTGTCTTGATCCAATCATGCATAATCATATTTTAAATTGTGTTTCTGCCAAACACATTTGGGATACGATTGAAATAATCAATGAAGGGACAGAGGAAGTCAGAGAGAATAAGATGGAAATTCTCACCTCTTCATATGAGCACTTCAGATCAAATCCAAGGGAAGGAAGAGTGGTTAGTATGTCTACTTCACTGGTAGCTGGAGTCCCACAGAAAAAGGAAGCGAAGGTTGTTCTACCTTCCAGTCCTTACAAGGATGTAATTGTAGCTGAGTATGGTGTTACATCTACAAGTCAATCCGGTGGTGATTTTTATTCTATGGAGGAGCTTGAACAGTTGGAAGATGAGTCTATGGCCTGGGTAGTGAAGAAGTTTGGAAACTTCAGGTTCAGGAGAAATCCTAGTTTCAAGTTCAAGACATATGCTGACGAATACCAGACAGGTGGTTCTTTATCCTCAAATAGCACAAGGGGTGGCTATATAACAGGGATGGTTGAGAAGAACAAGTCTAAAGAAAAGAGCTGGGATGATACAGACAGTGAAGATGAAGAAGTTGGAAATCTTGCACTCATGGCAATAGGAGACAAACTCTTTGATTCCATTTTTATCTTCACCCAACATGTCTGAGGTAAAGTTCACTGACACTGAAATGATTCGTAATCTTGGTGATACTTTAAGTTGTGCACGCACTGAAAATGATAGAATAATTCTTTTAAACACAAATCTTGAAAAGGAAATAAAAGAATTAAAACTAGTGCATGTTAATCAGGATGAACTTATTGAGAAAATAGATTTTCTTGAGAATAGGGTTAAATGTTATATTCAACTGGAAACCATTCTTAAGAAAGAGATTAGTGAGCTGAAGACTAAAGTTAATGCCTATTTCAGCTCTTGTAAGACGGCTAAAGAGATTCTCAATAAACAAGCTATTGGTAATCATGTCAGTATAGGTTATGATTATAATGAGGCTATTGGATTGCTTGGAATTAATTCCCCTTGTAGAGTCAGATCTGAAGGAAGGGGTGTTCCATATGTGCTTAAGGGTATTGAAACACCCTTCTGTAAGGAGTCCGAGGCAGAACCTCTGAATGAACACTCTATCATCATTGCAGAGGAGATTCGTGAAGAAGATATTGCTTTGGAAGTTGAACAATCCAAAAAGTGTATATCTGATATTCCAGTCAAAGTTGCTTCAACTAAAAAGACTAAATCAGATATCCATAAGTTGGATCAAAACAACTGTAGAACTAACATGCCTCCTGTTAATTCTTCTCATAAAGCATGTGGTGTGATTAATTGCATGTCTTGTGCTTTTAATGTTATGTATGCTTACTTTAATAAAAAGCATGTATCTAAAGATAAGACTGCTCCACGCCAACATGTTAATAATAAGAAGCATGTTAAAGCAAAGACTACTAGTCCTCCTCAGACTAGAGTGGATTCATTTATCCCTAAGCCTACTCAGAAATGTGTTAAGGCTGGCTATAAATGGAAACGCTCTTATGTGAAAGAGGTTGAAGTAGTTTTAGTTAAAAATGTTGTTTTGCCTGACAAAGGCCAATTCTTTAAGTATGCCGGACCCAATCAAGTTTGGGCTCCGAAGAAGGTCTAATCAATTTGGTATTGCAGGGAGTTAAACAGGTAAACCGTGTTATGTGGATTCTTGACAGTGGCTGTTCAAGGCATATGACCGGAGATAGAGCCCTGCTATCAGATTTGGTTGAGAAAGCTGGCCCAGTGCTTATCTTTGGAGATAACAGCAAGGGTATAACTGAGGATATGGCCTGTTTGAAATCAAGAAATGTTATCAGTCAATAAGAACATCAATGTTACATTTGATGACACCTAACTCCCTAATATCCAAACAGAAAATCCATCTGAGAAATTGAAGTTTGATGACATGTCAGATTCAGATTCAGATGATGAGAACCCCACCTGAAGTTATTGCTGGTAATGATAGTAACAATGATAATGGTGAGAGTGATGGTGGTGGAAACATTGTTAACAATGGAGATACCACTAACACTGGAGAAGAATCACCAAGACAATCTGCCAACAACTCAGGGGGAGGAAATGAAGGGTCAACTAGTCATTCACAACACCATAATGTAGAACAAGGCGAATCATCAATATCAAATCTTCCAAGATAAACAGTTTGGAAAAGAGCTCATCCTTTTGAGCTGATTATTGGTGATCCAGGTGTTGTAGTCAGAACTAGAAGTGCTACTCAAAATGAATATCATTATTCAGGGTTTCTTTCTGAAATGAAACCAAAGAAGATTGAGGAAGCACTAGGTGATCCTGATTGGGTGATTGCTATGCAAGATGAACTCAATCAAATTGAACAACAACAAGTTTGGAAGCTGGTACCTAGACCGAAGAACAAGGAAGTAGTTGGTACTCGGTGGGTATTCAGAAATAAACTAGATGAAGATGGCATAATCACAAGAAACCAAGCACATTGACATCAGGTATCATTTTATCCGAGAGCATGTCATGAATGGAACTGTGGAGTTACACTGTGTACCCACAGAAGAACAGACTGCAGATATATTCACTAAATCTGTTGACAAATCCACATTTATCAAGTTAGTTGGTAAATTGGGTATGTTAAACAGTCCTAGTGATTAACAATATCTCTGTCATGTTTGTTCTTTCAAAAATTCATTTTCTCTTGTCATTTAAATGATATTTATTGCCAATTCTCATTTAATATTACATGCTTGTTAATTTAAATATTCTGAATAATTTATTTTCTTTAAAAATATTTTTCTCATTTTTTTTAAAATGGAGAAATTTATTTTTATTGAAAATTTATTTATTTAGAATCATTTAAGTTAGTTTCAGATTGTAAATATTGTTGTTTAAATATTTATGCAAGTTTATATTAATTTATTGCATTTCTATAATTTTCTGCATATTTTTCTTGGATTTATGGAATTTTCTATGAATTTTTCTAGGCTTGTAATTATTTTTCATTCATTTTTATTCATTTTCTGTAAAGTTTCAGTAATTTTCAGCATTTTTTTATTTTATTTGTGATTTTCGTTAGTATTACTAGTTTTGAACTAGTAGTACTATCGGTAGTACTATCCCTTGATAGTACTACCAGTTCTTTTTAATAAGTACTACCAGCATTTTATTTTTTGTTTTTCCGTTTTAAGTCATAGTACTACAAGCCTTTTCTGTTTTTTTTGTTTTTATTGTTGATAGTACTACCGTGCTCTTTGGATAGTACTACCAGCTTTTTGTTTATTATTTTTTATTATTTTTTATTTTCTGTTTAATTCTCATAGTACTACAACGTGTGTTTTATTTCTTTTTGTTTTTTTTTATTCCTGTTAGTACTACCGTGTTTTTCTTTTACCTTAGTACTACTAGGGATATTTTGTATATATATTATTTTATTTTATTTTTATTGCTTATTATTTATTATCTTTTATTTTCTATTTGTCTTAGTTGTTTTTGTAAATATATTGTATATATTATTTCTGATCTAGCTCTTGCTTAGCTGGAACTTCAGTGTCAAATCCAATTCAGGTATTACTTTCTATCTCTCAATCCACTTCTTTTTTACTGTTGCTGAACCTAAGTGATTGTTAGGGCTGACCAAGGGATTGTAGATCCACAATCTCTATCCCAGGTCTTAGAGCCAAACAATGAGTCTACAACTTAATTACTTGACCTCTCAGCCTAAACAGAAATCAAATGTTAAACAAAGAAGTATTTTGATTGAAACAGTGAGTGATCCCACAGCTCTGCCTCCTCTAAAGAAATTCAATATATACTGAGGCATCTGTCAGCCCATCTGTATCCTCTCAATAGGATGTGGACTTTGAAATGGCCAATGAACTATTTCTAGAGACATTCTCTCAACAGGATGAATCTATTGAAATTCGCCATAGGGCCATGGCACTTTGTACTGAGTCAAGCACACTCTCATTACTCACAATGGGAGAAGACAATTCCATTAGATGAAACTCAGGACACAGTGAAAGCAGAGCACCTGCAACTGGTTACAGTGCCTACCATTGTTACGGTAGAAGTGCCTTCATAGGCATCTGAGGGAAAATTTGATTCTTTGCCAAATCAAATAGAATCATTTTCTCCCCTCCCAGAGGGAACATCTCTGGCTCCCTAAGGGATTTTCCACTCGCAGATTTATCTGGAGAAAGTGGAAGGCAACTTGGTCAGTCTATCACTGAAACAATTCAGATTTCAAATCCAAGTGATTTGATAGACATGATTGAGGATCGGGATTTGCGAATTCCCATTACACCACCACTGACCTCTCTTGAAGAGGCTAGGGTGAGTTTCAATGCAGGTACTGATCAAAAAGGAGCAAACAGACAGCTAATGTTGAGTGATAAAAGTCAAACACTGAGTGAAACACTTGCACGTGAGATGAGTGATACACTTACAAGAGAAATTCAAGTGAGTGCACACACAGACACATACACTGCAATGTAGTTAGCTCACATAGCTGATCTACAGGAACATCTATTCAGAACCCAGGCTGATAAAGAAATTTTGCAAGCACAAGTGGTTGAACGGTCTTCTTCTTCCACCTCTGTCAACAATCAGCTAGGACTGCTCAAGGAAATATTGAAGACATTTACTACCCAAGATCAACTCCATCAACTATCTCAACTCCTACTAGCTTCAGAGACTCATAAAGTTAAATCTGTAGAGAATTCCTCAACTAAGGGGGAGAAGTTTATAGAGAAATTTGGAGAAGCTAGGAAGAGGGAGCTGAAAAAGATATAAAAGGTAAAGAGGGAGTTTCAGGGGAGTAAAGGTAAATTAGCTCTGTTTTGTAAATGTTATATGTATAGAGCTTAGGTAAATCAAGACAGGTTAGATGTTATCATATGTTCAGTCTAGAGGAACATCTGTCTTGTATTTACCTTTACTGGTGAAATCTGGAAATGTCATATTTGATCCAGAAATTTCTAGTATTTACTTAGGCTTAAGAGTCCTATCTTTTTCTTGGTTTTAGTTGAGTGATCCTCTAGGTATTTGGTTGTTATTCTCTAACAAACAAATAGGGGGAGATTGAAAGGCATATGCTATAGCCTATTTGTAATTCGAGGATTCTACTCAACTTAAACAAGTATGTAATAAGTAAATATTAGATTAGATGTCACAGGAAGCTCAGAAGATTATATCTGTCAAAAGAATGAAGATTAAAGTCATCTACAGACTTGAAGTTATTCTACACTGGAAGAAGTTCATTTATTTGATCAAGCCTCAGTGAAGTATTCAAGAAAGTGGATCTATTTAAAGTGACAAAGATTTCAAAAGTGTGACAGGAAGCATACAGATTACAGAGTTTGTCAAAAGGATAAGAAGATGGACCACAACTTAAAGTTAAAAGATGAAGAACCGTCATTGAAGTTTGTCGCTCATGAACCAGACAGTACATCGAGTGTCAACATCAGTCAGTGGAAGTTCTTCATCAATTTTAGTGGTTCTAGGAATTAGTTTAATTCTCTTTTAATATTATTCTATAAGATAATTAATTTAATCTATGAATTAATTCTTTCAGAATTAATTCATATATTAAATTAATCAATCTAGATCTTAAGTAATTTAATGTATAAATTAATTCACAAGAATTAATTTATTTATGAAATTATTTGAGTCATATATTTAATTTATTTAATCAGTGAATTAATTCTACATTTGTTAAATCAATTAAAAGTAGAATTTATTAAAACAGATTTATCCTAATTCTAATTAGTACTAGTAGTACTATCTGATTTGTACTAGTAGTACTATCGCTGTTAGTACTACCGATAGTACTACCAATACAAGTTGATAGTACTACCGAAAGTACTACCAGCCATGTTGAATAGTACTGCCAGTATTAATATCTACAAAATTGGGTTGGCGCGTGGGAAGTACTCTGTTGACTTGGTTAAATACTTGGTTGATTAAACAAGGATATCATATCACAATTCAAGACAGAAAAGAAAGAACAGCTTCTCATTTACTCTCTTCTGCATTAAAACGAAGCCAACTGCAAAGCTCAATTTAATTCTTGTAATAAATTCTAGCCATCAAAGTTATATCCAATCCAGTAGAATTCAATTACTTGTATTGCTTTGACAATCTAGCGGATCATAATCCCTAGAATTACTATCGAACTACTTTTTAGTATTCGATCTTTTTATTACAAATATAGATAAATTCATGTCGAATTTATTCTAGATTTGTTTTAACAAGAACCTTGTAATCTGTGCACTGAATTGTAACACCCCTCAAGTTTAATAGAGTTTCAATTTAACTTGAATATTGTTTCAGTTTTTATTCCGCACTAATTTGTTCTAATCAGTTATATCTTTTAAAGGACAAATTCGATAAAACGGTATAGTTTGTATTCAACCCCCCTTCTACAAACTTATCAGGACCTAACAATATGCAACACTATTGCGTATATCAATAGAGATAGAGTTCAAAATCTAGGATAGCACCATATTATTACATCGAATCCACAATGCATAATGAGAATTATTAACAGCAGGTTTAACCAGAGATCCATCAATTAGACCTAATTTCATTTTAGTAGAAAGTGCGATCTCAATTGACCTACTCCAATGATGATAGTTCTGCTCAGTTAAAAGTTGTGTAACGATCGGAGTACCTGGATTATCTGAATTCTGAAGAAAATGAGGATGATTTGAGTCGATTACTTGCGAAGTTGATTGATTACCGGTGAGATTTGATGTCGTTCCAGCAGTTGCAGCAGCATAGTTCATCGCCATGAGTTATTGACTTGAATCAATAGTATGAACACACAATTGATGTACAGATAGTGATAAGAAACCCTAGATTTGTGAAATATAAGCTTTGAATAACCACTAATTCACCCAATTTACGGTCAAATCGAACAACAAATCAAACTAAACGAAGAAATGAAGATGACGATATGTATGTATTGAAGAAGAGAGAATAACGTGTTCATCTTTTCTCACAACAGAAATGTTTATTGACTCTGACTTTATATACACTACTGTGTAACTAACTTTGTTACAGTTGACTCATTGACTTTTGTAGCATCTATATGAGTATCAGTTAGCAACCAAACTGATGTTGCAATGACTCTTACGAAGTACATTCTGCAGAAGAACAAGGCTTCTAACATTGTTTTCTCTCCGCTTTCTCTGCAACTTGTACTTGGTTTGGTTGCAGCTGGTTCAGAAGGCGAAACCCTAGAGCAGCTTTTGTCTTTTCTTAAAGCTCAAAGTACGGACCAACTTAACTCACTTGCTTCTCATCTTGTTAAACATCTTTTTTCAGGTGGGTACCCTTCTGGTGAGCCTACCTTATCATTAGCCAATGGGGTTTGGATATACAAGTCTCTTTCATTTAAGCCTTTTGTCAGCAAGGTAGTCGATCATGTGTATATAAGGCCGCCTCTGAAGTTGTTGATTTTCGGAATAAGGTCAGTTTTACAAATTTAGGACTAATGTGTGCAAAATTACGTTATATGTTCGAGTGCTTTTATTAATACATGCAAATTTATGACTGATGTGTGCTAAATAAGATTATGTTCGAGTGCTTTTACTAATACAAATTTATGACTTATGTGTACTAAATTAGCTAGCTAGCACTATATGGTAGCCATTATATTCATGTGCTCGGGCCAGTTTTCACTTAATGAGACGATCCTGTTTCACAGCGTCAATCGAATTAAAGATGAATTGTTCATCTTGCTCTGCCCATATCTTCTGCAACAACAATTGTCTCACCGCATTTTTCTGGATGTATTTTGGAGAATTTTACAGTGATATTCTCTGTTCCAAAAATTTCCCAATCTACATCCTGAGAATTTTACAAGGATGCCTGAGAAGATCATCAAATTTACCAAATTGTTTTTACTCCTAACCATACTTGGAACTGATTCATTGGATTTCTAGTATACTTCTCTATCCACACATCGGTACTGTCGACATCTTTGCTGCCATTCTATTCCCACATCCCACTCCAACTAATTAGTTTTCTCAACCACTCTGTTGTCTAATAGTGTAGCGTGTCGAACAAAATCGAATATTTTCATTTGTTGTAATCATTTTAGAATGTCATCTCTGCCGAATCAAAGGTCTAATCCTCAATCATTTAAACTTTTCCTCAAGAACCTCTAAAAAATCCCTATTAGAGATGTAAACTCAAAAGAAAAATATTCCTCACCAGTTTCGAACATATCCTCGAAACCTGTACTCTTCCAGTTCCATTCCCAGTTTTTGTGATATTCAACAGTGTAGAAAGCAAATCTCGCTTGCCTGAAGACTTTATAAATCAACACTTAATAGGGAGTGATGTAGGTAATAGTTAACTCATTATCAAATTTTATTCAGATGGACTTTTTAATAAGACAAACAACGTCTATCCATCCACTACCAGTCCTATTTAGTCTCATTCACCTTCTTAATTTGGTATCCTGCTGCATAATATCGCCCGATGATGAAGTGAAGTATGGAGTCAACTGCACCTTGAAGTGAGCAATCTTTATGAACTCAAAAAAATTGCACACTTGTGCACATCTTCCACATATTTCCTGCTGATCCTGCTCTTCAACAACCCACTACTAGAGTGAACCTCAGAAATACATGGTCCAGTTGAGATAATGCCATGGGGTCATGAGAACATTATCAAAATTTGCGGGTTTGCAGTGTCAACCTTTGTGTTTTTCTTATTGGATCGAGAGGGTAGTTGAGAAGTAGCCATTTCAGATGCATGACATCAAAAAAACATTTAGAAAGATGATCAAAATTAATGATTTTTCACAAATTTCCGTGGGGTATAGAGGACAGAAAAACACTGCATCAGAAAAACCATCACATGTTAAATTCCAAGTTTCAGCAATCCAGTTTTTGGTTTTTAGCTTTATCCAATTTCCTTCCTAGTTCCTACTCTCTAGATCTAATCTGCCAGTCACTTTATTTCTGTACTCCATTTACTTTACATAGTCATATTATTCAAATATACATTATAAAAGTATATCATTGTAATCTCTTGTTGCTCGTTCTTAATGAGAACTCATCAATAAGTTCTGTCCTTCCAAACCAAAAACTCGCCAGTCGCCACCCAAAGATTAAGTAGGGTGCTGATTTTGGACTGGACAGTTGGTTCGTGGTGTTTTTTTCATTAATGATGATATTTTTTAGGGTTTATCCAAAATTAACGGCTTTTAAAACTGAATGCTGGTGCATCGAATTGAGCCGTCAAACCATTTGGAGGTCAACTGTGCAGCCATTGAAATGCAATTAACTCCAAAACTTAAAGGAAGGAAATGTAGAAGAAATTAGGCTGGAATCTCCGCACACCATATTGCATGTTACTCCGTAATTTGCTATTTTTTTTTTATTTATTCAGTTGGCGTGTGTATATATTTCTGGGCGTTGTCTGAAATAATGTTTTTCCATCTTCAAGATCATTAAAACTAGGGATATTCCATTTGGTACCATTGAACAATTGGTTTTTCCATTTGGTATCACTCGAAGTTTTTGACTTCCAAGTGGAGTCATCATACTTTTGGCTTCATCCAAATGATACCACTCCGTTAACCAAACGTTAGTCGACCGTTACAAAATTATGAGATTGTCCATTTGGTACCACTCAAAGTTTTCGACTTCCAAGTAGTACCCTTCTACTTTGTGTTTCAACTCCAAAATACCACTATGTTAATAAATTCGATGAATCTGATCATTCTCATCAAACTCCTTGGCTTTTGGTGGGCAAAGGGATGCGAAACAATTTTTTTGAGGGGCATAAAATCAAGGAATTTGAATAGATTCATCAGATTCATTAAAAAGTGGTATTTTAGAATTGAAGCCGAAAGTAGAATGGTGCCACTTGGAAGTCGAAAACTTTGAGTGGTACCAAATGGACAATCTCATAATTTTGTAACGGCCGACGACTAACGTTTGGTTAACGGAATGGTATCATGTGGATGAAGCCAAAAGTATGATTGCGCCACTTGGAAGTCAAAAACTTTGTGTGGTACCAAATTGAAAAGCCAATTGTACAATGGTACCAAATGGAATATCCCTTAAAATTATAAAATGTGCTATATTCCATGCACAGGCTAGTGAAGCAACTGATAAAATGAACTCATGGATTGAAAAGGAAACCAATGGCCTTGTCAAAGACACCGTTCCTCCTGAACTATTTGATGATGAAACTAGGATTGTTTTTGCCAATGCCATCTATTTCAAAGGCTCATGGGTCGACCAATTCTGTGTGTGGCAAACAGAAAACCGTGACTTCCACCTGCTTAATGGTAAGTCTGTTCAGATCCCCTTCATGACAAGCAAAATGGGGTCTCGATATGTTAGTGCCTTTGACGAGTTTAAGGTTTTGAAACTTCCGTATGATTACATAGAGGGCACACGCCATATATCCATGTACTTCTTTCTCCCAGATGCAAAAGACGGGCTACCAAATTTGGTAGATAAACTCGCCTCGGATTCTGGATTCATTGACCGCCGCATTCCAAATGACCGTGTACCAGTTGACAAGTTTTGGATTCCCAAATTTAAAGTATCATTTGGATTCGAAGCAACAGAGGCCTTCAAGGAATTTGGAGTGTGGGCACCGTTTATTCCAAGGGCACTTGATTCGATGATGTATTCTGAGGAGATTCAGTTGTTGTACGTTTCAAACATATTTCAGAAATCGTCCATTGAGGTTAATGAATCAGGAACAGAAGCTTCTGCTTCTTCGCGTGTTGTACTGCGTGGAGGCGGTTGTCCTCTAGTTACATACAATTTTGTTGCCGACCACCCATTTTTGTTTCTCATCCGAGAATACAAGACTGGGGTTGTTATGTTCGTTGGACAAATAGTGTATGAAAACAATTGTGTTCGCACAAAATCACGCAAGTGTACGCGGTCAACAAGTAATATATGAAAGTAGAGTTCGTTCCCACAGAGACTGCTTTGGTTATTATAGTTTTGCACCTATGCAACAATGTATGGTTATTATTCAATGCTAAGACAAGTATCAAAGTTGTTTTTTAATTAACTAAATTAACTAAACAAATTACCAAGATTATAATTAACTAAAGAGACTGCTGTTGATTTACTTATGAGAATAAAACATGGGATCCTAACTTCATTAAATACTTCATCTAGAGTCTTTTGTCTTTAATCAATGCATGTTACGGTTGTGACAACTAATCGGATAACACGAAATCAGTACACGCTACCTTTCAGTATACGTATACCAAACCACTCAAACATCCACAGAAGAGATAGAAGTTGAGCAGACACCAATTATGCTTAGACCCTATATGTCTATAAGATTTGAAAACATAACGATTTAATGAGCAAGTTATCCATTCAGATTACATAGGGCAGGTAAGATGGTTAAAATCACCTACGAATCATGCATGACAAACATACATAAACCTATGCTAGCATGGCAAGTTCTAAACCTCTATATCCACTTTCGCAATCAATAGAGATTAACAAACAACTTAGATGTTAGCTACGCATCCAAGAAGAATAAGCACAACCAAACTAGGATATCAACAAATCATCACACACAAATCTTTAAAACAATTAACTACTAAAATCCATAAATAAATCCGTTAGAACCCCACGACAACGATTAGTTCATAATCGAACCGTTCATCATCGTGGGTTCTGATGAAAACATATAATAATAAGTCTAGAATACTGAATAAAAGTGCTAGGGTTTATGAAAAAACAAACGAGAATCCAAAGTATCGCCTAATTAGAAGAATACAAAGATAAGTTGAAAACTAGATCTTCGTAATCAGCCGTCTTCTTGTTCTCCTCACCAGTGGATGGATATGTAGGTAGGTATATGGTTGTCTCTCTCAGAAATCGTCCACCAAGTGCTTAAATAGGCCTTTCTGCTGACTTGTTGCTGCAGGTTTCCTTTTCAGAATCGAAGTTACCTTTCTCCAGCAAGTTTCAGGGGCGGGCGCGCCTAGGAGAGCGCGGGCGCGCTTGGCTGGAATTCTCTGAGGCGCGGGCGCGCTTGGATGGGCGCGGGCGCGCCTGGCTTCTGCCAAAAATCTTCCTTTTTCATTTCTTTGGCCAATCTCAACATTCTTAAGTTCAGCAACCGCTTGGCCTTCAACACTATGCTCAAATACCTCCACACAACCACAAGAACTCCACAACTATGCTGACGAAGTAAATTTGCACACACTAACACAAAACATATTAAAAACACCACATACTTGAGTACAAACGATCAATTTAAGCCGATTTAGGGCGTTCCAAGTAGAAATGAAATCCACTTATCAAATTGGCTTAAAAGAATGTTGTACTTTCGAAGGAAATTTAAACTATTATATAGTTGTACAAGACGTGCATTATTCGATTACTCCCTCGGTCCCAACCATTTCTTTATACTTTCCTTTTTTGGACGTCCTAACCATTTCTTTACATTTCTAAAATTTCCAAAAATAGTAAAATTTTATAATATAAAATTAACTCCACCCACTATTTTCTCCACTACTTTCCTCCACTATACTCACTTTATACATAAATTATTGATAGTCATATCACTTTACCCACTTTTCTTACACTTTTTCACTATTTTATTTATTTTTCTTAACCTCCGTGCCCAAACCATTTGTAAACAAATGGCCGGGACAGAGGGAGTATATTTTTTCCAATCTACCTTTACTAAAACCTCTGCAATACTTTTATAATAAGTTTAAAATGGATTTTTGATATCGACATCCTTAATTAATAATTTGTAAATCTAGGTAAAGAGAATACTATTACTGAAATCTATTTTTTTAGCCCACTTTACCTCGGTAATCCATGAAGAAGAAAAATTATGTTCCTTTCTTCCTTTCGTTGTGGTTCTTCTCTCTCGTTTCATTTTACTCATACAAATCTCTGGAACACATTGCTTGTGAGAAAGAAAGATCATTTCTTCAACGCAATGTTACTGAGAAAGGAGGATTAATTCTTTAGCACAGTGTTATTGAGAAAAAAGGATCAACTGACAGGGTTCGAGAAAACAATGCTACTGATAAAGAAGGATCATTTGCAAGGGCTATAGAAGAGTACTCGCCTCTCATTAAACACATGTTGAATACTAGTGGCGCTCGACAAACACTCAACAACCAAGCTGATGTCTCATTAATGTAATTAGTTATGTTGAAATATAGCATAAGATTCATTTGGGTCCTTTCTCTACCATCTTAAGGGTTTAGATGAGTTGGTTACTCAACTAGGTATCAGAGCTCAGGTCGGGGCGGGGGTCACGAGTTCGACTCCCTGTCACCCCCAAGGCGCCTGTGATTCACTCTTCGACCCAAAACTGGGCTCTCAAGTGAGGGGTTGGAAAGTGCCTTCCTCTAACACGTTGAGGTTTTAGAGCGACTGGTTACTCAACATGGTATCAGCTCATCTCAAACCTTAAGGTGAAGGTCAAGGTCAGGGGTGAGAGGTCTGTCAGTTTATATAATCATTGTTATATCCAAAATTTACACAAGGAAAAAGGTTGACTATTTGGAGGAGGTCAATAGCTGGAGTAACTCGATGACGGGGTATGATACTATGAACTTGTAACAGGAGGTGAACGTTGGAGCGCCAACCCGGCCCAGAACCAAGTTGGAGCGCCAACTAGGCCCAGGGTTAGGATTGGAGCGCCCACCTTGTACAAGATAAGATTTGGCGCGCCAGGGAGCTGTGGAAGACCAAGTTGGAGCGCCAACTTGGAAGAGACACGGAGGTTGAACAAGATATTATCTAGTGAGTAACATGTTTTGAGAATGCGTAGAAGATCATCAAGTGAAGGCCTGATTCTGCATTCTAATGAGTGATCCTCGTTAGGGAGTTTGGGTATGATTAAGCTTGTCTATGCACCTATAAGGTCTATTCCCGTATTCTGGCAAGTTGTCCTTGTTGGGGGGAATAAGATGTACCTAGTGTGACAATAACTTTGGAGAACTTCCCCTGTAGTCTGGTGGGTTATCCTCATCGGGGGGTAAGGACCAGCTTGTACATTTGAAGTAAGCCATGACTTATCCCTGCAACTAAAAGGACTGATGTGGTAGTTGGTAGCGGTTGATGTTATCCCCGGTATTTGGGGATAATGTTGTATCCGTGAAGGCACGGTCATAGTTGAGTCTTGGGGTCATTGGGCTAGGTTTCATCGTATGGGCTCTCCTTAGTGGGCTTGGATTTATATTCTGTACTAAGTTGAGAGTTCTAGTCTGACAGGGACTATGCTCGATGATTATCTTAAAGGAGACCTATCTCTAGTAGACTTAGGACCCTTGTAATCTGGCCAAGGAGTTCTATCTCTAGTGGACTTAGTATCCTTTTTCTATTAGAACTACGTGAAGCTTGATTCCTATAAATATAGGGTACGTAGGCACATTAAAGGGGTTGGACGTTGAGAGCTCAGAGAGACCACCATAACTCCTTTGATCTCAGCTTCTTATAAACACAATCACCACCGTTCCCCGACGATTATTCCATCGTAGAACCACCGTCGTAGATCTTAATTTTAGCACGTAACCTCAAATTTTGTTATCACAAATTCCTCCGTTAACAATCATACTCTAAGCAAAATCAGTATATTGCATGTATAAATGTTAAGTTGTGAAAGTAGTCTTAATATACACTTTATAATACATACATTGATTGAAATATTAACATAATCATGTCAAAACGACCGAGTTTGAAACATCCCAAAACATAATTATCCTTTGGAAAAACATAAATGTATACTCGGTATTCAGAATTAACAATGTTTTCTCGTTTCTCATATGTTTATGTTATTCTCAAACAGTAAGTACATTGTTCTATGTTAATTGATATAGTAATTTATGTTTTATATTTCTCTAGAATATACATTAAGCTTTTTGTTATAATTTAATGATAGTGAATCTATATATTCTTGTATTAACCTCCATATTTGATATTCCTTAACAGAAAGTCGAGGTTGGAGAGTTCCGGTTTCCAAGATTTAAATTTGAGTCTAAAATTGAAAATTCACTATAAGAATAAGCTATTATGCCAACAGAATTTGGCAACGGAAATCCTTCTGTTGGTAGTTACTAACAAATTTCTAACGGATTTTAAAATTTTGAAAAGTCAAAATTTTATCAACCGAAGCCCAACAGATCACTACGGATGTTTAATAACGAAATATTTTCGTTGACAGAATAGGCGGAAAAAATGTCTGCCCAAATGTGCCAATGGAATAGCTATAGTTTTCCAATGAATATGTGCCAAAGAAATAGTAATGACATAATAACTGTTTAGTAACAAATTGTCAACCCATTACTAACCGAAGTTACAACTCTTGTTCCGTTAGTAGTGTGTTACAATTTTTAGATCGGTTAAATTGTATTCGTTACTATTTCGTTGGTAATATTAATTCTAAACAATTTCCCCTCGAATTGGTCTTTTGATTTTTTTTTTAAATATTTATCGAGGATCCAACTATACGGATGTGAAAACCTATCAATTTTAATGATATTTCAAAAAAATTGGAAAAAAATGATTTATTTGATTTAAGATTTTAAGAGTCATTTAGTACTTTGACTAGTACTTTTAACTAGTGTTTCCTTCCGAATTGGTGTTTCGATTTTAAAAAAAATATTTATTGTTGGGATTTATGGGTGATAGCATAGAAACAACTTAACCTTGTATGTACTTAATTCTTGATTAAGTAGAACATACTGTCATAGCCAATGTATGTTCTTGTAATCAGTATGCAATATTATTTTAATTGTGTAATTTGGAAGAAGTTCACTTGCTGTGTTCAAGCCTCAAAGAATGCATATTAGATGACAGCATGAATAAAGGTTACTGTCATAAGCATTGACAGTAATATTACAAGAAGACAAAATGTTGCAAGTCACGACAGCATATTCACTCTGACAGCAACATTGGCGGAAGACTACGCGACAGCAACTTTAGCCCTCGACAACAAGTTTGGAAACCTCGACAGCACTCTATGCAGGGAACTCATACTGTCACCAAAAGAACATTCCTGTGACAGCAAGCTTTGCGGCAAAAGTAACTGTATCGAGAAAGATCCTTGTTCTAGGTATCTTCTCAGTCAAATCCCGTGACAGTTTCAATGTTCAAGAAACAGGCGTGTTGCAGTATCCCTAAGCTGCACCAAGTCTGCAAGACTACGACAGAAGCTTCAAGCACTACAAAACAAAAGAGAATCAATTCAAAGAGCAAGGTCAAGTCTCTATTTGCTAAATTGTTTTAGCTGGAAATATAATGAATCTAGGTTGCTTTCTTTGTAATGTATATCTGACATGTTAGCAATTTAGGAATGTCACATGGGTAGGCAATCTGTAAGAAGCTGCCACTTGATAATGACAGCAGCTTCACAAACCCGTGTTGACAATGATAGGATTAGTTTATACTTAGACTATCAATTCATTCTAGAAAAGTAACGAAGACAAGTAAGTGTCTTGAAGAAAACCGAAGCTCAAGAATTCTCTCTTGAGGTTGTAGCAACACTTTGCAAAATAAATAAAACATTTATTTTGTGAATCATGTCTTTCGATTATACTGTTTGTGAATGCATACATATTATTGATAACATTAAATCTTAGTTTTGGTTGTTGAAATTGAGATTGAATTTTATCAGTATTGCATTCATCCCCCCCCCCCCCTTCTGCAATACACGAGGACCAACAACTGGTATCAGAGCGAACAGATTAACATACATATCTGAGATCACGACGACAATGCAGAAATCAAACAGTATCAAGATCCCAACTTTTGATAAAGAGAACTACAACATTTGGAAAAGAAAGATCTTGTTGTTTATCAAAGCTGCGAATCCACTATACCCAGGTATTCTCGAGAATGGTCCTTTCGTTCCAAGAAAGGAAATTGAAGCCACAACAGTAAATGGTGAAGTCATTCCTACACATTGGGTTCCCAAAGATCCCTCAGATATTTTGGAACCTGAGAAGGAGAAAATGGTGCTAGATGATCACTTGCAACTCATCTTGCTCGATTCTCTCACGTTGGATAAAGCCATGTGTGGAAGTGTGATAAGCTGCACATCTGCCAAGGAGATGTGGATCAGGTTAGCTTTACTATGTGAAGGAAGTGAAGAAGTTAAGGGCAATCAAAGGCAAATACTGATATCACAATATGAGGCATTCATGGCCAAGCCTGGTGAAGACTTAACTTCCATGTTTGAATGGTTCAGTAAGCTCTTAACTGAATGACAAGGCTGTCGCGTGCCTATCAAATAATAATATCTAACAAATCCTTCTAACTATGTAGTAGGGTAAGTCAGAGTCGATCCCACAGAGACAAACGTATCAATCACTAGTTATTCTTGATTCAATTCAACTAAGCAAGTAACACAATAAATTGTTGAGAGATTATTAATCTAAATATTATACTAAAGCAAATTGTATTGTATTATCAATTAACTAAAACATCTAGAATTAAGTATCCCCACTAGCATGAATCGATGCAATTATGATTTTCCACCCCAATTAATCATACGCTACTCAAGAGGAAAGATGCGCCCTATAAAATACCAATAACCTCTCTCGAGTATTAATGGCTTCTCTAAAATACACTCAAGCCTATTTTCATGGTATCATGCAATTTAGAGACATTAAACACAACATCCTAACTTCCTAACAATCCGTTCTACCTATTTTCATGGAGAAGTTCATGTCCTTATTGGATAAATCACAACCATCTAAGTCCAACTTTCGATGATAAATAGATATTAGGTTCAAACAATACGCATAATCACGTCTGACATGTTATTGTTAATTAAGCACAACTCAATAAGCAAGAGCATACAACATAACTAAATTGGGGGGTTATGGAAAATCATACATCAATCATAACTAGGGTTCAACTTAACCCTAGATTAAATAACTACTCACTCATAATTAAACTAACAGAACACAAAATATAATAAGAACACATAATAATATTAAGAACAAAGAATAAAAACCTTTAATCTTTCTCCAAGAAGAAAAGTACCAGATCCACTCCCTATGTATGTATCTATGTATATCTGTATATCTATGTATATATGTCTCTCTCAGATCTGATGTTTATATACATATTCTCAAATATTTTAATGCCTTGAGAAAAGTACAATTACGTTTCCTAAACTGATTCTGTTTTACAAGGAAAATTCGTAGCTGACTTTTCTTCAGTAATTCTGAGCCGTTCCTGATGTAATTTGATATTTGGACCATTTTAGAATAAAAGAGATTTCCATTATCTTCGTGTGGGCTGTTAAATCGTCCAATTCTGACTTCTAGAACTCAAGATATGACCCAAACAGTGAATTATGTGCAGGCAGCCCAACAAATCCGAATTTCCTTCTAATAAATCTCCAAATTAAGCTTTTTATTCCCCAATCCTTCCAAGTTTAGGATTTCCTTGCTTCCTACAATAAAACATTAAAATTTATTAAATAAAAATCCAATTAAATGCAAAATATAATAAATATGAGAAATAAAATCATATAAAATATATATAAATATATATTCTATCAAACATCCCCACACTTAGCATTTTGCACGTCCTCGGGCAAATAAAGAAATAAAAAAAATAAAAAATAATAGGACCACCACTTTCGTAGATGACACGATTGCATTGAGCATATGCAACAAGCCGTTAAACCCCTAGGCAGCCCTAGTAGGACGAGTTTTGTCTCGTGAGGGTTTATAGAAGATATACCCACAAAATCAAATATTTTCAACCACCAAGTCTCTCAAACATGCAACATATCATAGTACTCCACACATTGTAAATATCAATCACATAACAACCTGAAAGTGTCTGAAAGTACAAGTACTCTCACTTTAAGCATCATTAACACAAAATAATCCAAGTATGCACACAATGTCTAGATAGACAAAAATATCATGAGATAGACATCAAAGTCGCATTCAACAAGTAAGCATGCTATGGATACATATCTCACATTGCTCTCACTTCACACAAGTGTATGGGTATAAGTGTATCGCTCAAGTTCAATCAATGTACTCATGTGCTACCATATGCTTGGTTGTCCACCAAATCTCCACCACCTCGTATATATGCATACATGAATCAAAAGGTCTTCGTTAAAGGTTGTAACGGGGCTTAGGTACGAGGTAGGATATCAAAGAAACAGGCTAACAAGTGGCTAAACTTGATAACTGATAGAGCATAGTGTTCACTTTTAATTAAAGCACCCAACATGAAACTTAGATCATGTAAAAGTTGATCAAGCTTTCACAAGCATTAAACTTCCAAGTACATATACCCCATGTACTTTCCCACTTTCACATTGTATCAATCAAATGAACACAACTCTACTTTATCTTCCTCTTGCTCATAACTTTTTTTTTTTTTCAAAAGTCAAGTCATTCTCCAGTAACCAAGGGCAGTGAAAAGTCACCAAGAATGTACTTAATACCAGCACACATGGATCGTCCCTTTAATATGACATTGCACTTGCTACCCATTGATCTCAAAGGAGTACTTGATACTTGTTTGCAATTCCATACCATATTGTATCCCACCAAAATGTAACCTTTAACCAAAATAAATCCCCACACTAAATATTCACCAACCCATCAATGAATCAATATGCTCTACCAGTAAATCACGACAACAATAAATAAGTAGGCTCAAAAATTTTAGATTGGTGATATACGAAAGAAACGAGTATAAGCTCAAGGGGTTCACTAAGGATTATTTTTCATATGGGTACTGTTTGGGTAAATGAGGTTAATCCTAGTGCCTTTATCATATTCATGCATACACATATCATGTAGTCTCAAAACGGTTTAAAACAAGTTCTAGAGCAACAAGAATCATGATGAACAACACACAACAAAAAAATGGATTGATAAAAAATCTATCAATCATAAATTAGGCTCAAATCCTCACAAGGTGAAAGCATGCTTAACTCACTAAAATTGATCAAAAAGCATCTCAAGTTTTTAAATGTTCGCAAGCACACACAAGGAATTACCAAGCATCAAATGATTTTTCATGAATATGACACTCAAAATTAATCATGCGAAATTAATCTACACAATGTGTACTTATCCACGCTAACATGCTTTTGAGACTAGGCAATTATATACAAAAAGTTTTAAATTTTCAAATTTTTTTGGATTTTTATAATATATAATTTTTTTGGGTTTTTTACGTCATTGAGAACTCATCCCCACACTTAAGTGGTTCATTGTCCTCAATGAATAATATATATAAATATACAAAACTAACAAGATCCTAAAAGAAATACAAAAAGAATAAGAGTGAAAAATTATACAAAGAAAGGTTAGAAATACTCCCCTAGTGCATGAAGTCCCGGTTGGAAAATGTGGGAGAGTGTTCCTCCTCCAAAATCTCGGGTTGCCTCCCAAGAAGCGCTTTTTTAAAGTCATTAGCTCGACCTTCTTATCAATCAACCTGGGGAATGGAGTGAAAGTGGATCATCCACTTTCTCAACATATTTTCTTATGATCTCTCCCAAAAACTTATAACTTTCATCCATGGCTTTATCCAACAATACTATTCTTCTATCTCGAGCAAACTTTAAGAGTGCAACAATTATCCTTGACGTTTCATCTCGTGAGACAAACTTAAAAAGAAATTTTATAAGTAAGTCTTCCCAAGTAGTAATGGAATTTGAGGGTAACGAAAATAACCAATTTTTAGCTCCATCCCTTAAAGAGAAAGGGAATAATCGAAGTCGAATGGCCTCATCAGAAACTCCATCACACTTGATAGTATCACAAATCTTCAAAAAAATTTCAATATGAGCATCAGGATCTTAAACAGATAATCCACCAAACAGAATTTCACCAATCGATTTCATTGTTAAAAGCTTCAAATCAACATTAGTGACATGTAAATCTCTCACCAAAATTGCAGGAGGTTTAGAGAGAAAAATATCAGCCTTCATATCTTGATCTCCACCCAAAGACTTGACCATAAGAACAGCTTCATTACTCTTTTCAAGATCACTCTTCTTCAGAGAAGGGCTAAGCAAAGCGTTGGAAAATTTAAATTCCAATTTCTCATCTCCAACTTCAAAAGAAATTTTTCCTTGCATCATATCAACTTTTGCACCAGCTGTAGCTAAGAAAGGTCTTCCGAGAATAATGGAATTTTGTGCATCTTCCTCCATCTCCATGACAACAAAATCACATGGAATAAAAAACTTTCCTACCTTGACAGGAACATCTTCAAGTATTCCAAGTAGAAATTTTACACTTCTATCTGCCAGTTGTAAAGATATACGTGTGGGTTTCAGTTCACCCATCTGAAGCTTATTGCAAATTGATAAGGGCATCAGACTTACACTTGCCCCAAGATCACATAGAGCTCTTTTGATTTCAAAATTTCCAAGTTTCACAGGAATAGAATAGCTACCTGGATCAGTTAGCTTTTTAGGAAGACTATTCTGCAAGAGAGCACTGCAATCTGCCGTTAATGAGATAGTAGAACTTTCTTCAATCTTTCTTTTATTTGACAATAATTCCCTAAGGAACTTCCCATAAGAAGGCATCTCTTTGATAGCATCTAAGAAAGGAATATTAAGTTCTAACCTCTTCAAGATCTCCATAAACTTCATAAACTTCTCTCCAAGCCTAGCTTGCACTAATCTTTGCGGAAACGGAACAGGTGGTACATAAGGTCTGACTGGAGCAACTGTGGGTTCCTTCTTCTCTTCTTCAACTGCTTCTTGCACAACAACATTTTCAGATTGAGTTTTCTCCGTATCTTCCTCAACATTCAAATTATCAGTACTCATCTTCATCTCTGGCCCTTGAAATTCTTGATTACTTCTTAACGTTATAGCATTCACGTGGGCTTTATGTGGTTGTTCAGTTTGGCCAGGAAGTTGGCCTGAAGACTTGTTAAGTTGATTCAACTGTTGAGCAATTTGAGTGATTGAATTCTCCATTAACTTGTTATGAGCCTTTATCTCATTGATACTTGATTCAAAGTAATCATTCTTCTTTGCTTGTGTAGAGATAAATCCTTCCAAAAGATTTTCCAAGTTAGATTTTTGTGGCTGACCTGGTTGAAAACCTGACGGCTGAGAAAAATTATTTTGTGGAGGTTGAGCTTGAGCCTGGTTATTTCTGTAGGAGAAATTAGGATGATCTCTCCAACCTGGATTGTATGTGTTGGAGTAAGGATTATATTGTGGCCTTTGATTTTGGTTGTAGAGGGCATTTGCTTGTTCCATTGCTGTTCCAGAGGGATTATATTGACAAGCATGTTGAGTGTGTCCAACTACACCACATATTTCACATGAGGGAACTTTAGATGAAGTTCTAGAATCCAATTGCTCAATCTTCTTAACCATTGCCTGCATAGTAGTATTCAACATGGTTAGAGCATCAACATCATACTTACCACCCTTCTTTGGATGATTTCTGTCACTGTAAGGATAATTATCATTAGACGCCATCTCGTCTAACAAAGTTTTTGCATCCTCCGTACTATTTTTCATAATAGATCCACCAGAAGAAGCATCATCGAAATTTCGAAACTCTTGTGTTAACCCATTGTAGAATGTTTGAATCAACAACCAGTCAGGAATTCCATGGTGAGGGCATTCTCTCTGAAGTCGTTTGAATTTTCTCCAAGCATCATGAAGTGACTCGTCATCATCTTGACGAAAGTTAGATATTTCATTCCTGAGCTTTGAAGTTTTCTTTTGACTGAAGAATTTAAGTAGAAACGCCTTTGCTAGACTATCCCATGTAGTGAATGTGTTTGGTCCTTCATCCTTCAACCAATCTTTTGCTGTATCTCGGAGAGAGAATGGAAATAAGCGCAGCTTAATAGCATCATCACTAACATTGGTCAGCTTTATAGTATCACACTTTTCCAGAAAACTCTCAAGATGATCAACAGGATTTTCAGTGGACAATCCTGCGAAAGAATCATTGGAGACAAATTGTATGAATTGTGGCTTGAGTTCAAAGTGGGTAGCCGTGATTGTTGGTCTGACAATACTGGAGAGTACGTCTGTAGTGTCTGGCATACCATGCTCCCTGAGGGCTTTTGTTGTTGTCTCACCCATAACTTCCTTGTCTTTATTTTTCCTTCGTAGTCCTGCTTGTCTTCTTGTTGTAGCTTCAATTTCAGGATCAAGAGCAATCAAATTTTCTGTACCTGAACTTCGAGTGTGCATGCAACAAGAAAACTAGAAACAAAGATCAAATAACAAGGGAATAATAGCCGAAGCAACACAACTAAAAGACTTAGCTAAACAAACTCAAAAATTAACTAATCTAATACCGCTTTGTCCCCGGCAGCGGCGCCAAAAATTTGACAAGGCTGTCGCGTGCCTATCAAATAATAATATCTAACAAATCCTTCTAACTATGTAGTAGGGTAAGTCAGAGTCGATCCCACAGAGACAAACGTATCAATCACTAGTTATTCTTGATTCAATTCAACTAAGCAAGTAACACAATAAATTGTTGAGAGATTATTAATCTAAATATTATACTAAAGCAAATTGTATTGTATTATCAATTAACTAAAACATCTAGAATTAAGTATCCCCACTAGCATGAATCGATGCAATTATGATTTTCCACCCCAATTAATCATACGCTACTCAAGAGGAAAGATGTGCCCTATAAAATACCAATAACCTCTCTCGAGTATTAATGGCTTCTCTAAAATACACTCAAGCCTATTTTCATGGTATCATGCAATTTAGAGACATTAAACACAGCATCCTAACTTCCTAACAATCCGTTCTACCTATTTTTATGGAGAAGTTCATGTCCTTATTGGATAAATCACAACCATCTAAGTCCAACTTTCGATGATAAATAGATATTAGGTTCAAACAATACGCATAATCACGTCTGACATGTTATTGTTAATTAAGCACAACTCAATAAGCAAGAGCATACAACATAACTAAATTGGGGGGTTATGGAAAATCATACATCAACCATAACTAGGGTTCAACTTAACCCTAGATTAAATAACTACTCACTCATAATTAAACTAACAGAACACAAAATATAATAAGAACACATAATAATATTAAGAACAAAGAATAAAAACCTTTAATCTTTCTCCAAGAAGAAAAGTACCAGATCCACTCCCTATGTATGTATCTATGTATATCTGTATATCTATGTATATATGTCTCTCTCAGATCTGATGTTTATATACATATTCTCAAATATTTTAATGCCTTGAGAAAAGTACAATTACGTTTCCTAAACTGATTCTGTTTTACAAGGAAAATTCGTAGCTGACTTTTCTTCAGTAATTCTGAGCCGTTCCTGATGTAATTTGATATTTGGACCACTTTAGAATAAAAGAGATTTCCATTATCTTCGCGTGGGCTGTTAAATCGTCCAATTCTGACTTCTAGAACTCAAGATATGACCCAAACAGTGAATTATGTGCAGGCAGCCCAACAAATCCGAATTTCCTTCTAATAAATCTCCAAATTAAGCTTTTTATTCTCCAATCCTTCCAAGTTTAGGATTTCCTTGCTTCCTACAATAAAACATTAAAATTTATTAAATAAAAATCCAATTAAATGCAAAATATAATAAATATGAGAAATAAAATCATATAAAATATATATAAATATATATTCTATCACTGAACTACAGATACATGGCAAGTACTATGACAGAAAAGAATTGAATGTCAAGTTCCTGCTTACACTGCCTGATCACCTTGAACACAAGACAACAGCCATACGAGAAGGAAGAGATCTCAACAATATAACCTTTGAGACACTTTATGGCATTCTGAAATCTTATGAACTTGAACTCTTTCAAAAGAGAGCCATACAAAGTGGAACAAGGAACAAGATGGCTAATATGTCAAGTGCCCTAGTAGCACATGTGCCAAGGATCACACAGCCAAGTGAAGTACTACAAATCACACAACGAACCCCTGCACAATCCTTGAAGATAGAAGAGGTTGTTGAAGATGATGAGAAAGTAGTACTATAGCTCAAGGATGTGGAAGATGAAGACTTCTACAGAATGGAGGAACTGGAAAGCATGGACAATCCTACTATGGCTTACATGGCCAAAAAGTTCAAGAACTTTAGGTTCAAGAAGGATAGGTCATTCAGGACCCAAGGTCAAGCATCCAAGTTCAACAAAGGAAGTTCATCAAAGGCTGCTGTGGGAAGTTCAACCAAGGGAGGATACAAGACTGGATTTGTGGATAGGTCAAAGTTCAAGTGTTACAACTGTGGTGAACCTGGTCATTTTGCTACTGAATGTAAAAGACCCAAACAGGTTCAAAGGTTTGAGAAAGGAACTGGTGGATACTTTAAGAAGAATCAAGGTAGAGCTTATGTAGCTGAAGGAAAGTGTTGGGATGAGTCTGATGATGATGAAGAAGAAGAATATGTCAACCTAGCTCTCATGGCGATAAGAACGAAAGCCCTACCCACAGTACAACTACTGGCCCTTCAAAAAGGCTTTCAAGTAGCGCCCTTAGAACCTAAGCCCTTTTTTAGGCCGTGTAATAGGGAGGTGTAAGGCATTTGGTACTTCGGTAGGGGGAGCAGCCCTTAAACCCAAAAAAGATGAAGTAACATCAACATCTTCAAGTCAGGTACCTTCACTTGTCCTACTTGATATGTCCATTGATGAGTATAAGAAAACCATTAAAGACTTAAGTGCTGAAATGTTCAATGTCTATACTAGCTTATCTGCTGCTAATGAGGAAATCACTAGGCTGAGTAAGCTAAATGAAACACTAAAGTCTGAAAATGATTCTCTTGTTCTCAAAACCAATTCACTAGACTCTTTAGCTCAGGAGAATGCTAGATTTAAAAATGAATTAAAATGTGCTAAAGAAGTTGAGGAATTCCTGAGGAATGAGATTGCTGAAAATGAATTCAAGATTAAGGCTTATAAAAACTCATCCAAGATAGTTCAGGATTACAATGATAAGCATACAGAAAATCAGACAGTTGGTATAGGTTTTTCATATGGTAGAAGACCTGGAAAGGAAACTGTGATTCAAGATTGTTCTGGAAATGCTGCTGTCAAACCCACCATTCTCAAGAAGGTTAAAACTCCTATTTTCAAAGCTGCAGAAATTGAGTTTGATGAAGAAGCCATGCTCATCAAACAAGAAATTCTTGATGAGGATGAAGGTGTTGACAACACGTCTAAGGATGGAAAGGATACTGTCACAATCCCCAAGACAGTAACTTACCAAGCAATCAGACAGTAAGTTCAAAAGATGCTGTCACAATTGGCAAGACAGTATCTTCCAAAGATGCTGTCAAGAATGTTTCCAAGACAGTAACTTCCAAACCTTCTGTCAAGACAGTTGGAATAAAAGGTACTGTCAAGGAAAGTTCGACAGCAACTTCTGAACACACTGTCAATCCAGTAACTCCCAAGTCTAAGAATAGGAATGGAAAGGTAGGTGTCAATAAAGGAAATGGATACACTAATGTTGGAGGTGCTTCTAGGAAACTATGCAATAATTGTGGATCTTCACATCATTTAACACATGTTTGTAATAAACCAATTGAGGATAAGATCAATGCTACTGAACTCAATGGTAACTTACACAGAACCCCCCTTATGCATAGAACTATGAGTGTCTGTAATAACATTGAATGTATGCCATGCAAGATCACTGCCATGAGTACATGCTTTAACTTACCTATTCTCACTACTGATAAATGTTCATACATGCACACTATTGAGACTTCTGAGCCTGCTAGCAACAGCAAAAAGGCTTCATCCACTAAGAAAAGGACCAAGTCCAATTCTAAACGTAAGTGGGTGAAAAGAGAAGTCAAACAAGAGGTTTTTAATGATGCTTATGATTTTATGACTGGAAGAAACTCAGGAGACACTAAAACTGCAGGACCCAACAAGAATTGGGTACCATATGCAACCTAAACACATTCTGTTTTGCAGGGCAAGAAGAAAGATCAAGTCATGTGGATCATTGACAGTGGTTGCTCAAGACACATGACAGGTGATAAAGCCCTGCTATCACACTATGTAGAGAAAGCTGGCCCAATCATAACCTTTGGAGACAACAGCAAGGGTTACACAGTGGGATATGGCTGTTTGGAAATTGGAAATGGTGTCATTGAAGACATTGCTCTTGTGGATGGATTGAAGCACAATCTACTCAGTGTCAGCCAATTCAGTGACAGGGGATTCAAGGTTGATTTTGATATGATGTTATGTAACATCTATCACAAGAAGGATGGAAGCCTCTCTCTAAAAGGGGTTAGAAAAGGAAGCTTGTTTGTTGCTGACTTAAACTCAACAAAGAAGGATAAAGTTTACTGTTTCTACAGTAAAGCAACTGTTTGTGACAGTATGCTTTGGCATAGGAAGCTCTCACGTCTCAACTTCAAGACAATGAATATTTTGATGAAGAAGGAGTTAGTGAGAGGTTTGCCCCAACAGGAATTCTGTCAAGAAGGACTGTGTGAAGATTGTCAAATGGGCAAACTAAGGAGAGTTGTGCCCAAGTCCAAGCAAATGAACATCAACATAGAAGCACTCAAGTTGATTCACATGGATCTTTTTGGACCAGTCAATGTACCATCTATGGCCAAAAAGAGGTATGCCTTAGTAATGGTGGATGATTACTCAAGGTACACTTGGGTGAAGTTTCTTGAATCCAAAGATGAAGCTGCTCAAGTGATTATTGATCAAGTCAGAGTTCTTGATAGAACTCCAAACTCAAAAGTCCAAATCTTGAGGAGTGACAATGGTACAGAATTTAGAAATGCCACACTTGGAAATTTCTGTAAAGATGAAGCAATTGTACAACAATTCTCTGCTGCAAGGACTCCACAACAGAATGGAGTTGTAGAAAGAAAGAACAGGACTCTCATTGAAGCAGCTTGAACTATGTTGCATGATGCCAAACTGCCAACATACTTCTGGGCTGAAGCTATCAACACAGCTTGTTATACTCAAAACAGAACTATGATTAACAAAACTCATGCAAGTACACCTTACTGTCTGCTAACTGGGAAGAAACCTAATGTCAAATATTTTCATTGTTTGGGAGCAAATGCATTATGATGAAGGATAACCATGAGAAGAAAGGAAAATTTGACACTAAGGCATTTGAAGGACTATTCATGGGTTACAGCACAGAAAGGACTGCCTACAGAGTTTATGTTATAGAACACAGGATTATTGAAGAGAGTGTAAATGTCACATTTGATGAAACCAAGTTTCCAGGACTGCATGAAGAAGGAAAGATGCAGACATTCAGATTTGAGAATCAAGGATACTTGGAAGCTGAGGAAATTGTTGATGAAGAACCTATCTTCACTCAAATTGTTGAAGTTGACAAAGATACTGTCAATACCATTACTGTCAACCAAACTCCAGCTCAGTCACAGACCATAACTTCTAACATTCATAACAATGATGACTCTGGAGACACTGAAGAACATGGTGAAGACAATGGAATTGGTGAGCATTCAACTCAACAAACTGAAGCAACTGTTCCTGTACAATCAAGTAGCTTGCGCAGAATCACCAAGTGGAACAAGGATCACACAAATGACCTTATCATTGGTGACCTTACTTCTGGAGTGAGGACAAGGAACAAAGTCTCTGCTGACAGCATGTTTTCATGCTTCCTGTCTCAAATGGAACCCAAGACAACTGATGAAGCATTGTTGGATTCTGATTGGGTGATAGCCATGCAAGAAGAGCTAAATCAGTTTGAAAGAAACAATGTATGGAAGTTCGTTCCAAGACCTAAGGGAAAGTCAGTCATTGAGACCAAATGGATTTTGAGAAACAAGCTTGATGAAAATGGATTAGTGACAAGAAACAAATCAAGGCTAGTGGCTAAAGGTTACTGTCAACAGGAAGGAATAGATTATGATGAGACATTTGCACCTGTTGCAAGACTTGAATCTATAAGAATCTTTCTAGCCTATGTTGCACACTGCAACTTCAAAGTATTTCAGATGGATGTCAAAAGTGTCTTCCTAAATGGAGAGTTAGAAGAAGAAGTGTATGTTGAACAGCCACCAGGGTTTGAGGATGCTGAAATGTATGACTTTGTATACAAACTCTTCAAGGCTTTGTATGGACTAAAGCAAGCACCCAGGGCATGGTATGACACACTTTCCACTTTTCTTTTGGAAAATCAGTTTACTAGAGGAGTTGTGGACAAGACACTTTTCTACAAACACCATGGCAAGGACATCATTCTGGTACAAATCTATGTGGATGACATCATTTTTGGTTCTACAAATGAGAAGCTGTGTGAGAAGTTTTCCTCTCTCATGAGTAGCAAATATGAGATGAGTATGATGGGAGAATTGTCATTCTTTCTGGGATTACAAATTCTTCAACAACCTGATGGAATCTTCATTTGTCAAGCTAAATACATCAAGGAACTTCTCAAAAAGTTCAACTTGGAAGATTCATCACCTGCAAAGACACCAATGTCCACATCAACTAGTCTGGATCTTGACCCTAAAGGAAAGAAAGTTGACTCAAGCACCTATAGAGGCATGGTAGGATCTCTCCTATATCTAACTGCTAGCAGACCTGACATCATGTTTGCTACATGTCTCTGTGCAAGGTTTCAAAGTGATCCAAAGGAGTCACACTTAGTAGCCATCAAGAGAATCTTTAGATACTTAAAAGGCACTCCTAAGCTAGGCCTTTGGTATCCTAAGAACACTGGATTTGATCTAATTGGTTACTCAGACTCAGACTATGCTGGTTGCAAGATTGACAGGAAGAGTACTACTGGTAGCTGTCAATTTCTTGGTGGAAGATTGGTCTCATGGTTTAGCAAGAAGCAGTATTCAGTTTCTACCTCAACTGCAGAAGCTGAGTATATTGCTGCAGGCATTTGCTGTGCACAAATTCTATGGATGAAGAATCAACTTCTGGATTATGGTCTAGTGTTAAGAGACATTCCCATTTATTATGACAACACTAGTGCCATAGCCATTTCAGATAATCCAGTTCAACACTCTAGGACAAAGCACATTGATATAAGACATCACTCTATCAGAGAGCATGTTGAACAAGGAACTGTGAAGCTGATCTATGTCCCAACTGACAAGCAACTTGCTGACATCTTCACTAAGCCATTGGATGAAGCAACCTTCAACAGGTTGGTAAGTGAATTGGGAATGCTGAATCTGGTATGTTAATTTACCAAGTTTTTCTGCACTTTCAAATTTTTTATTGAAGCTCATGACAGCAACTTCAAACCTGCTGTCAAGAGAAGTTACTGTCTACTTGGTCTATGTCTGTTATGTGACAGCATGTGTTGATTTGACTTTACATGTCTGTATTTTGTGCCAGTCTCATACTTTTAGACCCTGTATGACATTAATGTGGTTATTTGCTAAGTTTGAGAGATAAATATCTGTTCCATTGGACTTTCACACCTTTTTGCATAAATCCATAGGTTTAAAGGAGGACACGACCATTAATTGCTTTTGTGGTAGTTGTATGGGTACTCTAACTGTTGACCATTAGACTTTAATCCTTAGACGGTTTTGCCTATAAATTAACCTTAGGCTTCACCAGTCTGCTCTCAGTTTTAAAGTAAATCATGGAAAACAAAGTAGGTATTGAGTACAAGCCTAAAACTTGGTGTGAACCCTCCATTCGCGATGAAGTGGACGCCCTCTTTGACACTCTTGAGGACGAACTTGATAAGGAATATGAAGAGGCTGAAGCCCTTCAAGCCAAGGAAGAAGAGAAATGTGCAAAACAGGAAGAAGAATTTCAGGCACTTCTCAAGGAAGAAGGTCGCACTAAAGAGGAGATTAAGGAAGAACTTTTAGAACTAGTTGATAAAATCATAAAATGATGTACTCAATGCTTTATTTAAATGATTTTATTAATAAAAATAAAAGTTTCTTGTTTTTGTGGTTATTGAGTTTTTGTTTTGTCTGTGTTAACTGCATAGTATCTGTGTTCAAAACATTACATTGCTAAATCCATAATCTGTTAATTTTAGGTTAAGTTTATGAATACAGCATTCTGGAAAGTTCATGACAGAAACAATTTCCCATCTAAGTTACTGTCATTAAGAAGGATACTGTCTTGTGTTTCTTGACAGCAACCTTCTTGACAGCAGGGAAAAACTTTCTGTCAAGACTTTTAATAGATATTGTCATTCAAACGCTTAACGGTGACAACATGTTTTTGCGCAATAGTTTCTGTCGCGCATAACCTACTGTCACCACCCCTTATTACTGATAGATTGTTTCTAGCGCACAGGTTACTGTCAACAATAGTGGACCGTTGGAATTGGATATTCACCCCACGTTTGACAGTGAATAACGGGCAGTAACTCACGTGTTATAAGAGTGGGTTAAGACACGTTCTTTAATTCCACTTTTTGTGCACAACGTTTGAGATACCTCTATTTATTCCCCAGTTACTCAGACATATCACTCTCATCGAACTCAAGGCAAAATACTTTTCTTCAAGCAAAAAGCTACTTTCTTACTTTCTTCTTTTCTTGAAATCTCCATGGCACCCAAACAAACTCTCTCTCAAACAAACTTTGCTGGCATCTTTTCCCCAAATGATGCTGGTGAAGGTTTCAAAGGACTAGTGTCTTTCATGAACAAGTCCTATCTCGGTTCTGCCATTACCTTAACCCCCATTCTCGACTTAGACAGAATTGAGGCATTTTGGCAAACTGTTGTTGCTCAAACGGATGGTGAGAACCCATCTATTCAATTCACAATCAATGAGCAACACTACATTCTTACAGCTGAGGTCATCAATACTGCTCTTGGAATTACACTTCAAGAAGGCAGAAATTTTGCTGAACTTGCTAATGATGACTCTCTCAAGAAGCTCTTCTTGAAGATTGGGTATGCAGGCCCTATTCTCGAAGAGGGAACAACCAAATGGTATCCGTCTGGTGAAATGGATAGGAAGCATCTGCGAAAGGAGTGGAGTATGATTTTTGATGTCATGGTCAAGGTGTTCTCTACCAAGTCCAGAGGCTGGAATGGAATACCCTCCTACATCAAGAAACTGACACATTCTCTTGTCCATGGATACAAGGTGAATGTTGGAGCTCTCCTCATGGCACACCTCGGGGCTGCCATAGGTAAGAAGGTATCAATCTATCCTCGCTTTCTTATGATGTGCATTAACTCATTCTGTGATTTTAATAATGATGCCCCTCGTTTAGAGGCTTGCTCTGTTTTGAAAAAGAACACACACACATACACTGTTATCTTCACAGAATCTCAATGCACCTATTCCACTTTGTTTCACTCAGCACATGGTTGCTCAAGTGTCCAACCTTGATTTTCCATTACCCTCTGGTTATGACTCTTTCACTCTTGAGAATAAAACTGAATTAGACCCAAATTCAGTTAACCCACATTCAACACCATATACTCAGCCTAGGCCCTCTAGACTTCCCAAAGCCCAAAGAGAAGCCTTGCAAGAATCCAGAGAACGGCCCTTAGAAGCTGATGTTGGTGGTAGCTCTGTTAGTCAAGAGGGAGACACTGCACCTAGTGCAGCAAATAAGGAAGGTAGTCAAACAGAACCCCCAGTGGTTCCCCCTGAGCCTAAGAAGAAGAGAGCTAGGAGGACCAAATCCACTGTTAGCCAAGCTGCAGTTTCTCAACAAACTGTGGTTACTGAAAGGGATTCAAACACCTCCCTGGATGTGCCTTCTCAACAAGGTGCATCTATTGAAATTGGCCTGTCTCCCGAGGCACCCTGTACAGAGTCTGCACAACCTCATGGTTCACAACCTGAGGAACCTCCACTTGAAGAAACACACATTGAGTTAGGGCACAGTGAGGATTTCTCTATTCCTTTTGATGATTCACATGTTTCTCCTGTGAATCAGCCCCCACTCTCTGCTACACTTTCACCTTCTTCCTTCCCTACACATTCTTTTGTTTCTTCTCCACAACCTAGAGAAGGGGACAATCCCAACCCTTCAGGTTTTGATCATCCATCTCCAATCATGGATGAGCCCCCATTTAGTGGTCCACAAGAACCCATTTCTCAAAGTGAAATGGACACCACTCCTCCAAACACTGAGCAAGGGTAAAGTGGTATTCTATCAGAAAATGAAACAGCCAACACTTTGTCTGAACTCCAAGGAGCATCTTACCTTCAAGAAGATGCTGTCACAGCCTCTGTTGCTGTCAAGGACATTGGAAATGTTGCTGTCATGGACACAGCTACTATCATGAGTGGAGAGAAAGATACTGTCAACACAGGACCTACTGTCACTCCACATCCCAAAGATGCTGTAATGCCAGAACCTGCTGTCCTCACTCCAACTGACAGTAACATTCCTGCCAAAGATGCTGTCCAGTCCTCTCAGCCAGATTTTGATGATGTACTCCTTGAGGATGCCTCTGATGATGACCTACCTCTTGCCAAACTCTTGAAGGTACATTCTAATTCTTCTCCTTCAATGCATGTTAGTACTGCTCATACCCATGCATCTAGGTTGAGTGAGAGTGTGAAAAAGAAAAGAGAGATAAAAGAAAAGAGAGGTGAGCATAAAAATGAGAGGCAGCCAAATGAGCTGGCAAAAGGAGAGGGACTTGAGCATGTCCAGAGAGATCTTGAGGGAGCCCACACTATTCAGGCATTAGGCCTTGAGAGTCAAACTGTGAGGGTGATGAGATCACTCAAAAACACCCTGAGAGTGTGAGAACCCCCATAGCCTCCAAGCCCCTTTCTTTTCCTTCCCCTCCAAGAAGGTTAAGGGATGGTGGCCCCTCTGCAAATTTTGGTAACAGGATCACAGCTCTGGAAGGACAATGTGCTACCTTGAACTCCAAGATGGACTCTCTCTCTCAACTAGTGGTTGATGGTTTTGCTGCTACTCAACATTCTCTACAGTTCCTTACTGACCTAGTAGCTGCCAACTCAACTAAGGGGGAAAAGGTAGCAAGATCAGAATCTATATCTATTCAGGAATCAGGTGGAACTCAGGGGGAGCAAGTAACTGTGAAGACCAAAGGGGGAGCAAAACAAGGTTCTGGAGTCAAGAGTAAAGCAATGACAAAGGGGGAGCAAGTCAAACCAAGCAGTGGACAACCAATGGATAAAGCTGAAGATCTTGTTGAAGGTGACTTGGATGGAGAAAGGGTATTAATGTCTAAGGCAACTCAAGATGCACTGCAAAGAAGACCTGCATCTAGACACCCAATTCTACCTCCTGTGACAATTAGAGAACCAACTTCAGCAACTCAAGAAACTGCTCTACAGAAAAGATGGAGAGAAATGGAGGAACAAAATAAGCTTGGGAAAGGTAAAGGGAATGTTAGGTCCTGATAAGTTTGTAGAAGGGGGGTTGAATACAAACTATACCGTTTTATCGAAATTTGTCCTTTGAATAATTTAACAATTTAAGAACAAATTATGGCGGAATTAAATGAAACAGAATTCAAGTTAAATATAACTTATATTAAACTTGAAAGGTGTTACAAATGAAGTACTTATTACAAGATTGAATCTCAAACTAATTAAAACAAATCTAGAATAAATTCGACATGAATTTATCTATTTTTGTAATAAAAAGATATAACAATAAATGATAATTTGAGATACGTTCTAGGGATAAAAATCCGCTAGATAGTCAAAGCAGTACAAGTGAATGAAATCTATTGGTTTAGATTTAACACACTGATTTTTAGAATTAATCCACATAAGAAATGAATCGGCAGAGTTCTTCACAGAAGCTTTTCTTGAAATGTAATGTTCTTGATATTTTGTCTTCTGTCTCATCTTCTGTTGTATGAAATGAATTACTTTAGTAATCCACTGGACACAAAAGGTAACCTGCACGTTTCTGCTTTTCATTCCACTAGGAATGACTATCAAAATAGTCTTGGAATGACTATCTTAAAAGCCTGGAATGACTATAAAAAGAACTGGAATGACTAAGAGAATATACATAAACTAAATCAGAATTTCTAGAAATGTACTAGGATGACTATCCCTTGATAGTCATTCCAGTACATTTTTAATAAAAATAGACTTGGAATGACTATCGGGATGACTATCCTGGATAGTCATTCCAGTTCATTTTAATTAAGAAATTCTGAATTAATTCTAATTCTAATTTAAATTAATTCTGTTAATTAATTTATTTCATAAATTAAATTCTGATGAGTTTAATTTATTCAATAAATTAATTACTCAATTTATTTGTTAAATTAATTCAGAAGAATTAATTTAATAAATAAATTAATAACTAATTTAAAAGAGAATGTAAATTCTTTAATCATAGAAAAACCAATTCTTGAACCACTTGAACTGCTGAAGAGTATCCATTGTCAGAGGTTGTCATTTGATGCACGGTCTGGTTCATAAATGACTAACTTCAATGTCTGTTCTTCATCTTGACTTTAAGCTGTGGTTCATTGTCTGCTTTTGACTGTTGATCAACCTTTGTAACCTGTACATTTGCTGTCACAAATCTGAAACCTCTGTCACTTTAATAAATCCACTTCTTTGAAGACTTCACTGAGGCTTGAACAAATAATTGAACTTCTTTCAATGTAGAATTTCTTCAAATCTGTAGGATGACTTTAATCTGTATTCTTCTGACAGATATGATCTTCTGAGATTCCTGTGACTGTGACAATTGAATTATTACTTACTTATTACAAATTTGTTTAAGTTGAGTTGAATCCTCGATGTAAACAAATAGGCTAAAACATATGCCTTTCAATCTCCCCCTATTTGTTTGTTAGAGAATAACAAGCAAATACCTAGAGGATAACTCAACTAACTAAACAAGTAAAAATAAGACTTTAAAAGTTAAGTAAATAATAACACAAAGTTCTGGATTTCATTAAACATATTCCAGATTCAAATAGTAAAGATAAATACAAGATAGATGTTCCTCTAGACTGAACATATGTGTACATTGATTCTATCTTGAAATACCTAAGCTCTATTCATATAACATTTACAAAGCAGAGCTAGTGATCACAATTCTTGATCACTCATTTCACCTTCCTTCATTGCATCCAGCAAGTCTTTATCTAGGACACGATCACTTTCAGTAGTAAGATTTGTTGGTCTGACTGGCAAAGTTGTAACTTTCTTCAATCTATTCTTCAACTGATGATACCTTTTGATGTTGGCAATACAATAGTCTTGAATAATGTCAGCAACTTCAGTCTTCTCTTTTGAAGCAAATCCAATAGTCCTAAGCATGTTCTCTAGCTTGATCAGATGCATTGTAGCATAGATCTTTAAAGAAACAGGATCCAATCCACAGGTTTGTAGTGCTCTTCCTTTGTAAAATTTGACTTCAAATGGAACACTTACAATCTGAGGACTGACCCTTATAGAAAAATCCTTGAGCTCTTCATGCAGCAGCACATTCAAATAAGAATCACCTTTCACTCTGCTAATGAGAATCCACAGCTCTGACAATGATCTACTTGCAAAGCAATCCAGGGAAACATTGATAGTTCCTATGATTTGACAAGAAACATATATGATCATTTCACTTCTCACCCTGTCAAATCCAGTAGTAATCCTTAAGATTTCTTCTTGTAGAGCTTTCATGTACACTGAATTATCTGGATTGACCTTCAAGAACTTCTGAAGTTGGCTAATGAACTCCTTATCATTGTTTGACCCTTTGGAAGAGTAAACATCTCTTTAGCTTTAGCCCATTTTTCCCCCTTCTTTAGTCTAATGTCTAGCTTACGGTCTTTGACTTGCAAGCTATGAAGACGTTGTTTTTCTTCATGCTCAGCTTTCTGAAGTTGAAGCTTCTCAGATATAATCTGAGAGACCTTGACATTCTCATCCTTCTTCCTCCTTATCTCCTCCTGTTGTTTCTTCAGTTCCTCCTCAAAAGCAGGATCAGGATTGAATAGATAATCTTGATCATCCCAATCTCCATAGTCAGCTTCCTTCTCAATCTCCTCCTCTCCAAAGATGTCTTCATCACCAGATACTTGAAAGTCTTCATCATTAAGTACATCTTGGAAATAGAAATCATCTTGAATTAGCTTTCCTTTCCCCTTATCCTTCTGAGTACCAGAACCAGAAACTCCTCCTTCATCCTTCTGATCTCCTTCCTTCTCCTTATTCTCCCCCTTAGTTGAGGAATCCTCTACAGATTTAACATTATCAGTCTTAGGATCCTCCTTCTTACTCCTTCCTTCTCCTTCTTTATCCTTGCCATCTTTGTCCTCTGCATCCTCATCACCCTCAAAGAATTTCTTCTGTTCAGCATTGGGTTGATGTGAGTTCTGGATCATGTTATACAGATGCTTCATGCCTTCATTCAGATGTTGCATCCCTCCTTCAATCCTTGCAAACCTCTCATCATTGAACCACTGATTTTCATCAACAGTCTCCTGAATGGAGTCCACCCGAGTTGAAATGGAAGCAATCTGCTTGACACTCTCTGTTATCTCAACATTTGAAGTTATAATCTCAGAGATGTCTGAAGCCACTAACACCTGGGACTCCTGAATAGCATTCATCTTGGGGAGTAGAGTAGTCTTCAATCCTTCGATTTCATCCTTGATAGTACCCAGCTGATTAGTTACAGAGGTGGAAGAAGAAGACCGTTCAACCACTTGTGCCTTGAGAATATCTTTTTCAGCCTGGGTTTCTTGAAGTTGTTTCTATAGACCAGCTATTTGAGCCAATAAAGAAGCAGTGTATGTGTCATTGTGTGCACTCATCTCAATTTCTCTCGATGGTGTTTCACTCTGCTCACATGCTTGTGTATCGCTATGTGTTTGTCTCTCAGATCTAACCACTAGCTGTCTATCCAAATTTGGAGTTGATGTACCTGCAGGAAAAATCACCCTAGCCCCTTCTAGAGAGGTCAGTGGTGGTGCAATGGGAGTTCGCAATTCCCAATCCCCAATGAAATCCAAATCTGATTGAATTTGAAACTGAATTGCTTCAGTGTTGGATTCATTAGGTTGCCTTCCACTTTCTCCAGTAAAAACTGCGAGTGGAAAATCCCTTAAGGGAGCCAGAGATGTTCCCTCTGGGAGGGGAGAAAATGATTCTATTTGAGTTGGCGAAGAATCAGATTTTCCCTCAGATGCCTGTGAAGGCACTTCTACCGTTACAATGGTAGGCACTGTCTCATGTCCTAAGTGCTCTCCTAGCAAAGTGTCCTGAGTTGCATCTAAAGTTATGTTTTCTCCCATTGTGAGTAACGGGAGTGTGCTTGACTCGGTACAAAATGCCATGGCCCTATGGCGAACTTCAATAGATTCACCCTGTTGAGAGGATGTCTCCAGAGACTGTGTATTGGCCATTTCAAAATCCATATCCTGTTGAGAGGATACAGACGGGCTTACAGATATCTCCCTATATGTTCTTCTTTTCTTAGGAGGTGGAGATAGAGCTGCGGGATCACTCATTGTTTCTTTATCACTACTATTTCTGTTTCTGGTATAGATATAAGGTTCAGGTTGATTTGGATTTGACTCAGTGTTTGGCTCTATGACCGGGGATAGAGTTTGTGGTTCTACAAACTCTTGGTCAGCCCTATCAACCTCTTGGATTTCAGAAACAGTACCAGAAGAACCAGGGATAGAAGTCCTTGCCTGTGGTTGACTGACTTTTTCAGTTCCAGCTGATGTAACTATCCTTTGCTCGGGAACTGGTGGTTCAAATGATGGTAGGTTGATGAAGTTTGTCATGTAGTTGGATATGAGAACTGGAACACTGCTATACTTGGAGGATGTTTCCAATCTTTGAAAGAACTTTTTGTCAGTGGTCGGAGAAATGAAAAAACGACCATTCTTGAACAGTTCTTGATGCTCATTAGAAAGTAAAGAATTAAGAACAAGTGATAGAAAATGAGGATAAAAACATTTAATCTTTCTACCATTGTCAAATTCCTTTCTAGCATTAAAGACCCTCCTAACAACAATATCCCATAGAAGGTGGCCAAAATTGAGTCTTTTGTTGAAGACAATTGCATAACCAATAACTTGTAAAAGATAAGGAATATTCTGAAAGTTATTTTTCGTGCAATTGCCAAAGACCTTAGCCAAGGTATCAAAGAATAAGTCCCATTCACACACAAGATTCCCTTTAATTAACTTAGTCATAGTTAGGGGACCTTGATAGTGAATACTGAAGAAAAACCTAGCTAATTCTTCTTCAGTGGGGAGTCTGTCAAAATTATCCTGAGGAAACTGCAAGGCATTACAAAATGTTTCCTCAGTGATAATGTACTGTGTGTCCTGAATATTGAAAGATATAGTTGATAAATCATCAGAGACCACAACAGTTGAGCAAAGTAAATATAAAGGATCAACTTTCAAATCAACATTAGAACAAATAGCATAATTAACACAAGAATGTTGATTAAGAAAGGAGATCCAAGGCCTAAAACGTTCAAGAGAACATTTCAGGGGATCAAAATAGCCATGGTAATTATTAAGAACAATCTCAAATTGCTGGGCCATTTTAACACAAATTAATAGAGTTAATTTTAGATTAATTCTAATTTAGGGAATAAATTCCAAGAAATAAGAATTATATCAGAAATTAATTAAATCAATTTATGTCGATCCAAGAAAGAAAAAAAATTGACAGTAGTTCTTTACTTTAGAGAATAAAGAACCAAACAAGAGAAGTAAGTTTTGTAAAAACAAGAACTTGTGAAGGAATGAAAGACAAATGACAACCTGCTTAGTATTTATAGGCAAAACCCGAATAGCCTGGGATGACTATCGGGATGACTACCGGGTAGTCATACCGATAGTCATTCCAGTATAAAACTGAGAATAACTATAAATGCTAACAGAAAAATCAGAGAAAAATAAACAAAAATAAAATACAATGCATATAACTAGAATGACTATCGGGATGACTATGGGATAGTCATACCGATAGTCATTCCAGTACAAAAATATAAGTACTGAAGGTAAAAGGCAGAAAAAGTAATAAAAACGAATTAAAATAAAACTAAACTACAATGACTACTGGAATGACTATGTACGATAGTCATTCCGATAGTCATGCTAGTACAAAAGCATAAAGTCACAGAAGACCAGTCGAATTAATATAAACCAAAAACAAACAAAAAAACCTGTTAGCAAACAAAATAACAGAATATTTACTAGCAGAAAAACAAAACTGTTCAGAAAATAAAATGCAGATAAAGTAACATTGCAACCTAATATTCACAGTTCAATCATAAATTTGCAGAATAAAAATTAAGCAACAATATTTTTACAGAAAATGCAAAATAAAGCAGAAAATTATGCACATACAAGATAAAAAAAATGCAGAATATTATAGAATTGCATAAAAATAATATAAACTTGCAGAACTATTTAAACAACTATATTTACAATCTGAAAATAACTTAAATGATTCTGAATAAATATATTTTCAATAAAAATACATTTCTCCACTTAAAAAATATGAGAAAAATATTTTTAAAGAAAATAAAATATTCAGAGCTATTTAAATTTACAAGCATGTAGTATTAAATGAGAATAGGCAGTAAATATCAGTAAAATGACAAGAGAAAATGACTTTTTGAAAGAACAAACATGACAGAGATAATGTTAATCACTAAGACTGTTTACAATACCCAATTTACCAACTAACTTGATAAATGTGGATTCGTCAACAGATTTAGTGAATATATCTGCAGTCTGCTCTTCTGTGGGTACAAAGTGTAACTCCACAGTTCCATTCATGACATGCTCTCTGATAAAATGATACCTGATATCAATGTGCTTCGTTCTCGAGTGTTGCACAGGGTTGTTGGAGATTGCTATGGCATTTGTATTATCACACAAAATGGGAATTTTGTCTAATGCAAAGCCATAGTCCTTTAATTGATTCCTAATCCATAAGATCTGAGCACAACAGCTTCCAGCAGCAATATATTCAGCTTTTGCTGTTGAATTGGAAACTGTTTGTTGTTTCTTGCTATACCAGGAAATCAACCTACCTCCTAGGAATTGACAACTCCCAGAGGTACTCTTTCTATCCACAACACTACCTGCATAATCAGAATCTGTATATCCAACAAGGTTAAAACCAGAATCTTTAGGGTACCAGATACCTAAATTAGGTGTACCCTTAAGATATCTTAAGATTCTTTTAACAACAACGAGATGTACATCTCTAGGGTCCGCTTGGAACCTTGCACACAAGCATGTAGCATACATAATATCTGGTCTACTAGCAGTAAGATAGAGTAAGGAGCCAATCATACCTCTGTAGCTTGTAACATCTACCTTGATAGAATTGTCAGAAGCTCCAAGTTTGATGGCTGTTGAAGATGGAGTCCTTGCTGATGCTGAATCCTCCATGTGATACTTCTTGAGGAGTTCTTTGAGATACTTGGATTGACAAATAAATATACCATTTGACCTTTGACTTACTTGCAATCCAAGAAAGAACTTCAGCTCACCCATCATACTCATTTCAAACTTACTCTGCATTAGCTCAGCAAATCTCTTACAGAGATTATCATTAGTAGACCCAAATATGATGTCATCCACATAGACTTGGACTAATATCATATCACTTTTGTGTTTCTTTGAAAAAAGAGTTTTGTCTATGATACCTCTAACAAAACCATTTTCTAAAAGAAAACCAGAGAGAGTGTCATACCATTTTCTTGGGGCTTGTTTGAGACCATAGATAGCCTTGAAGAGAAAGTACACAAAGTCCAGCAGCTCCTGATTTTCAAAGCCAGGGGCTGTTCCACATACACTTCTTCATCCAGCTCACCATTCAGGAATGCACTCTTAACATCCATTTGATAGACTTTAAAATTGGAGTAAGCAGCAAATGCTAAGAACATCCTGATGGCCTCAAGTCTAGCCACTGGTGCATAGGTTTCATCATAATCAATGGCTTCAGCTTGAGAATACCCTTGTGCAACCAGTCTTGCCTTGTTCCTTGTAACAATGCCATCCTCATCTAGCTTGTTCCTGTATACCCATCTTGTACCAACTACTTTCTTGTTCTTTGGCCTGGGTACCAGCTTCCAGACTTGTTGTTGTTCAAACTAATTGAGTTCATCTTGCATAGCAATCACCCAATCTGGATCAGTCAGTGCTTCCTCAGTTTTCTTTGGCTCCATTTTAGATAGAAATGCTGAATAATGACATTCATTCTGAGTTGCACTTCTAGTTTTAACTCCAACACCTGGATCACCAATGATCAGCTCAAAGGGATGAGCTCTATTCCATACAGTCTGTCTTGGAAGATTTGATCTTGATGATTCGCCTTGAAATTCACTTTGATGTTGTGAGTGACTAGATGATCCTTCATTTGCTCCCCTTGAGTTGTTGCTTGATTGCCTTGATGATTCTTCTCCAGTGTTGGTGGTATCTCCATTGTTACCAGTGTTTCCACCACCACCACCATGATCATTATCATCATTGTTATTATCATTACCAGCAATAACTTCAGGTGGGGCTCCATCATCTGATTCTGAGTCTGGCAAGTTATCAAACTTCAGCTTCTCAGATGAATCTTCTTTTTGGATATTAGGGAGCTCAGTGTCATCAAAAGTAACATTGACACTTCCCTTTACTGTGTGACTACCAACCAAGTAGACTCTGTAAGATCTTCTGGAATAACCAACAAAAATAGCTTCTTGTGCCTTGGCCTCAAACTTGCCACGTTTAACATTGTCATCTAAAAGAACAAAGCATTTTGCTCCAAATACATGAAAGTACTTGACAGTTGGTTTCTTGTTGTTCATGATCTCATAAGGAGTCTTCATTAAGTCCTTGTTGATTAAAGTTCGATTCTGAGTATAACAAGCTGTATTCGCTGCTTCAGCCCAAAAGTACGTTGGAAGTTTGGACTCACTTAACATAGTCCTAGCAGCTTCAATCAAAGTACGATTCTTTCTTTCCACCACTCCATTTTGTTGCGGAGTTCTAGGGGCAGAATACTGTCTTGTTATTCCTTTATCAGCACAAAAATCATTTAGAATGGCATTCTTGAATTCAGTACCATTATCTAACCTTATGGCTCTAACAGGGAATCTAGAATCCAGCTCAATCAACTTTATATGGTCAATCACCAGATGTGGGGTCTCATCCTTGGAATGTAGGAATAAAACCCATGTATATTTTGAATAGTCATCAACAATCACAAGTGCATATTGTTTCTTTGACATGGACATCACATTAACTGGACCAAACAAATCCATGTGCAGTAGCTGAAGTGGTTCAGTTATTGATGATGTGTCAGTGCCCTTGTGAGAAGCTTTCTTTGACTTTCCTTTCTGACATGCCTCACACAGTCCTTCCTGTGTAAATTCCATCTGAGGCAAACCTCTAACCAATTCCCTCTTGACTAAAGAGTTCATGGTTTTGAAGTTAAGGTGAGACATCTTCTTGTGCCATAGCCAACTATCATCTGATGAAGCTTTAGCATAAAAACAATTAACTTCATCTTTGAATCCCGAGTTTAGATCAGCTATAAACAAGTCACCTTTCCTTACTCCTTGAAGAGCAGGCTTTTCATTCTTCTTGTGAAGGATCTGACACTTCTCTCTTTCAAAGGAAACAGCATATCCTCTGTCACAGAAATGACTGATGCTGAGAAGATTGAACTTCAGACCTTCCACAAATGAAACATCTTCAATGATAACATTTCTGTACTTCAAACAGCCATATCCTTTCGTAATACCCTTGCTGTTATCTCCAATGGTAACTACTGGGCCAACTTTCACAACCACATCTGATAGCAGGGCTCTATCTCCGGTCATATGCCTTGAACAGCCACTGTCAAGCATCCACATAACACGGTTTACCTGTTTAACTCCCTGCAATACCAGATTGATTAGTCCTTCCTCGGAACCCACACTTGATTGGGTCCGGCATACTTAAAGAATTGGCCTTTGTCAGGCAAAACAACATTTTTAACTAAAACTACTTCAACCTCTTTCACATAAGAGCGTTTCCATTTATAGCCAGCCTTAACACATTTTTGAGTAGGCTTAGGGATAAATGAATCCACTCTAGTCTGAGGAGGACTAGAAGTCTTTGCTTTAACATGCTTCTTATTATTAACATGTTGACGTGGAACAGTCTTATCACTAGATACATGCTTACTATTAAAATAAGCATACATAACATTGAAAGCACAAGACATGCAATTAATCACACCACATGCTTTATGAGAAGAATTAACAGCAGGCATGTTAGTTCTACAGTTTTTTTGATCCAACTTATGGATATCTGATTTAGTCTTTTTAGTTGTAGCAACTTTGACTCGAATATCAGATATACACTTTTTGGACTGTTCAACTTCCAAAGCAATATCTTCTTCACGAATCTCCTCAGCAATAATGATAGAGTATTCATTCAGAGGATCTGCCTCGGACTCCTTACAGAAGGGTGTTTCAATACCCTTAAGCACATATGGAACACCCCTTCCTTCAGATCTGACTCTACAAGGGGAATTAATTCCAAGCAATCCAATGGCCTCATTATAATCATAACCTATACTGACATGATTACCAATAGCTTGTTTATTAAGAATCTCTTTAGCCGTCTTACAAGAGTTGTAATAGGTATTAGCTTTGGTCTTAAGCTCACTAATCTGATCTTTGAGAATGGTTTCCAGTTGTTGATACAATTTAACCCTATTCTCAAGAACTGCTACATTATTAGTAAGTTCATCTTGATTAATATGCACTAGTTTTAATTCTTTTATTTCCTTTTCAAGATTTGTGTTTAAAAGAATTATTCTATCATTTTCAGTGTGTGCACAACTTAAAGTATCACCAAGATGACGAATCATTTCAGTATCAGTAAATGTTACCTCTGACATGTATCTAGATGAAGTGCTTTCCTCTTTAGCCATTAAAGCAAGGTTCCCAATCTCACCTGCTTCTTCATCATTGTCAGTGTCATCCTAACTCTTTCCTTCAGCAACATAAGCTTTCCCAATCTTATTCTTCTTGCTAGAATCAAATGGGTTCCTTGTCACTTGCTTTGGCTTTTTACATTCAGTAGCAAAGTGACCCAACTCATTGCAATTGTAGCATCTGATTGTGCTCCTTTCCACAGTTCCAGTTTTGTAGCCACCCCTTGTGCTACTTGAAGAGGAAGATCCACCTCTCTGAAATCTGGGCCTGAACTTAAGATTGGGATTCCTCTTGAATCTGAACTTCCCAAACTTCTGGACTATCAAAGCCAAATCACCATCTTCCAGCTGATCAAGTTCCTCTAAAGAATAGAAGTCACCACCAGATTGATCAATGGATGTTAATCCATATTCAGCATCAATAACATTCATGTTAGAACTGGAAGGTTGAACAGCCTTCAGTTCCAGTTTCCGTGGGACTTCAGCAGCCAGTGCAGTAGAAGTACTCACTATCCTCCCAGTTCCATATAACTCATCCTGTTGAATCTGCTCCAGCTCATAGGTCTTCAGAACACCATACAATCTTTCCAAAGAAACCTCTGTAAGATCTTTTGCTTCTCTAATAGCAGATATTCTGTGCTCCAAATGACGTGGAAGTGTAAGTAGGAACTTCTTGTTAATTTCCTTGATAGTGTAGCGCTTCCCATTAAGATTCAGATCATTGATTAATTTGTTGTATCTCTCAAAAACCTCAGAGATACCTTCACCAGGGTTTGATCTGAAATGCTCATATTGAGAGGTGAGAATTTCCAGCTTATTCTCTCTAACTTCCTTTGTCCCCTCATTGATTATTTCTATGGTTTCCCAAATGTGTTTGGCAGTTTCACAGTTTAGGACATGATTATGCATGACAGGATCAAGACACTCAATTAGGATCAACTGTAGACAGGAATCCAAGGTAACATCCTCTTTCTCATCAGGAGTGTAATCCTTGGGATCTTTAGGGATCATCCTAGCAGCCCTAGTAACAACATTATTCTCAATCAATTCTCCCTCAATAATCATAGGGACTTTGGGACCATTTTTCAGCACACCAATGTATTTAGGATTTGCAACCTTAAGAAATAGGAGCATTTTCTTCTTCCACATAGGATAATGCTCCTTGCTGAACATTGGGATTTTGACAGTACCAACTTTATGTGTAGTAGACATCTTTTGAGATTTTTAGAATAATAAAAATTTCAGAGTTAAAAAAAATCTCAAACAATTGGATCTTTGATTTGTATATCAATCAAAAGGCTCTGATGCCAATTGTTAGGTCCTGATAAGTTTGTAGAAGGGGGGTTGAATACAAACTATACCGTTTTATCGAAATTTGTCCTTTGAATAATTTAACAATTTAAGAACAAATTATGGCGGAATTAAATGAAACAGAATTCAAGTTAAATATAACTTATATTAAACTTGAAAGGTGTTACAAATGAAGTACTGATTACAAGATTGAATCTCAAACTAATTAAAACAAATCTAGAATAAATTCGACATGAATTTATCTATTTATGTAATAAAAAGATATAATAATAAATGATAATTTGAGATACGTTCTAGGGATAAAAATCTGCTAGATAGTCAAAGCAGTACAAGTGAATGAAATCTATTGGTTTAGATTTAACACACTGATTTTTAGAATTAATCCACTTAAGAAATGAATCGGCAGAGTTCTTCACAGAAGCTTTTCTTGAAATGTAATGTTCTTGATATTTTGTCTTCTGTCTCATCTTCTGTTGTATGAAATGAATTACTTTAGTAATCCACTTGACACAAAAGGTAACCTGCACGTTTCTGCTTTTCATTCCACTAGGAATGACTATCAAAATAGTCTTGGAATGACTATCTTAAAAGCATGGAATGACTATAAAAAGAACTGGAATGACTAAGAGAATATATATAAATTAAATCAGAATTTCTAGAAATGTACTAGGATGACTATCGGGATGACTATCCCTTGATAGTCATTCCAGTACATTTTTAATAAAAATAGACTTGGAATGACTATCGGGATGACTATCCTGGATAATCATTCCAGTTCATTTTAATTAAGAAATTCTGAATTAATTCTAATTCTAATTTAAATTAATTCTGTTAATTAATTTATTTCATAAATTAAATTCTGATGAATTTAATTTATTCAATAAATTAATTACTCAATTTATTTGTTAAATTAATTCAGAAGAATTAATTTAATAAATAAATTAATAACTAATTTAAAAGAGAATGTAAATTCTTTAATCATAGAAAAACCAATTCTTGAACCACTTGAACTGCTGAAGAGTATCCATTGTCAGAGGTTGTCATTTGATGCACGGTCTGGTTCATAAATGACTAACTTCAATGTCTGTTCTTCATCTTGACTTTAAGCTGTGGTTCATTGTCTGCTTTTGACTGTTGATCAACCTTTGTAACCTGTACATTTGCTGTCACAAATCTGAAACCTCTGTCACTTTAATAAATCCACTTCTTTGAAGACTTCACTGAGGCTTGAACAAATAATTGAACTTCTTTCAATGTAGAATTTCTTCAAATCTGTAGGATGACTTTAATCTGTATTCTTCTGACAGATATGATCTTCTGAGATTCCTGTGACTATGACAATTGAATTATTACTTACTTATTACAAACTTGTTTAAGTTGAGTTGAATCCTCGATGTAAACAAATAGGCTAAAACATATGCCTTTCAGGGAAACTGCCTGAATCCATCCATAAGGGACATACTTGGTCCAATGGTACTGAGTTTGATCAAGAAGAAGCCAATACTATAATGGTGGATTACAGGGAGAGCACATTACAGAATCATGACACTGAATTTAGCAGTCTAGTGGAAGAAGCAATGAATTCTCCAAGCAACAGTCCAATCAACACCAAAAAACTGCTAAAGGATCAAATCACCAGTGTCAGTGTAATGGTGAATGATGAGAAAAGATGGGCTGTAAGTATCTACTTCACTTCTGGCATATCTTATTTCATCACAATGGAACTATTGCAGAGTCTGCCAGCAAAGGTGTTGTGTGCAATGAAGGGAAAGATCAAGGAAACTCAAACCCCATTCAATGAAGTTTTGAATATGCAAATCCAGAACATGATCACAGAGAAGCTACCTGAAGTCTACACAAATCCACCATGTGTTTTCTACAGATCTACTACAAAGGATGGCACAAGAAGGAACAGCTTTATGAATTTGATCAGTACATCCAGGATGCAAACTGAATCAATTCTGAGAGTGTTAGATGGAATACTAAGCTCAAATGCCAATCCAGGAAGAGTCTTTGCTGTCCAAGAGATCTACAAAATGCTGGTGTTGAGAGACAAGGCACGAGAGCTAGAGTGAAGGAGCTAATCTCTAGAGCCAATGCTAAAAGAGTTGATCAAGGTGGAAGCTGCCTCTATGATGTTCCTTTTCAAGATGATGATGATAATGATGAGGTTGGAGGTGGTGAAGCTTCTGGAAATGCAGGAAATGCTGGTGGAAGTAATTCTGGGAATACTGGTATTCAATCTCAGAATGAAGGCAATGAAGAAACTCCTAGTCAAGAAAAGAAAGATGCTGGTACAACAGATGAAGAGGAGCCAAGAATACTGGAAGCTTTGGAGGCAAGCATTCTTAGATGTGCTGTTGACTGCATAAATGCTGAAAAGGATGTTGTCACCAAAGGTACTATCGACAATGATACTGTCATAGAAGATGTTGTCATGAAAGATACTGTCGACAAAGGTACTGTCAAGGAAGGTTCTGTCAAGAATGAAGCCAAAGCTACTGTCAAGCCCAAAAGACTGAAAGCTAAAGCAGAAGCATGGTTTTCTAGACAGAAACCTGCAGGAAAGCACAAGTACTCAGGAAAGGAAAAGGCCACTGGATTTGGGAGAAATCTTAAGATGCCAATTCAATCAATACCTCCTAACAGTCTTAAGATACAACAGATGCAATCTAGAGAAATCAAGAGTGTTGAGGTTAAGATGGATGCAAATCAAGAGGTCACTAAGTACATTCTGTGGTGGCCAGAATCAAGATCTGTCAGGGTGAATAAGGACTTCGATCTTGTAGCCACATCAACCAGTGGTAACATGATGGCAATAGATAAAAGGAGAATTGACTTCTTCTATCTGGAAAGAATGGTAGAGTTGTTGGAGAGCTATGATGATGTTCCAGAGCCTGTCATGGAACATATTCTGAAATATCAGGCTGATAGGGATGCTGAATTCTATCAGAAATTTGGCTACAATTTTGCAGATTTGGATGATGCTGATATTTCAACTGATCTACCACCTTCTCCTATACCATATCACTGGTACTATGAGTTTGATGATTTACCCACAAAAGAAGGGCAAACCCAATCCACAGAGGAAGGGCAACCCAAGCCAAGCAAAAGACCTGAATCTTCTCAATATTCTCAATATCAGTCAGAACTTGATAAGAAGGAAGCTGAACTCCTGGAAAGATGCAAGACTGCTAACAAGGCAGAAAGTGAAGCTTCAAATTATCAAACATGTATGCTGGAAAATCCCCTAAGAATGAAGTATCTAAAAGAAGAAATCTATGTTTGCAGCTTTCACAAGCTAAAAACAACTATTCTGAAGGATTTACAGTATATGGTAGCTGGATCAATTCATCCCTTGGAGCAGATTTGTTCTGATGAGATAAAGGAAATATTAGAAAAGAGAAAAGGAGAATGTTCAAAGCTGGACAAGCAAAGGAGGATGTCTCTCAATGCTTATCCTGGAAGTAGGTTCAAGCTCATTCATGAAGAACTCCACTTCAGAAGCTATCCATTTGATCAAGAGCAATGGCTGAACCTCAGGGATGCTAGTTCTCTTATCTCTCCTACTATTAAGAAGATAATTGAAGAAATAGAAGATGCTGCAGTCACTCCTGCTGAAATCTCTCTTGTAGAAGGTCTAAGAGGCTGCTTGGTAGAAGCTCTCAAAAGAGAGGATGTAACAACACAGAAGAGGAAATCTCAAGCGAAGTGAAAATTCTTAATCCATTCTGATCTTGTTAGTTAAGTTGTCAGCATATATTGTAAATTTGTTGTTATTATCCATAAAAACAAATTGGGGGAGATTGTTGGGATTTATGGGTGATAGCATAGAAACAACTTAACCTTGTATGTACTTAATTCTTGATTAAGTAGAACATACTGTCACAGCCAAAGTATGTTCTTGTAATCAGTATGCAATGTTATTTTAATTGTGTAATTTGGAAGAAGTTCACTTGCTGTGTTCAAGCCTCAAAGAATGCATATTAGATGACAGCATGAATAAAGGTTACTGTCATAAGCATTGACAGTAAGATTACAAGAAGACAAAATGTTGCAAGTCACGACAGCATATTCACTCTGACAGCAACATTGGCGGAAGACTACGCGACAGCAACTTTAGCCCTCGACAGCAAGTTTGGAAACCTCGACAGCACTCTATGCAGGACCAAAAGAACATTCCTGTGACAGCAAGCTTTGCGGCAAAAGTAACTGTCTCGAGAAATATCCTTGTTCTAGGTATCTTCTTAGTCAAATCCCGTGACAGTTTCAATGTTCAAGAAACAGGCATGTTGCAGTATCCCTAAGCTGCACCAAGTCTGCAAGACTACGACAGAAGCTTCAAGCACTACAAAACAAAAGCGAATCAATTCAAAGAGCAAGGTCAAGCCTCTATTTGCTAAATTGTTTTAGCTGGAAATAGAATGAATCTAGGTTGCTTTCTTTGTAATGTATATCTGACATGTTAGCAATTTAGGAATGTCACATGGGTAGGAAATCTGTAAGAAGCTGCCACTTGATAATGACAGCAGCTTCACAAACCCGTGTTGACAGTGATAGGATTAGTTTATACTTAGACTATCAATTCAATCTAGAAAAGTAACGAAGACAAGTAAGTGTCTTGAAGAAAACCGAAGCTCAAGAATTCTCTCTTGAGGTTGTAGCAACACTTTGCAAAATAAATAAAACATTTATTTTGTGAATCCTGTCTTTCGATTATACTGTTTGTGAATGCATACATATTATTGATAACATTAAATCTTAGTTTTGGTTGTTGAAATTGAGATTGAATTTTATCAGTATTGCATTCATCCCCCCCCCCTTTTGCAATACAAGAGGACCAACATTTATCGACGATCCAACTGTGTGGGTGTAAAGATCTATCTATTACAATGATGTTTCAAAAATTTTGAAAAATAATAAATTTATTTGGTTTGAGATTTTAAGAGTCAATTAGTACTTTGACTTGTAATTCTGACTAGTGTTTCCTCCCGAATTGGTGTTTCGATTTTTTAAAAAATATTTATCGATGATCCAACCGTATGGATGTGAAGATCTATCTATTACAATGATGTTTCAAAATTTTTGAAAAATAATAAATTTACTTAATTTGAGATTTTAAGAGTCAAAACGACCGAGTTTAATACATACATTGATTGAAATATTAACATAATCATGTCAAAACGACCGAGTTTGAAACATCCCAAAACATAATTATCCTTTGGAAAAA